>OZ020569.1:51469293-52669293 GCA_963971475.1 Chrysops caecutiens
CGACAACTCGAGCAGTAAAGTAGAATACATTCGGTGCAATATTTTGTACATGAGATTGTAGAAGTGGTACAATTGGTAAAGCAGCTTGTTCTCCTACTAAAACATCAGCTGCCAATAAGTGTTCGATAAGTGCTGTAGTAATTTCTGTCTGAAACTCAATTTGCTGACTAACTTCTGATATTTCAGGTGATGCATCCAATACTAAATCAATAACTGGTGTAGATTTTCCATGCATTGACAAACTCAATGAGTCAACGACGATAACACGTAGAAAATCAATGACAAACTTTCTTACTGGATGATCAGTTAGTTGAGCTTCCTGATGTGTGGTTGACTGTCGGATTACAACACATCCACCAGAATTTTCATCTGGAGTGGAAGAACCGCTGTTCGGCTCTGAGTCGATTGCAACTTCCTTTTGTAACGGAAACAGGACAGCTACCAGAGAATTAATTACTTCAGCAGACATCATAACAGGCATAAAATCTGGTAAATTGTGATATAACGAAAAGAGAACTTGTATAATTGTGACGGGATGATTGTGCAGCCATTCAACAGTTTCATTCGAATGAACAATTGCGCGAACCATACCAAGTAGAACACATACGGCTTCTGGGCAGACATTTACTTTCGATCCAATTGAAGAAGCAGAAGCATGTGATACTGGGGCTCCCCAAAGAAATGACCATACGCGATCCAAATCGAATTTTGTATGCTCTGAAGCTAGTAATTTAACAGGCTGACCCATTATTAGAGCAGTAATGAGAAAATATAGTTCAGGAACATCTAGGTGATTTTGTAGCAACCACTCAAGACTTTGAAATCCTGGAACATGCAGTACAGCTGTTCGTACTTCTCCAGCAATTTGTGAAGGTAGTTGTGAGTTCGGTTGAGCCATAACTGTTCCATTAGCGGCACCTGACGAAAGTTGGTTAGACTGAAGACAAATGCTTTTCTTTTGAGATATCAATTCCGTATATTTGAGATATCCTCCATTATTGGTGCTGTCTCTGAATCGTAACAAGAACGTTTCGTTGGCACAAATCACAACAAGAATCCTTACGGCAATAATGACCGATGTAAAATGAACTTGTGGTTGCATGAATAATAATATCCAGTCCATTCCCAGTATTTTGGATATATCGTCACAAATGACGTAATTCACAGTATTTCTAGGTGTAAAAAGAAGCGAATGTAATAGTGATAAACAACGGTTTCGAAGATAAATATTCTGAGCTGTAAGGTCATCTACATCTGGAGTTTTGTCTTTTTTCATAGCAGGCAAAATTACTGATTGCTCTGGATTGTCAGATGCTGGCAGTTTGGCCGCAATATATTGCCCAAATAGAAGTAAATCACTGTGCCGTGGTTGTCCACCAAGCAATGTCTCTAATAAAGAGAACAATATTTCCCTTGTAGAATGATCACTTATTTCAGTTATAATGTGTAGAAGTTTCGTAATGAGTAGTAGTTCACGCATAATTTTTATGTTTGTGCGTTTTTCGTTTGATTCCACTGCCAACTCTAACAAGTGCTCTAAGAGCGAACGCAACAAACCATTGGGCGCTCCATGCCATACTTCTAAGTCACAAAGTAAGTCCTAAATGAAAAAAATTTTTGAATATATCAAATAAAATGCTTTCTTCAACACACCTGGAATGCAGTAACATTCGGAATTGCTGACATTTCCTGTCCACTGTTCACAGTTCCTACAAGACCGAAAGTCAAGTGAAGAATGTGAGAGTTTAATAGATTTCGTTTCTTTTTGAAGAACATTGCCAAAGTCTGATAACTTCTTTTACGATCCATTTCACTTTGAGCAGCTCGATTACTGCGAACAACACACGTCAATGCCTTAACACCGGCATACAGACTTTCTACATCCTGAGCCATAGCTATTATTCCCAAAAGTACATTACACCCACCAACAGTATCTATCATCGCAGATACTGGGTGTGGACTGAAAACACGAACGCCAAGGTATCCTACAACAACACCACCTAGAGATCGTCCGGGTCCAGCCAGATGACCAGCAGAGTTGTGTAAAATTCTGAAAGGTACGGAAACTTTGTTATATGTATCGCTTAAAATACATTATTTATTTACTTTATGGGAGTGGCGTTTTCATGAGAATTCATGTTCAATTGTTTTGCAATGGATTTATTGTCGGTTCGACTGTAAACTTTACGAATTTTCGCCAATGTCAATTGTGACACAGCTTTTGCATTTAATCCTAGAAGAACTTTTTCCTCTGGAACAAGAGGCGAAATTGGTTCGTTCTGTTTTCCGACCTGCGGTGCTTGTAAAGATCCCATGTAATGAGGACCTAACGCATGAATTGTGGCAATTGTCTGTTGTGTTAACACGTCTTCTATTATATGACAAACTCCTTGTTTCCAACATAATCTCGAATATCTACGCCACATTGGTGGAGTTCCTATATACCCGTATACTTGACTAGCGACAGTTAAATTTGCGGAGCCTGCTCCTGGATTTTGTGAAATATAATGGAGCTTTTGTGTATGCATATGCTAAAATGATAAATTAGTTAATTGACATATATTTTAGGTATTAAACCTATATTTACTTGTCCGTCTAAATAAAGTGAAAAGCTTGAATTTTTTAGAACCGCACGATTTAGTACAACAACCAAATTATGCCATTGACCTTCATGTAAATCTGGACACCATATTCTTGCACTGCTGTCATCGGAGCCTTCTGGTTCCCATTCTCCAACAGCTGAAAATGATGAATATTAGATCTTTGTACAAAATAAAGTTACAAACAAAATTACCTGGACTAACGAGAGTTTCTTGAGTTGAAACCACAATTGCTTTATCTCTGGCAGACAACAATATTGACAAACAAACCAAATTCTCTTCTCGAGGATTATTAATTGTTCTTATTAAAGTTAATAAACGTACAAAATGTGGATCAGTCTTTGAATCAGAAAATTTTTCAACGCAAAACCAGGTTGAATATGATAGTCCAGTTTGAGGTGGAAATATACGATCACCTGCACCAATTCCGCCGATTGTATTTGAATCAATTGTTCCTCCACTATTTGGAGCCTGAGGTGCTAAACTTGGTAAATATAAGCATCCAAAACCTTCAGCTGACATGTCCATTTCAACAAATGGTGGTAGTGTGCTTGAGCCATGTGCACGAAAATCACGTGGTGTTGTCATCGAAACAAGCGTCTTAATACGCGTTAACGGAACTGGTCCCCCAAATTGATATGGTTTACTCAAATCGATACTTGCACATGATAATGGTTCACCCAAACGTAAAAACTCGCGTAACTCTGTTGGTTGCAATGCTTGAGCTGCAAGTCTCTCTAAAATGTATTGTAACGGAACATGCAAAGGACTACGTTCTTCACTTAAAGCCCTTCGTCCAATTTTCAACAAATATCCTGCTAGCCCAAAGTCGCACATAATTTGTTGATTCCGTTCACTAGAATTAATAAAACAAATGTTTTTATATGACACCAAAGGAAACATTTTGTCAATTATATTAACCTGCGAACCAAACTTTTAATGACTTCGGCCAAATATATTTGCAGACTTAACGCTGTTTGAGCTTCCTTGTCATGAGAAACCGATGGTAGTAATTGAAGCATGCAAATGACGACACCAGGATGTACTATCCTTGGTTCTGGAGTGGGCTGCGAGAGGTTCAAAACATTTGGTACATTGCTTATTGGCAGCTCTTGACTCGGAGATTTTAAATTTTGCTCCGGAAATAAACTTATTATTCCATTTAGATTTGGCTTATCAAAGTTATCTAAAGCTATACTGTACAGCAAACGATATATAATACAAACGAATGACAGAGATTTTGGAATGTTTTCAGAAAACCTGAAAGAATATAAATTTTAGTTTGAATAACGTACTAATTGTATGGTAAACGCACTCTGGTCGTAACATTTCACCAGTGAACACGGAATGAAAATATTTTTGTTGTTCATTTTGAATGGTTTTATCTACGGTTGTCTCATCGTTCATCTCGAGTTGATCCAATTCCGTAATGCTACCAAAGCATCCTAATAGACGCAAAGTTTCGCAAAGTGACGCACTGGAAATTTCGTGATGAAAGAATTTCGCATTGGCCGGTTCAAATCGCATTGCAGTGGTAAGTGTCTGGCACACGATTTGTAACAGCAAAATCAAATCTAATTGATTAATATTATTGTCTTTTTCATTATTATCATCGATAGAGTCATTTAATTTGCCATCCAATGATACAAAAACGCTTGTCAAGTAAACGAATCCACCAACTTTGCGGAATACTGTACGAGTTCGATGACTATCCTTCAGACATCCAAGCAACATGTTCAAGATTTCTATCTTGAAATGCACCTGATGAGGTGGAACGGAATGCATTGTACTCAGAATAAACAACATATCGTCATCTCCTCCAGCAGATAAGATTAGTTCTCGAACTATTCCCAGTGTTTGAGATCGACAATGTTTGAATTTGACTAAGTCATGAATACACTTGGCTCCCCCGCTCTCGCGGAAGACATTTGCATTGTTATTATTACCATTCAGAAGAATTGTAAGAGCTTCTAATACGTGTCTTCCTAGCGTATCCGTTTCTTTATCGTGCACAGTAGTATCAATAACAGCATTTTCATTTCCATCAGTTGCTTTTTGAATATAATCCGAGTACCGCATTAAACATGCCACAAACACTTCTAAAATTCCAACTTCTCTGTAGACGTCTTTGAAGACACTATTATGACGCAAAATGTTCAATAGCGTCTTCAAACATAAAATGCTGCAACTGGTAGATTGGTTGCTTTTTAATAGAATCGAAAGCGATATGAGTTCCTTGCATGGAACAAAGTTTAATTGAAATACTATAAATTCAAGGAGATCAAAAAATTTCTCCTGTATCTGATGACCTTTGAGGTGAATTCTTTCGGTGAATTGACTTAATGTATTTTCAGAATCCAATATAAAATAATTTGCATTGTCTGAGTGATATACGCTAGATATAGCATCCAAAATTGTGCAGCAAAGTGTCGGTGATGTTGATTTCAGGAAAACTGTTTGAAGCACCTGAAATGCATAAATATTTCGAACACATGTTTCTCGTGACGATGATTGTGGCATTTGAAAATTCTGCATTTTAAACAAAGTATTTGATTGATTTTGTGCTGGTCTCAATTCAATGTAACCACACATGCATAACGATGATATCATGAGAACTAAGTTTCGTATTGCTGCTTGAACTTCAATCGATCTTTGCCGTTCGCTTTCAAGTCTGTGTAACAAATAAAAATGTTAGAAAAATTTTACGATATTTTTCGAAATTCTTACTTTAAAAGAAATTCGCTTAGGAATAAGTATCCTTGGGATGTTTTAAAATCATCCAACAAAATTTGTGAGACTTGACTGGAATCTTTAAGAAAGCAAAAAACTGTAACAAACATTTCCACAACCTCCAATGGTTTAAGAAGAGGTAAACGCTGCATATTATCGACACAAAGAGCAACACATCCTTTGGCTGTAAAATAAATATATGTTTGAATAAAACATTTAATGAAATCAAAAGATGTTTATACAATGTATGTAGTTAACAACCGGATCAGATAGTCCGTGACGGGAAAGTGTTGTCAAGACTTCTGCTGCACTTTTTCGCCACATTGTATTATGTGTTGGACACTGAGACGTTATTGCAGAAAATAGTAAAGTCAAATCATCCATTCGAGCTAATTCTTCAGCTGGATAAGGGTATGAGCATAACTTAACCAAAAGTTGTACAAAGATTTTCTGTAATAATGTCCGTCTCTCAACTGATGTAAATTCACTCTTTGTTTCACTTAGATCTTCTTCAATATCAGGTAAATCAAAGAAGAGGTAGAGACATTTCACTAAAGTAGAAGGTACAGATGCAGAAGTCATAACCTGAAATATCGCATAGTTGTAAAACTTATAAATTGAAAACCTTTACAATTACTCACTTGTATAAGTGAAACATCACCGTTTGCGAGTAAATTGAGCGTTGTTAAAAGCATCCAACCACTACTGGACTCTTCGCAATTTTCAATTTCCAGAAACTTTACAATTGCAATCGATGCAGCTTCTGTACTTTGATTTGATGCCCTTTTCCGAATTTCAGAGACCATCAATCGTGAGACTTGTTGACAAAATGCAACTATATCCCAAAATTTTTCACTCATATCAGCTGATGCTGTTGTGTTGAATACCTAGAAAAATAAAGAGACAATGAAAAGAGATTACCCCAAATTTAAACTTGATAAGCTTACCTTGCAAAAAAGTGGTAACATATTATAAAGTTTGCAGTCTCGTTCTGTTTCGCTGAGTGATTCTTTCGGATGAGTATACTCATTGAAAAGTTTCTTTAAATGCATTAAACTTAATTGAGTGTGTGAAGAATCAGCCAAACTTTCTTCCCCATTGCCACTAGCCGCGCGTCCACCACCCCTTAAGGTGCGCATCACATTCATCTTGAGTACGCGGACTGGATGGTGTTCACAAGAAACTTTTAAAATTTACGGAATCTAAAAATAAAATTTGTAAATACATATATTACAACTTTTGATTACATCGAAAACTATATTTTGTACATATCTAGTGTCATATATGACGTAAGTCTTTTGGATAATCTCGGTCAACAAACATTAAATACATAAAGTGATTTCGCAATCTTGATGAATGGAGTGGAGGAACTCAGTTCTTTCTGTAGGAAATGTCTATCGAATCAGATTATTGCAGCAATAATTCATTATACCCGAGAGGGGAGAAGAAGTACTGAAACATGATAAAGGGGCCGCATTGTTTCTGTTTTGAAATTCGAAGTATATGCAATCCCCTAGAGACGAAACGGTACGGGAAGTGAATGTTTATCAATCCGAACTGCTGGCAAAGCAAGTGTTCTCTCTACTCACATACTGCGAATAATAATTGTTTTATTATTTTATCTAACGTTACTGCGAATTACTCGTTGTTTATTAACACTTTAATCCATTGACGCAAATAGATTTTGTTTCATCAAACTATTAAATTTTGAATTCATTAATCTGCGCTTTGAAGGCAATTAACTCAAGTTGTAGTTGTCAACGCATAAACCAAAATAATAAAATATATAATTTCTGCATATTACTCATCATAATGAAAGATACTTGGATTCTATCCGTTTTATAACTAGTTTGCAAATCTCTAATTTGCATTTGTAAATAAAATTTCTTTATTGCGACTAAATGTCGACATGACCGAAGAAAATATCGATCGATCAGAAAATTTTTTCACATTTCATCTTTTATTCTAGAGGTCAAATAATTCTTACCGAGATGAAATTGAACACTTCATTTAATTTAATTTCACATCTTTGCGATATTCTCAATGTGAAGAAATAAATTTTAATACTTCCAAATAAAATTTGTTAATATTTCTACAGAAAATTTCAACTTTTCTTCTCGATTCACTGTCACTGACTTCTGCAAGACGAGAAGTTGACAGAATTAACTGTCAGTCAGACATGTTTTCTCTCTCTCGGTGTTCCGCTCTCTTGGTTCGGTGTTTTCTTCGACTCAAACATTGTTTTGACGTTTGAAGAGAGCGAAAATTGTTCATTTTGACGTACTAGCACATATAAACAAATGTTCTATTACATTTTTGCATTTTCTTTGTATCTCGAATATTCAGCCATGTGTGGAGATTTTCGCGATATAAATCACAAAATGGTAATTAAAATTCAAATTAAACAAATTAATGCAGCTACTAATCAAAAAATTAACCAAAGTATTTTGTTGATTGGAGTAGAAAATAAGTTACTGTTTTCAAATGAAGATGGCTTCTCAGTGGCGTTCTTTGCAGGGAATTCCCCGGTCGACAGTTCAGTACATAAGTTGGATAGTGTAACAAGAAGTAAGCCGACGTAAATTAATAATTTTTAATAAGAATGTCAACATTATGTTTAAGTATCATATCTATACTATAATTAATACGCACACATAAGTTTTGCGGGCAAACTGTCGGGCAACGGGCAAACTGCATTTCCGATTTTGATAAAAATGCACAATTAAAAAGATATTTTATCGAAGAATATACAGAATATACTTTTCATTCAAATTGGTCAAGTAGTTTACCCGTAATTAATATAAATAATACCAGTGCATTTGTTGTTGCATTGACCTTTAAATTCAATTTTATGCTAGATGTTCGGGTAAAAAATACTATATTCTGCAAAACTTTCTGATAATGGTACTTTTAGCTTCAGACTTTTATTTCAGATACAAAATATTAAGATACGAAGAAAAAAAATTTTTTCATTAAAATTTCGCCCATTAGTCCATGATTTTTTTCAGGGCAAAAAAATTTTTGTTTCCAATGATGATGTTAGATACCTTATTCGAAAGAATATACCTTCCCAAATAGTAGAAAATGTGTATCTTTCTTCTACGTATCATAGTTGTGATAAAAAAAAGAAAATAAAAAAAAATAAATTTCTATTTTCCAGTAAACTTCAGTCTTTTAATTTTTAGAGTATGCAGTCGATTTTCGACTGCAACTGGCATTCCTAGTTGATATAAATCGCCAGAGGATGACTGCTTTAAACCGGAATCTCTGTTCCACCAAGTTTTGTTGCCATTTTTCCCTTTTTTTGTTCCATTCTTTATTTCATTAATTATATACTGAATACTTAATTTAATATTCTTTATGATGAAATTTAAATGAAGTTTTTTATGATGTAAATTGCACTGCACTATTTAGTTTTGAAAGATTGAATACTGCACATGCAACAGGTGCTTCAGATTTGCTAGTATTTAAAACTTTAATGCCTTGGGATTATGCCACATGCGATTCCTCAGATGTTTGCCGCTTGCAAGAAGAAAGAATTATTTTATAGTTTCCTTCTGAATGCATCGTGCCTTCAATTTCATCATTTTTCCACTTGCACATCTTGAAAAAGCCAGAAGATAAAACTGTCACAGCGAATTTCTGTGATACTGATTCCATGTGACATTTCCTTTTCTATGTTCAGCACGTGCCTCTTTCATGTTTTCCGGAGGCATTGCAGCATAGAAGCGCTGAAATGTTGTTGGGAAAACGCAAATTAAAAATATCGTAAATATTGTAGTTAAAAAAGTATTTTTTTAATTAATCCTTAATTTAGTCTGACTCCGAAAACTTCCTACTCTTGCAACGTCTGTCACTCATTTCCCTCAAAGATTTCCAATCATGCACGCCAAGTACATGAAAATGTCAGAATCAATGATTCACAAAAATAAATCTATGGGTAAATGCAGTCGCCGGGTAGATGCCTCAGCCACGCCACCACTCCGGGTGAATTGTTTTTCCGGTGTCGTTGTAAATTGGAAACAACCCGATGATTATGTTGTGGCATAATATTTCAAAGTAGGTGGGTAGGGGCGTTTTAATGAGTATTTATTGCTTCTTAAACGATGCCACTTGTCAACATGTTTGCACCTACTTTATGCTATTTGAGCAAACAGACGTTGAAGTCGCTCATCTTGTAAGGAGCCTCCCTTGAAATATTTATCATAATAATGTGAATGCTACCAAGAACAACACCAAGAAGACTTTTAGGTCTCGGTATGTTCCTCTTTAATTAACCGCAGAATGAACGAGCCTTGCACTTGGACAGCTCATATTGCAATTGATTTAAGAATGTCCTTTTGGCGCCAAAGAATTTCGACGAATGTTGGCTGAGCGTGTACTTTCTTATCACCAAATTAAAAAACTTCTAAAAATAAGAAATCTATATGACTCCTCCTTGGGTTATCCGCCCTCGAATTATTTCCACCCAATCAGCGGTAATTGTGGGTCTAAAATTAGAATTTCATTCGCTACTAGTACATTAGAGGAGGGATGATCTTCCAACCACTTAATTCAAGATCATTTTTGTGTTAAAAAATGCATTTCAAACTAAAAATAAAAAATCCACTGAATCCTGAAAGACAAATTTCAGTAGTCATTCGACTATTGGTTTGCCAGTACTTCAAAGCAATTAACTCTAATTAAATTCGGTTCAAGTTTTAATTAAATTAGTCCATCGTGAAACTGATTTAAACAACAAAAAGTGATTTTTAATTGAATCAGTTATTTATAAACTTATCAAGTGTAATTGATTGGAAAATAAAACAAAATAAAAACTATTCCGAGACATTTCCCAACGGAAAAATGTTGAGTTTTCACAATTCAAACGGATCAGGACACAATTACTTTCAGTTCTGCAATGAAAGTCAAGTGGATCAAACAGGATTAAATGGAAAACCTTCGGATAATTCAGTGAATTTTTTCGATCAAATTAATTCAACCATTAGTCATAACAATAACTTGAATAATTTCCAAAAAAATCAGTTTTGTAGTGAACAAAGTAGAACCGATAAAAGTGATCACAACAACCCCAAAAACAACGTTTTGTCAACAAATTTTGCTTTGCATCATGGTACAGAAAACGCTAAGCGTTTTTCAGTTACTAATTTATTGCAATTAACCAATGGTTCCGGATTAGTTCCGGCCAATAGTGAATTATCAGATACTCCGAAAATTGGTAAGGAAATTGTAAAAGTTACAAATTACTATAAACACTTCCCAATTAACCCAATCAACTATTATCCAAAAGTTTACAGAATACCACTTAGAAAGTGACATTATACCTACATATGTGCCGTCGGAGAATATAGCTTTAGCTTCATAAAAGATCCGCAAACTATTTTCTTTTTCCTTTGAAAAATTATTCTTATTTTAAGGAAAAACTAGAGTTATGAGGAATTGAACAATAATATAAACAAATAAGTAAGATACGAAAGACATTGTTTTGATAATATTAGCTATAGGGATATCAATATAACTTTGGAATAGATCTTCTAGACGTTGTGTTACGAGTCATGTTGTATTACTTTCGAATTAATTAGTAACTTTGAAGAACACTATTACTTCACTATTAGATCAGATTTCATCATCTAGCTGGAGGAATCTTCGTTGAGGAATGATGCATAACAATTTAAAAATATCCCCTAAATCTTCAACCCCTTCGAAATTGTGTAAATTGGTGACAATTAAGTGGTTGTGAAAAATCCTTGGCATTCTCAACAAATTTGTCAAAAAGCATCCTTTGATGAAAAACGAAACATCAAGGCAACCCTCATTTTCACGTACATAAATTGTCTTTTACTGGCAGAAGATTAGACAGATAAAAAACTAAGAAAACGACTAAGTTCCTTCATGCTCGACGACATGAAACGTCGAAACTGCATATGCGTCACTTAATTTATGTTGGCTAAACATAAAAAAAACATTTGAAAATAAAAAGTACGGTTCAAAAAAAGCATCAGTGTAGAAGTTTCAGTGATTTTCTCCCTGTAGCGTATCCCTTTCCTGTGCGGCCTGTCATTTTGAATTAAAAATCCGGTGATATTTCTTACCGAAGCCGAAACACAACCGCATCCATTCATGCAACTCCTTAAGATCAGATGATGCCGGGTTAACCCAAAATCTCTAAAGGAAAATTTTCTTCCCCAGTTTCTTCGCCTACTTTAAATGCGGCAAATTAAAGAAACATCAAATGTCTGTGATTAAAACTAAGAATAATGTTCGTTTAAACGATTAAAAAGATAAAAATCACTGAAAAATGTTAATTAGTCCAATTATTTTCATTCACGCAATTTTTTTTTTTGCAACTTTACAGCTAAATTATTCGAATTTAATTCGTTGATTATCAGATAATCAGGGGATTTAAATCATGTCGGGTTGTATTTCATTGGTAATTTGTCGTGTGTGTTTTAAAGGAGGTTTTTAAATTGTGTTTACACATGAAATGAATTCAATTATAATTTACACTTGTAACACTACAGTTAACCGATTCAAACAAGTCATTAGTCAAATTGAATAGTTTAAACTAATAATTACGAGTTGATTTAGGGATTCCTGGCGCCTTTATGTGGTCTTTTCATGCTATAATCTATATAGATATAGATTAATGACAAGTGAATAGCTATAGGCAAAGATGATTGGTTTTTTATACAAATGCAAAGTTTCTTCAAAATTAATTTCATCTTGACTTGTGACAAATCTGTGTTAAACAAAAACACTTGTCTACTTAACTTCCAACGAGTTGTACCTGTAACTCATAAATTAAAAAAAAAACGAAAATTAACCAAATGACACGAGCAACTCAAAGCAATTAGGTTTTTATTACCCACTTAATGTGTTGTACGGAATATTACTTTCGTTTGTCATACATAGAATGTGTTAATAACATGAATTTGTATTCCAAGTCTCATTTAGTAACTAATAACTGGATGACAGCATTTAAAATTATGAGTTATTGATGAAAAGGGGGCCATGCATATGTCTCAGTTTACCCTTTTCGATGTGATGCTACATAAATCTTACACTTGTGCCATAAGATGTCGCCGACATAAAAATTTCAACAGGAAGACACTCGATTTTTTCAGTTTTCCTTTTCTGAAGCCTTGGGGATTTAGTTTCGGTTAAATAACTTAACACATGATAATCCGTTTCAATTGCACTTGTGTTTCAATTTGTCAGTTTGTTTTGAGGTGGAAGTTGTTTTTCAAACATTCATTTTTCACAGATTCATATTGAATTCAGATAGTTCACCTTACTGACTAAATTCCAATTCAATCGAAATTGGTAAAGAATTTCTTGATAATTTTTAATAAAATTGAGAAAATAGAATAACGCATAGCTTTTCTAGAAGGTCATGACAAAAAGTTTAAGTGGCGATAATAAAATTTTAAGTGAAATATTATTCAAATAAATATATAAGCAATCATGAGTTCAAAATGTTTGTTCAGCGTGTCTTTCTTCAGATCTTTAATAATAATTATAACGTTTGCTCTTTGTAGTTTGTTAATAATTTACATAACCTGCTCTATTTAAATATATTTCACTTTGATGATGAGTTTTTCGAATCAATGTTTGTTGTGTGTCGCAAGACATTAACAAAATTTCAAATTTTTCATTGAACATATGAAAGTTTATTCTTAGTAACTATGATAGAGCAAGGGTTTGAAATTCAGGAAAATGTGACATACATCTTGTTTTACAGCAAACCAAAACGACTGTGATCAACAAGAGGCGAGTCACGGAGATGGTTCACAAAGAATGTGTTATTCACCAAAGAAACCGCGAAGAAATAGAACAACATTCACAAGTGGCCAACTGACAGCACTCGAGAAGGTATTCGAAAGAACTCATTATCCTGACGCGTTCGTGAGAGAAGAACTGGCAACGAAAGTTGGTCTAAATGAAGCTCGAGTTCAGGTACAGTAAATGAGTAGGTTCCCGAATTTTCAAAGCAACATCACTTCTCCGCAGGTATGGTTTCAAAATCGACGCGCAAAATTTCGAAGAAATGAAAGAACTTCAATGAGTAACAGAAATGTGCCTGCTCAAAGGATTATTCCAGTAAATCCAATTCAGAAACCTCATAAACCACCAAGCAGACTACATGATCAAACGGAAATGCCACAGTATACAATGCCAATCCCGAATCTGGGAGTCTTTGGGCCTAAAAACGGAAATTTCAACTACACACCTGCCTACAACAATTTCCGGAATGAAACTAATGGACTGGGTGGCTGCTCCTATCTGAATCCCAGTTACTGTCCTGGCCCTTATCACGGAATCAATTCAGTTCGATATAAAAACCATGGATACTCAACAACTATTTAAGGAATTTCATGAGTTTTCTAGATTTAAGTAGAAAATTTGCCGTTCCCCTTTACTACATATTTGTAAATAGTACAAATTTTTTGTAAAAATTATTTAAATTTTTTTAACTCAAAATCAAATCTATGTTAATGCATAACACTAAAAATAAATAATATACTTACTTAAATGAGTTTTTAATTGCTCTGTTATAATGTTATAATAACATGAACACAATATGAAATTATTGAAACTATATTAATATTTTAAAAATAGCCAATAATAAACTTGAATGAAAATGTGTTGAATTTGAGCAGAAATTTTTACACAATTACAAATTAATCCACAAGCATATGATAAACTACATGCACCTAATTAAGGTAGTTTTAAAATATGTACGCACATATCTACCTCGTTATAATAAACCGGAAGTGTATACGTTATCGGTTGAAATGAATATTGTTTACACTTAATTTGTTCTAAAAACATTCATTAAAATTTATGCTCTTATGTGGATTCTGATATTAGTAGATTCTCCAAATCGTGTTGTGTAATAAAGTGATATAACCTGTAGTATGTGAGGGTAACGAGTTAATAACGCTTTTAAGCTGATATGGAAAGTACTTTGATCGTTATATAGCCTTGGTATATCAAACAAAACGTCATTTTTATTTGTTGTAATGATTGAAATATTTATGCGGATGGGCAGAAAGTTCATATGCACGAGTAAGCTTACCGATAACATAAACCAAGATTTTATTCAATTAACATTTTATGGACTGTTGAAAGCTTATAAAATAATTATTGTGATATAAACAAATATTTTTTCAATGTTCCAAACATCAAAACAAAGAGTTGTTTGATGGATATTTCGATAAAGAAAATATTTACGTAACTTCGCCAATATTAAATTCATGTTTATCATGAATTTTTGAAACGAATGGATATCTTCCGTTTTGGGACGAAATTTTGTAGGGGTGCATATCATGATGATGAAGAAGTAATCTAGTAATGTGATCTGAATTTAATATTCAGTATATATTCAACGGAAAAATGTTAAAACTTTTAGTGTTACCTAGAATTGAAGGATCCATTTTTATGAGAGCTACCCTTTACAGTGTTTTTCTTTCAAATTTTAATTAAGCACGCTTAGCACCTGAAACACAGTTTTATGACAAAAACCATCTAACGCAGATATCCTGAAGCAAGTTGGTGTTTTAATTTCAAAATTATGGCAGAATTTCGCAAGTAATGCTTACAGCCACAATATTTCAATATTTGAGGAAAGCATAAAGTAAACTTTAAGCGTTATTGACGTGTTGAACATTGTCATGGAGCTTAAGGTGTTATTGTTTTGAGAGAATTAAATTCATTAACAGACAATGTTGCTTAAGACAACATAAGTACATTAGATATATGATGCAGATGTAGCTTATAAGGAGTGCATTAGCGAAATTTTGTTATATTTTGTTTTGTTGAAGGATATTGTAAACTTTTGTTGAAACTCTCAAGTTTCTCAGCATTTGGTTTAGATTTATAGCAATTTTAGTGTGTATTAAAATGTTGTGCAATTTTACAAAATCGGCTTAAATTCCTCTTGAGATTTCCAACATTTATCTTGCTAAAAACCAAATTAATGGTATGGTCTTTTGCTGCCATATCTTCAAGTTTGTGTGTGTATACAAAACAAAGAAGTTTCTAAAAAT
This sequence comes from Chrysops caecutiens, assembly GCA_963971475.1. NCBI lineage: Eukaryota > Metazoa > Arthropoda > Insecta > Diptera > Tabanidae > Chrysops > Chrysops caecutiens. Next base: position 51,484,673 of record OZ020569.1, read on the forward strand.
GATTCAGTAGATTGATACACCGAATATTGTGTAACAATTAATAATTTTGGTCCTTACATGTTGACCTAAGGATTTATTTGTTTTCTACGAATGACGTAACCATAATATATGCCCTGGGTCCATGTAATACAAGATTCTGTTTTGTTTTCCAACCAGAAATATCCTTTGCTGAATCACTTGAATCTTCATGAAATTTGGAAATTAACCACATTACATATGATACAAATTCTGAGGATTATAATTGGGGCCAATCACCCTAAACGTGTTTGGGACACGTGTGGCATCTCTGACAACAAGTTCTTCTTAATTAATTTTCAACAAAAACATTTGATTTTACTTTAAACATAAAGGAAAGTTTCATTCGGAACAAATAGCTTAAAACGATTAGAATTTTAAAGTGTTTGCCTAGCATCTCAATTAAAGGGTTGAGTTACCCTTATAGACCAGAAATTCATCAACACTTTGAAGATGAGTCAGTTTGAATGCAAATTCTATACAAAGTTTTATTGAATTTCCGCAACTTAACCATGAAATTATAACAAAAATTGCGTTTGATGTAACAAGTACGTGGCTTGAAAGTTTTACATATTTCCAATGAAGTTTTCAAGAACTTTTCACATTGTGTTAAAGACTTCTTTCTAGCATTGAAAAGAAAAGTCAAGGCCAGTTAATAGAACAACAAGAACTTCAAACTTTTAAAGTGAGAAACTTATTTCATAATACCGTTGGTTGCATACAAACTACATAAAACTCTTTCCGACAGCAGGTTTTCGTGGAAAATCCTTCAATACTTTGAGAATGTTAACATGAAAACGTACAAAAGTGAATGTTGTGTATACGTGCTATAACTCAAATTGTGTAAAAGTGAAGGGTTTCTGAATATGTTTTGTACTTTGAACACTTCAAAACCCCGAAGTGTTATGAATATCTGGTGCTATAATAAATTGTGTGCTTCATGGCTGATTTTGTAAATTACGGTTAACCATTATAACCCAAAATGAAACCACAGTAGCATAAATTCAAGCTTACAGTTAATCAAACGACCTTAAATGTCTCTCAAATAATCCTTGTAAATGTCAAGGTTAGGTGCCTTCGAATTTCAGATTAACGTAAAAGCAAAAATTTACAATTTACTGTAGAAAAATTGATTTCAATTGATTCAATAAGCCTTCCAGAATATTTTTCCAGTAATCTCAGATTTTGTGCAAAAAAATTACGTTAGCCCGGATGGATTCAAAAGTGAAGGAGTTCAACAACGTAAGTAGGAAAATTTATGTATACACATATAAAAAAAGGGTTAGTCCTTATAGGTAATTCACAAGAAAAATTTTCTTGTTGATAACCCTCTTTGACCAGAGGCATGACATTGCTCAGAAACAGTGTTCCTTAAATTTTATTTTGAAGACATTACGGGTTGACAAACAGCTCCTGGACATCTTTGGATTTCATGAACTGTCCTCAAGATTTTCAGAAGTCAATGCGAATTCGTGATTCTTTAATGCGATCATCTACCAAATGAAGTGTAACCTAACCTAGAGTTTTCAATTATGTGCCTATTGGTTGAACACTACTGCCTGCGTTTAATTCGGTCAAAAAAATTGTAGAATATGGACTACGAGATTCTAAGGCTAAAGATTTGTGTGCTTCCACAAAATATTGGCTTCAGGACTCATATCTCCTAGAAAATAACACATAACACTCTTAAAACTTGTAGAGTAACTCAACAAGCTTTAATGTCACTTCACCACTACTTTGTACGGCATCAGTAGGTTTCCAATAAGCAACACGTGTAGAAGACAGATTTCTGTTTACAATACTAATCGACTTTGAACATCTTGTTCTATCCATAGGTTCACTAGATATGTTTTCTTGAAACGAGTGTTTAAGAGCTTGTGTAGTGAGCGTGAATAAAGGATTTTCAACCCAAAAATTTTAAAAACATTTTAGGTGTTAAGTTAGAAGCCGTTTAGGTATTAGAACTTCAGGTGATTAAGCTTTCATGGTAGAGTTGATAATTTGAACTGCTTAGTGATGTTTAACGGTTTTCAACATTTAGTCCATACTTCACAGATAGAAAACCAAAAGGTTTTGTTACTTTTCAAAGATTTGACTTTCAAAATATTGAATTTTATGTGTTCATCATATCAGCTCCATATTATTCCCTAGATTCTATGGGCAGACAACTTTTTATTAACTTTCTGTCATTAGCATACTTAATGTTTTCACATCCTCATAAAATACGCGAAAATACGACATAAAAAAGCAGAAAACGTGGTCCGAATAAATCAGTTAGTTTTACTACTAGACTTTTAAATGTCATTTACCGCTTTATATTCCTCGCGATACAAGGCAAACATGTTAAACGAAGTAATATTGGATCTCTCCAAAAATTACATCCTTTATCAAGTCCTGTGAGACACATGAAAAATATGTGGGTCAGTGGGGCCAAGTTGATGTAAAAAGAAACTTCATGTTTTCAAGCTTTCGTTGGCTAGAAAATATTCATTCAACAGTTGACTACAGGAAAATGTCTTCAATGATTACTTTATCCCTCCGTATTTCCACATTTTCAAAGCTTTTGTTCCACAAAGTAGGGGAGAATTTTAAGCTTTTTGGGGACAGTACTTCACAGTTCGAACAGTACTTTTCTACCATTACGGGCAAGAAAACTGGACTGTGAGCACGTTAACAATTTTCATTCTTACGAAGCTACTTTCTCATGCCATGGGCTCTGCCTTATTAATAAGTAATCCGAAATTATCGACCGTTTGAATACAAGAAAGCAGTTGTGGTTAACAAGCAGGTGTCATTCTATTGGAAACAGAAGGTTCCATTTAGGTTTAATGGTTTTTAGGATGAATTACATTGTCATGGAATGTACTATTCTTATGAAAAATGATAGGATTCACGAGTGAAGGAGGAGATTTAATATGATTTTAAGTTCAATGTTTCTAGGATACTCGTATCAAGGCGTAATTCAAGTGTGAAATGAGAATTGTGTCTTTTCAAGCAAAAGGACGGAAATTTTGGACTCAGTCAGTCTTATTCCAAGAATCAGCCAAAGTGGATAGCTTGGACGGAGACTTTATTGCTTTAAATATTTTTATTACAAGTGTGGAAGTCAGTCGATGTTCAACTCTTTATAAATCTTTGAATCCTTTTTATTGCCGCTAATCCACATAACTTCTTGCTTGTGATAAAAATTTAAAAACTGACAATTTTATGAGATGTCATTAAATAAGGTTTTGCAACCACTACCCCTTTGTGGAAAAGGCTTAAATAATCATTTCATTAAATTCGTAAACAGATGGACTAACAGATAAATGTGAAAATTTATTCTCCGATGTCCTTTTAGGATTCCAAGAAACCAATAAATCTAGAGGATATATGTAGAAAGGATATAAATTTAAATTTATGTCATTGAAGCTTAAAAAATGTCCTTCTATTTTCCTGCCACGCCACAGTCCGCTGCTTATAGGTCCCTTTTGCATGTGGTTTGATGTTACGGGTTACTACTAGCATGCGTGACAAAAGACGAATTTGATTACAATACAAATACACTTTATCCAATTTCCAGGATACGATCAACAAAACACGATACAACAAATTCGTATCGGAAGCTAACAATTTTCGAATTGAAATGCTTATAAAAGTCATATAGACGGGGGTGAGAATAGGGATAAGTGCTATTATGATTTTCCAGTAGATAACGTACATGTACCGACTAATCCACCAATACCATATAACATTGGAGCAAGTAGAGAAATCAATTTTGGCGAGTCGTTGTACTTTTTATCCTCTTCGAAAACGGTTCATCAGGCTTTCGAATCCTTGTGGCATTGTATAGCTAGCTAACGATTCCGATGATATCGGAATAATGACACTAAATTCAAAATGTACCCGATAAATAAAACGTTCCCACTTTTTATAGGTCATTGATTTTTGAGCCTCGTACATTTGCACATACCTACTACTGGCATTCGGATCATTGACGCTTTTGCAGAACAGGATAAAAATATATCAGACACAAACATTTGTGATATCAGCTAAAAACAAAAAGGTCTCCTTGACTGAAATATAATAAATTGAAAGTTTATCTTTTAGGGCGGAGAGCTACAAAAAATAGATGGTTCAATACAAATTTGCCTTCAGTGAAAAATTGTACAATTGAAGCATCTGGAAGTGAAAGTTAACGAAAAGGCTAAGGAATCAATCTGAGACGTATTTTATTAACTTTTACTTTATTGATTTAAACAATTTCATTTATCCCTTTCAGAACCGTCATGAATAAAGCAGAAGTTTCCAGGAAGAAAGAATAATAGATAAAGTTGCCATAGCATTGTCAATAATTTTTCTAGTGTCATGAAGCGCAAACAGTAAGAATGTTATCATATGAAAACACCAATATTTTATCCAACATCAGATTATTTTGTGCAGGTATTCTTTGGATTCAAGTTGTTATGAGTTGTAAAACTACAATATATCACTTTACTTTTGAGAATACATGCTTGTACTCCCTGTGGGCTTATCGTATCTACGAAAATTTCCGTACTTATATTTCACTTAGCAATATGATAACATGCCAAAGTTATTAGATTTAAAATGATGATATATAAAAGAAACACCAAACTGCTTCGCTACTTGGTCCCAAAGGAACTATTTTGCAGAAAACACTCGTGAAATATTTTATGTCACGTTTATCGGTTTGTGAGACTTCATTTACTTTATTTGGCTGTAATGATCAAATAATTACTGTTAACAGTTTATTAGTTGTTTGAAGATGTTTTGGTAAATTGAAAATTATAATTTTACCTGAGGACTACCTTCAAAGATAATTTGCTATTATAAACAATATGCATATATTATAAGCAACAATATTTTCCTTGAAAATATTTCTAATTTAATAAATACCAGTAAGGAAGATGAATAATTTAGGATCACGCGTTCATAAGCAGCGTTTCGTATGTTTGCAAGGAATGTATGCAAATATCTTAAATATTTCTTTTGTTTGTTGATGTAATATTCCACATACATTACATATTTTTATTATCAATTTGTTACGCATGTATTAGGCATATCCATAAACTCTCATTAAAACCCCAATAGAATCATATTTGTTCTCAAAATATGCCTTAACACAAATAATATTACGTTCCCTATAATAAAAGGATACATTTTTATGAACTAATCTCATAGGCTGGGTTATAATTTTTGGTAAAACAATTTTTCTTGGATACAATTTTCTCAGAACATGATATTCGAATCAGATTTGCATCAATCCCATATTATATGATTATCTAATTTACTGAATGTTATAATAAATTCCATAAGGTTTTCAGGATGAAGTACTAGAGATTTAATTAACTAGAAACCTGGTTGATTATAATCAGGGTCACATTCAGAGATTTATCAAAATATATGATTTTGTTATATGCTTTGCTACTACAAGGATATTGATTATCTATTCCGATAGAGTTGACGTGCGTGAGAAGAAATCGGATTTGTGTCATGACAGAACATCAAAAGCTTTTGTGATTGTACTATATTGTTATTGTTATCACTCTGAGGTTAAATGTTTTACTACAATGTGTTATCAAAGAATATTTTGAACGTGTTTATTTGTAAAAAGAATATCTTAATGCTTCTGGGTGTTTGGCTGTTGATGTTATAAACGAAAATTCACATCTTTGAGATGAACATTGAGAACAGTAAATTCCCTCAAGGTTTTGTGCTATCAACAGGATAATCGTATGAATTTTGATTGCGGTTTTAAGTTATAAAAATTTCATAAGAGCTTAAGCTGAAGTTTTCCTTAAGTCAAATCAAAATTGAAATTTTAAATTTTGGGAAATGATTTATAATTTCCTCAGCATTCACATAGCTTCTTCTTTAAGATGCACTTTAAATAGGTTTGCGAGGTTATTTTAACAACTTAAAAACTGTAAGAAAGTTCATATTCTCGAGGAAGCGAAATATCGGTAGTAAAAGGAGTTGAAAACATTTCGGTCAAACCTGTCATTCATTCAAGTTTGATGCTGGGTCGATTGTAAATCTCAAAAGAATTTTCGTCTTCATCACTTAATTTAGAGAAGGCTTCCTTGTGGGACATCCCTTTTCAATAACTCAAAGTTAACTTTGTAAATACAATACTGTCCTTACATACATAAATCTGTGAAAGCAACTTGTATAAAGCAACTTGTACATTTGAAAATGGTCATTTTGAGACATTAATTTACATATTCTAAATACGAAAGCACGTTTGGGGATATAACTTGAGTGTCAAAATTTGGACCAATGTAAATGAGTTAAATTTAGGATTTTGGTCATTCCTATATAATCTCCTATGCTTTTCTTAAGTTTAAGTCAACACAAAATCAATATGTTTCAATATGTTTTTGGTTTAACTCGAATACACATATATGTATATAGTCCAAAAATGATCAACGCAGTTGCTGGTTTCCTTCTGTAAAGTAAGTAAGGAAAAATTGAATTAAGAACAAGTGACATCAACGAATAACAGAGCTCTGTAAGTTGTTAAAGGATAATCTGCTTTTGATACGAACATATGCTTCAAAAGGATTAAAGTTTATTCCTTATAAGCTTTGAACAAATTATTCTTTGATGTGTGCACTTCAGTTACCATAGTTGGAAGAAAGTTTTTCCAATACTACCATTGATCCGCTTTAAACCTTTTGTGCTTTTTCATTAAACTTTCTTTAACTTTTTAACTAACATGAAATCAAGGGGATCAAGTAGCGTTAAGCTCATAAGCTGGTTACGTATGAGATATAAAAGCTTTTGATATATGTAAAGTGGACATGACGAGAGAATTTTATAATTAAATGAGGCTAAAATAATTTATTTGAGCCTCGAGTTTCTAGTATTATGTATGAGTTATCTAACTTAAAACTGGAAAAGTTTATGACAAAGATTCATACTTTAATGCAAACCCAATTGTCATGTAATAAATTGAATTACCTTAAACGTATAAACGTCACTATTGATATTGATTACGGACAGCTACATTTCCGAAAAGACCATGTGATTCACCTGAGGAAGAGTGATAAATCAAAGGGAAGCTTTTGCTTCACTTAGGATTAGAACTTCAAGAATATAAGAATATAACTGAGTGATTTTCAAAATTTCACATCTACCTTAAGGAATTTTTATGTAAAGGAATCCAATATAGCGATTAAACAAAGTAGATGATAACAATTATGGCTTATCTGCAGATAAAAATGTATGCCGAAATTGAGATACGTAAGTCGTTAAGGCCTTGCAGCTATACTGATCCGTGGTAGCTAGATATGCTCTTGATTTCTAATGCCTTGTAAATATTGAATTCCATTAGGTAGGCTTACATACATATGTTCCTAATAACAAAACAAATCCCTTTTCCAGACATTTTGTGATGTATAATAGCGGTTTTATCACCTTCCACCATTTGCCTTCGAGATTTGTTCAAAGAAACATGAGATCTCGAAGAAGCTGAAATTCTACCACCAAGTTATTGCTGAGTCCTCATCAATTTTTACTGAAGAAAATGTCTAGAATCATAGTCGATCTTTGGAGATTACGTTGGAATTAAGGATATTGGATATCAATAACTAAAAACACTAAAGTACAACACATCGAAACGAAGTATTTGCGTAATACGAATCCTTAAGAGTTTCTTTGTATTTCACCTTCGAGATATAGCCCAGAATCAATAAACAGAAAGGATAATTCAACTAAGGCGTTTACTACAATATTGGTAATATACTTTAAGTGTATATGATCAAAATCAGAATTTTGCTTTATTACGATATTGAGTTAACATCTGCTTATGAATGTTCTCCCTATCAGCTTTTGTGTCGTTAATTTGGCAATATTTGACGTAATGTACCTACTTCAGTGTCAAAATCGATAAAATTTTTAAGGCTCAAAATCCACATGGATTTGTGGGTCCTCGCGCCCAAAATTCTTAATCACATTAAAATCGACAATAAAGGTTTTTGACATGTTATCTAATAAGTAAGCATATGGTTACAGAAAATCAAATTAATATTTATTATATGTACATTTCCTTGACATAAGAGTAAACGTGGCTAAGTAAAATGTTGTTTCCAACCAATTTGCCATATGTAAGTACATGTGTTCCCTATAAACATATATCCTTTTCGTAATTAGGTTTATGTTACCCGATTTATTTGCTTCACTGAAAATCCTGTGAAAAGGCTTGCCAAGCCATCTAAAAAAATATAAAGCTTTGTTTTGATAATGATTTCGTAAAAACAATTTCCTTAATTGGATTTTGTCAGCCTCCTGAAACTAGTACCCTATCGAATATCCTTTCAATTGATTGTGGCGAAGCAGCAAAGGTGCTAGCACACAAGTTCTCCTTTAATTCCATTAAAAGTTGCTTTAAAAGTTATTTTTACCTTGAATGAAAAAGATTTGTGTGTGCTTTTTGAGAAACTTTAAGTGGATGTTTATATAAGTAGCTTTAGAAACGATATTGGTTCAATAAGGAAGTTAAGCGCTTGTAAAAAGGAATTTGTTTTTGTCAGAATTATTTGCAGGAACGCTTGTGCATTTCGATTTCGACATAAATACTGTCCAAATTATCCACATTAGTTTGCAAGTTTTGCAGAATTTTCTATGGTCGTAGCTCCTTGTTCTCAAAGGGCTGCAATTTATGTCACATTGAATGAAACACTTAACATGAATACTATATCTTTTATTGCTTTTACTCCTTTTTCTAGAAACATGCTCAACTAATCAAAACTCATGGTTTCTCTGTGGAAAATGTTGTTCTCTTCAATAATTCAAGCAAGTTACCTTTACCAGAATAAGTTCATAAATTTCAGGTAGTGGCATTAGGTACACGATGGCCACAATTTATTTCCACGTGCGAGCGCCACGGAACGATAGAGTACTATTTCGGCAACCTTCCACCAAATACAAAGTCCTTAATGATGTTTTCTGTAGGAGGTTAATGGAGCGCAAAAGGCTGCTTTCAACTGAGGAAAAGTATCTTTTAAAACATAATTTTCAACATCATGAATTATGCCGCAAGCTACACTTTGGTATGATGGGCAAAACATTTCTTATTAAGTAAAAGCGAAAGTTCCTTCAAGGTCCAAAAAACAAATATATTCTGGAAATGGAACTGGATATCTTCCTGTCATGAATCTTAATTTTGGACGCTTAAGTGCAGAAAAAGTTTGAGGGCAAAGTATTCTCATTCCGCTTTTAAAAGTAAGCCAATCCGGAACATGTACCAAAATTACGTCGTGGAGTGATATGGAACATTGCACAAGAAAATTAAGAACACTTCAGAGATTCAAAATTCTCCCTTTTAAATATAGTATGTTAAGAACTACAAAATCTCGAGGCTCACATTTTTGAAGATAATAAATCATTTCAAGATTTCAGCACAAAACTTTTCCAATTTACTGACAGGTACTTCCGTACAAAAAATCTCAATTATTCGAAGAGTCTTAAGAACTCCCCGTCATAGGAACTATTCATGAAAGCCGACAGAAACCATTAAGAAAATGAGACAAATGTGTCAAAGCCCTTTTGACCAACAAAACAAAAATAAGGTTTCAATACAAAAAATATTCTTTTATCCTTGTTGCTGACCCTGTTTTCAATATTAATTTTCTCAAAGGAACCAACTGACGAAAAGCAGGTGAAGAAATTCTTTCAAGGTAACAGGCAGCTTTGATTTCAGGATTATTGCATGCCACATAACAACCCGCCGAAAGGATTGATTAAACCCCAAAAAGATTTTTATATCACTTCCTCTGTAGAATATCTCGCAGCTGAAAGGATATGAAACAGAATCAACTTGAATGCCATTGGGTGAATGTGACAAAAGTATCCAGGGAAAATCACATAACTGAACGAAATACTTCAGAGGAAATTCTTATCGGCATCTTCTTCTCAACGTTCTGATATCTTTCATGTTCAAGATATATATACATATATTATATACAAAACAGTCAATGATTTTCTATGGTTGAGTTTATATTTTAAATCAGTGTTCCTTGATTTTATGATGAGGTTTTTATTTTGATGTGGCCCGAAGAGGGATCATGCTGAAAAAAACCTTTTTGAAAAACCACAGTCAAAGCAAAAATCATTCCTTTTCAGAAAAATGTTCAAATACACCTTTCCCATCGTGGAATTTTTCAGTGTTTATTAAAAATATGTCACTTGCAAGTGTAGGTAAATCTCAGCACAATATTTCATGAAATATTATTTTATTTTTGTTATGAGGATTTTCTGTGGAGACATTTCCTGTTTAGGAATTACGGCATATGAAAAATCAGGCGTCTTCAATGAAGTGAATCAGGCAGCCCAGCCTTTTAGATTGCTTTCCGCAGAAGTTGAAACGTTTGTTCTATAAATAGAAACGGAGTATAAAAACAGCATACGTTTAACTTATGAAGGGTTAGAAATTTGGCTTAGCAAACATTATTAAATCGATACGCACGTGTTTCAATGTTTCAAGGAAGATGATTCCGTTTTGCTGAATGTGTTAAATTTTTGATAGCTTTTATTAACTTTTCCTTTTAAACGGTACACGTGCTGCATATTAATATTAACTTTAAATGAGTTTTTGTGTTTATTGAATTATTTACCTTAAAATAAAAACTTCTTTGATGGTTTTGAAGATACGATGTATTGAAGCGAATGAAATAAGAAACTTAATTTGAAAACATTTCCGATAGGCTCTTTCTTGAAAGTATAACCTTGATCCGAAGGTTTTGTAGAACCAAGAGAGAATTCATTGGTTTTAATATTTTCCACCAAGTTTTAATTCAATCAATTATTTATTGAATTTTCACAGAATTCTCGGCAAAACTACAAAATTATTTTGGAGGTCAAAAGGGATGGTTAACCTAAAGTTCTATTTGTTGGTTATACGAGTATTCGTGTAGTGGTTTGGAGTAATTGAACTGATGAAAATCGATTTTTACGGTGAAACCAATCAAACATATAATACATTCTAATAAATGGTCACTTTTCATATTATGTTATGTATGAATTGTGTGTAGCCATTTTCAAAGTTAATTGAACGTAACACAAATAAATTGCGAAACACTACTGGTAACATCAACTAGAACAATATAACAATAAGGGGGACATTATGCATGTAACCAGCATTTTTCAGTAAATATTAACTTTAACAATTCAAAATTGAATTCTAATTGTTCTGTTATATTAGATTTATTCAAACCACATAACCGCCAACAGAAACCATTTCTACTTGCTTTCATGACTATATACATTAGTACCTATATTTTATGGAAAAACTTTGCGGCAAGACAGGAGTAACACTTTAATAATGCCTCCGTAATCATGATTACTGATAACAACTGTGGCTCTGAATGATATTATAACATATACATTCACATATGATATAACAGAATCAATAGGTTTAAATATCTTACACTGGTTTCCATTTGCTAAGTGCATTTGCAGAATTAATCAAATTACAATTAAATTTGCATGAACAAATACCACAACGAAAAGCTATCAAATGTACAAAAGGATAAGCGTGATGATGTCAATTGAAATTGAAGCTTAATACGCCAATTGAAAGATAATATCATTTCAAAAGGATTTCTTGGTATGAGTTAATTGTTGTTGTTAGTGAATAAATGAATAAATTCAAAAGTTTTGACATTTAAACATTTTATGTATGTAGACTTAAAGAATTCATACCCAAACCATGTCCCCAAAACACACCGTGAGGTATAAAAAATTCATTAAGAAGTCAAAAGATTTTATTAATTCTAAAACATTGTGTTCGAGTCACTTTTGTTATATTACATTGTCTCAAGAACACTGTCTTTATATATCCTGAATAATCAACTTTGAATGAAAATTACTTTTTGCGGTTCCATGATGGGTTCGACCCGCTGCCGTAAAATTCCAAGTTTCAGGTCTGCACTTGGAATATTTTTAAAGTGTCCTTTTTCTGACTACTCATAAAAGTGAAGAAGTTATGATAATTTTTTCGTAGGAAGAAGGAAAATCTTCGACCCTGCTAAATGTGCCCCGATGTGATAACCAGCCCTGTTTGTGAAATTGAATAAATTCGAAACCCACTTCCGTGTGTTACGGATCGTAAAATGTGAGTAACAACTTAAGTATTAAAGTTAGTAAATATCATTCATTGAATGCTAAAGTTCAAGGGGATTTACACATAGAAATTTGCCGCAGAAAAGGGACATATTTGCATGCGTGGGTTCGAGAAGACTGAGCAAATGTTTGGAATGTCAAGAAAGTTGTCTTTGAGATAAAGGCGAAGAATACACTCAAACTGAAAATATTTAAGAACATCAAATTTCCAAATAATCTGCAAAATGATTGTCGAATAACATCATTCAAATTCCTTTCATTCACCAATAAAGTTTATCATCCTTAATTCATTTCTAGCTCTTTTGCTTATCTAAGCAAAGTCCTTGACCTTGACTATGGCCTATGGCCTTGTCGGGAAAAAAACTTCCGGCACGATTTACCAACTTTTCAAGTCCAAAACTAAATTAGATTATACTATAAACGTTAACACTTCGCAATCGCATACATAGTACATGCAAAACCAAAAAAATTTATTTGTGCTATTGAAAATTCCATTAGAAAAACGTGAGCAAATAAATGAAACAACATAGGTGAAAAGGTCACGTTCTCCAACTGATTTGTTAGCGTCAAACTTGAATCAAATTAGTCTAACACATTTCGACATATTGCCTATTAGGAAAATAAGTGATTTCCAATAGGTATCTTGAAATGTTTATACATGAGTAGATGTGTTTTTATTTATAGATGCTTGTAGATGCTACTTTTATTTTGCTTTTTTTCATCTTCTATTGTTTCTCAGAGTTCAATGGAACCATACCTGAAAGATAAATTAAATTTGTATTTTTCGCATAACTGGTGTCTTCAATTTCATCAGATGTCAAAATTTAATGATTCAAAGAACACGAAAATTCTGGAAAAATTGACTTGACTATATAACGCCTACGAACTCATGTGTTGTAAGTATCTTGTTGTCCGTAATCGTCTCTGCATGTATTTGTCCCAAAAATATTTCCAATGATCCAGACATAATAATTTCATATTTTCAAGACATTTTATTATAAGCAAGAATGCAAATTTTTTCTTTTGAAATCTAGTTTTGAGCGACATTTTGAATGGTAAAAATTTTTAGATTTGATTAAATCGTCGGCAAAGTCAAATGTAATGTAATTTAGGGTAGATTCTCATTCACAGACGAGTCCTCATTCAAAATGATTTTGTTAAGGAGCATTTGCTTCCTTTGACCAAATGCGTTTTGTGTAGACATTCAAAAGAAAAACGCATAAAAAGGTATCCTTCTCATCTTTCGTCTAGAATTTTTATAATTAAATTAAATATTTAATAGGCATCGCATTTTGAAGAGACAAAACCTTCGTTAGAGTGATTCTGCAATCAGTAGTTTAATGTCTTTAAGTCTCGGATAGAGTGATGTCACGGATTCGCAATTTGAAAAGTTCTCACAAGAACATGAAATATTCTGAACCCAAAGAGACAAGAAAAATTGATTTTAAGAACTATCAAGTTCTGAGGGTAAGAATTTGCATTATCCCTTCAGTTTTATTTTTTTTTGTTTTCGGCATAAATTTTTCTTACGGATATTGGAATAGAAAGTCCCTAGGCTTTGTGTCAAATAGAGAAAAATATTTACAATGCCAAGATGTTCCTAGTAAATATTTTGGAAACCTCTTTAGTGTCCTTGAGGGTCAACTATAAATCTCATGAAACAGATACTGCCTTGTAAGTGCTTGAAGTGATATATGAAAGACTGGAAGTTGTTACTTGACACAAACAAGATTTCATATGTGTCCTTCCAAGATTGAAAACGTCTACGAGTAAATTGAGAAAATTAGAAGTTATTCGAAAAAAGAATACAAGAAATCTAACTACATTAAAGTCATATTAACCAGTTAAACTCACTACATAAATATATTGTTACTAAAATTTTTATTTTGGGTGAACTTGGAAAGGTCCAATCCAGGGTACTGCTCTTCCAATTGAAAATATTTGAAATTTCCTTATCGATATCATGTCAAAGTTTTAAAAAGGATCCATGAAATTCAGAGAATGTTCTATAAATAGGATAAAAAAAAGAGCAGCATACAATAGAAAAGAGTGGGAATATACAAGCATACTTTCGAGGACAAATCTTATCTACTTCCGGTGCTATTACAGCCGATACATCTTACAAATTGGGTTTGCTCCTCTAGAATATTGATGTCTCTTATATATTATTTATGCCACGTGTAAAGGATATGTTTGTTTTGTTTCATTAGGGGTAACAATTTTAGGATAATACACTAAGGAATGAACTTTTTCAAGGCATTCTAAGAAATGAACGCAGAATGTTACAGCGCTTTCGTTGGAAGTAGGTAAACTTCAACTACTTATAGCTTTGTTTACATGAACCAAAGTCATTTTATATTTGAACTAGGCTATATTTTATTTCATATGAGAAATCTTTTCTTCTGAAAACAAACACGTCACGATTCAGCTGTTGTATGTAAAAAGGAGAAAATGTATCGGATCGAAGTTACTTTCGTCGGATTGTGATTTTGTTATGGAACTAAACGTGGAATTTAAGCAAGCAGAATACATGTATTGTACATAAATTATAACATTCGACTACCACGAATTATCACAGTAACCGCGGAAGGGACATTTTTGTGTCGTTAAAATTCCAGAGTGTAAATCACTTTTTGGAAGTTAACAAATTCTTTGAAAATATTTTCACTCTGATGCCCGAAGGAATCTTTTGAATGTAAAACGAATTTGGTTAATCATAAATATTTCATTTGTCAGGTTTTCGCATAAAGGTGTTGGTTACCCTGTGAAACTTTTTCAGGATTCGTGTATTTTACAATTCTTCATTGATTGAATAACGTTGTCTGAAATGCCTTTTCTAAACACATTTGGCACAAAAATTCAAAATGACGAATGAAAACAAAATTTCCCGGAAGTTCTCTCTAAAAGTCGTGATTTTCATATTTGAAATATCACGAAAAAATGCCTTTAGTAGCAACGGAAAGTTGTTTTGGGCTCAAAGGGTAAGTTTATTATGTAGGTATATTAGGGTTTATGTTGATGTTTAGTAACAAAAATTTTGTAAATATAGAATCAACATTTTATGATTTGGACCTGCGTAAAGCCAAGTTTGAGCAGCATAAAATTATGTACTTTAACATGTTTTTTAGAAAAATCTTTATGGTTATCAATTTTCCAGGAAGCCAAAAACTAAATTTTTCATAGAAGATTCCCTGGAAAATGCATTCAATTTTGTATAGATTCAGCAATTTTCGGATAGAAGAAAACGTTGTTATCTCTTCGAAGAGGTTAATCTGGTCTTGAAAATATAAGAAGCCACTTTTAAATGAAGGCAAAATTGAATTTCGTAAGAAATTTAATTGAGACGAAAAATGGTTCCAAGAAAAACTTGTATTGTGAAATAAAGATATTTCTGTGGAAATCGTTTGCACTCAAAAAGGCAAATAATCATAAAAACCAATTTTATTTTCAATTTTGAGTGATAACGTTGAACGTTTTGTGTTGGTGGATAATAGCTGTTAAAATTGCTAATTTTTTTTAATTTGCTCATCCTTAATCCATTTTAGTCATTTGATATATTTGAAGAAATATCTAGCTGTTTCTTGGAAAACTGGTAGCTGGACATGGTTCAAGAGAAGAAATTGAAGAAAAACATAATTTAAGCCTTAAGGCAAAATTTTTGCAGGGTTATGTAAGATATTCCGTCCGCATCTTGTTTTGATTAATGTTTCTATCACGAGACATCCAACAGAGAAGATGAATTAATTTGTGCAACCCTGGACAAGGAACAATTAACTTGTCGACTTGTCAGCGTGACAAAATAATTAATAATTCACTTAAAATAGAATTGTTGATTAACAAATTATTTTGTCTCAAAATTTTTTGCTATGGCAAAGACACTCAGTCCAGGTCCAGGACAAACGTGTTGGAATTTAAAAAATTTTTCCATAAAAAGTTTACGTGACAAGAACGATAAAAACTTTTATACTCCAGTCAATCCTTAAGTAATAGAAAAAATAATTACATAAGTTGAAGTTTAACGAGAAATTAATACTCAGGAATCTTCAAGACAAATCCAAGAAGTTGATTCTCATACTTTCTTGTAGAAATCTGTTATCATCAGATGCTGTGATAGGAATATTTCAAATTGACACTTCCAAACTATTCAAGTTGCGACGTGATAAAGCAGCTAAAGGAACTTATGGCTACAGGTGTACCTATACTAGCTTCAAAATAAAGACACTTCCTGAAGGTAAAGTAAGGAAGTTTGTGAAGATATCCAGATTCCAGGGGAAAATACTCATACAGAAAACATGATTGGGGAAGGATTTTCTCCTTCCATCGGAGGATGATAGGAGGAGCAGGTTAATGTACCCTCTGAAAGCTTTTATTTCCACTTCAACTTCGTTGTCGCCCTGTAATCGTGAGAATGTTGGGATTCTGGAATTTAATCACTCAGTCCAATTAGTGTCGCATGCCACTTCCTGGGTTGAGTATCCGTATTCTATGAAATGAAGTAGCCTTGGAAGTTTTTCACAGAACAAAAAAGTGTCCTTTCAAAAAAGGAACATTTCCATGCGAAAATTGGATCGGAATGGAAAATTAGCTCATGGTTATCTGCAGCAAGGTCAAAGTTGAAATGAGTTTTGTTGGCACAAGTTCAGGACAATTTTATCAATAACTAGGACATGTTGTTTTCATGAATAGTGAAGATAGCCACAATACATGTACATGTATCAATATGATAAGATAATAAGGAGATAATATAATGTAATGATTTATAATTATAGCAAGAAATTTATTTTTGTGCCATTTTTCTTCTCAATTAAGTGTTTTATTAGCTGATATACATATAATAAAATTCTGGCAGGCGAAGGGTTATTAATCAAATTTTAGATAAGCTACAAAAAATATTAAGAACCGGATTAACAGTCTATAATGCACTTTTTAGGAAAACAGGTAATCAATCCAATTTTCCATTTATATATGAAAGTAGCTATATAACGTTGTTTTGGCGAAAAATTCATAACGCAGGTGTCTCAATTAATCATTTACCATCAAAAACACTGATTTGATGGATGAATTGACGTTGAGATAAATTTGTGTAGACGTGAATAATATATTTTTGTGGCTTTTAATTTAATTTACTAGTACTGAAAGAGTTTTTCTTGTTTTCCATTTGACCATAATAAAATTTGAGAATGATTTATCGGTTTAATTAACACTTTTTCTGTGAATTTCTAGGAATGCTTCAAAATATAAATTCGTTATAAGACTCTCTCATACAAATAGTACGTTAAATTTATTCCTGAATGAAGTGGAATTTGAGGCACCCAGAAGCACGCATAAGGTTCGTTGGTCTCCCTTCCAGAGATCTGTCAATAATTCTTAGAAATTACAAGAACATCGCTTAAAATTCGGCAGGTTCTTGGAAAGCCAGAATTTAGTTGTTTGTTGATTGTTGGTTTGCGGGATGAAGAATGAAGTCAAAATTTACACATTTATTTAAGTTTAAGTATTTAACAAGACACTCCAAAGAAGTGAATGAAGCATCAAATAGTTAAAATTCATGTCTCCGATATCACACCAGTAGAATCTATTAAGGTTCATGGAAAACCTTGACTTCATCTTTCAAACCCCAGGAGGACACATCGTCTTTCATGGTAGATTACATACAGTGGTTGTATGCAAATGAACGCCACCAATTTAAAAGAATTTCGCTTACAAAAACACAACTTTAGCAAAATGTCGTGGATTTGAATGAAATAAATAAAACTAAGCAAACTTTCTCACAAGGAGCGTGTATTAAAACCAACAAACCCCGAAAGGTTTTGTTGTGTCAATTTATGACAAAATTCAGTTTGAGGCTTCAGAACTAACGAGTATGTTACAGAAAAAAAAAAGTTTTCATTCCAAGAAATGAGGGTTTGTCGAAGGTTTTCTTGAAGATATAAAACATTCCCTTGAAAATTCCTATATTGTGTTTGCTGACTATAAGGATTTATAATAATTTCTTTGAGGATATTTACATTTATGTGGGTTATTCACCAAAATTTTGTGATTAGATTATTTTTCAAAAAATATTGCTGTAAATCATTCAAGGATTCTAAATTTCAATGTTGCCACGTTGGAGTTTCAATTTCACAACAATCGCGAATCATAATTTCTATTTTGATTGCTTTTGCACAATTTCATAAGTCAATTACGAAAGATTTATTTATATCACCTGTTTAAAATTTCCAGATTGTACCTAGAGAATCGTTATAAGATAACCTCCCTCTAAAGTGAAACGTGAAACAAAAATATTACGACACTCAAATGAATATAAGAAATACTATCATTATATTACAAAAAATAAACTCTTACTTTGGTGATATCTCAATTAGATTGTATTTAAATTACGAGTTCAAGTGAATGTTGAGTCCGTGAAGATGATGGAACTGAATCAAAACGCCATCACGTCCAGAAGTGTCCTCATTCGACATAAGCTCGTAAAACGGAAATACGTTCATACCTTACCATACGCCAAAATTATTTTGGACGTGGATGGAATTCACAATATCAGAAAAGGCATTTCGAAACCCTAAATAAATAAAATTACAACCTGCTCAGCGAATGCTCACCTTTATCTCGATCCCTCATCTGTTATACCAGATAAATTTTCCAAAGTCAAGGAAAATTACTTAATATACAAAAAATATTTATCCTTAAACTTCTAGCGCTTAGATTCTTTCTTTTAGACAAATTCTAGGTGTGTAGGTTAGCCAGGTGATATACAGGTTACTTCAACAAGTCGAAACTGAAACTTAAAAGGTGTAAGAAAATTCAAATTCAATTGCTCGTGTCGGGTCCCTCAAAGGAAATTTTTTCTCCTTTCGATGAGTTGTTTGTTTTAAAATTCTATTCCTTAGGACCTTTTCGTTGAACATAATAAACACACGCACGCGCTACCATTCCCAAAGTTTTTTCAAAATTCTATTGTTGTGTTTTGTGGAGATTTCAATTCATTATTCGATGGCCGTGAAGTTTGCAAATTATTAAGGTCAGGAGAAGGCACGTGCTTATCCTTATTTAGTTAACACATCAAAGTATAAATGTTTCATACATAAATTATGTAATATAAAGATGCTCTCAAGGGATTTTTCCAATTGTGTAAGGTGAGTTGTAGTAGGCTACTTTCAGTTTTAAATTAGTTGAAAGAATAACTTGTTCGTCGAAATACTTTAATAAAGGCGACATGATTATGAGTTGCTTGAATATTTTTAGAGTCCTTCCAGGTACGAAAAATCCTTTGCCTTTGGAGAAAGTTATATTTTTCTTCAGATAATTAAACACGAATCTCAGATCCATATTTCCTGGAATTGTTTTGGAGCTTACAAGGAGACTGCAGTTGATAGAAGTGGATTATCTCGCTCGTGTAAGGTAGTTAACAACTGAGTAAATACAGGCTGTATTTGGATAGCCTATTAAACTCATATTATGAACAAAAAGTACTCATTCAAGCTGAAAAATAATTTAAGAATTATTTTTACATGTTTATATTACATCATTATTACGTACACATGTTACACAATATAAATCCAGGTAACATGATTTTAATTACGTTTCAAAGGGTTCCCCACGAATACCCTGTGAACTCCTGTTTTTTTTTTATAGACACATATGTATGTATGTATATACACGGATTAACCGCATTTACAAGTTTTAATTATCGATTTTCATTATTCAGGTGATTTTTATTTTCATTGGGATTTCATCTCCTTACACTCCGTTGAAATTTCAATTTTGTGTGTGTTTTTCCGGTCGGGTTAAATGAAAATTTTTTGTGTAAAAATTAATTGACAGCATTAAATTGCCTTCCGTATTGGATTAAAGATCCCTTTTCGGGTTTATATAAACGAATAAACAAAACATGACCTGATTGGAATTTAATCATTTATTATCTGTCACTT
This sequence comes from Chrysops caecutiens, assembly GCA_963971475.1. Taxonomy (NCBI): domain Eukaryota; kingdom Metazoa; phylum Arthropoda; class Insecta; order Diptera; family Tabanidae; genus Chrysops; species Chrysops caecutiens. The sequence goes on from OZ020569.1 coordinate 51,504,742, forward strand.
AACATTATAATGGAAATATCAACACCAATGTAAATACGGTCAAAATTGAATTCGAGAAAACTCAAAGATATTCCAAGAAGACTTTATTACGTTAAACATCTGCTCGGTCACTCAAGATTCCGAGGAAATCTACGTTTGGTCTATTGAACTTTGATGGATCCATTGAATCCTGATTTCGGGAAGTAGATAATTTGAACAAAATTTGATCGATGGATTCATCTCAAAAAATGACAGGATGAAAATGTGTTTGTCAAAAATATAAAGAATTATTTTTCCGCGTTTTTCTTTATTTCCCAATTAAAAACACAAGTATTATCAGAAACATGATAAATTGGGATAATAAGCTTCGTTGGTTCGTTGATGAAAAATTTTAATTTTTCCCAAACATTGTTTAGCTGTTGAAGCGTAATGAATGAAAAATCGATTGTTACAGTGATATTATGCACAAATCACAAAATGTTGTTTTTGCTTTCATAAGCTAATGATATTTCATCGATTAGAGATTAGAACGCAAAAAGTTTCCACACGTTTGAATTTTAAATATCACATTTGGTAACATTTAAATGGAATGTGGCTTTGCAGGTGACGAATTTCTGGGTCTCATGAACCAGCTATGCAAATTTTGCAATTCGATTCTGTCATATAATATTGTATATACAAATCTCTGACTAAGGGAAATGAACAGGTGTGAAAGGTAAAATTGACTTGTTACAAGTGTTAATTGACATCCAAATATAGGTATGTCTTATGTTTTCTTTACATTTTCTTTATCATCTAATATCCTGAAGAACTTCATTTGGTTATGTACGTAAAATGAAATCTAAGGAACAAAATAATGTCTGCACTTTGTGTGGCATATGGTTCTCAAATCCCTGTAAGGAAATATGATATAAAATTTTTGTAGGGTGTAATACTTCATCGGTTTTTCAAAGAAATGAAATTCTTTGTAATCAGCTAGAAATTTAAGCTTTCTTGGCAATCTCTTATTAAATTTATATTGTTATTTTGCGAAAATAACTTTTAAACGAAATTTTAACGAATCAAATTTCGAATACAACAAAATCTTCTATATCTTCAGACTTTTTCTTCGTGGAAAACAATTTGTTAAATAGGTTATTGAAATTTAAAATAAATTTTCGCATGTTTTCTTAGATCTAAGAAGAACAGGGGTACAACCTTTACTCGCTATCGTAGCTTGGAAGAGGTGTTTTATTTGATTTATTTCCGTGTGGATTTTATTTTCTAGGTCGATAACTTAAGGTGGAGTCAATAAAGGCTTATTGGTTTTTCAGAACCAGATAACTCAACAGAAGCGTTTGTGCACTCAGGAGTCAAGTGGAATTTCAATAAAAGAGGGAAACATAAATCACATGGAGGGGACTGTTGTTGCCTTTACAGATGCTGTAAATTTTAGAAAATTAAGTTCTTGTAATTTTTGATCATAAGTTAAGTAGTTAAGATAAGATATTAAGTTGAATAATCAATAACAACTTGACCATCTTCTCAACACATTAGTGTTGTGGTCAGAAATGATAATGTTACGACTTAACTATGTTATGAAATATGTAGTCCATAATTTACTTGAATGGCATGAACTAACCAAGTCAAGTGAAGTTAATGCTTCCTAACGTTAACTTATTAGTTTCTGATAACATCCAATGAGGTTCTGTGATAAGATTCGATATCCAATTAATGACTACAAGGTAGTAAATTTAGTTCCAAATTATCCGGGTTTGAGTTAATTTATCCTAGTTTTATACAAGTTGTAGCACATTTAGTTTCGATGGTGTTGAAAATAGCAACACATATCACTCTGATATCATTCGATATCACGATATTTGTCACGAAATCGATGTTTATGAGGTACTCGTTTGTGTGATTAAAACAAACGACACGAAAGATCGATTATTTATTGTATGCCTTGTTAATATTATAACTATGCTTTTCTTACAAAGAACTGGCTATGTAGTTTCCTACTGTGAAAGTTGTATACAAAAAATTATAGAAAATATACAAATAAATTTTGATATGTTCATTTTCGGAACAGATATAAACCTCCGAATCAATTAAAGCAAGAAAACAAACAAAAATGTGAATTTGCTCGGTGTTTACTAAATTCTATCGATTCAGGACTTATTTCTATGATAAGGCGATTCTATTTTCCTTCAGAATCGTCCTGCGATAGGAAACTAATAAAGTTTTGTGGCATGAAGTGTTTCTTTGCTTGAAAAATTTTTGATTTATGAACCTTAGCTTCGTTAAAGGATCATTTAATCTGTAATTTATTGTTGCTGCTAATATCCAAACTCTTTTTGTTTGCATAAATGTATCTATATTTCTTGAAAAGCAGCATAAAAGTTGATATCAGATACACAAGCTTACGATTTTGTAAAACTGAATAATTTTGAAGTTAAACTTCAGAGCACTAGAAAAACTGTCGCTCAACGCTTGTTTGCTATCCAGCTTATCATAAAATTGTTTCATACTTATGTATATGATATCCTTGGCGCGTGGATGGATATCCATCCAAAATTTAAGTGCCACAGCAGATTTTACAAGAATCCTTCCATAAGACATAATCCTAACGTTACGAACGAAGCTTCTGTTATTTAAAAAAATAATTTTGCGGTCCCTTATAAATCCAAAAATTGTGGGTTCCACATAATTTCATAATTTTAAATTTCATACATTGTGATATGAAGAGATTAAGTATCAACAAAACAGTTGTGTGTGGAATTGTCATGCATGCGTTGTTCAGTAAAGGGAATTGCTTTGAAATTGTTATTTTTTTAAAATACTCAAAAGTGGGTAGTGAAATTTTGTAAATCTTCAATTGAACCTTTTGGATTTTTCTGAAAAAGATTCAAGTGCGAAATAATTTGATTTCTCAAGAAAACTGTCTAGACGATAAATCAATGTCAAGAAGGAAGTGCAACCAATTGACCTTTATGCGCATAGGGGAACCAGTGAAATTCTAAATATAAGCCATGTTCTCTCGCAATCCCTATCGAGTGAAAATCTAAGGCAGCAAAGCAACACCACGGACTTGCATTGGACAACCTTTTTCAGTTGACATTTATGTGGATTTGCTTCGAATGTTTTACGCTTTTTTCGTTTTCGAGTGCATAATAAATTTAGGTGTAATCAACTAAAAGTTTTGAACAAAATGTTTTTTGAAACTTTAAATAAATTTTAAATTATTGAATCGGGAAAGTTCTGACTGAAATATTTATCGAGTGGAGTAGTCTTAACCCAGTTGTTATCAGGTGCTACTTTGCACTGGATAAATGTATGGAGTGGTCGAATAATGCGGCTATATTTGAAAACCTCAATCCTTCTAAGTTCCTTAAAATGAAATTAAGCTTCGCTCTGAAACCCGAAATAATATGCAACACAAAAAAGGATACACATGAATTTATCTGAAAAGTGCAGCGACAAATGCAAAAGTTTTCCGAGGAATATATATGTTCGAGAACTATTGCAGTTTATTACCGTCCCTTTGTCAGACGTGCTAAAATGTAAGAATTTTGCAGTTTTTCGTTTGCCCCATAAGAAACCAAAGGATGCTCTAGAGAGATACGACCCTCAGAAAATTCGGAACAGAAAAAGTCTTACTTCCGCATCGAGCAAGCTGTTGCAAGAGCAATAAATTCGAAGCAATTAAGACTGAATGTAATTACATTTTTTTTGCTTCCGTACTACCTAGGGAATATCGTAAAAATAATAAATTGCTTAACTAATTAAACGTTTAAGTTGATGTTTCTCGTTTTGTGTAATTTATTATATCTGAGATTTTTAAAGACGTAACCTCCGGAACTTTGAAGACGTTTTGTTTGAGACAATCGTTTCGTTGTTTAAAATTGTTGGCATTCCTGGCCGTAATTAAAAGCTTAATTAGCAGTGTTGACTTGTTCATTTTTTAAGGACTATAAGTGAGGGAGGGAGAAAGTCCTAAAGTGTTCTGTCAAGTCAAAAGGCTGAAACTATTTGCAATTGCCATTGATTCATCGAGTTTTCGGTGTTCTCACAAGTGCAGTCGATGTATTTTGCAAACTTGACAGAGAAAACATTTCCTCGCCTTAGTTTCGCTAGTACATAAATCAAACTAGAACTGTACAAAATTTTCTATTATTGAGAAAAAAATGGTTGTAAATCTGTAATGACTTTCATTATTTACATTCCTCAAAGGAATCACATGCACGAACTTTGATGCAAAATTGTGGTCATAAGTCTTTTTTGGGGGAAAATAAATTAACCGATCAGAGTGTAAGCATGGTGTGGATTTTTTCCAATGGGGTTAAGAATTTCCGTGTTCCGTATGATATATTTCAACAGTAACCTTTTTACAAACAGGAGGCGATCGACTTCGGTGAAAACTAAAGTAAACATTTGGAAACGATTTCACAAACACTTTCGTGTATGTCGACAGCCTTATCACTTCGACGGAGGTTTTCAATGATGAAGGCTTGTGTAAACACCGGAAGGTGTTGTTGGATATGTCAACATAGGAGATAAGTTTTTATTTGCTTTGATGTTTAAAAGTGAAAGCCATCTAATGAAAGCTACCATTGAAAAGTGATGTACATACATACATACATAATTGTAGCTTACATGAAATAAAAAGAAACCAAGTGTGTGTCGTACACGCATAAGCTCAGGATTCCGTAGAATGCCGGTATGGTATTGAGTTAAGTTTGTTGGTAACTTAAAACTTCGAATATCTCATTAACGGTAAGATATACTACCTTAATTTTTTTCAGATTTTTCCGCCCATCGCTCAAAAGAGATGGAAGGAGGGGACACTTTTGACGACTTTAGAACCGCATATCTCACGAGCTATTAGCGTAAAAGAACATAGTTAATAATATTTTTTTCATTTTTGAAGAAAATAAAATTTTGTCCCTCAGATACATGTATGAAGTGCCACCTTTAATAAATCTTTTTTCGGCATTTTCACTACTGCATTGTCTAGCGGTTCACAGGAGACACATTGTTTCTAAATTTCCTCCATATAGTCCCAATAGTCTCCGAATAAATTGGCTGTGACATGCGTACAGACAGAAGAACATGACGAAACATAAGGGTTTATAAGGGCAAGCAATCAGTTCTTTCACATAGTAGCTTTGATTTCTGATTTGGCTTGTAATAAATTCAATTCATTCATCATAAATTTATAAAAATTGAAACATCTTTGAGTTTTGAACGGGTTATGCAAGAAAAATTAATTTGTTACATACCCTCCGGGTAGGATGTAATATTAATTTTTGAAATACCGCGAAGTTTACTTTGGCGATTATTTAATGGAATATCAATCAAATATTCTCTTTACGTGATGTCTAGCCTGTAACTTAATTTGCTTTAACTCGTCTCGCTTGGTCCATTCAGTCAAAGCTTTTGCTGCCTATCCTTCTTAAAATTGTCTTACGCATTTTGAAAGAAGATAACATACCACTTTATTCAAAATTGTAATGCTCTTTCAATTTTTAGTTGATTAAACTTTTAATTCGCTTTTGGTTTAATAAACAGAAATAAACCGAGATTTGACTTTCTGTTTGTGAACGTAGTCTCAATCCTTTAGCAGACACGAGGGGTGTAGGTGCCATTTATTCTTCTCTGATAAGCTTATTAATGGGAAAACTTGGTAAGTCAACGAACGATTTTGAAATATTAACGAAGAAGTCGCTCGTGCCCAGTTTTATTACGTCTCACGTCATTTTACAGTAGGTATCACCAACAAAACACACATGCATATCTTTCTAAATGAGATATCAGATCTGCAATCAATTTCAAGAGCACACGTTGCACTCAAAATATACCTTGAATGTCTTATATAATACTCTTGAAGGTCATTACGGAAAAGGGATTAGGATTTGGTTCAGACTTAGTAGATAAACGTATCACAGCAGGAAAATGGAGGAACTCGTTGGATTATTCTTTCAGGTGGAAATTAATTCGCAATGGTATTTCGTCTGAAACTTTTTGTTCTTCTTAATCCTAAGTCTAGTACAAGTTTAATGGGGTTTTGCAATAGTCTTTGGTGCAAATTAATGAAACATGTCGTATGCAAGTACTTATTCTTAAATGCAGATGTAAAAAGCAGTGGCAATTTCATTTTTCAGTTGAATTTTGTACTTTTGAAATCTGAGACCGACATTTCAACAATCATTTCCATTAAGAACTTCATTTCAATTTTTTAACTAAAGTTTCACAAAACAAATTGAAAATCTTGAGCTGTTTAAACCTCAGTTGTGGTCATTATTATTAAAGGAGATTTTACTTTTCAGAGGACTAAGCTTCTTCTTTATTTCTCATAACAAAAATTTCAATCCATAAACCCAAAGAAAACTTTCACCATATTTTATTGAAGAAAGTTTTACTGCTATTGATTTGATGTTGAAATGTTTTATCATAAAAGGAAGTGAATTAAGTTATTAACGTCTTTGGTTACACTTGAAAAGGCTTAATTCAAGGTTGACGAGACGATAAAATTCTGATGGGCTTGAAGCCTAAGGTGATGAAAGGAAGGTATGGATGATTACCGATTTCCGTATATCCTGTGACAGGATCCACAAAAAGGACATTGTGAAATGAATTTCAGATTTATAGTATCGATTACTTTCATCGTACATCAACGAAACTTTAAATGTGTCAATTTTATATGGGACGATTAAATGACGGAAAGACCTTGATGGAACCCTTGAAAGCCGATGATGAGTTTTTTATATATACGACTGTAACTGATGGATGAATGAAGTAACTGTTAAACAGATGGCTTGAATGAAACCCGCAAACTCGATGCGATATCTCTGGATTTCTAAGTGATAAATTTCGAATCGATAAAAGGGATTAACGTAAATCTTCAACCCTCGTAAATCCTCTTGGCCGGATGGTGCTTGTCTTCTTGATTACATGACAACTTTGGAAGATATATGGAAAATTCGGAAAGTTCTAAAGGGAAGCACCAGAAAATATCTATTTCGGTTATATTATAGATGACACCCACAACCTTTAGATTTAAATTTGATTACAATGTTACGGGCCAATCAAGGGTGAAAAGTTTTTATTTTCCTTGAAATTTTTCCTAGAAGGATTATCTCAAGGTCTGAAGGGATTGTGATTGAAACTTAACAAAACTGTTGTCGAGAAAATAATATCTTGTTCTGATTCTCGTTTATGAATACTTTCGTGATTGCTCCAGACTGGAGATTTCCCAGTTTTTCTTTTTGAATACGAACTTTTTTGTGTTTTGCAAATAATGGGTTGTAGAGTTAAATTCCTCAAAACAGTCAAATCGTTAGTTTTTGTTATGAACAGCAAAATACTTTACCTCGAACCTCAAGTAATTTCAAATTTATAATCAAACTCATTCAAAACAGAAAATCCTTTTACCTAATTTGCGTGGTTCGCAGATTCTAACAAATCGCTCGAATTTCCGGTAAAAGAGAAATAGAAAAACCACAGAAAACATTCCGTTCCTTTAACTAAGAGCAAATCACAATTACCTATACAACACAATGACACTTTGCTGTTATCAAAAACCATCTTAATTGTAGAACTTCGTCTTCAACACTCATATTTCCGGTGTCCAGCGGTTTTTGCCATCTGGTGTTCTAGACAGACAAGGACACATGAATGAAAACAAGGACGTGGTTAATTGGATTATGTAAGTCATTTGCGAAAATTACTTGCAAATAGCTTACCGTGGCTTTCGATTATAGTTCACATGCCTCTCTGTGGATAGTTATTTTACTAATCTTTACAAATGAGTTGAAACAAAACTCGTTATTACTTATGAAAGAAAACTGAATTTTCAGTTAAAATGGGCTTAGGGAATGTAACAGGATGTCTGAATGGCCTGCAAACATTCAATTTTACTGAAAGGAATTTTGGAAGCTTCCGCTTGTGTGACGAATCCTTTCCACCATGATCCTTTGATAATTTGAAATTTTTTTTAAAATACGTAGGTACTTTTTGCTCTTAAATATAAAACCTACAATATTTTCTTCTCAGAGTACATTTCAGAAGGTCTCTACTGAAAATCAATTTAAAAGCTTTATGTGTATTCCACTGTGCATTAAAAATTTACAATCCTTTTTCCTGTGATGAAATCCTTCCTATCATGACTTTGCAAGAAGCCATTTTGGAAGTGAATTACTTGTTTTGTTTTGCTTCAAGGTCTTCACTTCTCAAATGTTTTCTTGAAGCGAAGCATTATTTTAAAGTGGATGTATTCGTACCTTGAAGCGTCGTTTTACAGCACAATTAAACGATATTTTCATTTTACACCAGTCCCAACGGCAATGGGACTTTATCGGTTCAACTCGAGCAAACATCGCGTCTTGATTTCTTAATTACAAAATCAAAATAACACAGAATACTTTAGCAATTCTGTGATTTAAATTAATTTTAAGATAGCAACAAGCTTCACCTTAAATTCTTTCAAACTTGAAATGTCCGCTTAAATTTTTTCTCCATTTTTTTCCAAGAAAAACAAATTTCCACTCTGTTTTTCAGGATCAAATTTGTTTTTCGAAGTATTTTCATGTGGAGATGAAATATTATCTGAAAAATAAGAACAATTTGCTAAAACCTCTATCGTTATCCTACAATATCCTAGAGAGTTTTCTATTGGTCCTTGAATTATTTTCAAGATATATACATTTCTGGTAATATTCTGTTTCCAAGGACAATGTCGATTCAAAGCAAACATATATTAAGGCAAATCTTAGGATAATTATGGAACTTGAAGTTAATGTCTATTTCATGAATTTCTTTCCATACAAATTTTGACTGTATCACAAGTTTACATAGCTGTTACATAAAAGTTTTAAGATTCAAATACCTGGTGGTTTCTACTGGCGACGTTGTGAAGCTAAAACCTGGAAGCTGAGTCTTAAAAAGTTATTTCAGTTCTTAGAAACCTATTGAAGAGACTTTCAAATTGTTATGAATTACCTTAATGATATTTTTGAGCTTTATGAAGAAGAGTTTTCGATGGATTCCTTTAGTAAGATGTTATATTTGATTCTAAGGAAACAGTCTACTTTTATAAGCAAACAAACAGCCTTAGGAGAACTGGTATTTCTACCATACTCTCAATAACGTCTTTTTTCACTTTGAAGCCAAAGTGATGACCTTGAAATGTCTAGGAAATTCGTTTTTTGCATTTAACTTTAAGAAAAGTAGCAATACCAAAAATAAATTGGAAAACTTTTCTCATAGAAAATTTCCCTGGTCATAAAATATATTAAAGAAGGAAGTCTGATATTTCCAAAACAAATTGAAAATTGTCGTTTTCTCATCGTTATTACGTTCTGATTCTGAAGAAGGTTAGCAGGGTAAAGAAGGTCAAATTTGAATGTTCGAAATGGGTAAAGTCATGATGCTAACTGTATATAAACAAGTTTACTGTATTGGTTCTTAAATGTTCAATTCCATCTTAGCAAGCGTTATAACTTCGTAACAGTCACAGTTTCTAGATGACTGTTTTCGTTGAAATTTCAAAATATTCCTTTTAATCAAGCCAAAGCGATTTCTTCCTTGGATAGTAGCTACATTAAAATAGATTGAGTTTTTCCGGATTCATAAAGTGCGTAAATAGGAGTTTCGTTATGGCTTCCTTTTATTCACATTATCGGAAATTTGAGTTTGAATCTTTACATATTCAAACGGAATGTCCAGGAAGTAAATATAGAATAGAATCAAAAAACAGATAATTTTTGAATCTTCTGCGGAAATTATATTTCTCTTTTAGACTCGCTTACTATCACAGAATATGAACGTAATATTCAAAGAACCATGAATCAAAGCTCATTTTATTTACCAACTATCCAGGCTATTCCCTTCAGATGTCAAATAAATCCTAAGGGTTCCTTATTTCATAAGAATTGCTTTTCATATTTTGCATTCACCAACTCTGGAACAAAAATAAAATTAACATTTTAATGTGCTGAAGTTAAACAGAGAACGAGGAATAAAAGGAATCTGGTCACTGTCAGAAGGAAGTAACTCAGTTAAAGGCAGTTTGAGTATCTTAAGATAATTTACTGAAACTTTCAAGAAACAGCCGTAAAAGTAAGCTTGTCTGTATCTAATCTTCCAAAATTCAATTAACTTCTTCCTTACGGTTCCATTGATGAAACAATTTAAACGCTGATAAGTGGGTCATATCTTCCGAAATATTCTTCCAAAGTTAAGCAAAGTCAAGTCAACCAAATTACATCCTGTCCTTGGGGAAACTATCGTCTTAAGATATTTCCTTAGAAAGTATTTCAATACTACTATATAATAAGACAAAACTTTTTAATCGAATCATTTTATCCTTGAATCCTCTCAAATGCAAATTTTGTTACTTTTGAAAATAAGAAAGCAGAAGAGAAGTTTAAGTAAATAACTTAGAGATTATTTGGTGAAGTACGTATAATATTTCCAAATAGATGCTTCGCAGGAAATACGTATAAGGAATCAACGTTTTTCACTCGAAACTCGAAGGCGTGAAATTCTAAGAACTAGAAAGTATTGAAGAGCAGACTTACATAGATGCTTGCGTCGAAATATTTAGTGTTATGACTATACAATCTTTACTTTATATGACTTTACGAACAAGAACGAATTTGTCCATTGGACAAAAGATTGTTCTTACCACAACACGTGGCTGAAAAGAAATCAAATCATTGAAAAGAAAAATATTTTGTGACATTTTTCAAGAAGCTTGTTTTGTCTGCAACCATATTCGAAAAACATCAGACTATCCTGACGTATAAAAATCCTCGACATCGATATTAAACAACAAGTATGAGAATAACAGGCATAAAACGAAACGTCATATACCAACAAAATCCCTTGAAATTTCAAGTATGAAATACTTACTTAAAATATGTCAATGAAAACGGATGATGCCCTTCAAGGACTCAAGTAAAACGTGGAACATACGTATCAGATGGTTTTGAAGGCAAATCAAGGAACCGGATGAGGACATCCAATTCGAATGCGAAATCCTGAGGCTTTCGATAGCTTTGGTTTTCATTATTTTCGTAATAAAACTCCCACTTGGACTTAGCATTTTCTGTTCTGCTGATCTGTGTCGGTTGGTATTGAAATTCTGCAGAATATTATTCACTTTCACCAAATTTCCTTTCCAGATGAACTGCCCAAGGTTATCAGTTATTTGGTGATAATGGAGAGTCTGCTTTTAAATTATGAAAGATGTTGAACACTTGAAACTTGAGAGTTATACTGTGACCCGTATTCATGGGGTAAGTGATTCCCAAATAAGGTACCTCCAAAAATAAAATAAAACATGTATGCAAATATTTAAAGAACGAAGCGTTTTCCCAGCATACATTTACAACAAAAAGGGTACTATTACCATGAGTAATGTTTCTTACCTTTAAGTACTTTTCCACTTGCTTATGGGTAGAGGTACTTACCAAAAGGAAATAGACTCCATATGCTCTTTTTATTTATAGGCAACCTGGGAAATCCGAAGACACAACCACAGGCACCGTTGAAAGTTATTAGGTATAATGCACACAAAAAGCATTTTATGGTAATGTTGTCTGTGGTAAGTCTCTGTTTATGTAAATAAGGTTTAAGGAAAGAAAACTATTAAGATGACAAGTGTGGTTTCATGTTGTTTCCTTTTGCAAGAGGACACAGAGTTAATTTTGGCTAGATATTTGTGTAATGTGATCTCGAAATATTTTCAGTTACAAATTAAAAGGATCAATTTCCGTGTCAAAAATCATTCCTTGTTTTGAGCCTTTCAGATAAAGAACCGTGTTCACGTGATTCCTTACGTGTTTGATAAAAATTACAATTCTTTAGAATTTCCTTGGTACAGAACTACAAGAAGACTTATATATAAGGACGAAGGAACTCCTTGTAGGTACATATATCTTAAAAGTTTCTCCGCATTCCATATTTCGTCTCCGGAAGGTTAAAAATTTATAACTCCCTAAACAAGGTTTTATGACACTCCTTGTTTTGTAACGAGTATCAAATAAAGTTGTAACCACTAAACTGCTTCAACAATTTTAATATTGATAAACTTGAAACTCTGTTTGACATGCCGTAAATTTGTGTTAAATCCGTAAAAACTTTAAGTTGAATTATGGTTTGCTTGTGGCTTAATGAATTAGTTATCTAGATATAAGATATCCTAATAGTTATGATTTGAATTTTCGGAATTCAATGAACTACTAACCACTCGTGTAACCTTTTGACTGTTTAGCATATTCCAAACAACTTCAAGCAACTGATTTTGATCGTGTTATAGTCTTAAAGGTACTTTTCGCATTTATACGCGCTCGTGCTTTTAAAACATTAACTTAAGTTTAACATAAAAAAATGTAGTTTAACTTGGAAGCCTTTTCGAAATGGGGAACAAAAATTCGTTGAATTGCAACCTAGTTTGAAACAAATAAAGTAGAAAAATTTAGTGGTACGATTTCGTGCAAATTAATTATTTGCCATTGCCGTTAACGGATATGTAATTCAACGTTGTAGTGTATCTCCTAAATCTAAATATACACCGTAAATAAAGTTCAAGGGCTTGATGTCAGCAACAACAGACAGTAGGTAATAAGAGGATTTGCGTAACAGTTCAGAAGCATTTCGTGGAATTTTTAATATTTAAATATCAAAAATTACGAAACAAATTTAACTTTCGCTTTTGTCATTGGCTGAAATGATTATCCTGTCCGTGTAAGGAAGCCTTCCCGTGAGTTTAGTAAAAACATGTTAATCACTTAACACCCACGTAGAAAAATTCGACAAATTAATTTTTTGAAATTTCGTGTTACTAAGCTTAATTGCAATAAAAGTTCCAAATAAACTTCTATACCGACTAGCCTGCTTTGAATTCTCTTGTACATCAGACTGTTCTACATAGAAATTACGTACTTTGTTAGTGATTTTCACTACCTAAAAAATTTAATGACAAATTATGAATTTTAGACTCCGCTTCGAAATGTAATTGACTGTAAGAAAATGAAACAAATCTGCATGTTCTTATACATGTATAGCCATGGAAAGAATTATCCACGGGATAAGGGAAACTTTCTGTTGTGGTAGATAACAAAATATGAATAACTTTAACGTTTAGCAGAATACTCCTTGTTAAAGAAATTTACCTAATTTTATGCAACAGAGAAACAAAAAGCAGGATAAACACGGTTATAACTCTAGAAATTCCTCTATGAATTTACAGGAGCGCTGGAGCAAAGTCTCGCAGATTCTTGATGATATATTATGCAATAATAGTTGTAGGTTAAAAATACCATCATGTAGTGAATACAAAATAATTATGAGTGAAATGAGATTTCAAAAAGTTTCCATATAAAACTAAGTAGGTGTAAATTATAGCAGTTGTTGTGATAAAACTATATACCCACAACTATACTAGCTTTTCTTTGTCATTAATTTAAGATGGATGAGAAATTAAACAGTTCCTTAAATTCTCCAATGATTCATTTGGGGATGTTCTGTGTTTAAACTTCAAAATGTTAATAATTTTATATAAGAGAACAATTGTGGTTGTTTTGTTGATTGACAATACCTTCCAAGTTTGAGAAAAAGATTTAGCAATCAGAGAAATACTTCTACTTAACATTATCCCAAAGAGCAAGAGTTAAGATTATGATTTATGACTCAGGCACAAAGTCCCGACAATGCCAAGTTCATAGTGAACATAAATCAAACACAGAAATCATTTGTGACATTTATGGAAGTCAATGCCATGTACGAGAATGGCATACGAAACCCTTCGAGACCATGTCAGGATATACTAACGAGGATAATGAAAGTTTCCGAGGGCTTTGATTGACGCACAGCTCCCAACCCATACATGTGTGTTTGTCATAAATTAAAGGATAACAGAACCCTCTATAGCAAATAAGATTTGTATAGAATTCATCGGAAATTTCCCAAAAAAGGAACTTCATTTTCTTGTCAACCAAATATTATCCTTGTATTGGATTTTCTTTATGTCCTCTGAGTTATTCAGGTGGACACGAATCGATATTTTTCAAACACATCTCGACCAAAACCGGACCACCAAGCAAGGTCGAGATGATGTTTCAGTATATCGGAGATGAAGTCCTTGTCATGTTCTTCTTGATGTCCTTTCATAGTCCTCTTCATTGACTTGTTCATATCCTGGAGGATATTTCCTCACATTTTATCCATCACTGAAGCTCAATCAAAACTCTATTTGAGAAGTGTGGTCAGCTGTTCGTATTTGGTCTCCATTGAATTTTATTTCTGTCTTGAAGAATTTTATATGTTTTTTTCTCCAAACAAAAAACCGTCCTAAGGACTTAAGCTGATTTTCCGGATGTCGTGTATTGTTAAAGAGATATTTGATTAAGAGTAGATAAAGTTTTTTTTATTTCCAAATGCTTGTGTTGATGTAAAGCCAAAGATCTGTATAACACATTCAATTATATCATATCCGGTTTTCGCATTACCGGAAGAAACCGGAAATTCAATTATCAACTTTATAAAAGAGCTGGTGATATCTCCTCAAATCCAAACCTAATTAAAACTTTTCAGCCATTGGTGGATCGCTGTCTGATAAAACTTAAATTCCACGTTTTCCTTCAAAAAATTATCCAAATTAGAAAACTTTGTTTCAATTTGAAACACTTTCCTCTGTCACATGTTACCTAACTGTGCACGATTTTGTTTGCACGTGTGCAGGTTTTTTAAGAATAAAGTGAAAATTACGAAATACTTTTCCACTCGTTTGGGATATTTCAAAAAAGGAACAGATATAAGCAGAAGTTTCGGCAGATGTCAGGAAGCTTACACGAGAAAGTACTTTATATATCGATCAAAAAATTATATTGAGTTTCTTATATCCGTTCTATCAGTGGTCTAGTGATGAAACTTTTAGAGAACAGGAATGAACCTGAATCAAACTTCCAAAGAAGTTGAAAATATTTCCCTGGGAATTCAACAGATAAATCCCAATTGAGTTAAGCCACAATTTGTATTTTTATCAGTTTCCATTAGATTCCCTCAAATTACCAAACATCCTTATCCACAAACTAACCGCAATCTAGATTAAGAAGTCTAGGTTTCTAAAACATTCCTGAACTATTTCTTCTCTATCTTTGAAGAAAATTGAAACTTGAAAGATTATGTCCTCTTTTCCGAGTTCACGGAGAAAGGCAATCTGAAGTTCTTGTGACCGGAAGACGTAAACTTGTATTGTTTTGTACGTTTTCTTCCGAATGGGAGGTCAAAGTGTTTCTCAACATCATCAATCTTATAAGTTTCTTAGATTTAATGACATTGGGAGGAGTTTTGAACGATTTCCGGTAAATGGAAAACTAAAAAATAACATAATCCGCCTGATACAGGCAAATAACATGAAATATGTTACACTTGTGCCACATTCTTCGTCACTTCGGAGACGTTCATGAGGAAATGCTTATAAATCATTCCTAGCAAAAACATTTAATAACCTTCCTTCTCGACTGGCATGCAATAAAAGCTAGATTTCATCCTTTCTTGTGACAATATTGATGGATGAGAAAACAAAAATTGGCGGCTTGTCAAACTGAAAACTACAAAAAATACTAGTCTCAGACAGTGAATGTTGCTTGTTCGAATTTAGTCTTGAAGTTAAGATAAATAGTCCGTGAAACGAACATTGCTTTTGACAGTAATATTAGAGTAACAGAGTATCAAAAAATTGACAGCAAATATTGCCTTATCCAAGAAAGACATTTCATAATGTAAAAGCCGTATTCTTTTGATCACTCCAGCAGGGCAGAATTTTCGAATCTCATACATGTGTATGTGCTTAGATTTGCACTCGACAGCGATTACCAAAATTACTGTGTTAAGTCTCTTATACGCATAGTTCTCCGAACTTCATCAATTAAACTCAATTTTAAAGTTCAATTCCATTCTCATTAAAATGCAAACAAACGTTTCAGGATACTCTAATTCTAGTTCAGATTGGAAAAGATCAAAGCTCGTAAATCTTTGTGAAAAGTTTGTTTTGAAAACTTTAGTCTGTCTGCATTAATTCCACACACTCGTATCTTATTCGAGCTTTACGTAACACAAACAAACATCTATTTGTGGTTAACCGATTATAGGTAGTACATCCATCACAACTGATTAATGGCTTCCATTGACTCAACATTATCGTAGCGTGAAGTTCTGTTCAAAGGACTGCACATTTTGTAGTGGATTCAATGATAACGATTAGAGTTTTCAGAACCGTAGTTCTTAGAATGATTCATTCAAGTTTAATGCCTTATGCTTTTGGAAGGAAATGTGATCCATCCTATCCTTTATAAATTCGATAAAGTGCAGACTAGAATTTCAATCAACCTCAGAGCTCTTATGGTTTTTGGTGAAGTTTAATAACTCCTTGGAGCCTCCTGGTTGGTCAAAACATTAATCCCGAACGTATTTTAGAGCTTTTCAACGAAAATTGTTGGCCTCATTTATCAGTCTCTTAGCCAATTAATATTTTATGTCAGTTATTTTCAAACTTCGTCTTTTATGTTATGAGAATTTTGCATTTAAATAATTAAAACAGGCTCAAGAACCTTGTACCCCGTAAAAAGTATATTTCCCGGAATATACAATAATTGTTCAAAGTGAAAACCGCGAAAAGGGTTTACTACCTACAAACAAAAATTATCCTTGTATTTATCTTGAAATGGAAACAAGGACTACAATAAATTAAACTAAGTGAACATTTCTAACGTACCGCAGTAACCCACAAAGGATTTCGCTTTCATGTTTCACTTGGCCGCATCAAAATAAATTTATTACCCTCGGCAATCGTAAGTAATTAAAGCAAAAGTGGTATGTTTCTAAACATTCCTTTTTAGATCTTGGCATTTTAATAATAGAATATTTGTTTTGTATGTCTTCAGGTGGCACCTAACAACCTTGTGTCAATTGCTGTAAGACTCTGAAGAAGTTTGAGGGCTTTTGCAGGATTTTTAAAGTGGTTTTAAGAAACATATTAATTTCAATATACATTTTAATTGAAACATGAGACAACTCGGTTTGATAACTTATTAAGGATTCCTGGTTAAAGTGGTGTCAACCCTTCTTTTGTCAAGTTAACTTCTTCACACATCGGGCTATTATTTATAAAACTTAATTTTCAGTTTTATAAATTTACATAATTTCCAAAAATCATATGAAAGTCTACATATTTGAAAGACCCTTGAGAAACTATTTCTAAATTAACTGGGATCAAAGTAAATTACATACATGTGTCTTCATTCCAAGTATGAAGTGCAGGATAGATCTGTCTTTGAGAAAGACATGTTAAAAAATTTGAATAACTTTTCCAGGAGAGTGGAAATTTGTCATGTGTAACCTAATTTGTGGCTCCAGCTGAATTTTGGGTTATAAATTTACATATAAAATTAAACATGTAAATTCTAGTAGACACAATAATTAACTTCTGAAGGAAATCTTCAACCCATGCAGAACAGAAAAACCCCTTAACTTGCACAAATTCGATAAAAATTAGGAGCACATCCACTGCATAACACAGTTTGAGTTACAAGGACTATAGATTGCTAAATACTTTATCACTAAATTTATGGAGTTTTTAAATCAATTAAATATAAATTCCTGAAATTAGACGAAGTTTGGGATCCTCTTCCTAACAGATTTCTGTTAACACGGATATTCATGAACACATCGAGGTATTATCCTGTAGGATTTTCCTCTGAAATTCTAACATGAGACCACAATTTTGCACTGAATTAATTTCATTATAATTAACAATTTATGAGAAACTAGAAAAGAAGCTTAAGCGAACGAAGGTGCACAAAATCTTGTTGAATATTTGAAGAATGTTGGTTATAGGCACAGGATAATAGAAGTATGCAAATTACATAAAAGTAAAACAAAAGATATAGCACTGTATTCCACCACAGCATGTGAATGGAAACATGAAATCGTAAATAATTTAATATGTCGACTTTCAAAAATCCTCGAAAAACCTGTGGAAGGGAGTTTCTGGTTCTAGGCTATGGAGTGTTTCAAGAATTAATTAACTGCATTTTTGGCATTCCTTCATGCTGGTTTTATTAAATGAATGATTTGAATTGTTGCATGTTGCATGTTTTATTTTAAATTACCAATCGCTAGAACTAACATAAATTGGCTTTAAAGCGCAAGGATTTGGCACTACTACTTTAGAAAAGAAGAAGCACGCTACCTTCCAGAAATTTTTTCAATAGAACAAGTTGAGCACCTACAAGATGTTGATACAAGATAGACAAATTTGTAACTAAGAAAAATCTTCGGGAAAACGTTATCTCTGAAGAACGAATATCGATTTATCAGCACATTTATGTGACACTCCCTCGTTTCGGTAACGATACAAAAGCTCTACATCTACTTTATGGTCATGCTTTTGTAGCTGGTAAAGTCATTGTACTAGAATTTTTGCGAAACTAGTTATCATACGGTTCGGCGACAAGGAAAAGAGGAGTAAGTCTGGATTCGCTTTGAAGGAGTCCTTGTTTTGCATGTCTGGCTCATGTTTTTCCACTCTGTATTCTACAGCAGCAATTTCACAGTTTCTGGCAAAGTTCTCTTTCGAATACCTAAGCGATACCGACAAGAACATTCTAGACTTAGCAGAATTTTATACCATGAAATGACTTTCAATTCAATCCCATTTTCACATTTTCAACTTTATCAAGTATTCCAAAAGTTTCAAAGTTTCCAAATACAGGGTAAAGTTTCTATTCTTAGTCTATAAGAAGGAATATTCAAATATTTCCATTTTTCGTTTCGCAATAGAATTATTGCATATAACTTTGACAGTTACCGACGTAAACGGAAATATTTCCTGTGAAACTACCGGAAACACTCGTCTCATAGCCACAAAAATATATTTTTGTCATTTTGAGTAAATGCGACACTAAAATTTTGTGGATAAAGTTATCTTGGAACATGAAATTTTCATCAAATCTTAACCTTACGGTTCAAGGTATGTAAGTTGAGGTATTTTTTAATAATAAAATATTTGTTTATTCCAAGCATAAATGCGAAATGGTTTTGTAAGAAAAACTTTTCTACATTTTATCGAAGTCTTTATTAGATACCAGTTTCATAATAGCAGGTGATATCATACGAAGTGTTTGTTAAGGGTTCCGACATCGAGATTTTAATTTTGAAAATGTGAACTGTGATAGTAAATTTTTAGATTTTGAATGATAAGAAATTTCAGAATTGAGCTTTTCTTCCGCTCGTGAAGTTTTCCTGACACCGGAAGCAGATCATGATTAAGTTTTTATAAAACTATACTAGGAGGTTATTTTTCAAATACCTAATCTACTACATTTATCTTGATTATATTAAATGAAGTCTGGATTACCGTGTAATCCCAATTTAAAGCTGTTTTCTTTTTACATTTAAAGCCATTTGTATTTAAGTTAAAGCTGCCTGCTAGTATCGATTGACGTAGGTGGACACGTACTATTCCTGTTCCTATAAAGTGCACAACCGATGCCTCAATAAACCGAAAAAGGGCTATCAAATAAGCTTACGAGTGTATCGGAGGAAGAGCCACTTAAAGCCCATATGAAATTGAATTGAATTTTGCTTTGTCGTTGCACCCACAATTAGGATCAGCGTTGTTTCACTACCTTCCCATAAAAGTCACAAAATGATGAAGAACCCTATCAAAAAATGACGCTGTTGTAAAGCGGCCATGGTATGTGCTTCTCAGGAGACGATCGCGTTTATTAAAGTTTGGATTGTCAGACATTCCACCAACGTCTTCATCAAATTTATATAAAATTTACTTTTATGAAGGCCGCCTTGAACACTAAACGTGCTGTAACGGCGATATTTGCACTGTGATAAGTCCTATAAAATTAATAATAAATATATATATCTACATATGCACAAGACTATAAACAGCCTTTGTTGGCGTAGGCTTAGGAACTGTAACCTTTTATGGTATATACAATACATAAAGTGGATGCTTCGCAAGGTTTTGTGGATGAAATGAGCACATATGACCAACTGTTTGCTCAATTCATTGATTTATTATCCAAGGAAAATAGATATTGATTACTCTCACAATAAAGTTTAGCTTAAGTTAATTGAAAAAGTTTTTATTTCATAGCAAATAGGTTTAGTATTTCCAGGATAAAAGCATTAAGCTTGAACGTGAATTTTTTAGCAGCTCTCCTATAATTTCTGGTTTATTTTATAATAAACCCGATTTATGAAACTTGGAGAGTGAACTGCAGTTTGAAGTTAGCGATTTTTATAGCTTCCGGGAAACGGTCAAAGATTTTATTCTGGTATCGGTTCAAGAAACTGCAATCATGTTGAGTATTCTCCGTTTACATAAAACCCGTTGCATTCAAGTGTAAAGGAAATAGCTGAATTGAAATTTGAATTGAATGTCCTTGATTTAAATTATCTTATAGTAAAATAAATTTTCGTGTTGAGGTATTTGTTGCTAGAGATTTAAGGTTATACCAAAGAAAATTGTTACCGTTTATATAAAGTCGCAAATCTTCTGCAAATTAAACTTTATGAGCTATAAATCTGAGTTGTAAACAAAAGACCGGTAGCAGTAGGTTGGCACGCAAAAAGAAAGTCACAGTGCAAAATTATTTATGGAAAATCCTCCCTTGGGAATTAACCTGTTTAAAAAACGATTCCCAGGTTATATTTTCAAATATTGTGGTGTACCTCTTCACACGTGTGGCTTTTGGGATTTTCATTTGGGAATTATAAAAAGGTTAACAAATTTTATTATCTTGAGTGTTACACTGTTGCCAGCAGATTGATAAAAGGATCCTTTAGTTGTTGGAACTTTGACAGAATTTTTGGTTTGCGACGACCTGTGTCAAGTTTTGTTTAGTGTTCAATTGGGGATTCATAGCCAAAACTGCCTTTGTGCCTTGAAGTTACAGCAAAATGTTTGTAATGATTCGTGTAAGAAATCACCTTACCATAATTGTCATTTAAATTTAAGGTGCTAAAAATATTTTATTGTGAAGTTTGTCTAATCAAAACTCCATAAAACAGGCTTGGAGGCAAATATTTGTTGAAATGAATCTATTAATAGATAGACTCATGAATGGCACCAAACCGAAGAGGGCTGAATAAATTTAAAGATGCAAATTGTATCGTAATCAGCAACAAAACTTTGTACTATTTGCTGATGTGAGTAAAATGTTCAAAATTTGCTAGAGTTGCTTAGTTTGGTTAAATGTGTACACATTTGCGTAGTAGGGATGTATACAAATGACTCCCGTGTACCGCAAGGTTAATCTACGAAAATGGTCATATTTGCGATTTGTTTGTATGGGTATCCACGTATTTTGAACGTGAAATTTGTTTGTGGCACGTTAACAAAGTTTGTTTTAATGAAAACTGATCGTAACATTTTCACTTTTAGTTTGAGTTTGAAATAAGGAGAATAGGATAAGCTTGTGAAATAGAACTGTGCATGAAAATTTGTTAAGTTGCTTGGAAATGGTCATAACAGGACCAGTTCAGCAACTTATCATTTTAACTTGTTTGCTCTATTCAATCTACCTTGAGATGAACAATATCTTAAGCCGTGAAGATCATGTAATATATTCTTTTTGCAAAACTAATGAGGAAAACAATTTTGAAACTACAGTCAAAATCGGTTAAAGCGACCTTCAAGGGACCGACCGGTTTGGTCGTTATAAGCGATATGTCGTTATAAGCGATATATCCTTACAAGCGATTTGACCAGTTAAGCGACCTCGGTTTGGTCGTTATAAGCGATATGTCGTTGTAACCGATGTCGTTATAAGCGATTTTGACTGTATGTATTTCCTGAAATTTGTATCCCCAACCCAACCCGGATATTGCAAATTGATGTTGGCAATTGCTTTCAACAATTTCATTATTACTAAAGTTTCATCAAATTTCCTTTCTCTTCCGTTAAACCATGGTTAATAAATTTCCTGAACTATGATAAGGGTAAGGATAACTTCATCACAAAGGGTTTAAAATTTGTTTAATTTATCGATATTAGCTTCACTTATCTTATATCAACACTTGTTGTGAATTTATATTTAGAAACAATAACAATTTCCGTAAATGCGGAAACAAAAATTACGGGATATCCTCAACCTCATCAATTAATTTCGTTTCCCACAAGTGCACTCTTAATGCAACGAAATAACACAAAATGCATTTGAAACTTGTGTAGCAATAAAATGTTAACAAAGCAATGCAAGGACAAAGAAAGGATTACATTTTATTGGGTGCCAGTAGTATCATAAAATTTTGTATTTTTAGTGTCAATAATTGCTCCTTTTATGTTACTTTATGTGGCATCTTCTCTACGGGTTAAATCCGTAGAATAGTGTTATGTGTAAATGTTACAGTATTAAAGTTTATTCGTTCTTCAACATCACATTAAAGTGTAGTGAAAGGATAATGAAAGGACGAAAGGATAATGTTTCATTGTCGCTGTTACTTTTGACTTAATGCTTAATTAAAGATGACGACTTGAATGTAAGAACAACACTTGATGCCATTTTCGATGCTGGAAAGGTTTGAAATAACCTCGAACAATGGGTGTATAATTTGTTTAATAAGCTTAAGAGCATAGGTTTATATGTAATAAACTTAAGATAAGCAACACATTTAACCTTTACCCATTATAATTGGAATTACAATCATGAACCTATTATAACTAACTTAACGCTATTAGAATTTTCGTATATTAGAATTTGCATTTGTCATTAGCCCCAATGTAATACATACTTAATTATCATCAACGGATCATCCATCAATCTATATGAATGTGCTAGAGTAATCAGAATGTTAAATAATCATTCAAATTAAAATTCAATAATTTATACTAATAGTGATAACTGAATTGATATGTAAATCCAAGTGATTTGTATAAATCTGCAATTCCAGACAATACAATTTATGGGTGTAGATTGATTACTATCTCTAAACATAGCAATCTTCTCGTCATTGTTATCAATACACAGCATAAAGTTTTTAGTATAATATATTCATAATAAGCTTACCAAAGTCACAAAAGTTGGGGTTATTTGAGAGTTGAATTAAGAGTTTCTAAAGAAATTTATGAAGAGGTTTTGGTTATTTAAACTACGTCGGCACGTGGAGCTTAAGCCCTTTCGAATCAAAGAAAGTTCTTAATAAAGTTGAATGTCGTCTTTATCTTCAAAATCGTTGTATTAGTGTGCTTACTTTGCTCGTAAAAGAGACTTGTTGATTATGAGATATGTTGAATATCATTGCAAATATTGTCTTGAACAAATGAACTTGCTCAGTAGCTGTTGAACATAAATATTTACGAATTTATGTGCGTTCTATTGGTGCTTTGTTTGTGTTGATACAATTTTGAAAGACCAACATTCAAGTGAGACAAGAAGTTCACTTCGGATCTGTCTGTTCAACTCCCTTAATTAAACAAATCAAGATGTTTCTTACAAACGTTTTCATGTAGTTTGGAAATGTCTCTACTGATAGTGCTGTGAAACATAGAAATGTATAAATCTATTCCGGAAGGCTGAGGTAATGAATACTTCCTTTTGTTTAATGTATGGATTCATTAGAGCTTCTTGTGTGAGATGTGGCGATAACAAAACATAAAGTTTTCATTAAACCTACGTCTGCATGTGCATTTGAGATACAAAGTGGACGATCAAGAATGTAAACACTTGCTTCATTTACACATGATTCGCCCAATTTCAAACATTATGGATACATATCACTTATTCTTGTTTCTATTTTGTTAATAGTGACATGTTTGTTAACTTAACATGTTAGAAAGATAAATTGGGTTTTGGTCATAAAATTTACATTCCCCATTGATTTTTATCAATCCTTTTCCAATAATCAAATCAATATCTTCATCACTGAATATGTTGTGTATTGAGAATGATAATTCCTTCAAATTTACAGTCACAAGAACCAAGTATGATTTATAGAAATCGTTCCAGTCTCATTATAAATCTTCTGCGAATTTCTTCGAACGTCTTGTAACATCAGTCGTGGAAAGTCTTCTGGAATCAGGCAAATTGTTACAAATACTGACAGTCTGAAGTTTTATGCTATTGAAATCAAAATAAATTTTAAAAAAATCGCATATTGTGTTTTACATAAACGACAGTCATTTTCATGGTATAACATAACTTCAAGTTGATACTGTCAAAATTATTCACCAAATTGAACAAATTTCGATAGAAGTCAATCAATCAATTGATAAAACGATATTCGTACTCACGTCAATCAAACAAGGAATTGTTATTAAACATTTTTCCTAAAATCATTCATTCCTGCAGTCAAATAAATGTCTAACATACATGTACCAGAAGTTCCTTATCATCCCTGTATGTCCTTCAAATTGCCCAACTATGCTTTTCAAGGTCATTGTTTTACAGTTTTGGCGCTCAGAATCATGCGAAAGGAGTTTGAAATTGATGATATCGTATTTGGGATAACCAAGTTAAGAACAAATATTCAATAAAAATTGAAACAGTGAATAATGAACGAGTCGTAAGATATGTATTATGTGATAAAGGGGTCTTGCGACAGATGAAATTTATTTTTGTCTGGCGTGGAAATTTGGTTAATGCATACCAACCAATCAATGAACTTTAAGTTCTGTCTGTTATCGATAGTTCTGACAAATGTCAAGATATCCTGAATAAAATTATTTTGATTTATGGGATTTCGTGTATGAAAGAATAGTAACCTTAATTACTTTCCAAATTTAAAGGTGTCGCAAATTTATTTTTATTTAAGGTGGATGGTTAAATACCCTTTAAAGGTAATATATGTAATTCAATTTAAGCATTTCCGTATATCCTGTGTCTTTTATTCACCACATTGACCCATCTGCTATAATGGAAACCCGGCTGTTCATTAAAGAATTCAGTTCATTAAAGATGGAACCATTCCATTCACAACAACCCACATGGGGATAGTCTCTCCAACGGAACGTAGACTTGCGCAAATTTCAAGCGGGAAAATATTGTGGAACATGATGGAGCAGAAGCTTTTGATGAGATTTTGCTCCGAGTAAGCTTTCGTAGTCTTAGGGGGAAATAATATTTGGGCCACCCTGTATCATGAAGTGATTTTTGTTATCGACGTCAAAAGCCGCTCATTCGCGTGTTTTTGTCGGAAATCAAAACGTGGTGGAGCCAGTGGCCCTGGTAGCTTTGCAGGTTTCACACCAGCACCGGGAGACGTATCTAGTGAAATGATTTGGTTTGAATTAAAATTTTCAAAAAATTGAATTTTGCAAATTATAACGGCTAAGGATTATTCATGTGATTTTCGAATGGGTGCGTTTTTGAATAGTCTAGAAAAATTTTCGATTGGAAGTGATTGAAAAAATATTAAGAAGTTTTAGTGGATTGATGTGTGCCATATAGTGGATAAAATTCAAAATTCAAGATTGTGTGTATTAAGTTAACAATATTCATGCAAAGGTTAAAGTTAATATAATATTACAGCGAAAATGCATTTAATTTAGGTGTGTTGTTTCAATTCATCAAAGAATTTGGATATTCACAAAAAGTGGATTTTATAAAAATTGGTATGTTTATTGAAATAATATTAAATTTTATGCTTGATAATTTTGTTGTCTTTCTGAAAAAGTAGGCGTATGTGCTTTTCACTGCGTGCAAAACCAAGAATTTAACCCGAGATAATCTGAAACAGAATACGAGACATGATAAGAATGAAACCTCCTCTGTGTCTTTCAGGTTTGTGATTGACATCAAACTTTTGTTACTGATGGATGCGGCTAATCTTTAAACAAATCACGTCAACGTTTAATTTGAAAATGCTTTTACTTTGAGATGATATCACGAAATTATATTTTTCTAATTTCTAAGTAAATTTTTTCAAATTTCCAATAACACCACCACCACCATATCCCTAACATTCAACAGCTCTTAGTTGTAATTCCTTAATAACCTAATTTAGCAGGTTTCTAGAGACAATCTATTGTATGGGGCAAGACGTCCACAGGGCAAAGGTTATCCAACAGTTTTCCCACAAATATGCTTCGAAGCAAAAGTTTTGCTGATACGGCTTCAATTGTTTGAAACCGGAACGGATACTGCTTAGTGTTTGCACTGTGGATATTTCCTAAAATTTTACGGAAACCCAGTAGGGTTCTTAAAGGGTGTTTAATAAAACTTTGAAAAACCTTTTCTTTATGGAAATGTTTTGTGTTCTCAAGTCATAGATTCTAAACGTAAGCAGAAATTGGAATGCTTGGCTTGCCACCGATAAAGTATTAAGGTGGATCAGGGATATATTTTTGAAGCAAAGGTTTTCTTTTACAATTGACGCATCTCTTGACATAAACCATACATAGAGATTAAATGAAATATGATGATAATTTTGAAAACAAAAATGTTTATTTGGTATCATACAGGATTGTAGGACAAATCTGTTACATTACATACCAACCTAATACTGGGTACCAAACCCATAGACCAGTGAACCTTCAATTTCAGAAAATAGTTCAGTAGGTACTACCAGTGCCTAAAACAGTATGGATATGATATCTTTTTTATCCTCTCAATCAAATATTCTGATCACCAACATTTTCTGCACAAGCATTATCCAATAACTGTCTTATGAACTGATATTAGGCAGTGAGTGAAGATGAACCTTTGAAAGATCGTCGGTAACATCTTCTTGTTATAAACACTGGAACCAGTACCACTTCAAACAACCAAGAGGACATAAAGAGAGTCCCTATGTATATAAAACGATTCTTCGACTTAAGGGAACGTTGCTTCTGGAAAGGTTAATTTACTTACGACTGTAACCCGCGTTGTAATGTGTTTTTCAATAAAATTAAATTATGTCGCGAAGGATTGGATAAAGATGGTTGAAAAGACTTCAAAGTAAGTGAAAAGGATCATCTTAATATTTGAATTATTCAAAATGGGCAATAACACAACGTCAAACCAGAACCTTTTCGTTTTAGGGCATTCCAAGATGGATTTACTCAAAAAGGTTCCTCGAATTCCGCAACCGAACCTTACACAAACCAGGCCACATTACATGATAGATACGTCTTGAATCTTTTTCTAAGGCTTTCCTGACATTAAAGTGAAATCCTTATGCCTGTCATAAAATTATTCGTTCAATTTATTGTCTTGCATTAACATTCCGTTGTATAAAATAAACAAAATTTGAGAAATTTCCATATTTCAAAAATTAGAAATTTTATGTTCCGGATGAGTGGCAAGCGTACTTTTAATGCGTCATGTATCCCAGGAATGTTATTGTAAAATTTATTGTTGTTCTGATTTTAGTGTTGAAATTTAAATTTTAAGAGATTTTCATTCAAGTAATAAGAAATTTTCGTTTATATCTCTTGGAGATGTCGTCAATTCTTAAAAATAATTTTAATTCGCGTAACTAAAACGGGGCTACGAAACAAAGTATTTATTTTGACTAGCCCCTGACAGATAAATGTAAATATTTTGAAATTTTAGCAGGTTTTGTTGATGCAATTCCTTAAGTTTACTTCTCCTAATAAAACAATCTCAAATAAAAATATAAAAATTTGTCATGAATTTGTCTTATCTCCTCAGAAAACCTCCAAATCAGTCGCCATAAATTGGAAACAGGCAAATCTTTCCTGCACTGTATAATTTATCTAACTAATAAATTATATAATTTCAAGAATTAATCCAATCTAATTTTGATCAAGTAACAATAAATTTTTCGTCTAAGATGTGTAATGAAATTGATCTAAAACTTCCGTGCTTAATTTAAACCACGAGTCACATCACTGAGCAGATGTTGTTCTGATGTTTGTAATAACAAAAATTTTGAACTTTAATTAGTTTACTAACTAACTTACATACTAACTTTGATCATGCTATCGTAATGAATTCCTCAAATATTTTCCCAATAGATTGTTGAGGAACATGAGAATCAACAGATGGGTCGCGCGTGTTTTTCGACTTTTTTGATAACTTGTTAATAAAACTTTGGTATTTTCCACTATCACGAAGCCGAACCCGTCTCTCATTTCGCAGAATAGCAACTAGACTCCGAGATAACCTCATTTCATAATATCGTGCATAGCCAGAAACAATTCGACACCATATTGCATTACGTCTTTGGGGCAATGCAATCGCCAATTGCATCGTGATTGAGCTTAAGTTTGTTTGAATGCAAAGCACAGTATTTTCACAACTCTAAGTTCGTCAATTGAACTTTTGTATCCATATTAAACTAACCCCAATTGACGCCATATGGTAATAGAATCGTGTCAAAATTGTTCCTCTTAACAATTACAGAACACATCGCAAGATGTGCATGAAATATTCTTCTTCATCAATCAATGCAAGTATTATATGAACAACAATACGCAGAGTAGGAAGAGTTAAGGTGAAGAATGTAAGCTCGTGTTGCTAATTACTCCTTATGTATTAACTAGTTTAGTTAAGCCAAAAAGTAAAAACTTTCGACAGTATTTAACAAGAACCTCGTTACACGCGCAAATCCTGGAACTTCACTTAAATCAAAATCGATTACCTTTCTTCATTACTCTTTAATATGAGTTAGCGCTTCTGATAACAAATTGTTTTCTATCAGTAATTTATCATTCAGAATCTAACCTGACACGAGATCAACTTCAAAGCAAGGAAAATTGATAGTCAGCATATCTGCCAAAAGCTAACGTAGATATCTGTTTCCAGACTGAGTTATAACTTTCCTGCCCATGGACGCATATCAAATTAATTCCACCAAATCCAGCTGAACATCCCAACCAACGGAACAATTTTAAGTCCATTGAATCTCAACAACCATAAGTCCTGTACGGAAGTGGCTACAAATATACCATTCTGGGTGAGATTCTTAAAGCTTTTGTCCTTCTACGAAAACCCAAAACTTTATGTACTTTACGGACGATTTGTTAAGGACGAAATGTTTAAATTCTCCTCGTTACGCTAGAAATGCCACAAAAACAGGAAACGAATTATTTTATTTAACGCTCAGACTCAGGAACGTTGTGTGAAATGCCAGTGAGTGGATTATTCTTGCATTATTGATGAAGCAGAACTTTTCATGAAATAAACCTGGCAGATACCTCAGCACGAGAACGAAAACGCAAATAACAGTTAAAAAATTTTTTTGTATTTGTAAAAAGTTACAACTCCAACTGTCCATGAGACCCACATTCTTGCATGTTATGGTTCTTCATACAGATTACCTAATCCTTGAATTTCGTTGAAAAAATAATTTCCTTGCGCTAGTTCCACAAACCTGCAATTTACAGCTCCAGAAATGGAACCATGATAACATCAAATATAGAGCCTTTGCTTGGATTAAACTTTGAATTATATTAGGATCATGGCTTTTTAAATAGATTGGATGAAAGGGCTTCAAATGTTTGCTTCTGTCATTTACGACGAAACACAATTTGGGCATCAGGGCACAAGGAACAAACTTTAATTGAGTTATTGTCCATCAGCTGTTGATATCCACGAAGCTCACGTCGTAATGATGAGGATTTCTCAAAAGCTTCTTAAGGGGATTTGTGTTCTACCTTCAGAAATCTTGTCACA
This sequence comes from Chrysops caecutiens, assembly GCA_963971475.1. Lineage (NCBI taxonomy): Eukaryota > Metazoa > Arthropoda > Insecta > Diptera > Tabanidae > Chrysops > Chrysops caecutiens. The sequence goes on from OZ020569.1 coordinate 51,534,342, forward strand.
ATCCTCACACCTCATTGACTTTGATATCCTTCAGAAATGTCGGTATCAAAAATGCCCACAAAACCCAAACTGTTTCTCTTTAAGTGTCTACCACTCAAAAACCAATTTAGACATAGCCATGAAATCACACAAAATGAGTCCGGTAACTGTTGGTTATTAAATTTAATACACGAGTAAATGACTTTTCATTAGGAAAAGTTACCTCAAAGAGCCGGATTCGACTTCGACTGGAAACATTTCTTACCTCTTTAATAATTCACTGAAGTGTGTCTTGGAGGCGTCAGGTGCAAAATTGTTGTTCAAAATAATCTTAATAACATTCCAAACCCAAAATATTCTAAGAAGATGTGAGTTTTCAGAATCAGGTGGATGTAAGAAACTTTGGTTCTGATACTTTCGTGGAAAATGAATTATAAATTTTTTATTAACTTTACATTTGCCCGCGCATTACAAAAAGGGCGTAAAATTAGCTCAATAAATTCTTAATGAGGTGATACTTGCGTACCAACTTTTTCAATATATTTTCCTTTTGACTTTTAATTGAGCTAAATTTTTCATGAAATACACCTCTTCAGATATAATTAACACTTTTCCCGTCTTTGGTTAAGGATTTATTTAGCATCCTTCTCTGGTGATAGACACAAAAAATCCTGTCTGAGTAGTGAGCACTTTAACGCGTGATATGCAAATAAGGTGAAATCCTTTCTGTGATGTGCTTGAAATGAGCAGAAAGCGTGCTTTTTCTAAATCATTATTTGGGATTTATCCTCAAGAGTAGAGGATCTTCTCGAACACGATGCTTTGCACCCGAGCTTAGAGCATTTTCAAGGACTTCTCATCAGGATTGAATTTTTTCAAAATAGCTTTTGTCGGAAATTATCCTTCGATTACATAACATTACGTAATTTGAAGGTATAAAACATGATTACGACTATTGATGATAATTACTTGTTTGTTTTTCGTGGTTAATGAACAGATGTACATGTGTTAATCACAAAGATTATCCCTCGCTAATGTTTATCGTTATAAGGTCGTAATCAACACTAATGTACAAGAGTTGGGTATTTTTATAGAAATTGGAGCAATAAATCATTTGAAGAGTAACGAACTTTGAACTGCAAACCAACTTTTCTGTTTGTTGAAAATTGTATATCCATGTCAATTAAATTGAAACTCGACACGAAAACGTTAACCGAGCTATAGTACACTGAATTTTGTGGTCTCAATTCTGAATATTAAAAATACATTTTAGCTCACAAACTTAACCACGTTCTGGCAAATATCCAAAATCAGGTAACGGTGGCAAGCGATTAGAAATGAAGAAAGGCTTCGTGTTGCCAATTGGTAGGTTCAAGTTCTGAGAATGTTGTTTGACTTTCATATGAATTCTTCAAACTTACTACACCACCTACAGTGGTTAAAAATCCTACAGCATTATAAAAACCCCTAGAGAAATGACTATCAAACTCAGCTATTTACATGGATTGCAGCTACAGTTTGTCCACTATTGATCCAGTTTCCAAGAAATTTTCAAGGCACCACTTTACCAAGAAAAAGTCTGAAGTATTTTTTCACAGGAAAATATAATTAACCTTAAATTTATGATATAGCTTCCTTGAAATATTACTGTTAAAGGTTCTTGAGGATTTGTTCTCGGAAGACTTTGTTTCCGGAAACAATTGGGCTTCTATTATACATCCGTAAATTATCAACAAAGTTTCCGTATTATTTTCGGGGTTTTAGTAACTTTAAAGTTTTCAATCCTGTTCTCTTTTTCATTCCTGGAAAATTTATTCAGTAAAAGATTTGAAGAAGCATTCGAAGTTTAACTTTCTACACAACACCACTGTTCTGTCTCTTGTTGAACTCTAAACAAGCTTAATTCCGAATATATTGACGTAAATTGATTCTAAGAAAAACATTCAATTGATTGCATAACCCAGAGTCCAATATATCAAACATTCAGGAGCCTGAATATCTGGCAGGCTGGATAACTCAATCAATGACACTTCCTATTTAGTCATTGAAGTGTCAATTACTCTTCCCAGGCCTTCCGTTTATGTCTTTACTTTACGGCCTTGAACAAGGATTCTTGAACTTTCGTCTTGTTCACGCTTCTCCCGTAAAGCAAAATCAACTTAATTTGACTTGGAAACTTCGCATTCTTTTACATCTTTAACGTCGTTGTGACAATTTTATTATCCTCATCAATTCTATCATTGATCACTTTACAAAATAACCATAGAGATACTTTGTAGATAAATCTTTGACTGCATTTTAATTCAAGTAAAACTTGCAAAAGACACAAAAACACAACTGAATTGAAGACGCAACTTGCTATTGAGGTTTTCTGTACACAAATTTCATAAGGACATGAATGTCCTTGTTAAAGGATTCAAACAAGTTAAATTCCGTGAATCAGTGCAATGGAAATCTTTGCAAGAAAACAGGAACCCGCACCTCAAAGTTACTCGTTCTGTGTAGTTTGTCCTTCCGGATTACGAATAATTTAACATTCTCAAGTGCAGAGAACATTTTGACAATAAAGTTTTCCACAAGATATATGTACTTTGATCTTAATTTCTCGAACATTCAGTCAGAAAAAGTTGAAATTGCAGGAAGATACTGGTTTGTTTCTTGCGAAACTTTGTTCTTTAACTACGATAAGATATAAATAGGGAAATTCTCTTCCCCAAAAGAATCAAAATGAAAGTGAAACTTATGCTTTCATCCCGAAATCTCGAATTTTGGTTCTTTGTAATAGTTTTGAATTAAAAAGTCGAAATATTTTGTCCAGCCAAAGTGAAAGAAAATGATTTTGAAAAATTTGTCAAACTAAAGTGAATGAAACTAAATTCCGAAAAATGTATAAAAATTTTAATAACTGATGTCAGTCTTTTTATTTCCAGAAACTATTGTGGATCAGGGAATGTCAAATTGGGGACTAAAATATTTTTTCTGACGGAAGTAAAATTCACAAGACTGGAAACATTAAAATTAAATTGAAGCACAACAGTATCCTTGACAGTGGAAAATTAAATTCAGTGAAGGTTTTTCAAATGTACAGGAGAATTCATGAAAGGATTTTCCCTTGCATTACACTTCACGTGGACGGAGTGACAGAAAATTTGTGATATTTCTGTGTAGTTTGGTTCAAAGGGACAATAATAATCAAATGAAAATGTCTTGGAGCAGAGAACAGAATCCGTGGTTAGCATTAAATGCTATATTTAATGGAAGTGGTAATTTTACTACAATCAACACAACCAACAACAACATTAACAGTAGTTACGTGTACCCCAGTAATCACAGTAATCCAATCAGTGATATAGATAATAACGTATATGGAATTCCCGTGTATCTTAGCAATCAAAGAAGTTATGGCAGTGACTATACAACTTCTATTAACCAAACTAGCCCCCAACAACAATTTGGGGTTGATAGTTTTTTAAATGTGACAATAAACAATTTGAGTGATTTCTTTGCTACCAATCTAACAACTGATGAATTAATGGCCAATGGTAATTTCAATGGTGCTATTAGTGATACAATTCCGGATACAGATCCAGACTTTCCACCCGTTGATGGGAAACGTGATTTTGTGTTTGATCGAACTGATGTTAAAGTGATATTTATCACGTTGTATTCCTTGGTGTTTTGTTGCTGTTTTTTTGGTAAGAAATTAATCTACTTTTTATTAAAATTTCAATTGTTTAACTGAATTTAATTTAGTTTTAACTACTTTACATGAAATTTATGAACCATAGTCGTATGAGAACCAAAATAACGAAGAAACAAGGTTGAAAGTAACAAATTCCACTGCGAATATGTTGCGAAATAGGTTAACCAATAATATACAACAAAATTATGTTCTCAATTTGCAGAAAACTACCTTAATCTTTATAAATGTGAAGGTAAAGCCATGTCGGATGAATTTAGTGCTTATAACGCGCGAATAACTCTAACCCCAAAAATGTTTATGGCCTTCAAGGAGCCATATAAATTTACGTGTTATGTTTTAGGATATATTTTGTTGTGGCGAAAACACAAATTAAGCAATCAAGGTGTAAATAATAAAATTTGCTCCTCATCCGGATATAAACAAGTATTTGTGTTTGTACGAAATCCCCTAATTCCTTCACAGCCTCTTGTTGTGTTTGTCAAATCATTAAGATCTTTTCTTCGGTCTTGTTCCCGGAAATTAATGTCCTTCCGTGGATTTGCTTTTTGTGCTTATGCATAATTTTATAAGGTACGTATTAGATTTCATTCTCGTTTTGCAAGGTAAGTTCTTTGTGATGCATTCAGAAACACACATAATTATTGAATGTGGTAGGAATAAATCTACGGATGCAATAGCAAAGCCAACACGCTACAGTCAATATCTCAGCGGGATAACATAACAAATGATATGAAAACATGTTAATGTTTTCATCTTAAACTAACGCTGATATTATTTAAACACGTCAGAAGTCTTCACATGATTTATTCATAATATTCTAACGAGAATGTCGCCATAAATGAGTTGTTTTCACGTATACCACAGCCAAAAACCTGTAGTCGAATATAGAGAGATTCCATTATGATAAAGTCTATGGTTGTTCGTTTAATCGTTTTCTATCTGTTGGTAGCGTCCGTTTGCTGGATGAGTGTGTGTGCGTTGCTTTGTAGAAGTAATTAATTTCAACTCATACTGAAAATAATTTCGCAAAATATCTATCAAACAGTGGGTTTTAAATACCTACTATAGAATATTTATGGAATAACTCACATTTAACCTTACGAATCACCTTGTTTCGAACATTTTAAGCCCTTTTGGATGACACCAACAGTCGCTTTTGCCTCCTGTTGAACGACTGGATTTTTGACATAAGTTTAACGAAAAACATTTTTGTTCAGGTATCAAAAACTTAACAGCTCAATGAACAGGGATCTTAATTATGTACCTATCAATATAAAATGCATTTCGAAATTGCACAATAAACTCAATACTCCATGTCAGATGTAATAAATTTCATAAACTCTAGCGCCTCCAAAAAGGAAGATGTACAAACTCAAATCGATAACCAATTAAAATCGGCAGGAGATAATAAAATGTTATTTGGTTGTTTATTGTATCTATTTAATCGTGTTCAGTGATATTTCGATTTGTTAGTATCAATAAACATATACATGTCGTCTTTGATAACATGTTCTATCACGGAACATTGCTGCCGGGTGTAATTAAAGCAAATGACGCGTAACTTCGATTGGGTCATGGCTGTCTTCAGCAACTTTCCCTAGATGATAGTAGCAGGTGTTTGATACACAATAAATGAATGTGTACTCATGCGTCTTAGAGATTCCAAGAAACTGTGAGTAACACTTCCGTCGTCCAAAAGGTCAATTAAGGAATGTTTTCACTAGAATTGTTTCCTTAAGTCTCTTATTGGTATCCATAATCAACACAAACAGAATGTAATTCGAAGCATAATCTTCCTTATTAGACTACAAAGAATGTATCATCAAACTCCTGTTACATAAGTCAACTTTTTGATTAATATCATTTAAGATTTTATGTGAAGAAATAAAAACGACAAGTTCCTGGACAAGATTAAAGGAAATACAATAAGCTACTAAATTTTGTGAGTTTTTTGTGAGTTCTTAAATGAATAGGGTGGGATTAATTTTAGCAAAGAACGATATCAAGACAAAAGGCATTTCTCATTACCGTAAGAGTAATTTATATGACGTTCCTTGCAAAATGAGGATAAATTTTCTTGAGGAAATTCATGACAAAGGATCAAAGTTAGCAAAATGCCTCGTGAATATTGTTTGCGTAGGATTGAGACACAAATTACTGAAATATTATTCCTCGTAAGGTTTTGACAGATAAAATAACATACTCCAAGATTCGCGGCAAGATGTATTGACATCACAAAGTTTTCAGACAAGGAATTTCCACATCAACTTAAAGGACATGCCGAACTTGACTTCTTCAAGCCACAAATTTGAAACTTTCTCAACAATGTCTCCCATCATATTTTGATGACTTTTGACGCCAACTTTTGAAAACTTCAAGGATAAATTTGTGGTTATCGAAGCGAAAAAATTCATAACTGAGCAAAAGATTGTTTCTTATACGTTCACGTCACGTTTCCGGTATCGTTTTATTGATGTCTTCTGTAGATATTCTCGAAATACAAAACAAAACACATAGTAGGGACAACCGGAAGTCTTACGTTAAAATGCATAACTTGCAAAACTGACGAAGCAAATAATATAAATAGTAGAGGTTGGTTTATAAAAACCTGGATAAACTGATCAGCATTCTTTGGTATTTTTCCGAATCCCACACCAAGTTGTCACAAAAAATATGAAATCAATAACCATTCCCTGTTTCCTGCACGGAGTTGAACTGAGCCTCAAGCCTTAAAATGTATCATTGTTGAATTATTGATTGAATTTTGAATACAAGGAATTTTTATTTTGTAAGGGAAATAAAATATAATTTCCAATCATGCATATATAAGAATGTAGTAAAACTGCTTCCAATACCAAAATCTCGAACATGTTTTTTGAAAATATTCAAAATATTCGGAATGTTATTAAAAATTCTTATCCAGAAGTACAGTATAAAGTAAAAACTTTTACTCCTGCCCGTGGATAAATTCGAATCCTTTTCTGTTTCATTAAATTTGCAAATTTTCCCATTTCTGGCTTAACGAGGTCGTCTTCAAAAATTTTACGGGATTCGGATATCATACTTGATATCCTTGAATTGTGAGTTTTAAGCTCCTTGACTTCTGAAATGAAGTTATTTTTAGAATACTGCAAAACACTTGAAAGAAACAAAGAACATCCATGACAAAAATATTCATTTTAAGGCTGTCAAAAGGATATAGCACCAGGTGTCTTCTAAAATAGCCACAATGTGACCAGGTTTTGCATTAAAGCAACAAAAGCTCTTCTGAGAAATGAAACATGTCGAGGAATGAGTTGTTTTAGTGGCTGGAATTTATTATTCAAAAAGGTATCTTAGAATCCTTTTCAAGCCGTCAACGACTAATTGCTTGGATAGCATGTTTAAAAAAATATGTAGCTGGGATAAGTTGTCCAGCATAGTATATCAAATATCACCATCATTATGCAACTAGTCCTACATTCTATGTTTTCCTCAAGGCATTGAGTAAAAACATATTGCGAAAATCGATACTCCCTTGAGGGTACTAAAACACATGAAATTGTAAAATGTTCAACTTCCTTCCTTCCTGTCATGATTCTTTGAATCAATCCTCATACGTTGCATCTTATGCATGCCAACGAGCACATGCACATTCGCACTGCATTTGCATGAACTCATTTAGTCACTAACTAGTGAATGACTATCGTTAACGCAACCTTCACTTCTATACCAATGTTTTCCACGTTCATGTAGGAAGAAGGAAGTAGGAAGTGTTCCATGTGAATGTGGGCGGGTGAAATGCGAAAATAAATCATCTGAATGCAGTTAAAGACAGTAATGCAAAAGAAAATGTTTCCCACATTTCCGTTTCTCTATTCCAAGAAAAGTGTTGTTTCACATAGATGTGTGTAATTTCTTTTTGTCCCAAGTCGGTTTTGTTTTTCAAATTAATTCGTTTCATCAAATACAAGAAAACTGGCTCAGGGACCCTGCTAAATTAACAAAGGAAGTGTAAGTTGATGTTTTAAAGGACTTTCAAGTCGTTGAATGTTTTGTCATCAGAGACAGTCCCCTCTGGGTGCATAATGCACTTTTGTACAAATGCTAAATTAAACTTCTCAAAGATACATTCTACATGTTAAATTGTGGAAATCACAAAAAGATTAATTTTAATTTTCTGGAAAACTTATGTCATGATGAGGAACCTTACATATAAGTGCAATTTCATGTAAACGTTGATTTAAGTTCTAAAAATCTATGATTACATTAAAAATTTATTTTATTTTTATTTTCAGGCAACTTATTGGTTATTCTCGTGGTGACACTCTCTCGGAGACTGCGATCCATTACAAATTTTTTCCTAGCAAATTTAGCTGTTGCTGATTTCTGTGTTGGTGTATTTTGTGTAATGCAGAATTTGACAATTTATTTAATTGACAGGTTAGTTCAATAACAATTAAATTAAAAATAGAGTTTTGTCATCTTGCAATGATATAGTTTTAACATAACACGAATATTTTCTAAAATTGTCAATACCACACTTATTGGACAATTTCCAAACTAAACTACACGTACGAGTACATGTTTCTCGAAATGAAATCATCATGGTTTTAAACTTATGAATTGTTTTTCAGTTGGGTATTTGGATCATTCCTGTGCCGAATGTATCAATTTGTGCATTCGCTGAGCTACACAGCGTCCATTTTCATCCTGGTCGTCATTTGCATGGAAAGATACTTTGCCATTATTCATCCTATCACATGTAAGCAGATCCTGACATCGTCCAGGCTTAGGGTAAGTTATTTAATACATTGACATGTGAATTTGAACGGTTGCCACAATCCCACAATCGATGTTGAAAAGGCATTTGTTCGGGTTCGTTTTATAATATGTCCCAAATGATACTGCAATCAACGTCAACAATAAACGATCTAATGCGATATATCCACAACAACAAAACTACCTGAAATCCCCAAACTCAGAGACAAAGATCTACGGAAGAAAGTAATTTGGACGATTATGTGCATGAAAGTGATAGCTTTCACATAAAAGGAAGATTTTTTCTCTAGGTGATGTTGATGCAAGATGGGATAAACACAAACCGTGAGACTGTACAGATATTACGGATAAGAATATTTAACTCTTTAACCGCATTGACTCGGAGTAGTCTGTGCGACAAGTCAAACTATATCACTTTCAACCCATGAATCTGATTTACAATTTATCGAACTTTGAATAGTCATGCTTACATCACCACCCATACGAAAATCTGAAATTTATTAATTGAAAAATAGGACCATTGCCAAATTTAATGATGATAATCAGATAACAAATGTTTATCGAGAGGTATTGGGGATGAAATGCAACCATAACTCTAAACTGCATTATTTCATAGATGCATTTTGTTTGTTCGAGATTCAAAGTTTACATTATAAACATTCAGCTCGTCCAAAAATTCAATAGTTTATTATTTTTGATTGCAATGAGGAAAATACTTGATGTGATGGAAAACTATTTCTCTCTCGTGGGATAATGCAAATTTCCGCTATCGATCTACGAAATTTGTTTTTCTTGACTGCGTGGGAGAATGCATCATTCAAGCAGCATCCTTGACAGAGGCATTACAATTTTGTTGCTTGTGATATTATCCAGCCAAAACTCAATAACTGAAAATATGTTAAAACCTCAAAAAAACTTGGAAACAAATATATACCAAAGTGCCAATAGTGACATCTTGTCGTGGGAAGATACCACTTGATGAGTTGATGATAATATCCAAATGACGTCAAGCAAACTTGGAGCATCTGTGTCAAGGCGAGGTTTAATATAATAGATATCGATAAGATTGCGGACCTCATTAAACTGTATCAAAATTAAATTCCCTAGAAAGTTTCAAACCATCTTCTACAGATTGCCAATATTTATTGAATGGACTAAAATTAGCTAAGCTGGAAGAAAAGTGGATGTAATGAAGAATGCTGCTCATTCAATGCTGCTGGCGTCAAATTTATATAATTGACTAATTTTTCTTATCGTTTTCGGTTCGGTTGCAGGATAGTTCTCATTGAAATCGATTTGAATCGAAGCCAAAGACATTAGAACGTGATGTACAAGCAGGAAATTTTAAGTGTTTCTGGTGCTTAGAAATGCATTGAGCGGTGTTTTCGTATTGGAGAGTTTTTATTTATAAGAGTATGTGTTTAAAATTGGATATCGAAACAATTTAAACACGTGTGTAACAAACCACCAGTGTATCATGTAATTATAAATCCCATTAGATGTAAGAAGCATGTCAACTTTATGAATATCCAAAACTCGAATATCCATTAAAGTTGGATTAAAATTTTGGGAGCAAACTCTATTTTGCATAAATATTTTTCAACAAATTTCAGATGGTCATCGTGGGTGTATGGATAACATCAGCTGTATATTCTACACCAAAGTTTATATTCAGTAAAACTATAACAAATGTACATACAAGCAATGGAGTCGAGGAGGATATTTGCATATTGGACCGTAAAATGTTCAATTCAAAACTATTGGATTTGATTAATTTTGGGCTACTTTACGTAACTCCACTTCTCGTTATGACGGTAAGTTTGGAGTTGAAATTTGAAAATTTACTACTTAAAGCTTTAATAATTTGTTAAACTACCTTCTTGTCTTCAGGTTTTATATAGTAGAATAGCAATAGCACTTTGGAAGAGCTCACGAGGCTTAGAACGCCATATAGCTCTACAAAATACATCAACTTGCTCTCCGTCGTATTCTGGGACACACCTTTTTCGACGGCCCAGCAGTAAATATGAGAAACGATGTCAGGGTTATGCTACTGGAAACAGTACTGGGGGAGGTGGAGCTGGAGCTGGAGCTGGAGTCAGTGAGAGCCAGGTATGTTTGTTGTTCTTAAAAGATGTCCCCCAGAACCTGTAACTTTAGGCAAATATAAAAATTTTAGGCCAAACTTCTGCTAAACAAAGACTGAGGCATAAAGTTGATTACACATTTATATAATATTTGTATATAATGTGTATGTAATTCGAAGAATAATTATGTTATTGTCCCACAACTTCCTTGTAACCTTCATCAAAAACGTTTCCAGTTCTCATAAATACCATTCTCTCTGAAGCACAAAAGCCTTTCAAAAATAAATTTGCAATATGGACAGAACTTTCAGTTCATAGCTCTAGACGCCTCAAAGGTAACAGTCCTTAATATAAAGCAGTATCTATACTATACTTAAGATAAAGTCTACGAAAATATATTGTGCTTCTGATAATTTTCATTCTTATCAAGGGTGTATCGTCCATTTTCAAAATCATTAGCCTTGGACACCAGGTTTATCTGAAAGTAGAACACAATTCTAAGATTTGTGGCCAGACAGCTTCGTGAAAAGTTAGAGAATGGTCCTCTAGTTTCGTTTTGGCATACCTTAAGTCACCTACAAAATTTTCAGTTGACATAGGTAAAATGGCAGAAAACGTCGTATTAATATGATTTATTAGGAGGAACACGGAAACCACAACAAAACCAAGATTCATGGTTACTACGATTCCCTCTTTTTTATCTTACTCTATCACAAAGAAGGTCAAAAAACCGGGAAATTCTATGGTGATCTGTGGGGCTGATTTTGAAAGGAGTTATAAATTAGAGGCATTTAATTTCCTGGTTTTGTCCTTTTTCTAAGATTCTTATCACGTTCATTTATTGTGTGGCCTGAAAATACACCAAAACCAGCAATAAAAGCTTGATAGCATGAGGAAATAAATCAACCCAGTTCAAATGATTAGCTTTAATTTAACTGATTGGAAGTGACTTACGTTGCGGCCTGTATCGGGGTACAAGTGAAGCATCAAAATGACGAATTATGTGGATTGTTTTACTGAACCTTTCACAGAATCGTTTAAAAATCGTTTTTCAGAATAAGATTACTGTCATGGCAAAAACAAATTTAGGTCATTTTCTTGCACTTCTAGTAAGCCTTCTACAATGAAGTCTGTTATTATCAACATTAAAAGCTTTGCTCAATAACACTTGAGTACTTAATAAACATTAGACCCCAAAACAGAATACTGAAGTGGTTTGAATTAAGTATCGACCAAATTTTCTCTGCAAAAAGGACCTTGTCGTAATTCTCTTCCTGTTAAGAAGCTAAGCATCTTTTATTTCTCAGACAATTTTCTTAGAATTCTGATTTTTTCAGAATGAACACTTACTGAGTTGCTATGGTCGTAATACATGTTTTGAGTTTTCAAGGTTTGTTTTGTTTACCTAAGTATAATATTTTAAAGTTACCTGTTTTAACACCATTCATTACGTCTCACCTTAGGCTTGGAGCAATTTCCTAGAAACGAAAATCATTATTTCTCGCTTTTTTCATAACAGGAACTACAGGCAGTCGTTTTACTATACGACATCCTTCTCATAAAAACATGGTGGATTCCAAAATGATTGTTCGCACGAAATTATTGATAAAACTTTGTATATAACGTAAAAATTGCGAACATTTCCCTGAAAAACAAGGTTAAGTCATTAACAAACTTGAGAGTCTTGTCATAAAGCTATTTTTGTGCATCCATATATGTTAGTCTGACATTTAGACACGCAACCAGAATAATTATTTATTAATCATTGTAACTTTGACTGAATAATCTCAAAAAAAATTGCAAGAATATGTAGAGAACTTTTCTTGATTCTGTGTCTAAGTGTCACACCATATCAAAGACGTCATTAAAATGCGTCATCAACCTTCTTAGACATTCTAAGAAGTTTGGAAGATAACGTAGACTCATCAAAACTTTTGGAAGTGGGTTAAAGACTTCCAGCTGGTATTCTACTCTCAAATCTTATTTTGAGGTAACAAAACCCTACCTTCAGAAAATATCGTTTTTAATTAAATTGTCAAAGTTCGGCGGAAGAGATCCTTTAACATCGAATCGTGTTTCAACACAGGAATTCTACGAATTTCATAAATTCAAGTTTAATCACGTCTTGCTAAAAGCAAACCTTTTTGGAGGGCATACTTTTTCGTCAAGTATGTGCCATATAAGGTAATTACGTTTAAAAGTAATTTTCATTTAAAATATTCGCTTCGTCGAGTTGTCGTTGCCGATACTCTGTAGACTGTAGTGGCGTAGTAAAACGCATAATGCCATGAAGGCAAATATTTACGAAACAATTTATGAAAATTCTTGAGTAGAAATTTTCTTCTTTGCAAACATTGCACGTAGAATTGTATGGTTGCACGTTGAGACATCAAAATTCCTTGTCATATACGCATTGAATTTGTGTTGGTGATCTGGAAAATAATAAAAACAAAAACTATTGGATTTCTTCGTGATACAGTCATATTACGTTGGACTAAATGGTGTGAATATCTGAACCTTTTGGCGTGAACCTCTTAGGACATTTCTTTTGATACGCAATAGCTGAAAAGGGCGAGACTTGAATTTCCTAAAAGCTTATGGCAATTGGATATATATATATGACCGTTCCACTTGAATTAGAAACCCTGACTCGGATAGCAAAGACTTTCCTTACAAAGTGATTCAGCTCAAATATCTCGTCGTTCGATTTCCCTGATGTAAAATTCCTTAGAAACTCACATTTATACCAAAATTAATAATTCTGTTTTCCAATAAAAATTTTTCCTTTCTTTTTCATTGTATGTACACAACACAAACAACTACATCCACTATATCCACGAACACAAGAACAGTTGAACGGAGACATACAGGTACATGATGAAATTTCCATATTTTAGTTTAATTATTTAGTTTAATTAGACTCCTTATTATGTTTTTTTAAGGATAATTGGATGCTCATGTAGAATAGTTTAAATCACACCAAGTTTATTTTTCACTTACCATAAAGAGTTTATGAGTTTAAACCAAGTAAATGCGACAATATCTATGTGTTTTAAAAGTGCTAACCTTGAAAAGTAATGCACAATGTAAAAAGGGAAATATCTCTAACATATGTATTTATACCTACTGTTGAATTAGAGTTAATATCTGTGCATGAGTATATCTGCACCATTCCGTATCCTTTCGTTAGTCATATAAGGATTTGTTAGAAAGAATTCGATCTCATGCACATTTTCATGTTATTGTTGTATTATCCAATATGTATTTAGGTATATACACAGTTTTACATGATCTATTTTCCTCGCAGGTATCAATGGAATGTGACAAAGTTATTGTAACCACATGGAAAAAACAAAGCTTTCATCAGCGTCACGGAACTCAGCTGACTCAAATATCACATTCGTCGAGTAATGTTCTACGAGCAAGACGAGGTGTTATTCGAATGTTAATAATTGTAGTACTTACATTCGCATTATGTAATTTACCGTATCATGCGAGGAAAATGTGGCAGTATTGGTGAGTATTTTGTTGATTCCTTCCGCCTCATTCGCACAGAAAATATATTAAGTTATACCACGTTGTTTTAGATTATCAATGTTGAAATGTGTCGTTGAAGACCATTCCACTTATAGGCACAATCATGGCTTCCTTGATTACATCCCAAACTTTTGTTTGAACGCAAAATTTTCCTTAGAAACCTTACAATCAAGAAAATATCCTCGAGGACACACTGTGGGATTTCATTTGAAACATAATTTAAAGTCAACAGCAATTTGCTGCCCGGAATTTCTTATAAGATTGCGACATCTTTAAGTAAAATGTTTTGGATAAACGTTAAATAATGACTATCGATATATGGACGTGACTGGGTTTCAAAGTCCTGAACAGAATTGAATTACTATAGGTTTTTGGTCAGGACTTCGGCCAAAGGACAAAGTAAGAAATGTAAAAAGTTAATTAAATTTTTGGTCCTTTCCAAAAATCCTTTTAAACTATTCTTCGAATCGCTTTGATACAATAAAGTCCCTTTTCAGTTTTTATCTTAGACTAGTACATACATGTCTAGAAGTTTTTTTGGGTCTAACAATCGAATTTCTTGTGTTTTATATGCAAGATTGTCCTACCCTTTTGAAAGTCAAAAGTCCCAACACGAAGTGTCCTTTTTGTATTATCGTTCGAGAACAATTGTCTGGAAACTTGGAAGCGATGAACATGAAAAAATCATGTCGACTAATATTTAATGTAGAGTTCACGTTGTTCTTAGTAGTTTCTGAATATCCTTGCCTGCTTGCTTACGCTAAAAAAGTAAGTTACGGATAAGGAAATTTAAATTTTATATGGTGCTTGACAACATACTTAACTTGATTTTTGATGACACTTTTTTTGAAAAGGACATTTCCTCGAAATTCAACTGTCATGTTTATATAAGCAGAGGAATCTCATGGGCAGTCATGGAATTCACAAAATACATTTCTGCAAATCTCATGATATCTACATACATACACATCTCGGATTTGTATTAAGTGTGAATCAGCAGTATTCAAGTCGTTCAAATATTACTAAAGATTTTAAGTGTTTCATTTCGGTTCTTGTGTAATTCCCTTCTGAACTTGGGTAATTAAGAGGCCAATGACTTTTTTCCTAAGAAACAAGAGTTAAGTTTAAGGTTAACAGCCTGATTCTGTTTCATTGAAAACGTGCTTTGCTTCGAAAATGTATTCTTTAAACAAAAATTTTGATCAATAGACTTCAGAGCTTCCGAAGCTAAGTTCATATTGATGGCTTAAATTGCAATTCCAGCTGCGTGGCACGCCAAGGCACATGGTCATAAATCTACCCTTTCGATGATCTTGTGCAGGATGAGAAGAGATCCTGTTAAAACGAGACAAAAATAAAAATGCCTGTGCAATCAATTACAGCGTTCCGTAAGAAAAGTAGAAAAGAAGTTTGTGATATCCTACATTATATCATGTGCCTGTAGTATAATCGATAAATTATTCAACGTTAATGAACTACATTCATGACTATAAGTGATAATAAAAAGCGTATTTTATCTCATTTTGAAGAAATAGCCACACATTGTGTCCACAATACATCAAACGAATCCTTACAGAAGGAAAGAATGCCTCCCAAAGGTGTTGTTACGAAATTAGATGAGATTTTATTGAAATTTATTACTCTCTATTTTAGCCAAGTTAATAACTTATTTAATGAACTGTTATATCCGCAAACGTACTAGAAAATACACTGAAAGGAATTTCTTAAATTAATTTTTTACTCAAGTATTCATCTTAATAAAGCACGTCCGCATGGTTATGGAAAAAATGAAAGTGTAAGCAGGTCTAGGAATTAAATTTATGATGGTCATTTGTAGCCATTTATGATGGTCATTTGGACAGATATTTAGCACATGAATTTTTTGCGTACCATATTTCCTAAATAATTCTTATATACGATCTGATCTTTATCTCAGAATATCAAAGGACATGCTTCTTCACGATTAACAGCAACATAAGTTTAAAAAAACGCGAATGACAAATGATCCGAATTGCTCTATCAATTAGGGCATTGTGTACGAGTATCTAGAGGCTAATCTGGAAATCTGAGTTTGCTAGGATTGTTATGCTCTTTTCTGACAACAACACACAATTAGTCACACTTAGGACAAGAATAACATATCTCCAGTTACTTCAAATTAAATTAATCAATTCTTGTATCATGTCATGTGGAAAGACAAGTTCGAGACATTATGTTAATGTCCATCTCGGCAATATCCTGTCCACACAACACGTTACAGATTTAAATCATAGTATTTATCTAGTATAAAAATAGTAACTAGATACATTCATTTAATTTCAGGTCAGATACATACAAAGGGGATTCAAATTTCAACGCTCTGTTCACACCTTTAACATTTTTGGTGACATACTTCAATTCTGGTGTCAACCCACTACTATATGCATTTCTAAGTCGTAACTTCCGCAAAGGTATGCGTGAGCTGCTTTTATGTTCATTAAGGAAAAGTAAAGGGAAATCCCCATCATTACAACAACGTGTACCACTACATGTAAGTAAAAAACGCAGACTAAGACTACGATTCTCTTACGGAGTGCCAGAAGATAATGAAGATAATTTGGATGTATGACGGAAGGTTTCTGAACCGGAAGAGGATTGTTTGGAGACGAGTTTGAATTAGTTAGGATATGAGATACTTAATACCTTCTTGTGATAATGAAATAAATCATTTTGACTTGTTTAACTACTGACAACCCTCGAATTATGTGGACAGTGTTGTTTTATCAAATGTTATATAAATGCGATAAAAATCAATGATAGTGATAATATAATGTACTATACACTATGAACAGGTCGTTTAGTGACATTCTCTTGTGTTGAAGGCGATTTCTCTGCTGTAATCTTGACCTATAACTGTTGCCTCATTAAAAGTGTTAGTTGAAACGATTAAGAAGGACGCTGTCATTAAAATAGGGAATAATCCTCAATAAACTTGAATAGGATTTTGGTTGTTTCAATATCAGAACTTTCGTTTGATGTCATTAAACTGTTCTTTAGGTTTCGTGCCTACTTATGTCACTGAAATTGATATTTCATGGTAGACCAGTTTTTGTAGATCCTTCGGTGAGGAGATACTTCAAATAGAAAGATTTTGAGATAAATGATTCGTAACACGCCATATCCAGTCGAAGCAAGGGTATTCGGTTGTTTACTTAATTTTAAAGTACATAAAATACTTGTTCGGTTCAGCAGTTTCTATTTGTTGACTCGTTGGAATGTGTCCTGCCACTTTTATATTTTCTATAAATAATCAAACTAGATATTTGACAGAAAGTAAAAATATATGTTGGTTGTCTAATACAAAAATTGTATCACGTAGATAGGTTTAACCTAGTTTGGCAAACATACTATAACTCAAGAAATTGAAACAAGTCGATCACTTGATGATAAAACGTTCTCACGTACGGAACATGTTAGGCGATTGTGAGTGTTTGTTATGTGCAATAATTCAGTTACGAATAGGAAAATTTATATGATTTACAGTAATAGTATTTTATGAGATAATTTCGAGCCATACAGTTTTAATTAGTTAAAAATACTATTTTGTAAAGTCGAATCATTGTAGGAAATAGGTCAACTAAATTTTATAATTATTTACTTTACTAAATTTATTTCAGTTGTTTGATTTATTGAAATTGGCAAAACCTTCCGTCATAGATCCAGAAATTATATATTGTATAATCCACCATAACGATTATTTTTACACCGAGTGGATTCTACAATGATTAAATTTACTAATTATTATTATTGTTGCAAAAAAAAAATAACCATTTAAACGCTATTATTAATTAGAATTTACTCATTCGTTCGTTAGTATTCAGTCTGAAAACTGCAGAGGTTCCTCAATTGTATAGTTTGCGAAACTGCAGAATGTTTAACAAGAATGATTTCATTTCTCTAACCCTAACAATCATTGCACGAAATGAAACGATTAACAACATGTCTAGGCCAATTTAAAAGTAAATTGAAATTATCGTTATTCCCTTAGAACAATTCCTTACCAACCGATTCGACTCATATAGGGAACCAACTGTGATGCTGTAACGTTCCAAGTCCTAATATGCTGAAGTGTCTGTGTCCAGATAGTACTCCTCTACGTGGCTGTGCAAATGGTCATCATAATCATCAAAACAGCCATCCATATCATCATCATAATCGTAGCAATCGTACAGTTCATAGCACTAGTTTTTAATTGATCACGATATCTATTTGCTAAACGTATATCGTTAAAAATCATTTTAACATCATGTCAACCAGATACCAGCATATCTCTGAATAGGATCAAACATATTGTGAATAGACGGATATACAATTTGAATACTTTATAAATTATATTCTCTTAGATGTACAAAATACAAAATAAAAAAAAAAGCGCAAATTCATTTACAACATATCTATATAACATTTTCTCCTCAAAAACTATCAATAAAACTTGTACGTTATGCGCATACAAAAAAAGACAACAAGGATAGCAACGATAGTCCTTAAAGAGGTCGACTTGCACCGACTGGAGAGTATTAAGGAGTCAACATTTGGACCGAACATGGTTAGTACTTAATATTTATAGAACTCGTTCCCGGCAACACGTTAGACGGCAGATAGACCCGGTTCCTTGGACATATGTATATGTATATGAATAGATGATTATAATTATGACACTTTACTACACAAACACATCTACACAAAATCACGTTCATAACAAGGATGCATGTAACAGCAAATTACGAAGGATAGCCAACAGATAGCAACTTTATTTACCCATTAACAGTTTCCACCAGGAAAGTGTAAGTTTTGTTTTTAGTATACTTTTTTTTTATCCTCACACTACACTATAGTTTCAATATGTTTTTTATATTCGGATATTGTTTGGAGTTTTCATTGGAAGTTGCAAGGATCTTAGCGTGAAGTCAATTTCCTTAGCTCAAAAGTTAAAACTGTTGAAAATCCTTTAATGGTATTATGTGTTCCTCTTTATATTACACATCTGGGTCAGTCTTAAAGCTAAAGTGCAGGAAGAAGTACTGACTTCCAGTTGGATTCATCCTTTTCACATCACTTTAATTCTTGACTCCTAAAAGGATTCATTTGGCATTTTACGAAAATCTTTAAAACTTGTATCTCCTTTACTACAGACAGTTACAGATAAGTAAAAGGACCAAATGATTTACGAAGGTTTCATTTTATCTGCACTTGACCTGATTTGGGAATCTTCGTTGAATTTAGATACAACTTTGTTTTATGTGTTGCCATCAAAATGGTCGTGAAAGTTTGGCAAACTCTTTTTGGAAAAGAGCACTATTCGATTATGTACTCTTTAAAAACATGTTCATTTTAAAACCGGCTCCACATATGCGAGCAAAAGTTCGCCGAATTCCAAGTAGTGTGCAATATAATAGTAGTTTGTGCTCGTGGTTGGCGTGCTCGGTATGTTGTCGGTTTCTTAGCCACATCAAAGAGGCCAATCAAAATTTGGGTATAATACACTAATATGTTTATACCTTTGTGCTCAGCATATTCCGAGCTTTGGTGAACAACTTGACATATGAGGAATATTGGTCATTCGCCGAAACCCGCATATGCGGAGCTGACTTTAGATACATTCTTGTTTCCGTAATTTTACATTTTACACTATTTAGGGTTGAGAACCTAATGACCAAAATGTACTCTCAGTTTTCTTTACGTTTTTGTGTTTGTTGACAATTCCTTAACAATTTAAAACAATGTAACCAAACAGCTTACATTTCCGATTTCATCTTTTACAAGATAATTTCTAGCACATAACTACTGCTGCAATAAATTATCCCGATAAAGTATTTTATTGCTCTGAGTTCCCATAAAAAACAAAAATACCATTACTTTTCCATACAGTTCCTTGTAAATTTGAAAACGTGTAGAAAACATTCAATTTTCATTTAAATTTATAATACCTCCCCATGAAAGTGCTATTACGAACCCAATTACATTCTTCAAATTTCAATTCAAATGAATTTATGCTATGAACTTGAGGTAGATATCGCAGTACTATATTGTTATATGAAGCAGTTTTACGAGTCACATTGATTCATGTGCTACCACATCCGCAATATATTCTTAAAATAAAACCATTTCATTCGATGTAGTAGCTTGAACTTTAAAATTTAACACTGGAACATTTCCACAAAACAGGTAAAAATTCAAATCTACAACAGTCTAATTACTACTCGGATTACGCAAATGAATCAATTTAAATTCTAATTTAATCCAAAAATTTGTGACGCGTTTGATTACAGAGTTATGTGGTTAAGCAATTTATATAATTTATTACAATCAATTCAAATTACAATTCGCTGTAATTGACAGCTATTAAATCTATCTGCTTTTCAACATGGAAGGTAAAACCTTATAGTTCTGTACAAAACAAATATTTTGTCCGCCCCTGAAATTTATTTGATCAAAAGTGGTTGGTCAACACCTGTTGAATGTGAAGCATGGTACTTGTTATGTTACGAGAAATGTTTGATAAATAGCTTTACATCAAATCAAATCAAGATGTTTGCATTAATGTTTGAGTATGTATTGATGGAATGTCCATAGATATGTAACTACATTAGCATCAAGTATGAAAACATTCCCACTTGACAAGATGTGGGAATTTATCTGAAAGTTCCTTATAGAAAAATGTCAGTAACAGATAAAGGCATTGTTTCCTGAACACAAGATTTCCTTAGAGATTTAATTTGATTTGCGGAAAAATCAGAAGATCTTTCCTTGAAAAGGAATGGCGGAAACAATTACTCAAGTGAACGTTTTCTGAATCTGAAGCATTATACTCCAATCGCGTTGGGAATGCCGGAAGCAATCAACCAACAAATATGGCCTAGGAATACTCAAAAGTTTTCAAAAAAGGTTTTGAATATTTGAATTTTATCAGATTCGTTAAGATTTCAAGAACATCAAGGACGAAAACTTCCCAAATTTAAGCTTTTGTTCGTCATTTTCATTTCTTTTCATCCCTCAACCAAGTCGTCATTGTAAATCTGTAACAATTTCTTCATATTAGGTTACAATTATACACGTTACAGTTAATGATCTCAATATAATAACCATTAATTAAACTATATGTACTATAAAAATTAGCTTTTCTATAAATTCCCATCTAAACCATTACGCAATCATAAATTTCATACAGCTTAGCTCATCGCCATGATATAATAGATGGAAAATCGTAAAACTTTTTATGATTGTCGGTGTCGTAAAAAAAATTATCAACTTAGCAAATTTTTCTAATAACTCAAATGTTTTTGGATCTAGCCAAATTACTTCTCAGGATATTAAATTTTATTATAAGGAAAAAAGTAAGGGTTTTCCTGACACCCTTTCCGGCAGCTAACATTTTCAAAAAAACAAAAATTTCGAAAGGAAGCCGTACTAAATATTAGATATATAATTTAACTATTGGATTTATATAACACGTGTCTCAATGTTTCTCAAGATGATATTTTGAAGTAAAAGTATAAGCCAAAAGAGCTTCATCATTTCCTTGAAACGTTCTATGAATAGCCATCCGTTGTGAGACTGATTCCCACCATGGAACAAACTTTCTTGAATGATTGTTCCGAAAATTGATATAAAAAACATAATGGGAAATCTTTTTTGCAAGAATTTTCCTGGTTCCACTGTTGGCAAAATTAAAAATTTGTTATCCTAATAGCCGCATTTAGATACTAAATGTCAAAGATTAAGGACGGCTAAAACCCAATTGTCGATTTTAATAAGGGCATTCTTAGGAAAAATCAAAAATCACTGCTACCATAAAGGAAGTAACCTTTTTAAACGAAAGCATTTCAAAAGAGGAAACTTCCATGGATACCAAACAAAATGGCCAAATCCGGTTAGCTAAAGAAGGGATCTGAAGATGTTGACTTGAGTCTTGCCCTCCAGGACAGTGTCTTAAAATTCAATAAACAACTTTTAAATGTCATATTAAAAGGATATTTTTTCCTTTCTTAAAAGGACAAATGAAAACAAATTATACTGGTTTTGGTATCTGGCAGTAGGTGGCACTGACAGTTCATTCATAATTCAGATTTAACGACTTTGCTCCACTGGCCCATCCTACAAAGACAATAATTATTCCCAAGTTCACGAGAAACTTTTTATAAGATTAAATGACTTCGACTATTTGTCTCCAAAGCCCTACACCAGGATATCTTCCTTTTGAACGAAAAAGATATAAAACTCTTTATGATACAATCACAAGGATGAGGATCAGCCAGCCGGAGCCATTTACTTACATACATTTCACGTGCCAAGATGCAGTTTCATAATATTCTTGAATCAAATTTCTATTTGAATTATTCCCAAAACAGAAACTTAAACCCACCAGTTGTAACTAAGTCGAAACGTATTTGTAATAGTTAAGAATCAGATAACCAATTCAAGAACATCATGAATCCTTGTACTTCATATTAAAGGTGTAGTTGCATCAGTATATCCTCGGGATAAATCCGAATAGTCGATTTCATGATATGCTCATATGAACTTGATGTTTCCTTTGGGAAAAGAAAACCTTGTCTTATAATTCCAATAACTAATGGAATACATGTATCGATTAAATGGATACATCTTTTTTCAACGTGACCTCTATTCTACTTTCGTTGGTCAAGTGATAATATCTCTTGTTACAACGATGTTGTTTCTCAAATTTATATGTCACGTCATTAATATTAAAATTACCTTAAATAATACTTCACATTGCATTAACCAATACAACGTGAACTACAATACTTTTAAAACTTTATCATTGAACTATAACTTGTTTTCATTATTGAATTTCTCGTAAAAAATTTGAAAGACAAAGAATATAAGTTGGAAAGATGCCATAAAGTGTTATATTCTTCTCCTCCTATGAACTTTTAAGGACGAACAGTTGTATTTCCTTATTTCCTCGGCACTTATTCAGTAATTAAGAAATTACCCTACAATGGCTTTACTTTGAGTTATGAAATGTCATCGTCATCGCACTTGCAACTTCCAAACCCCTTCTAGTATCTCTTCGGTTTTCTTAACAAACGACACGTGTTCATAGAAAAGTGTAGAACATATTTTTGTAGCATCCAAAGAACAAACAAAAATTAACGAATAAATCAACGAATTAGGTCTAGGAAATTAAAGAGAGCAGTGTAATGATGTATTGATGTCAGTTTTGTAAAGTAATGAGGGTTGAAAGTAATTAAATATTATAGTGAAAAATTACAAACGAAATTGTTTTATAATTCTTCATGAATGTGGTATGGAATTAAGGATATCACTAAAAGTTTGTGAGTATCATTGAGGATACTTCTTTGAAACAAAAAAGTCTAAAACGTATTTCTGTGATATGTAACTAAAAATAAATATTTGCAAAATATGTTAAAATAAAACTTTTGTTTATTTAATACAATACATTAAGAGAATGTAACAAATTTATCAAAAAACTTGAAGTCCACACAAACAAAAGTTCAATAAATTGCATTAAGTTTGCTTCACAATTAATTTGGAGTGCGCAGAAATAAATTCAAAATAAAATTAGTTACTAACATAATTATTTTTATAAAAACTTTTACTTAAAACATGTAAATCTACTGTATGTTATAAGAAGAATTGTTTTATTTGAAGATATGTGTATCAAAAGTTACGTTTGTTTTATCATACAATAATATAGAATAAAAGTTAATTGTTTAGAAGTAAAATTGTATTTAACAAATTGTAAGGAAATAATAAAAATTTATTTTAAAATTTAAATATTAAACAAAAAGCAAATCTTGTTTCCTTAAAACAAGAATTATTTTATTTTTGTTTTAAGTTAGAAAAAAATTAAAATTTAAGACCATGTAAAATGTCATGGAAAAAGGGGAAAAGCGATTTGTATAATAAAAACTTCTGAAGAAAATATAAAATTTAAATTCAAATAAATTGGCATTTTCAAATTTACACATTTTGTTTCAGGAACATTCAAGTTGGAAAAACTACAAATCATTTTATATTTCAGAAGTTAGGGATAACATCATTGTCACATTCATTACCAACACTCTTGCTTGTGGACGGTTGTAGTAAAATTTTCGAAACAATCCGTGTAAGGAATCACGTAAATGTTTTATGAAGATATCATGACATATTACATGACGTTGAATATACCAAAACCTAAGTGTAAATTCTACAGCCCTACAGCGCGGTTAGTTGAGCCACATTTCATGAGATCATGGAGAAGAAATTTTTACTTGCCAGATTAAAGAAACCTGCTTGTGAAAAACGAGGCAATTTTAGAAGATTCCATTACAGTTCACATTTCGTATCTATCTATACTATAATTAATGCGCAAACATAAATTTTGTGACCCCTCCTACGGGCAAACTACATGTCCGATCAGAGCGTGAGCAATACATGTGCGTGAGGGTAGTCCATGATTTTTTTCAGGGCAAAAAATTTTTTTTCCAATGATGATGTAAGATACCGCATTCGAAAGAATATACCTTTGCATTATATGTATCTTTCTTCTACATATCATAGTTGTGATAAAAAATAATAAAAAAAAAAACTAAATTTCTATTTTCCAGTAAACTTGAGTCTTTTAATTTCTAGAGTATGCAGTCGATTTCCGACTGCCACTGGCATTCCTAGTGTATATAAATATCCCCCGATAAAAAAGAATCAGCTCAAACTATTGAAATTACCAACAAATTGTTTTAAAAGAGACATAACCTTAAAGACAAGCCTTAGTTTTTGAATAAAATCTCTTTAATCGCAATTTAGCTTGTACAACTCATCACTCGTGGCAAGTAAAACATCAGAACCTTCAGTCACGTAGGAATTATCAGGATATTGAATGTTCTACGTGAGCATGAAGGATATATTCCAATATCTCTACGAAAAAAAATTGTTATTTGACATAAAGTAGACGTCAACTAAGTAAAGCATCGCTTAGCGTTCATTAAATTTATTCAACAAAGTTTCATGAAATTGATACTAACTTGGCGAAAAATTCTATTAACTTCTTAGTCTTTTCGTTGAAAAGCCAACTTTTAAGGAAAGTATCGTTAATTAACAAGGGAACGAGGAAATAACTGTGAGTGAAGTTGGTAAAAGATATTTTTCTTCTGAATCTTCTTCAAGAATTTTAAGTCACTTATCACTTGGCAATATGGCATGCAAATTGTAATGGAGACAAGCAAAACACGTCTCCTCCCCAGTTTTTGAAATTGAGTCAATTTTATGATGTTGCCTGAAAAACAATCCCACAGTCTTTAATGGATTTCTATGAAAAGTTCAATAAAGTCTTTAAGAAAGTATGAAGACCTCTTTGGTATTGAATTACAAGAATATCAATTGAACGGCACGTGACTCTTTTGTTGAATACTCTTTCATGGAGTAAAGGATTCTCGGGATACGTTTAAGTGAAATAGATCCATCACAACCAGTTAGGGAAGGTGTAGCTATGAGCAACGATTGAATTTTCACTTTCTGTTTTCAATTGAACGTTGAAGTTCTGGATTTGTTTGGTTTGTTTGAAGGATTCGAGCAATTTTTGTCAATTAAATATTTATTTCAATTTCATTACTTGAGATGATTCTTCCACACGTCTTCAAGAAATGTCTCGCGTAAATGATTCGTGGCTTAGAAAAAGTTCTTAGAAACTGTTCCTGAAATTGAAAATGTTTGGGAAGACTTTCGGTAACACTGGCTACGTGTTTGGTGATTGGTGATTCTATTGTATCTCTTCAAAGACAGCTTATTAATTAGCAAGTCATTGAATGTCACATTAATTGGTGATTCTATTAACATCTTCAAACGCTATTGAGGCACTTTGTTGATCAACAGCATTATCACGAAGCTAATTAAGTATAACTTTCCAAGGATTACACATAGAAAATAAAGTTCCAGGAATCATGAATCTCAATTACAGGCTACATTTGGATGTTTTCGTTTTGTTTTTCTGAATCATACAAATCTGTTTAGAACTTTTCATTTTCAACACAGTTATCTTACTCCTGTTCCACGAATAACAGTAACAAAAAGTTCACGATATTTGAAAATCGATGGTTTGGAATAAGTTTTTCTTTTTCAAGAAAAGCACAAATTGAATGTATTCATGATAATCATGATAAGAAGATAATCGAATTATGTATTGTACTTTCTGAAGGATTCCAGAAAATCATCGAATGTCTCTTAAAGCGTTCGTTGTGATTTATTCTTTCATCTCATTAAAATATTTTTCAAATCCAATTAAAGTTCAAGTGGCCGTTAGCCCAACTTGCGGAAGATAATCGAAAATGAACAAAATATAAATACATTTCTTAAGAAACGCTTCTCATCATTCAAATCCAAAATACTTTGTTCTTTGTTTTATGGGAAAAAATTGTTGAATTCGGCCCCATTTCGGTGCCAATTAGGCCTCATTTCGGCGTGATTCCGGCCTCATTTCGGCGTGAATTCGGCGTTTTGTTCACTACCTCGGCGTGTTTTCGGCGTCGTTTCGGCCTCTATCTATATGAGATGACACGCCGAATTGACGCCGAAAACACGCCGAAATATTTTTAATTTCGGCCTGATTTTTTCACTCGGGAAACCAATAAATTTTTGAGAGTTGAAAAACTCGTGGCCGCAAATGTAATTTACTTCGGATACGCTAAGCTGCGCAAAATTTAATACAATTTTTCTTGTGTTTTAAGGATTTGGCCAAATTTATTTGTGTGGCTTGCTTAATGAGTTTCATAATTAACTAAATACATTACACTGGCCTTAACGTAAACAGAATAAAAATTGTTTCGAAATTGGTTTTTAGGCTTCCCAAACGTTGGAAATGTTGGGAAAGGCATGTGGTGTCAATATAATGGCTCGTGCAAGTATTTTTGATTGGTCCAAATTGTCAAAAAGAAGGAAGACAACACGTTGATGAGGACGAGCCTTCGACGTCTATTGATGAGAACCACGTCAAAGAAATCGAGGATTTGCTGTTGCAATATCGTCGACTAACAATTAGATACCTTGTAGACATGCCAACATTTCATTTTGGTTTATTCAATTGATTTTAAAAAATCACAGCACAGTAGAACATCGCTAATCCGACGTCCGCTAAACCGACCCTCCGGGTAATCCGAATCTCTCTTGTTTCAGGATGAAAATTTTATCTTCCAATCCTTTATTATTCCTCTGAAATATTTAACTAACATAGTGGTAAGTTAGAGTTGAGTAAGTGTCATGATAAGTCAATACTGAATTACTAATCGATATACATACCTAACATTCTTCTTATCCCAGAAATATCGAAAATACCGGGATACCGGAATTCTTGTGAGGTTAGTACAGAAAATACAGGTTTCGAAAATATGGTTTGGTATTGCGACCCCTAGCCATTACCAAAAAAGTGATTGTATGGATAGAACATTTTCGCCTTTAGGAAAAAAAGTAGAAGCAACAAAATATGTACATACGCAACCTAGTTTCCATCTGACTGTTTTCCAATTTTGAACCTTAACAGATCTTTATATATGCGAAATAGCAGTTCAATCAGTAAAAAAAAGTTGCAAATTTTCCAAAGTAAATAATCGAAAAGTTTCATTCTCCACGTGTACCTACACCAGCATACCCCTCGTTATTAGTCGAAAATTGGAATTCAATAAAATTTTCGCCAATTTTCGCGTTTCTCCAGAAAAGTTTTTAGAAATATCATATTTCCACCATTTGAGTTTTGCACAAGTTTGTTGTTTCTGACAAAATTAAAATTATATTATCACATAACAAAATATTTTCCACTGGAATATATTTTTTGCTTTGTTTCTTATAAGAAAGGCTAAAATTTTATTTTTTCAATCAACCAATTTTCCGTTGGGCTCTAAAAGTTTTATTAACAATTTTCAGAACAGCTTGAGAAGAATTATTTCCTGGGAAAAATGAAGGTTCCTTTGAATAATTCTTTGACAAAGAAGTGTTTCCCAATAATTTGAGTGTGTTCTCATTTGCGAAGAGGTGGTTGTACCTTTTCATTATTCCTTCTCGGAATTTTCCACTTTTTGCTTAGAAGAAACTATTTTAACATGTCAGTTCAATTTGCCAGTGCTTTGAACTCATCAAAATTTTCCAAATCATATTTCTTTGGAATGAAAGTAGTTTTTCAGTTTTGAAATAAATGATGACGAGAAAATTGTTCATTTTCAATACATTGTCAATTATATTCAATATATCTCATAAGAACCAATGTGTTGAAGTTACCAGAGTGACTCGATGACATAATCACAAATATTTGGCGTTTGATTTGATATTATATTGTAGGTACCTTTATATCAGAAAATTCCGCTAAAGCCTGAAGAATAAATTCAAGAAAAGTGACCTGGAACACAGTTCTTTGCAGGACATAATTGATGATAACGACTAAGACGAGTTAGGAGACGGAGATTAGAATCAATAAGCTATTTCGACAAAAACATTTAAGGAATAAAACTTCATCCTTTCTGAATATCCGTGAAAAGACAATAGAAAAATACTGCACAACCACATAAAACTAAGTAAATCCATTACCCTTTAGAGTTATCAAATTTATTGAATAATGAATTTATGAATTGAAATAGCCAAAACCTGTTTCTTTAGAATAAATGAAAAAGTAGGATAGTTGAAAATTTCTTTTCACTACGAAGAACACTTCGAAGGACACTTTGACCCAGAAGTTCTTTCTCAGGTACTTGAATATTGGCTAGAAAAGCTTATAAGCAGATCGAAGTTTAGAATTATCTTCGAAAAACCCTTGACAACCCTTCAAAATTCATGGAATCGTATTGTAATGTTTCTTATAATCCATCAAAGTTCATGTTCATGAACGCAACGACAAAGTTCCAATTGTCCTCCAAAGGACGTCCAGACAAAAGTTTGGGGAATCAATTTTCCACGAAAAGGACACAACCCGCGCCAGTTATAGAAGCATTTAAATGCATTAGAACCATCAGTGATAGAATTCCTTCCAGAATTAGATTAGGGCCTATCAAAGGCACTCCGCAAAATTGATTCCATGACAAATAGAAATATCAAAATTGAAACGAATTCGGTTGCTTAATTTGATTGACAGCCGAATTTTATTTGGTTTTCGTGTTTTAGGTATATACTGGAATTGGGGGGTGTTAAGGCTAAACGAATATCCCCAAGAAGAGCGAACTCCTTGACCCTTAATGGTAATATTTTCTTACGGTAAGCCGTAATTATTTGCTGTAATTTGTTTTTTTCTGTTAAACCTTTGGGCTTGTTTGTAAATGTAACAAAATTAAAATAAGGGATTCTGTTGCTTTTAAAATAAAAGCAGCCTTGGAATTTTTTGCAAATTGATAAGATCCTAAAACTAAATGGAGAAGTACGATAAGGCTGAAAGAACCACTTGAAAAAAAGTGTTCCGGTGAAATTCTCATTTTTCCGGATTAGGCTTTAGGAAAATGGAAAGCAAAAAATTTAAATAAATTAGGGACGTAAAACAAATTAACGGGAAATTATTCTTCAAAATTATTGTTTTCCAAACTTATTTGCTAGAACGTTTTTCTGTGTATTTGTGTCACTGTGAAAAAGTTTTAATAAGAGTTTGAAGTTTGTTAATAGATGAAATATTTTAGGTTCAGGATGCTCATAAGTTACTTTCCATGGTAGTATGAGATGAATAGCATGAATTGTGAATTGTCAAATGTATTGGACGACAAACGTGGTAATTAGTAACAGGTAATTGTTTTGAGAGAATTTAATGAAAAGGTACGGAGGGGAAATATAATTGAAAAAGCTAGATGTTATGCCAAATGCGGTTTTGTACTATTCAAGTAACGAGAGAGAACTTAGAAAAATGCTCCCAAATTGCTCATTTACAGCCGAGTAAAATCTAGTAAACTCAAGCGAGAACAGTACGTGAACAGACCTAATGTCAATTAGGAACGCCATCATGGTCGAATTCACCTAGGATACATTTTTGACCATCAGACACTTTTCGTATCGGTAAATTCGACAGTTCGTGTCGCTTTTGATTTATTTCACTTGAATTGGCATTTTACAAATCCTTCCAGTTTTTCCACATTTAACCTTGCACAAATTCGCATTAGGAAGGTCCACTCAAAACAGGCGTGAAATTTTGACAGATAAAGCAAAAAGTGACATCTACTATAAAACAAATAGATTCATCTGTCAAACATGTCAAAAATAAATCCATCGGTTTTCTTGTTTTGTGGTGCCTCTGAAGTACGTGACTTTGTTGCACAAAGTAAAAGGCCACAAGAGTTACTATGGCGACAAATCTTTCTTAACTTCAGGGTGCAATTCGTAAAACTGCTGAATAATCTATGAATGCCAAATTGACATTTTGCTAGCTTTACAAGGTTTTGCAAAGCAAAGTATAATATTTTGCAAAATTTTAACTTTTCGAAAAATCATTCACTGTTTCATATTTTATTTGAAACGTTTCAATGCTGTAAGAAAATTGTATTTTCACTGAGACTTTTAAAGTACATTCGCTTTCAAACAAATTTCGTTTGACGTTGGAGAAGTTTTTTGTTAAAAGAAAAACGAAAATTTCCGTTAGTCACCTTCGAACTTTCAAGTGATTCATTTTTCGTCGTTTGAAGTTTGGAGTTTTTAAATGTTTAAAAGCCATATGCATGTTTCGTTTCGTGTGCCAGTTCAAGTGTAACATATAAACATAATATCGCCCTGAAGGTTTTGTTAAGCGTGTGAAACGCAAAAAAAAAATTTTTTTTCACTATATGCATGACGGTTGCTTAAAATGACTCTGAGTCAAGTAGGTTCCGGAAGTGTGTGATAAAAATAAAATAACGACATGAATATTGAACGTCATTAGACTGCACGAGCTGTAGGTTCTAGTTCATAAAAATTAATTTAGTACAAACTTGTGTGAAGATACTCTCACGAATATCCTTCATGTATGAGAATTAAAAAAAAATCAGAGAGTATGATTTATCGCAAACACTTTAATGACACCTTTACGACTTGAACTTCAACATTGTTTGCGTGACATAACAAGGTAGTTTGCTTTCAGGACATTTTGGTTAGTATCCTTGGAATGCATGCTAGCAAGGAAGAAATTTAATTGGAATCTCATACTTAGAGTGGTTCGTTATCAATTTACGAGTAGAATTTTATGGGTATTTATGCAAATTTTTCTTTATTTCACTGTGTACAGGTATAATGCGATTCCATAGAGTTATGAGGGCAATAAACATGTCATTTCCACAATAAATATTTCGTATTATTTATTCCATTTGAAACATTGTACGCAAATGAACCACTCCACTTGTTGAGTGGTTTGCTAGATTTGCATGGAGAATCTCTTGTTTTATTACTCCAAAAATGTTCATTACCCATTTCTAATTTTAGAGTTTCTTATGAGTTATTAAGGAGGAAATTTACTTTCACGTTCAGAAATAATTTCTGATGGCATGAATACATACTATCGTTCCAAATATCCTTTCATATCTCTGAGTCTGATAATTTCATTTCTATGGTATTTTTCATTACATGTACAATTTTACATAATTTATATCGTTTACAAAGGGATAACTCTTATCGTCTTCACAAAAAAGAATACAATGAAATTTCATCATTTCTTCGTCGAAAATCGTAAGCAAACTTTTTGTAACGCGTATGTCGGATAAGATTATCAGATGCAGTTTACCTTTTTGAAGAAATTTCCAAAGTTTCCTGGAATTTTTCTTGTTTACGTTATAAATTGGATTAATATTTTTATATATTTTCATATCCAATACCCCACTTTCCGTATTGAATCCAACCCGAAATAGCATTCAAAAACCGTTTGAAGGTCGAAACTAATATATTCTCTCAAGAAAATTTTCTGGAAAATATATTAAAAATTAAAAATTTATTGAATTCAATTTTTTCGTAAATAATCACATTTGATATCTGTCGTTCATTTGGGAAAAAACAAATGGGCTCAACGTGAATCGATCAAACGTAATTGATGCGGATGCTGTCAATATGATATCTGATTTAAGACTTTCGCCATAGTATATTTCATAGTTTGCCTAGTACGAAAATAACACGTGTATCACAAGGTTTTGACGTTAAAACCTCAAGCTTTACCTGTTTTGTAGTGAAAAGGGGAACATTTGTTAATATATCAAAAACTCAAAGTGAATTAAATAAGCAATTTCGTTCTCATTAAGAAAATATATGTTAAAAACAATAAAGTATCCGTTTCAAAAAAAATTGAGAATATTATTAAAAACTCAAAAGTTCATGGAAATACCTTTTGTTGTACGTACATTACCTAAAATTTAGTATTTTGGATTTTTATTATGATGGAGTACCTGCGCCCTCAGGACATTTTTGAAATGAAACATTTATATTAAATGAACTGGATAAGGAAAATTCGTGATATTGGTTCATGAAAGTAAAACGTTTTCAATGAACAACGGAAAAACCTTTTTATCAAATAGCATTTATTGCTTGGAGGCATTTTAAAAAATAATATTTCATGCCAGTTGATTTTTATAACATGACAAAGCCATCTTCAAGGATGAACTAAGGATTCCTTGATTGGAAACCAGAAAGCAGAATAAAATGCAGCTTCTATATTTTAAAAATGTTCCCACATTTGCAAATTCTTTAAAAGTCCCTCGGAAATTAGAATGTCTGATCCGATTGGCACGAATGCTTCTTTAAGATTTTGCATTTATTTGGTTAGTCCTTTGAAAAACACATTTTTCTGTTTATCCTGTCCGAACAAACAATCTTCCCAAGAATTCGTTATTCTTGCATTAACATGTCGATGTTGATGTCGTTTTTCCTATCATCAAAGGTAAGAAAGAATCTATATTTGGAAAACCTGGAAAATTCTATGTTCATAGCATACAAATTCAAAGGTTTCGTTCTAGTGCGAAAACGCTTTCGAGCTACATTCATGTACGAGTGGAACATTACGTGGAAGAAATTAATTTTTCGTTACGTGAGGGAAGTCATCCTTAAACCGGTGCACATTTGCCGACACTTAAAACTTTTCCCTAAAACCAACCTTTCGTTGTTATGTAACAAAATTAAATTACATCCAACCCAAGTGAAGCCATTTATTTCATTCCGACATGTTCTAGGAAATTTGCATAGCTTCATGCAAAGCACCGTGTCGTTGCAACCCAGGAAGGGTATTTATGCGCTACCGCGCATAAAGATATTAAACTAATAACCAACTTGCAGTATTAGCCATTATTGTTTGAGATTTAGCTAATTGAGTTGTTCCCAGGAGCGGTTGTAGCATTACAGCAAGCTTCATTATTTGCGTATGGAGCTTCTTGGGATAAATTGTTTCCCACAGAAAATTGAGTTGTGGGCCCAAGCTGTACCGTCTAAAATTATGTTTCAATGAAAAGATATTAGCTTAGCTTAGTGTCAGCACAATATTGCAAGTCAGATGTCGAAAAAGGAAGGTGCATGTTTTCCAGCCTCATTGAAAACGAACTATCCTTATTTTATCCTTTAGTCCTTTATAAGATGGCTTGAAATGAGAAACAAATGTGACAATGAAGTTTCGGACAAAATGATCCTTCAATGGAATTAGAGAAGTCCTTCCTTTAAGCAAACATATCAGAAAGGACACGTAACATGAACACTATAGATCTGCTGTACGAAACAAATTGGTATTGATGAAACAATTACTATCCTTAATGAATATCCTTCAGGCAATGATTCTCTATTCAAGACTTGTTTGTGTTTGCAGTGACTTTCGTCAGAGTTTCACTTGTTACATTCTGTCAGTGATGTCCTTTTCTGTAATGGAACGATTTTTGTGGTTGACGTATAACGATGTGTTGTGATTCGAATTTGAAGGACTTCCAGGTTAATGATTGCTCCGTTGGCAGTTGTCGTTTCAGATTGCTACAAATGTTTTCTATTGATCTATCCATAGTGACTTCTACATATTCCTTTTGTGACTAGAGGCCATTACAAGTCAACATTTCGTGCGACTTTGGAATAAAAGCAAAAGCAGTTTAACGTTACAAGGAGGATATTCAAAATTTCCTGTGTGGCTCAGATAATAGTTGCATGCTTCATGAAACATTTTGTATTTTTTACTTTAAGCCTTATGAAAGGGCTTGTAAATTTTAATGTAAGCACGTGTAGATCGTATGAAATGAGAAGCATTAGATTCCGGTAAACCTTGACTTTGTATAGTTTCAATGAACCGTTCTCATACATGACGCTCTTTGAAGTTTCGATTGACTGACCCCAATTTCCTTCATCCTTAAAAGCACCGGTGCCCACTTTATTTTGAGTTTTTTCATTAGCAAAAGCTTTAATTTTCCTTTGACTACAACGAAACAGAGATGCAAAGTGGCAATTTCACAAAGTTGCTTTCAAGCATCCTTGGAAATCCTTTGATGTAACAGAACCGGTCAAGTATAACAAATTCGGCTATTGCAGGATATGCAGGATAATATTTGAATCTACGATTTATATAAAAACCTCTTCGGAAGACTTTTATTAACATATCCTTTAGACCAAATGACAAGTACGTGACAAATGTTGAAAGAAACTAAAATGGACTCAAGGAAGGAGAAACAATTATCGGTCGAGTGAATAACAGGAGAAAGTTTTTGAAATGAAGTATGGATATTTGCCAAATCCTAAAGCACCGTGACGTGACAGCATAATTCAGTATTTCCAGACAATTCCCAAACAATAGCACGAAGTATTATGAAACACTATACCAAAAAGTGTCAATTTGAATGTTTTCATGATATCCTGAATGACATTAACAACCGCTTATTGTAAATTTAAGGAATTAAAGCAAGCACTGCATTTTATCCTTAAAAACTCCCAAGCTTCACGTCTTGTTAAAATAAAGGGACAAAGGAACCGACACTTAAAGCTTCATGGAACCGAAAGGACAGAAATCTTGTTACAAAAATATGCAAATCCAAATAAATTATTCAAAAACCCGTAAAACTTGATTATGCAGTAGAGATGACACTTGTATCCTTGTCTTCACTTTATCCCCTACAGAAACGCCAACGGTAACAAGGAAGCTCTGCAATTATTTATTTTTCTTCCTCTAGCTATGGTCCTTGCCTGATGGTAACCATGGCACCTATAAGAATATCGGATCAAGGATACTGTGTCCAACCATTTACCTCTAAGGAATTTTCATTTAAAATCAAGGCAACGCGAAAGGATAGCCGAAGGATTTTCTATTCCATCTGTTCTATCAGTATCGTGCAAAACAACGAAAATCCACTTTGTCGTCCATTGATATGCATAATAGTTGCATATATTTCATTAGCAACACTAGGCAACACAAGGTAAAGAAACAAATCTTCCTGATTTATAGAACCCTAAGTAACCTCATTAGTTGTTTGAATTAACAACTCCATAGTCCTTCGTCCTTGTCTTAGAAGAGCTCTCTCAAACCACAAGCCTCAGTATAATCCAAGGACGAAAGACAAAGAAATGCACAAGTTCAGAGGACTCCTTTCATTATGGTAAGCCTTGGTTCATAAGGGATAATTCATTTATTTCCTATATCCTGTCGTTGTTTACGCCACTAATAAGTCCTGCAACCACCAGTGAACCATTTTGTATAATCTGGTGATTGTTGAACAAACCTTTGATTCGAGTTGCGGTCCCTGTAATTGTGGTTTACTTACAATTGCTGATTAATTT
This sequence comes from Chrysops caecutiens, assembly GCA_963971475.1. NCBI lineage: Eukaryota > Metazoa > Arthropoda > Insecta > Diptera > Tabanidae > Chrysops > Chrysops caecutiens. The sequence goes on from OZ020569.1 coordinate 51,570,111, forward strand.
TGTTCGCCACAGAACTGTTTGAAGTAACCAAAGGAATAGTTTTGAATTAAACTTCCAAGTTCTTTCTAGAAATCGTATAGTCATAACATTTTAACACTATAGAAACTAGCATTATGACTAGTAATCAATATCTACAGAGTCAGTATCTTGTTTTGAAAAGAGAGAGATTGTAAATCATGGTTTCCGGAAAATATGGAAAATATTGTGCATTTAAACTTGATGTCCTTTTCGCATTTTACTCGTCATAGTTTGAAAATACACGTCAATGCATGGAATAATTTATTACCAGAGAATGATCGAAGATAAAGACTCCCGGATGAAAAATGACACCAGGTCCGGGATATATTCAATGCGGAAATGAATTGACTGGACTTGGTTTTACGCTTCATTTGCAGGAAAAATTGTCGTGATAATGAAATAAAATGACATATGGTTTCTACAGAAGAGCTAATCGAGGCATCTATTGTAATCCTATCGAGTACGAGCTGATGATTTTAAATGCGAACCATGGAATATTGGTGTGGTCTAAAAACATGTCCTGGAAGAAAAACCAATTCCATTTTTTGCAAATCTAAAACAATATGCTGAATCAGTGGTGGTGAAGTTGAATATAAATTGCATTGGAAACGAATTATCCATCCGAATTCGCAAATGTTTCCACATTCTTACCGCACCGCTCTTATGCGGTTTGTCTTGTACTTGAAATGCACTTTTGGTGGTCGCCTTATGATAGAACATTCGTGCTGTATGAAATTGAAGGATGCTTCAAATCCATGAATGAGACGAATCTATCTACATATGCACGAAGTTATTTTGTACACAGTAAATTCTACATTCTTTTCACATTTTTGTGTGTACAATAAATGAGAAACTCACCAGCAGAAATGAACAGAATTTAAATTTCCTTTTCTGGTTCCGACTGCAGATATCTACAACATTTCACATCCGCGTAAAGGGGAAGTTTACGTAAACTACTAAAGAAGTTTGTCTGAGGATCAGCCTTCCAGCAAAGTTCCGTCAAAGTCTGAAATAAATTATATATAATTTCTGTGTATGTGACATTCTGAATATAACCATGTCACAATGATGAACGTACCAAAAACAGTATGAATTACCATTGGCACATTAGATGTAGATACTTCAAACAGCTACAATCGTAACACAAAGAAGGTCATGATCTTGGCTCATCAATGAGTTCAAAATCAAAAACCTTATCTACTGCAAAAACCCAATCGAAATAAACAAAGTCCAAACTGTTATCCAACGTGTTATCAAACTGATAAATAAAGAACATCAACTGAGCACAGAGGGTCAATCACATGAATAGGGCAACACTAAGTTTTGAAGCAGTTCAATATCATTTGTTTGATCTTAATAAGGCACTTCACAAAAAAGCCAATCATCTTCATAAATCATATAAAAGGCGAATAAAAGTTTCAAAACAGACAAATCTGCTCGTATTCAAAATGAAAGCTTCATTCCTCCTACTCGTGACCGTTGTGGCGTTTTCATCAGAGAAAGATGAGTGTAAGTAAGATTTGTTTTCCGAAAAAAGGAATTTTTACATTTCAATGTTACAGTTCCCAGGCCACCTGGCGATAGGTGTGTACGAAAAACGCCAATGCCGACACCAACCATGGGGGACCTGGTTCAAAATCTACTTGCGACTCTACCGATCCACGATATGATGGACACAGTAAATTACGCAATTGTCACTGACTCCGAAGTTCGAATGTTCCTGCAATATTTTCAAGGTAGCAATGTCAAAACATTGGTCAAGAAAATCATTGAAATTCGGGAGCTCCCTGCAACTCTTCATGAATTCTGCGAAGAAACATACTTTGACGTATACTTCTACGTAAATCTGATTCTCGATGCCCTAGAACTAGAACCGATCAGTCCTCCACAGGATATGCAAGTTCATTCTAGATCAACACGAGGTTTCGGCGTTCAAGGGCTGCTGAATGATCTTATAAACATGATTGACAAAATAGAATTTGGACTTGCACTGTCGGGATTTTTCAATAACGAGTACGTTGAGCTTTTCCGCGAAATTGTGGGATCACCCAACTTTAAACTAGTTTTGTACGAAGCTGGCTCGTATAGGGAAATGCAGAATGTTCTAGAGCATATCCGAAGTTACGGAATTGATATTGACTATTATATCGAGGCTGCCAAAAGCTATTTTGGAATAGATTAAGTTGATCTCTTTTAATGATTATTATACCTGTGTAAGAACAATTAGAGCATCTATTGGTCATGAACTCTCATTTTTCTAAATGTTATCAATATAACTAGATATCTCCTCTCCACACAACCGGTCGCCCCTTTTGAAAGAACGTGAAGGTACGAAAACTCAAAACATTTGTCAGGTACTTGTGAAAACAGCGAATAAAAATGGCGCGTTTCCAATGCAAGCTTGGAGTGGATTCGATTGGCTTACATTTTCCGTTCGTTTCGCACCCACACACTCCACCATATGTGCGTCTCGTGCAATCTGTGCTCAGCGTGGCGTGAAAATAGTGGCCGCGACGAAATCTTTCGTAATAAGCAATATTTTTTAGTAAAATTAGGTGAAATTGGAAGAACATAATCAGTTCTCATATACTAAAGGTAAAATAATTCAAATATGGTTATTGTATGTGGAAAGAATATTATAATTTTGATAAATGAAAAAGACTGAAATTATGTTCGACAGATGGATGTGAAATCATTCCAGCTTCCAGCAGCTTCAACACCCTCCACTCCAAGATGGTATAGCAAACGCACCTTAGTCCGTGGTATGGAAATACACCCGTGCCATAAATACTAGCCACATACCGTCTGTCTGCGTTACAAAATTTTATGTGTGTTGGTAGTGCTGATCAGCGTGAACGACAAGGAATATCTAATGTGGAATTTTGGTGTGTTTATCAAATAGAGTTCATAGCTGATATATATACTATTTCCTCGCGATTAATTGTATCGGATAATTAAATTAAAGTGGAATTTTGATATCATATAATTAGATTATAAATAAGTTTTTAAACCAGTTCATTGTGTTCCATGTGGTGAAATCATTTACCTAGTAGTTATGTATACATTTACCATTGTTTGCTACTAAAGTACATTATTACCAAAGTTATTCACTTGTATAAGCTCCATTGTTGCCTGGTGCAAAATTCTAAGAAAAATCTTCTGCTGTAACACTATCTCTCTTGTTATGTAATATAAGATGCACATATCCTGTCCCAACCTAGTGCCAGAAACATTCCCAAATTTTACCATTCTATGTATATACTGGGGAAATGCATGCAGTTTGAAATGTTCGTTGTTATCACTTGATCGTGTTATAGATTTGCTTGTTTTGGAACAAAACAAAACAGTATGTGAATATTAAACGTTTCCAGGAAAGCTATAATTACAGCTCCTAGTACATTCATTCGTACAGCTCCTTTGCAATTTATATTTACTAGAAAATTTGACAAGAATGATGTGTACCTGTATCCCAAAAACTTCAAAAATAACATGGGTCTATTGTTGAACAGTGATTGAATTTTGGCTAGCAATTCGGTTGGACAAAGGTCCATGGGTGAAAAGTAAGTATCTAAAATAATTAAAATTATTTCTAAAATTGAAAATTCCACTTAACTTTTAAATAAACTTTTGAATTTTAAATTGAAACAGTCACTGTACACGCCAGAGCTTTTCAAAAAATATTTTTTTCAAGCAACACAACTGGATTTCTAAAAATTTTCAACCAACATGCTTTCTAAACAAGCGCCAAAACGTATGCAATTGTAGCCATGTTTGTTTTAAAAGAGGCTGCCTACCATCCGGCGGAATTATTCTCGATCGAATTTCGGCTAGGGGAAGAATCGCAGGCTTTGTGGGCTACAGCCTACAGTGTGACCTACATTCAAATAACAACTGGACTAGGAGAGGCTGAAGTTCAAATTACAGAAAGTTGCAGAATGATACATGGGTACAAATCCACATTTTGCTTCAAAATTTTCTTCAAATAAACTCCTTTCTTATTGGAAACGAAAAACTTTTTGTGAAACTCCAGAAAAGTTATCACTCCATTCATATTATCTTACAAGCTGAAAAGCGACCAACGTCATAATAGAAGACTACTTCGCATTTAAGTCAAGAAGATAGCATTCATATCAGTCCACTTCATTGTGAACTTCATCCAATAATTTGCCAGCAGTTTTAAGGAAATGGAGATTGAAATACATATTGGCATCACAATTTTCACCTCCGGCAGGACAAATGAACGTTAAACATTACTAATTAAATTTCGAAACATTTTTTATTTTCGTCTATTATCCAAAATTAAGTATTTATCACGTATGATCCAAGTTTTTCGTAAACTCCATTAACGAAATCTTCTATTGCGTCAACATCTACGTCAAGTGCATACATCTTCTCAAGGAATACGGTATATTCAGGAAGTGCGGTTAAGGTTTCTACTTTCTTTTTGAAATCATTGCTCAATATGAATTTCAAGGCTTTCTGCAAATATTCATCTGTCTTGACTTGTTTTTCAAACTCTTTGTTAAGTTCCTCCATGGGGAGAACTTTAGCAATTCTCTCGAACATTCCTGCGAGTCCTACAGTCGGAGGATCTGCTGATCTGAACCGTTGTGGAATATGTATTGATGGCAAGCCAATACGAACGGCTGTTTTATTTATGTAGTAGATAACGTCCAAGTAGAGGTCCTTACATGCAGTCTCCACTAGACTTATGAACGCTGCTTGCTTCTCCAACACACCTAACATGTCCTCGAATTCCTTAGATTGAAGGAATTCAATAATGCTGCTCACTTGTTCATCGTTTGTCGAATATTCGAGAACAACGGCCATAAATTCATTTTCATTAAAAAGACTCTTTGTATTGTCAAGAATGCCGTTGAGTCCACCATTGTTTGGAGCATTACATTGCCGTCCTGGCTCTAATGAAAACAGTATAATATTAAAATATTAAATTTCCAATCAACCAAAACTATCCTTACCAGTTTCAGAACTCGCAGCAAAGGCGATCGCAATAAATCCGAATAACAACAAACACTGCATGGCGTAATAGGTATGTATAACTTTAGGACACTGGCCAAAAAGTGAAGATGTACCTGAAGTCATACGTCTTTTATATCTTTTGATTCACTTGCCATACTGATAAGGATTCCACTCTTCACTTGGTTTTATATTGATAGCAGACTTAACCTTTGTTTGAAGTGTCTTTAGAATCACTTTCGTTATCAACTGTCTCTTTTATCTCTTAAAAAAAAGTTCGAAATATACGTGATTTCGTAACGTTTCAGCTATCTTTGTTTCGATAAATTTGCAGATCAACCTCGGATTAAGGGAGGCACCTGTCGACATGCGAGTGTATGCCTGCCTCAATTTAGAATTTCAATAATTTTTATTCATTCTGTGATAATGGTTTCCGCGATGATAGTTGAGGGAATCATCGCAGTTTTATCCGAAATTGTTAAAAGACAATAACATTGTGGGGTCGCTTTGACATTCATAGCTAATGTTAGTTGCCTTGCAAAATTTTATAATTTCCAAAATTCGTTTCTTACCAAGAAGAGTCAACATCTTTCCGTTTTACTGCATTCAAATGAAACAAAGTGGATATGAGACCACATTTAAAATCTTAAAACCAGTCGACAAGGTTTGGAATAATGTTTAAGCACACTTTCGTGCAAAAATTTTTATTTTTCATTCGATTCTATTTGTTTCTACGTTCAGTTTTCGTTAGGATTTCATCTGATAAGTCACATGCTTTTACTTTAAAGGAAGTATTTGTCCGTTTGAAATCCTTATAGATTCAAAATGTTATGGAGAGATCTTTTTCTTAAAGTTTTAATTAAAACTAATTAAACTAGAAAGTTTTCTTAAGCTTATCTCTATTGGTACGTACTTGAAAAAGCTTTTCTCTTTGGTTTCTAATGAAAATCGAATTTTATTGTACCTTGCGAGCTCCCAGAAGAAACACAAGTTCTCCAAAATTGCACTCAGTTTACATAAGATACAATTCCATTTCTTATCTCGTGCATTTCATCTAACCAATTTAACTTTTTTCTATACCCTGTCATCAAACATGCAGTAGTCGGATTTGGTAGCTAAGCTCTGCAATAAATGCCCATATAACAGAGGTAGTAAATATTATCTTTACAATTTGACTTTCTAAATCCAAAATTTGATACCGGGTAAAATTACGAGACATCTTATCGATGTACTTCAAGGCTGGCAAAAACGCATTTCTTCATATCGTCGAATAAATCTGCATTTCTTATCCAAAGATATTTTATGGAATGTGATGCTCCTTTTGAATTTGTGGTACAAGGTCTCCCCAAACGAGAACATTGACAAGAAATAGACAGAACAGAACTTGCGATAGCAATACATACAATTTGACTTGATTAAACTATGGTTAACTTTAATTAAAATCAGGTCTCCGAATGATTTAATTTTACAAGTAAGAGATCGATCATCACATTCGTGCAAAGCAATTATTCTTTATATAACAAGTACAGCGTCAGTTTTGCGTCACAGAGCAAAAGTTATTTTAAGAAGGAAGCGAAGTTCAATCGTCATTTTGCACTGTTTCTTTATCTCACAGATAAGGGATTTATTGGCCCTGCTGTCGAAAATCCTACGAAAATCTTATCGATCTCCATCAAACCAAGAAAGAAACTTTGAATTTTTCTAAGATTAAAATCGATAAGAGCTCTGTGAGATAAGCTTCCGAGGTATATAAGGAAACAAGTCAACTAGAAAAGGTATCCACTAGTTCGGACAGCATCTATTCAACGACAACCAAAATGAAAGTGTTCGTCTTCCTGTTTGCCCTTGTCGCAGTCTGCAGTGCCTACTCTGTAGCACCAAGAGGTAAGTACTAACTAATAGAATAAGACATAAGAATGTTGTTATTTGATTTCTCTTTCAAAGAGCCGGAATGCCAAGCTCCTGGAGGAGGTGGACTTCAAGCAGTCCTCGAAGAATTCGTTGAAATGATTCCTCTCGACGATATCGCCATGGTCTTCATTAAAGCAGTCACTAGCGATCCGGAAGTCATGGAAGTCATGAAATACCTAGAATCTGATGACTTCAAGAAAATCGTCGAATCAATGCAAAAGCAACCTGAGCTTATCTATCTGATGGAATTTGCCTGTGAGAATCTTTACTTGGATCTCTACTACTACTTCAACCAGGTCGGCGCTATTCTCGGCCTCCCACCTCTAGTCAAACCCAGAATCCACCACCGCGCTCGTCCAGGGCTAGTCGGTATGCTCAATGACATGCTTGATCTTCTTCCAGTTGAAGATTTGAAAGCCATGTTCGAGGAGAAGCTGGCTGAAGATGAATATGTCCAACTTGCCATGGAAACAATCCGCTCTCCTGAATTCAGGCAATTGGTCGCAGTATTGAGGGATATTCCAGAATTCCAAGACATGGTCAGCCGTCTTCGTGCTATGGGTGTTGACGTTGATGCTGTCGTTGAAGCACTCAAGAAGTTCTTCCAGTGGTGAGCTAGATCATCAGCAAAGTGGACATTTTCTAACAGAATTTTCCTTAAAAATAAATGCTGAAACAATTCAAAATTTTGCCTTTCATTTTTGATCAGCCCATTTGGGTTAGAAATTTATAATCTTGGAGCAACGATAGTAAACAGACACACTGGACCATTATGGATATGGTTTATAGGTAATGCTTGCTTATGGAAAAGGGAACTTGGATTTTTGATCCAGTACATTCATTATAATATACCTCGGAAGCTTATCTCATGGAGCTCATATCGATTTTAATCTTAGAAAAATTCAAAGTTTCTCTCGTGGTTTGATGGAGATCGATAAGATTTTCGTAGGATTTTCGTCAGCAGGGCCAATAAATCCCTTATCAGTGAGATAAAGAAACAGTGCAAAATGACGACTGAGCTTCGCTTTGCTCCAATAAAAGCACTTGTTCTATGACGCAAAATAGAATTGCCCCCAAAAGGGCTGCTGGGATCATGTGCTACAGGCATATTGAATCGGATTTTATTTTGAGATGAGTCAGTCAGGATGAGTCTGTTCGGAGTTTGAAGTCAAGTAAAATTCACGGTGTTATAAATTCCACAAAAGGCTTTGAATAGAAATTGTCTTATAGAACACAGTATCTATTCTATATTATGCGCCAGCAAGTGAAGTTTAAACTAATAAACTTCTCGTTCACTAGTCTATTGCCATTTGACGTGATGTTTCTATAAGTCCTGGATGATATCGCTTTCCATTTCGCTTTTAATCATAACATTCCACAATAAAAATCTAAGCAGTTTAGGCGCAGCTCTGCGTTTCAAAGTCTAGAAACTTTTTGGGGGAACAATAAAACAGGAAACCCCTTCTAAATTTCCCTGAACTTTTCAACATGTACATCCAGAAACAGAACTTCGCCGTTGCTAGCCGGCCTGGATTTACAATCAAGAAATAATTTTATGTCCCTTTTATTTATTTATTTATTGTGTATTGGTGTTTTACGATCAACAAGCAAATGGCTAAATAATTTATTTAAACCTTTATTTTCTCGAAGAATTGCTTCCAATTCCAAAGCGATGAAATGTTTTTGAAAAAGCAAAAGTTTTTAGTAACCGTTAATTTTATTAAACGACTATTTGTTCTTAAATTGATGTTTTGTTGCTTTTAATTTATTTGGAACCTTTTGTGCCTTTGTTTGCAGGTCTAGCAATTTTGTTCAAGGACTTCTTGCTAAATTACACGAGTTTTGCTTCAAAATCCGAATCACTTTTCATGAAATACTTCTCAAATTTACGTCGATTGAGAATCAAAGTTGTTTAAAGAGGATAGGATTCGGGCTAAACCGTGAAGTGGTCCACTGTCGATGCAATAGAGATAAGTGTAGGAAAACCTGGATCCTTGATATATACCAGTTTCGCGTTTCAGTTTCCGTTTATTAGCCAGAATGAATTTTGCTCAGTTTTTCAAAGACCAAAAACGGTTCATATCTTAGATATAACAAACTGGTCATTGCATACCTTCAGGCGTTTGAATGATTTGGTCTTGGCACAATTATCTCCGAAGATTAGTTCAGAAGGCCACCGTTAGAGTGTCACGCAGTGACGTCATTACTGCTCTGATACACATATGCAAACCCGGTCAGAACGCGTTCGTCGGTCACGTAGCGTATTGCACTAACACTATCCCGTTCATTTTGTAAACAAAGCCTCGACTCCCAAAGATGGAATGTATCGCCGCTCCGCAACTCTCTCATTCAGTCAACGTCAGAACCTCGTGGTGGTAAGTTGTGTGATGTTTGTTTAATTTCAAATTCGAAGTGATCGAAAATTTCAAATTGGATTTTTGTGTAGTGAACAGAAAACTAATTGGAATCAGTTGAAATTCTAACTCGATTGGATTGGAGATGATCTAATTGGAAATACTTTCTCTTGAGTCTTGGCCGTGAGTGATCATTGGAAAAATCGAATTTTTGTGTGGAAAAAGTGAAAAATATCAAAAACATCAAGTGCTTTAAGTGTTGATAAATTTGTTGCCGAAATTCACAAACCTTTCTGGAGTATATACATAATCTAATTGGATTTTGGATATTTGGCTGCAAAGAACAGCAAACCTTCGGTGAGTAAAAGCTAAAAAATTTATTTTTTCATTCATGATGTAAACTTATCATATCATACATGAGAAGTATTTTCAATTCCGGCTGTTGTTGTGAGTGACTAATTACAAAAGAATTGCCAAGAATGCGCCGCGATCAGAGAGTGTCATCGAAACACTTGTTGAATTTCGCTATCAAATTTGCATAATTGCACAACTCACATCAAGCCCATCCCATCTTACCCGTCAATTGGAAATTCTTCATAATCCGTTTAGATTGGGCACTGCACTGAATACGAAGTAGTCGTAATATTGTTAGTTTGTTGTTCTGCAACAGCCTTAGCGCGTGGTCGCTGTACCATTTCACACTCAGCCACACATCCGGCAGACGATGCAGAAATCATCATTTTGGCGCCTCGCCTTTATCAGCCGACTCAGCGAAACTCCTTCTCTAGACGCCAGCCACGGCCACCACATTAGATTAGAACAGAATGTTTTCTGGTTGTGTAGGTGGTGGCGTTATCGCACTCTGCATTTCAATCAGCTCAAATGAATTGTCCAAAACTTCACCCGAATTTACTGTCCCAAAGTTATTCTGAGAACGCCTTCGTCTAGTATTTCCGCGAAAAACCATGCATTCACCTGTCGTCAGACTCGCTATCGCTACGTAAGTTTACGAGGAACTCGAAGTTGGAACCAGTTCGAATCAAGTTTTGACACAAAATGATCAATGGAACGATCGGAATTCATTGCATAAAATCCAGTTATACACATTTAGCAATTTACCTGTTGGAAAAGCCCAATGATTCGAATGTAATTTTCCACGAAAACCTCCGGTCAAGCACGTTCCTTCAACCTTCCAACTTCCAATTTCAAAGAATTCCTTTGAGAAAAATGTCACTTTCGTTGGTCACAGCGAAAAACATTTAGAAAATTTTTCCAAGTAAAAGGGTAACATTTTAATTGAATATTTTATTAAATTTTTTTTTAATGTAAATCAGGGAATTTTTATTTTTGTACCAACACTAACACTTACTTTGAGAAAAAGCGCTGATTTATGTAGCATTCCTTTAGACAATTTATTCACGTTTTATGCAAATTGCGCCTACTAAATAAACGCATTTCCACCGAAAATATGCACGGGAAGGCCGCCTGGGTGGAATAAGCTCGATCAGCGATTATCGAATTATACCGGATGCTTGTAATCAGCTCGAAATCACTTTTTATACGTTTCTTACCTTGACTGACATGAGAATTGTCCATATTTCCAGCAGTATTTATGTCGACAAATATTTTTTTTAAAATGGAAACATTTGATTTTTCAAACTTCAAGATTTTATAGTTTTTACTGAAAAGTTACAGAAATTGATTTTAAAAATACGAGTCTTAAACCCCAGACAGTTGCTTTCGTCTAGCCTCAACATCTTTTCCCATCGTAGTGATCGGTTTAAAGTCATCCTCTTCATCCCAGGCTTGGTGTTCTGTAACGATTTTATCAATTTCTTTGACATGTGGTAGAATGCGTATAAAAACTCCAGGATATTCTGAACCATCGCATTTGGACCGTCTGCCATCTGCAAGACCGACTAGTTTCCCTCCACATAAGAGTGGGGCTCCAGAATCTTGGAGACATAACTGGAAAAGTTGTCGAAGTCCAGCGGCACATATGACTGTTCTAGGGATCTGGTACCTATTCAGGCAAAGGGTCGAATCGTAGATCATCAAATCACCCCCACGTAGATCCCGGATCTGATTAATAGAATCATACTCGCCATAAGTATACACTTGACATCTTTCGTATGTTTCCGGATAAGCTTGTCGGATATTTATCGGCTGAAAATTGATCACAGCGTCTTCTAAGACTGGTTTTTCTAGAACCAAAATGGCAAGACCGAATTCTGGGTCTTTTTTATTTGTAAGATCAAATCCTGCAACAACTTTTATCAAATCCTCGATTTTGTATGCAGCCTTATTCCCAAGTTGCTGGAGTCGATCTTTTCCAGCCATCACACCAACATGATCTAAACGAATTGTATCGTCCTTCAACTTGAAGCAATGATTTACTGTTAGCGCGACTTTTCTCGTGTACATAACAGCATTACACCGGAAAAACCATCCTTCCTGTACTACAAATCTCATTAAATGGACCATATATGGGTGGTCCTCCACTGTTGCTGGACCGCAATCTGCGCAACGCTTCTGTGTCCCTCCCAATGCTACTTCGGTGAGAAACAAAACAGAAATCAAAAACACTTGAAATTTCCTAATCATTTTCAATGCTTTTCCTGTAGCCTTAGGGAATATATAGCTATTTACAATATGCTTCCAAATCCTTTAAAAGTTTGACAATTATAAAACACACCAGCGTTCTCTAGTCACCCCTTTTCGAGTTTTTGAATTATGAAGCCTACTATAATAGCTCAAAAATTTCAGAGAACTAAATTTTCAAAGTAAGAACAAAGTTCCTGAGAAGGGATAGAAGGGATTTTCAATAGTACTTCCTGGGTATTTCTTCTTAAGAATTCAGGAAGGAATTTCACTGATAAATTGTAACTTTGGAAGGTTAAGGTTTCTGCAGTACCTACTGTATCTAAAATCATAAAATCATGTATAACATTAAATTGTAATATAAAAAACAAACTATTCACATCGAAAACGCGCGATGCATTTTTTACATTGCGTCATATATTATATGCCATGATGGGTTCAATTAAATTTTTTTATAATGTTCCAATAAATTGACCAACATGATGGGGGTCATGGGGAGAAGAAATTTGAAAAATTAAACCATCTGGAAAGCGCAATGCAGTGGAGACATTTTTAATACAGTACAGTATGGAATCATGGTTGTCGTTATGGTTATTTGAGCATGATGATTATTACAACATGAAATTGTGTCCCCATCCAATTGTTGGATCACTTCTTGGAGATGATGATGGAGACGTGGACAGTTAAAAGAAATGCGAAAAAGCCTCTGTTCCCTCTTAATACTTGACATATAAAAATTCCTCTAACCAATGAACCAGAACAGTACTGAAACGTTTCAGGAAATTCCCTCAATCTCTCTGTTAAGGTCTTCGTTGGAGCTTATTAAAATTTTTCCGAATCACAAAATGCTACAATTACGAAAAAAACACAAATTTTTATTCCCTCAATGAAATCGACAAATATTGAAAACGTTCCGGGATGTTTATGATATTTGGACACGCTTGACAGATTGGTATTTTGTATTTTAATGAATATTATCCCTCGACTTATTAGTAATAACCTTACCTGAGCTGGGTCATTTTATTCCGGTGATTATTTTTGACTTTGCAATTTTATACTTTAGCCATTCTCAAAAGATTTTCATACGATGGTACTTCATCCTATTGGAAGGTTATCGTTTCGTAACCTAGGTATAATCAAAGGCTTATTAAAAGTTATTGCTCATATTAAATCTGGGAAACGACTGTTTTAATTTAAGGTTTTTTCGTTATTTATCAGATTTATGAATTTGGTTGGTCTAGATTCGACTAAATCTGCTGATAAATTGGAATCATTTTTGTAGGCAATTGGATTGATTAAGGTTTTGGAAGATTCAAACTTTATGCAGATAATGGAATTTAGTCATTTTTGATTTATTGATTGTAGAAGCTTACTTAGTGGAAACTGCCGTTTAATTTAAAAATTATTTTATTTTATTTATTTATCCTGGTTTCAAAAATATTCTTAATGCGGTTTTTATTCTACGACATAGAAAACATTTCCTTCTCTCAAACATATGATATGTTTCTAAATATAAAGTTTCATATGGATGGGAGTCGACCTCTTGTTGATTGACTTTTTCTAAATTTTCTTAATTAATCTCGATCATCATCATCATCATTATCATCATCGTCGTGTTCGTCGTCATTTCAAATATTCATTTTGGTTATGTAATTGAAACGTAGATACACGTTCTATGAATTTCCTCCCGCTCATTTGGTTTCAATTAAGTCACTTAAATGCATGGGTACATATATGTATGTATATAAGATATCAAAATGAATTGAAACCAGAACAAGGTCATGAAGACGTACAGACGAAAATGTGAAGATGTTTCTTTGCGGCATCTGCCATCCGGATGTTTGTAATTGTTTATTGAATGCATGTTGACAAAAATTTCATCAAGTTCTACTCAAAATATGCTTTCTTCTGGCTATTTGTGTTCTGTGAAAATTAAGGACACTGAAACTCAGACACATTTGTCCTCACCTGAAATTGAACTATTGCGATAGTATGCCATCTGAAACAGAATCGAATTCCATCGTCCGAATACATCTTCCAGGAAACAGTTTGCACAAAACAAATAATATTGCACCGGAAAAAGACTGCACAAATAGTGTACCTACTAAATTGTACTTTTCCAAACATCAACTACCAAAGGAAACTCCTGCTTCTACAGCAAACATGGAACTGGAAAGGTAAATAACCAAGTCTTCTTGCCCATCAGTAATTTGTTGAATATAGCAAACACTTTTATTTGACAAATTCATTTTCTGTGACTCAAGCAGTTCGCAATTAGAATCTTGGATACCTTATTATGAATAAGAAATATTTTTTCTTGAATTTATACTATTCACGAAGAAGATACTACAAAATATGAATTGGTGATAAGACCGGTTTCTTTAACCATTTCTGAAAATCACCTTCTCCACAAAAATGTGTTAATTTACATGTTGTGAGTAATGAAAAGCTACCAGATTTTTAACATGAATTGTGACTTAATCACATAACAACTTTTGCAATCAAAAATGACAACTCTATGGATCTTCTCGAATTGCAAATTAAATTGTTCAATTGTCAACCTGTTTTTTTTTTAAATTGCATTCTCGGAATCTGATAACTGCAATTTGTCATTTATATGTTCAATAATATGTGAATAAATCAATTTAATTTTAATTTAAAATCACTTGTTGAGCATTAATTCTTCAAGTGCCCTCAAAACATGTTCATTTCTCAACATTTTAGCAAGCGACAGATATTGAATTTGCCGACTTTAAAAATTGATTTTCATGTATTTTTGTAGCATTAGCAGTTTTAAAATTCAATTGAACTTATAAAATAAGTGACGATTAAGAGAATTCGTTTAGAAACGTGATATATGCGTGTGTTCTTTTTGAAGTTATTCAAAGCGACATTAAATTGTAAAATATGTACTTGTGTGTACTGTATAAGAATACTGTGACATGATATCTACCATTTCAAAAATTCAACATTAAAATGCCATTTCACTGTATCACGTGTTGAGCACGACATCTGTTCTTCATAAAATGAAATTGTGATCCACAGATAGATTTGTTCTCCACATGTTTAAAATTTAATATTGCTTTAAAGTTTTTAATCAACTTCTCCGCATTCCAATGAAAATAATTTAATTGTGGGATAAAGTTTTAAATTTGATGCACTTCATCTCGAAAGCTCTTTCACAGCGACAGAGAAACTAAAAAAGTTTTGTTGAAATTTCATTTCGAAGATTAAGTCAAGAAGTTCAAGACAATTTTGACTTTAGACGAAAGAGTTTCATCGGGAAACGGAAGTGGGAGACGGTTAACGAATAATATTTTGGTAGTTTGTCTACACTTGGACCAATGCTTGTTTGTCTTTTGATAACTAAAATTGACTCCAACTTATCAGAAACTGGAAGAACATTTGTGTTAAGTGACTGAGAATGAAACTATTATGGAATTTCTTGAAATGCTGATAAGGTAAACGCTTTTGGTTTTGATATCATTTACGGTCATTTTTAGTTCCAAAACAAACAAAATGAAATGCAAATAATAAACACGACAATGTTTGGGTTATATTTAGGGCATTTATGATGCCGCTGTGCTCTGATAACTGCTGTAACACGTGAAATTCGATCCAAAATTGTACGCAATCGTGAAAATAGACAAAACACTGTATTGCGTGTCATGTCATCCAACTAGTGAATAATGAACGTGACTGATGTACGGAAATGCAATTTTCTAATGTTTCTTTCCAACTACAAAGCGTCACGAAACCACCCTTCTGTGATTACAACATTGCATTCATTACGAAAAGCGTTGGTATTATGATCGTAAATGAATGATGATTTTGTTTTTCGACCAAAATTAAATCTTCCCCAACAAATGTTCAACCCTCAGCTAGAAATGCGTTAAACGAGACTATGCATTTCAACGGAGGATAAAGTGCACCACACCCTGGCTGGGCATGCACGTATTTAACAAATCTAGCAGTAAAGCTGCAAACAGTCGTTAAACTGCACGTGCCTGGAACGCATTCAACTTGTTGTTACAATGTTTACCCGGATG
Organism: Chrysops caecutiens; assembly: GCA_963971475.1. Taxonomy (NCBI): domain Eukaryota; kingdom Metazoa; phylum Arthropoda; class Insecta; order Diptera; family Tabanidae; genus Chrysops; species Chrysops caecutiens. Next base: position 51,586,021 of record OZ020569.1, read on the forward strand.
CCAAACCTTCAAATATTTGATGCTCCAAAACGCTTTTAACGTAATTAAAAAAGTTATTGTTATGAAGGGATGCGTTTCTGTAATAGCCCCACTGGACACCATCAAATTGTATTTGCCACCCAATCAATTTTGTGGTGCATTCTGTGAAAAAGGGAGAAACAATAGTTTAGGGTTCACTCCATTAGCTCTGCAGCTACCTCAAATAAAGTTTTCAATCCTTGGACGTGCAGTACACTTTTCACGTTCGGTCAGACAAAGTAGAAGAGTTTTGTTGAAATTTAGTGAAGTGAATAATTACGAGTGAGTTCAATAGTGGTAAGTGTTTGATGACATAAAATTCTATCAATTTTTAGTTGTAATTATCTACTTCACCTACACCTCGTTGTAATCCATGTAACCTCGAACAATGGTGTAAGCGTTGGTGTCTTATGCAATTTCCAAAGATCGGATACGCGCGTGCCGCCAATCACTCCGAATGTATTTCTTGCGCCAAAGTTGGGATAAAACTCCAAATCACAAGTAAAGTTGATTTACAAGTTACAAGCATCACTAACAGTGTCTATTTTTATTAGTGATTCCATCGAGTGAATGTCTAGGTCGTCTACAGGTTGCTGGTTCCTGCAAGACAAATGTGTGATTTGTTAGAAAGGTAACATAAACGAGGCGGACATCCACACTTCCATAGTAAAGAGAGCGTGGGCACAATTGCCTATCGATGTCAAATCATATCAAATAGATTTTCTATCGCAGGCGATATCCAATCTCTCCCACGTAATAACCGCAACAGATGTTACCAAATTGAACTGGAATTTTTATAAAGTTTTCACTAAAAATTTCGTTTTTTTCTTTTTCTTGATGAGATCTTAAAGGTGGGCTGATGCCATGTACGACAACACCGGAAAGTGTATGTTGGTTATCAAATTTGTTGTGTTAACTAAATCAAAATCAAAATATCGAACGGAAATTGTTTTCTGCTTACATGTTAGAAGCACGAACAGATTTCCTGTTTGTAAGCAGTACTACAAGTACCAAACAAAACTAGTCCATCCGGAAGGTGGACAGACTCTTCTTAAACCAACTGTCAGTTCTAATTTTTATAGAAGTTTTATTAAACAAAATGCAATTTTAAAATTCTATTGAAAAAATCTTTTAAAACAAACATTCATTAGAACCTGATAAACTCTTAATCCAAGTCCAGGCGTTGGCATGTCAAGAGCAAGCAGTCAATTGTAACCGTCACACTTGACAGCCTTACACAATACAATAGTGTGCTTTACTTTAAGATCACAATCGTCGAACATGACACCGCCTCAACAGCAAAACCTCTGGCTCGTCTGCTTAAGAAGGTTCAAAAGTTTCGGTTCAAAGCGCCCCCGATTTTCTTTGTTCATGAAATATGTAGGTAAGCAGCAAGGGCGGATGAGATTATGTTGAAGTCTTAAGCCTCTGTGTAGTCTCTTTCCTTAGAATACAGAATACTGGCAAATATGGAAAGATAACGTCTCAGTATGATTTGCTTAAATTGAGCTTAGTATAGTCACATCCGTCTGGGTCTTCGAAAGCCAAGAAAATTTCAGTTCCAACATTGATGTAATTGAGGCAAATTGTGGCCCCAATTACTACATTACATACAATGGATAATGAAGTAATTTTACATTTACCACAAGTACGTTAAACTTAACCCAGGGCCAAATTAAAGTCCATTTTCATCTGTTCCAGTTCTAGAACAATTTCCTGTGCCAAATGGCATTTCAATTAGCAAAATTTCAAAGTTGATTGTAATTATTGAGAAGATGCGACATTTAACAGACCAATCATCCAAGTGTTTCTTAGAATTATGTCTTAAAGATCATTTCGCACTTGTATCGGCTTCACGCTGACATCATAATTAATTGCTCCATTTGATAGTGTCTCCTCTGACCTTTATGCTCCTACATGCCGTTCCGTCGACATGCATATATCAAATGCTGCATTAGAGAATGTATGCTAAAGCTATACTATCCGTATCCTGTAGGCGTCTTGTCTTATAAATTACGAATTGATGAGTTTTTCAAATTTACTAGAGAGCCACACTGGCGACACCCAGTTGACCGTGGGCGTTCATTTAAATTATTACATATTTGAGTTGATGCAGTTGTTATTTGCATTTATTTGAAAAAATAAATTATGATGCTGAGGTACTCTTAAGAAGACGAAGAACTTAAAAAACGTCTTGAGAAAACTAGTCCCGAATAAATGTTTTCAGAAAACTGAAAGTGAATTGCCTCGTCTGGGAAATATCCGAATAGAATTTATTGGTTTGAGTTTTTGTTGGCGGAAGTAGGTGAAGTTCGTAAATTTCCGATTTTTCAATATCTTCTAAAGTATCTGAGTAACTTAAGCTGGTGATCATTGGCCTCTCCCTGTTGGGTGTATTACAGAACTTTAAATGGATTCACGTATGATTAACTTTGGTTGATATCCACGGATTTTGTTTACTGAACCTGGGATCATTCCGCCCACAAAGCATGAGTGATAGTACTATATTTCACTGTATTCTGGTAGAAGATACCTTGTTATTGAGTGTCACGGAAGCGCTTCAGTCACAAAAGATCTAGAGAAAATTACTAGCTTATCCACATTGGGCTTGAGTGAATATTAATTAGCCACATGTGACATAGTCTCAAATAGACTGTCTGTTGCACTTCCAGAAATCATGTAATCATAAAATTTTACTACGGATCTCGTGCGGAAATGAAAGCCCTCCTTCCGTTAATAGTTTCCATAGGTTTTTCGAAAGAGTGCGGCTCTTATCATCAATGGAAATTAAGTCGGCAGCATTGTATATTTTGGACAATCAAAAAGAGCTAATAACCGAAACTATACGTGGGTTTGTTTTACGAATAAATTGTGTGGGGCACGAGCCAAACGTTCCACCTCCATGGCATCGTTAAATATACCTACGCTCAAAGTGATGCAACCGGGCCCTCACCGCCTTCAGAAGTGGATTTTGACAACCACTTTATAAAATAAAATTTTGAAATCGTTTTTTCCATGTTTACAACTAGCATCCTCTTCCGGTAAAGCTATTCTTCCATGAATTTCAAAAATGTCATTAGATCTGTTTTTATTAAAGGAACAAAGTTCACGCTTTTATACTACTATAGTTCCTACTGATAGAGCTTAAAACTTTGAAAGTTTGTTGCAATAATTCATTCAAACATTTGAGATTTTTAGTTTTCCTCTTAACAAAACTTTTTTCTTCATTCCCTTTTGCGCTCAGTCTGAGAAAACAATCAATGATTTAATCTGTTTCGTACTTTCCTTTATTGACACTTTAAGCACGATGGTTTGTCGTATTAATGGCTTACAACAAAGAAAATGGTGAGAAATACATTAAACTGAAAACCTCCAAAACGGTTATCCTTCCGTATCCAACTTCCTTTATTCCATTTACAAAATTGTAACGAGGTACCGTAAACAAACTCCAGGTATTGAACACCCATAACAACTCTCTTTGTCAATGATAGGTCCCACCAGAAAAAAGGGGACTCTATACCTTCAGGTTCACCTGTTTGCTATTGTAAACAATTTGTCAAGTAGGATATCTTAATTTGCTCCAAGCACCACCAGGCTCACAATAATCACCAGGTAAGCACACAACCTTTTAGATTGAGGCAAGAATGGTATGGGAGAAGAAAGGGTTAGCCCACCCGTTGATACTTCATTTCGGGATTCAGGCAATCCCCGTCGACACAGAGAATAAACACAATCTGGAAAACAAGGCTGGAATATAAAAAATCCAATTGAAATTCAGAGCGCGAAAATCAAGGGTTTATTTCTATTTTATGGTCACCATATTCACAACACGTCTATGTGCATGTATATATGTTTGTTTGAACACATACACAAAACATTTTTCGGTTTCACCCAGAATGGCCATGCCATTCCATAATCTTGATAACTTCTGATCCTGATTTCCATTCACAACACCTCACAATTCCTGTCCACACGCATCAAAATTTATTGATAACACAATTCATGGGACAAATTGAAATCGTATGAGGCTAAAATTGCCGCACGAAAGGTTTTCACGCTTGGTACCCTAAATTGACTTTCTGTTCTGCTGAATAAAATATTGTCCTGCTGGTCAGATAGAATCTTATATGAGTTTCAGCAAACAACAGTAGCAATAAATGGGGGAGTATTTTCAATGCATTAACCAGCTATAGTTTGTGTTTGTGTGTAAAACACTAAAAATGATGAGAAAAAAGGCAAGCGCTTCCTGTAGATCTGTGGTTAAATGGTTAAAGTATCTGTTCAGCAAGCAAAATTCGTGATCGCATACTTATATTTGTAAATTTAAAATTAATTTCGAAGCAATTACTTGAAATAATTCTTTTTGTTTGCTTTCAGATTGTGTACTTGGTGTTATGTTAACTGATAAATAGCTACAGATCATAAAGGTAAGTCGGAGATTAAGGTTATTTTCAAGGTTTAAAATGGGATATTGAAATAATCCCGTAATAGAATTCATCGAGTTATTTACAAGCTCAAAATGTTGGCACGCATTTTAGAGAAGAGAAAGTGCATCGCTATTATACAATCCGCCAATTCACCGGAAATTGTCGACTGACACCTTCCGACGTCGCCCTGACACAAGCGCTTCCTTCCAAACATAATAAATTTTCAAAATATTTGAGCGTTTCATAAGTGATGTGAACTTTCACGTAAAATGAATTTAGAGCAATAAAATGAGCGATTTTCTCATCACGTATAAAAATGAAAACATTTTTGAGCAAAAGTAAATAAATTAATGATAAAATTATAAAACTCACAAAAATTAAGCTATGACAGAAGATGATGTGCAACTGTCCTGATGAGCTAGATTACTTGTGGAACATGCCCAGTCGGTGTTTTGAAATTTTCAATTTTCGTGTTAAAAATGAAAACCAACAGAAAGTTTAAAAATAATGAAACAAAAACCAGAAAAATGAAAAATGCAAATGGAAAAAATATGAATTCCGTGTAAAATTAGATGAAGCTCAGGTTCGTCTTGAAGACAATGCCAGTGCCGGAAAAGCCAATCTCGGAAAATACTGTGTCAGTGATGATTTCCATTAGGCTTAGCTGAGTTGTGGTGTATATCACTTGGTTCTGCTTTCTAAAGACTCTTACCGCTATACTTGAAGTTGTAATGCTTTCAAGAAAATGATGAACGATGGCGGCAGAGAGCGCAGCGCGGACACAAGCAGAAGAATCTCAGAATATGATATGAAAAATGTGAAAATTCACAATAAAACAATAAAAAATAATAATTTATTTTTTAACATTTATTACCAAGCTATCTTCCCACCCTCGATAATTAAGGAAAAAGCCGCGCGAACTTCAACGAAATTCATTCAATTTACGGAGTAATTGAAAAGTTTCACTTCGAAATATGGCATTTGAATAAACTTATAAATTTTATGTGAAATGTAAGTTACATAATATAGGTATGTGATCAAACTCAATGTTGAGTCTATTTGTTACTTCTTGTATGTTCTTTAAGATGTAAACACAACGAATGACAGTCGGCCAAACGATAACTGTAACAGTTTTGTGGCTTCTATAGCAAATACTATGGGCGCCAAGAGAACACATTCTTATACTAGTCTACAGTTACCGGGTTTGTCGCACTTTGTGCTCCATAAAACCCAGACACAATATCTACATAACTTGTTAAATCAAATTTCTCAAATTATCTTCCGCTATACGATGAAGTTATCATAGAAGAAATCATAAAAGCTTATTAAGAAAATTGTGGAAATTAACAATAAAGCTATAAATAATTTTCTTTTAATTTATTTTCATCACTATTAAAATTTCCCACCCTCGATAATGGAATAAAAAATTGTGGCGGAATCTTTAATAAAAATTGCTAATTCATTCCGATGATTCTTTCACTTACTCTCGTTTCCAATCAATTAACATTCATGAGACTTCCGATTCGCAATTAATATTGGCATAAATTCTAGTGCGTTTCTATCCAAGAATGTTACAAAAACGGAATCGCTTTTTCGAAACCCGTAAACATTTCCATCCCAACAAAGTAGGCAGACAATCCACTTTGCAGATGTTAAAGTATAGTGACACTGAAAAAAAAATTCTCTGGTCCTAGAGAAAATTTTCCCAAGAGGTTCTAAAACGAAACCTTTTAAATGTTCTGATGTGAAAATATTCGAAGTCGGTGCAAGGTGGGTAGGTGCCATCGTGGAAAATTCTCTGAAGAAAAAGTGGTGGACGACGAAATGAAAACAGATTTTTTTTCGTTTTGAAGGAAGTACACAAAAAGCAGATGGTAGAATACTAAAACATTTTTTTTTCGAAATATTTCTTATAATTACGAAAGAAATGTTCAATATCGATTGAGATTCCATGAGCATCGACCGTTTGGTCTATGATTTATTAAAGACAGCTCGAATTTCAGGTAGCAAACATCAGTGTGTGATATCGACTTGAAATTCTGAACCATATGGGAAATAAATTTCTATACTGAAATTCGAATGGAGTATGATGGATTGATGGAAACCAAATAAACCTTGAGACGTGTGGTCAGTTACATGAGCAACCATTCAAATTCAACATCCATGTTGTAATAAGTAACATTCGATTTCCACGTCGTTGTATATCAGAATCAACTGATGATTCTAGTGTTCTGAACATCTTTGATTCATTCATTCATCAGTGCTCACTCAGGTGAGACTGACACCGTTCTTTTTTGTTTGATCTGAAATGAGTTTCACACACTTTGTGTTACGTTATTCGAGTAGGTTGCGATTTATACACAGTCTTGTGTAGGAATGCTTTGATAAGACCGTTGAGAAATCACAAATCTCAGTTTCACTTGACCGAGAGTAAAACCAAAAATAAAAATATAGGTAACAAAAAAATAAGAAAAATTAATCAAAATACGGTCAGAGCGTTGCAAATGAAATATGAAAACCACAAGAATTTCCTTCTGTCCAAATCTTGGGAAGTTTTTACAACCCAAGGATCAGCTTACCATGACTCCCTGGGAGTGGATAATGCAAAGCTCATTTTCGATTCGGATGTGGTTAATTCCAAGGATAATTACATGTTTGAATTACACATTTACACCTACGTTCCGGCTTCTAGGTACTAGACAATGTGTGGTTCATTGGACTGCTATGGATATTTTCATGTTCCTGATTAGTTTTATGAATTTATAGGGGAGCCAAGAAGATTATTCACACATTTTCCTAAAATGTAATTTTCTACACTAAGTCCTTTTCTGCTGAAGTGAAAATTAGAAATATTTGATGACTTGATGCTTTGCGAAGTGGCTAGACAGATTTTCCAGCTTTCTGAACCAAATCCTCGAATAAGTCTTTCAAGAACGAATTTCTTTCGAATTTCTTTCAACCAGACAGATGAACTATGTTTTGACCAGCTTTAAGATTCACTCGGAAAATCTTATTTTTAGCGACTTATCATCACATTATACAGCCGCACCTTGTTATCAACTTTGAATAAAACGACCTTCGATTGAAAATTGTGAAAAATTCAACTTTCAAATTTAAAACCCAAAATCCAAATAGTGAAAAAATAATGTCTACCGGATGTAAATCTTTGTAAGATTGTTTCCTGCAGACTGCACCAGGATCATCCCTAAGACCACTGCTTTGTTATGTAAATCGATATATTTTCGATAGCTCATAATTTCATTGTTTAGTACACGTACTACGTGTAATGGGTATCGCTAAATTGCAAATTTCTTGGAAAATCTGCACACTCGTCTTTTGTTCTAACCCACTTAAGTGTTGCACAAGACCTCCCACGCCACTTTCAACTTGAGCATATTAAAACGTTCAATTAAACCAAACGTTCGAGTTAGTACCAAAATCACATGAATCAAAAGACCAATTTCCGGTGTCCTGAACTTCCGTATGTGGGCATGCTGGATGTCCTGGAAGTCCTCCAGAAGGCACTTAAACATTTCTAGTCATCTGGTCGACAGTGCATCTGTGTGAGTTTGTTAAATCTTGACGTTTCACCGGAAACGCTCACTTATGTACCTTAAGGACGGCGTTAATTCGTAGCTCGAACCATTTGCCGGCACATCGTGGTTGTGAACAGTTGCGTGATCTGTGACGGAATTCCGAAGCACCGGAAAAGCAAGTTTTTTTCGGTATTTTTCATTTCGAAGTGAGTGACTTTAAGAAAATTGTTAAGGAAGTTTCGAAATTCTTTACAAATATTTGACGCCATCATCTTAATCAAGCCAAGTTCATTAAAGACAAATTTTCTATTGACAGCAACAAAATCTTTTGTTTGTTTAGTGGATTCTTGGTTTGATGGATGAATTCCAGAGTCTTAAGAAAATCATAATTAAAGTAAAGACTTTTACCTTCTGACCTCATCCATTTGTGCTTTGTTAATGAAATGACCTGAGGTGAATGGTAGTTTAGTGAAGTGATCGATCATAATTCGTTCGTGTAAACAAAAGCAAATTTCACGCTTTATTAAGATACAAAAAGATACAAAATTTTTAGCTATTTACTTTATATAATTTTTAATCTATTCTTATTGTGAATTATCAATAACTTAATTGGATTACATATTTGGCACATTTTTCTGTGTATTCTCGGATGATTGGACGTTCCCAAGTCTGATTTTTATGGAGTATCTGCTACAGCAATTTGCTGTTAACAGAACGGAATATTCAACGGTAACTTGCTTTTAACTCACAATATTTTTAATTATACTTTTATTAGATTTATTGGGAATGTAAATTCATAGTTTCATTAAAAAAATAAAAACGAAAATTCTAAGATGCTCTTCATTCTTCATTTCTTGATCGGTTTCAATCAATCGTAATTATCGATTCTAGTGTTAATTTGAAATGGAAATTAGTATACGTCCGGAAATAATCACGTTACGAATTTTTTCGTTGGTAATCATGCGAACAATGAATCGAAATCATGCATAGAAAATTCCGTAGAATGATTTTCCATAGTTTTTTTTCCATTTGGGAGTCGAAACTCTATTTTTGAGCTATCGTGTGGTAAATCAAGAATTTCAAGTTATTACCTGAGGAATTTTCTAGTATCACTGGTACATGATATTTGCAGGAAAAACGTATTTTACCTTATTGTAACGAAAATATTTTGACATAAATACTTTTTCATAAAACTCAACATGGAAATGGGTATGTATTGATTCTCAAGTGCATCTTATTAATACAGACAAACGATTTCCAGTAAGTAGATACTTCCGTTCTTCTTGCATTTACGCACATTGTACCCACAAAGTTTCTCACAAACATTTTTGTCGCTCAATTACCTGTCATTGCACTTCCCTTTTTAGTTGAATTAAAAAATTACGGTTCTTGATAGCGTGTCTAAATCAATTGTCGCTTAATTTCGACAGTGGGAACAAAACACACTCGATCGACTTGCTTACATTCCAGAAAAACCTCTTTGGGAACCTCTCAGTGTAATGAAAGGATCAGTTTCAAGACTTAGACACTCGATTTACCTTTTACTTTGCATTCTGTTTTGTATACGAGAAAAACAAACTGGTTCAGTCTGAGATTCCCATACCAGAGTGAACACACCGTCCAATCTGTCAAGGTAAGGTGGAATGGACGATGGAACACACAGAAAGTCCAAACATGCGGAAATGCAGACTTCAAACAGGTACCATTGCATTCCATTCAGAATGCCCACAGGGTGTCTTAGTCTTCTCGGTGTCTTCCCTAGCATTTCCTCTGGGTACTTCTTGTGTCTATCGGATTATGGTTATTCGACCAGCCGGCGTCAAATTCTATCACAAAATCACTCTAAGTGGACGTGTCTCATAGGATACCAATTTGCTGGTAATGGTTACTTCGAACCAAATACTTCACACCTTCCATTCGTTACATCTCTTCCGCCTGGGAAGACGTCATACGTTACTGTTCTCCGTTTCCCAAGCGTATACTTCACGTCCGCCTATTTTTTGTACTTTGCCAAACTTGAAATGATTTACAAACCGTTTGGGACCATATGGACAGAAAATTCACCGAGTCCGGGATATCCTTCAGGATTCCAAGTTCACTCATAAATCAAACCGAATTTTTGTTATGTCATTCAACGAGTTTTTCACGAATAGAAGTTAGGAAGTCAAGTGAACAAAAATAAAGCAATAAGGTTCCCAAGATCGATGGAATTCTTTCATGTAACAGAGTTGCATGTGAAATATGTTGATAGTCAGAGTACTTAGTAATTTAATATTCCGGAATTCATGAAGACATTCAACAGTCTGGGTGGCACCTTTTTGGATAGCACCTGTTTTCCGTATCGGTTTGGCTGTTTATTTTCCATTTCCTTTTCTATTTTGTTGCACCTGAAGGTTCAATTGATGTGTAGCTTTCTGACATACATACATATTGACAAGAAGGATCCACATCGAGGTACCATACGAAGTCGCAGTTCAGCATATAGCGGAAGTTCAAATATTTTTACAGATAAAATCATCATTGATCGTTTCATGCTGTCCGAAAGGGACAGAGTTGAATGCATTATGCTCATCAGTGTTGCCTGTGACAATAATTGCGGTTTCCGGCTCCTCTTAAATTAGTTTAACAAACTCAACTTGACACGATGCTCATTCCACTGGGAAGTGTTCAATTGTTTTCGCCGGAAGTGCATATTCAGTGGAATTTATGAGGTTGAATGTCAAAAAATTTCTTTTTAAATCATAAAAAAGTATCTCACAGAAAAGGCTAAAATTGAAAATTGTCGTTATGTTATGCTGGACGATACTCATCATCTTCAATTGGCAGTTGTAATGGGCGTAGTTATGGAACAAGTGGAAGTGATCGATTTGACCATTCAAAAACTCTGTAACCTTTGTTTATGTGACAACATGAACAACATGACTTCCGCCACTTGCGGGGTTTTGTGTTGTGACCGTTTGAAAATTTGTGATTTTGTGAATGCAGTTAACATAATTCAAATGATAAAATGTGATTATGCGATGGTACTTAAATAGTACGGCCCTTAACTGAGAAGGAATATCCGGTACATTGAATTGAAGCGGATACGTGACAATAGAGCAAATTGGAAAAGTCACAATCTCAAATCGACAACTATTAGACCATGGAAATGCGACACTATTGTATTTTAGAACTTCAATGAAAGTACCCATGGACAACCCACTGGTGCACCCGTATTAGGGTCTAAGAATTGTTTTGTACACGAAGGGCCACCGAGCACTGATAACTTTCCGGACATTTTATGAACACAATAAGTCCCCTCTGACCTCAGCTTCATGGTCAAATGAACTTTGCTCAATGAACAGAAAAAATAAATGGTTCAGTGAATTCTGCGGTATGTTTTATTACTTCGTCAAAGATATCAAAGTGATACATGAAAAATCAAAATAAAAACAAATTCAGTACACTTTCTCCAGTGAAACTGCAATTGTAGTACATTAAATTTCCTGCTGTACTTGTAGTCTAAATTATGGAGACCATTAAGCCAGTATAATATCCATTTCCTACAGTACATTTGTACTACGTAATAAGTGAAGATGATTTCTCTTGTTTTGTTTTCTCATAACACGAATATTATGGACCAACATTTGTTTGGATTCATTTCACTTTAATTGACATGATATTCTCATACGTTGATTTCATAACAACGATTTGATTGATAAGCCTAACACTGATTCTCGTTATCAAAACATATGTATACCGGAAACAGGTTTGTAAGTTAATATTGATAACAATGCATCAGTTAATATTCTATCTGCCTGATGTAGATAACAGAATTAATTGAAGGTAAACAGAAGACAACTGAGTGATTGTTCTTTCTTAGAGGATGCACCTTTATCTGTAAGGCAATAGCTCAAATATGTCTCGTCTCTAAGATTTTGTTGATTTATCTACAAAGAAAGAAGTCATAAAAATTGAAAAGTATTATGGATTTATGCAAATAATCCTTTTTTTATCGTTCCAGACGAATTTTAATTAAGTACGATTTTCTATTATTGTACAATTTGATTTGGTGAGAGATCACAAAAGTATAGGAAAAAAGAATGATTTTTCGTCGTAGGTTTTTGAATAGAAAAATGTTCACTCGTTTTTCAAAAAGTTTCACAATGTTATACAAAATTTCCACAAACGGAATTTCATTTCGATTTTATAGCAAACAATAAATTCTCATTTGTTTGGAAATCATTCTAAGACATTTCCTGGCAAGGACGAAATACAAGTCTTACATAGTAGGTACCTATAAGAAAAGTCAGTGTCTTCTCTTGCTGATAGCAGAAAACGATTTTCTTCGAAGCAGAGAATGATAAAACTAAAACGGATTCAAAAGGATTGTGCAAAGAAGAGAAACGAAAAAAACAAGTCTAGCCGGGAGCATTCCGGATGGCAAGTTACGAGGAAAATCGCTGTCATCGACGAAAACTATGAACGTTTATCGTACTTCCGGTATTCTTTTTCCAAAGGTACGACATCTTGTCTGAAAGATAATTTACACATTTCGAGGATAATGGAAAAATGTCGATTTACGGAAAGGGAAATGCATATCCTGTCTATGTAATGCTTTTTTATTGTTTGCCGCTCGACCAATCGTGCGGTGTGGATATTCTATCAACGATTTGGATTTAAATGCTGCCTCATTGGTTTGCTATCCTAGATGAAGCTGCTCCATATAAAGGATGTAGATCCTTTTAGAGAAAATTTCCTTTCAACATCAGACCAAATGATGCCGTACTCCACTTCCTTGTAGGTTCACAGGAACATGTTTATTCAGCAACTCAATAGCAACCTTTCCCACATAATCCTGTCTGATAACAGAAAGCTTCATAATGGAAGTACTTGGGTATCTCCCTATTTGTGAGTTGAAGAAGAAAGAAATGACAACGTGCTTCTACACGACTCCAACTCGCAATATAATGTTGAAAAATGTTTGAAAATGTCTTGCATAAAGGACACATGTCAGATTAGCACTTTAAAGGCGACGAGTGTAAGTGAATGCAAAATTGGCTGAAATTAATGTTGACTCAAGGTTTCATAAGAAAATTAAATTCTACTTCCTGTAAAGGATAACCAACTCACACTCACAAAAGTGGCTGAAATTTTTTACCAATGTCACGTTCATATGTATGCGTATCTCGTCACAAATAACTATGTAGTTAAAGTGTTTTCGTTAAAACTTTCTCTGCTTTGAAGTGTGTATAGCTTTTGTGTTACAAATCTCGTGTGATATGCAAAATTCTTAATTAAACCTCTAGCAAAGAAGAGCAACGTTCGTTCTTCTCTTAAACAAACACAACACGTGGGGGTAATGAGATGAACGTGGTTAAGGCATGGAAAAGAATTATGATTTTGTGAACAAATATGAAAACTTCTGTGAGTTACTTATTTTGATATACATATTGTTAATTATATTTAACTACACAATGCATGTATCGATTTTTCATCATAATATGATACACGTGTTGCACAACTTATTAGTCAAACTAAAACATCTGTTTGGAGTCGCCTCCATTCTACAGACTTCAATACTAGACAATATTACTTTCAACCGGACAAGCTAGAAAAAGTTCCATAATTACGCCAACTTTTCCTGCTCCATTGAAACTCCATTTAAAAATGAAGAAACTGACTTCATTTGAACGAAGAATATCCAGAACATCCTCGTTTTGAAAGCAAAAACTAACGATAATCACAAAATCACATGTAGAACATGTTATACGACACAGCAACAGCAACAACAACAACAACAACAACACGTGGTAAAATTAAGAATGGTAATCACCGGATATAAGATCCAGTTTATACAACTTTCCACATTCTTCTAAATACTTGATGCAGTTAGCAGTTTTTACCCAACTCCGAATAAATCATTTTTACTTTTTAAGACATATTCTTGGTAATTAAGAAGACATATTTAGTGTATAAAAAACATAAAACACTAAACATTTTCCATAGAAATGTCATTGAGTTCATCTTTCTTATTGCACATACGCATATATGTGTATAAGACAAGATGCAAATTTTCATTTTTCAATGCATTTTCGTGTCATTTTGATTATTTAACAGCAAAAGTTTCTCACTGAATTTCTTAAGATTTTCTTAATTACCCTCATCAAGGACTTGCATTCTGTGAGAAGTGATTGGATCACAATTTACTTTTAAGAAAATGTAAATTCCCACTTAATTACCTTCTCACTTTACGCTTAGCTTTAATTGAAACAATGTGCAATAAAGACAAGGTCGTTTTGAAAATCAGGTTATCACCGAATTTCATCGATGTTAAGCTTTTATGGTTTGGTCTTGTTAGCCAAAAAATTACACTTTTGTCCATGCAACTATAAAACTTGACAATAAGTTTTTGTGAATTAAAATCAAAGTTTGGTTCAAACATATTCCGGATAGCGAAGAAAATGTTAAATAAGAAAAACTCGTGAAAAGTACTTCATTCTCATGTGAATTGACAGTTTTCCTAAACAATGAAAATGTTTTGCAATGCTTTTTGAAAACTCGTGCAAAATCACAAAAAGTCATTTTTAGTTTAATTTGAAAAGGTTACAAAACATGATTTTTAGGATTTATAGAAATTTAAATTTGAATACTGTGAGATAAACTTGATTGACTATAAAACGGATTCTTTCAATGAAATGTATTGTGTTGTATATCATGTTATCTTGATCAATACAATTTCAACACAACATGTTAACTATGTCAATATTTGTTGAACTTTCTCAATTTCAATGATTGAAAATCACAGAACATCCGTAGAGTTCTATGGAAATTGACCTTTTTGTTGTTGATAACCTTTGTACCCGATGGGTTCGTTAAATTTAGGCTTTGTTTTCAACAAGAAAGTTTGTTATTCACTTAGCTTGAAGATTATGTTTTTCGAATAATATTTTATCAATTTTTATTTCCATAATTATTATTTAAATATAATCGAACGCAAATTAAACACGGAAATGCAATCAGACTCTTCCCGTTCATTGTTAGAATGTTGTCATGTTGAACAGGAAATCACGTGCCATCATGAACTTCACTTTTGTTTGTGGATATTGGCTGCATTGGGGCTGATTAAATGGGAAGAATGAAATGTTGTTATTTTTGTCGCTTCAGGATGAGCGGAAGTCAAAGTGGCATTTCCACGTGAAAATTGATGTTGATGAGTCCATTTTTAGAACGGGATCTATCATTTCTCTTGAGCAGCTCCTCATTGGAGTTGGTTTTCTTTTAATGGACCGGAAGACAAGTGGATAATGACTCTAACACGAATAGATGTTTACAAACTTCACGTAAACATTATTCCACTCCTGGTGATGGTTTTGACATTAAGCACTCCAGGAAGTTCCTGAACCGGATACGGGTTGACCAGGAGCTGAAGTTTCAGATTTTTTGTTAAAGTTTAGATGGATATGTCACTGGCGTGGCAATTTCTGACAAACTTCGTTTATTTGAGTTCTTCCCACATATTTCCTCTATATACCGTGGCATGAAATTGAATTGGGTTATCGAACACCTGAAAGTCTGATGAAAGCAAGTTGGATAAAAGGTGATGTGATTTTTTAAATTTAATAAATTCATGAATATGGATTGTTTGAGGTATGGCAGCGTTCCCAGAGACTAGTTTGTGCCAAAACTTGTACATACGGAAATGTGTATCGCCACTTATACCATACATAACATGAAACTAGGAACTCTTATTCCAATCACAATTTCAAAACGCTTAAATCAAAATTGAAAACATAATTATTATCGAATCACTATAGGTACGAGGAGATATTGAAATTTATATCCTTAGCACGATGCGTGGGCTGTATAGTGTAAGACTTCATGCAATCATCGGGTAACAATATAATAATTATAAATTCTCCTTTGTTATGATAATAGGAAACCAACATTCTGGTGTTTTCTTCCCATAGACTTTATATACTAGCACTATACGAAGTACCAAGTGTACCATAGCCCTCTAACAAACTGCAAAGGGGTTCGTGGTTTGCATACTAATTTTCAGTTAATTATATCCATTGTAACTTCATAATATGCTTACTGCTATTGCTGCTATTGTATAATTGAAGTATTATGAAGGGAAACGTTTAGTATGCATAAAGTTGAAAGATAGAAAGTCACGCATCGCAATACTTCTGATAGCCCATAGATAAAATCAATTCTTTTCAAGGACATGAGATATCATTAAATATTTTTTTGATCTCTAAGATTCTGCGAAAAATATCACAAAATTAACTCCATACTAGAAACCTAGCCAGTTAAAATTCTATTGAATCTGGCAAATGTTGTCAACATAAAAGCATCGAACCTCATCTTAAGGTGATACACTTTAAATTGTGCCGAAAATTCAATTTGAATACAAGATTAACCACATCCATTATTTTTCCTTGCACAAGAAATAATGTAATGGAAGCAATTAATCCTTGAACAAATAATTTGAAAGGTCGTTTCATTCGAATAAAACAATATGGTTGTTTAACTTTTTCTACACATCAACGCGAAAACATACCTTAATAAAACACGCCTGGTTATCAACAACACCCTCATTCAAGTTAAACGTGAAATGCGTGGTTTTAGGGTAAATTTTCTAAGAATTAAATTAAGGACTTTTGCGTAGTATAAGACGATGTTTGTTCTTTGGAATGAATTTTAACAAAAACCTTCACTTGAGAGTGCTTTTCATTTGAATAGGGAATCGCATTTATTTAAATTCTTATTTTAATTAGAGCTACACAAGAGCTAAGGTTGTACAACAAAAACATAAATGTCACTGCCTTCTGAAGAATGTGAGTCATTACCTTGTAACTTGAAATACAAAAGTTCTTCTAAGTGAAAAGTACATCTCTATGGAATCCCTGCCAAATTCCATTTCATCTTGACTGCCCATTGTCCAAGTAACATGCCAAAATGAAATCACAAGGACTGATGCTGGACAAAAAAGTTCCATATAAACTTTTAATATCGAAACATCGCAAATTTTTGCTGGATAGATTCAATCTAGCATAAGACAGTCATATGGTCTATTGATTTTGAAGAATCCTTGTTTCCTTGCTGCAATGCAAAAAAAAACTTTACTGTTTCATGTTTGACATGACATAGAAAATATTTCTATTGTTTTAAATTTGTCTCTTTTTTGAAATTTAAATTGATGTAACTTCGCTATTTGGTTGTCGTTATCTTACTATGATGCATCAACTGAGTTTATAACATGTCCTTGCTGGGGAACAAATTTCCTAACATCATGTTCTATTTTGGATGGACACGTTCTCTGATATGAGTTGACATTGATGAATGACTACTTTAGAAGTAGTACAAGTACATAGTACTGAACTATATTTTCGTTTTGATCTGACTAACAATCCCAGGTTGGTAAAATCATTTTAAAATGGAAAAATCATCCGAGGGCTTTTAACGGAAATGGACAATGATAATATTTGCACCTGTTGTTCACGAAATAATTAGCTTGTCTAAAGTCAGAAAGTAAAAGTATATAATTTTGGAAAATTTGTTATTTTACAATGACAATCGAAGAACCAACATTCGCACGGTTTTGTGGTTGGTGAATAATTTCTAAAGGGAAAAATGATGCCTACAACAATGACTAATGAGTCTGTGATGTCTAAGTGCTGTAGATTACCTAAGTACAAAACGCAAAGCATCAGCCACTGGGCATAGCTGAAGAAATTTTGCGTTTTCATTAAACATTTAGTATTCTCATTAATTTCTGTTGAAACAATGACAACCTGCATTGCATGGTCCATGGAAACCTGGCATTCCTTAAAGGTAAGTTGTGACGGGAATTTCCATTTCAATAGAATTACTGAAAAAATTCACAAACCGAATTGAATACGCGGAAAATCGTATAAAACAACAAGGTACAGGTAACTAGTTCATGTACCTACAGGTGTCTAAACTCCACCTCCGCTGCATTCCATTAGAAGTGCTTGGCATTTTTACTTTTCATTCATTGGAGTTTCATGGTGTTCGCGTGTCTGGGCAATTTGCTTCCAGAAAAACAAAATTACTTCAGCGTTGTTGGCTTTTTATGGGAAATTTTTGAGAAATCACTGAAAATAGTGATTTTCTTTTAGGAAAATGTCAAAATAATTTTCAGAAATTTTCTGCCCGGAAGAATGACTGGCAAAGTCAATGTGATTTTTGCAAAGCTTTTAATTTTTTTTCTTTGTTCTTCTTCATTAAATAATTTTTATTTTCTTTTCAGATGTTGAAACACGTACAAGTTTCACCGATGCGGAGTCGGACAGACTCTCTTTCTATACGATCCAGTACTTCCTGCTCGTCTTCATTGTGTGGAAGTCCAGAGCCACCACCAGAAATTCGTAGGACACCCTCAAGAGCTTCTAGCTACTCGAGTTTAAACGAACCTTTACCACAGGTAGGTCTCACTTCATATTCAGTCACATGAGCCAATAAATCCATAATTCACATTCCGTATACTCACTCCGACTCAAAAGAATTTCGAATCTCTTCAATACTAATTCAATAAATCCAGGAAACAAATCATGGTGTTTGGGATTCAACCTAGAAATCCAATTTAGAGTGACATAAAAAGGACTCACGATTGATTCAGGAAAAAATTCCCTCAATTCGAGGTTTCTTTTACATTCCCAACGAACACTGCTTTAATTTCAATAAGGCCTTGTCATAAAAAACACCAGAACTCCGATTGCCTAGAGCACCTGTTCTAGTTAATATTCCCGTCACACAAGGTAATCTGGTAGTCATGTTTGAACCCTTTTTCTGCTCATGTAAGCATAAACGGCTGTAAATGCGAAAATAGCAAAAATTCCACACCCGTAACCCATCGCAGGGGTAAACTTCCCATTCCAGAATTTTTTTTTACCAATAATGTTGAGTCTATCAGGTGCATCTGGTGAGGCTTTTTGACAAAAAAAAGTAACTCCTTGACCGGAATCTGATACAAGACATATTGCCTTGAGCTGGCCGTCAACTCCTTGAAGTGCATTTGTGCATTTAGTTTTTACACCCTTCTAGGCCTGTTGGAGCTGACGTCCAATACCCTTTCTGCCGATTCAGTACAGATGGCTCAATCGGCTGTAAAAACTCCTTGGTAGACAAAAAATTCCTTGAAACATGTGCCGCGCCGGGTGTTCTGTCATGAGGAATGGTTTCGATGGAAGAAAGCTGAAAAGGTTTTGAAAACATTTAACCTTTTTGTACTTAAGTTTTTGAATAAAATTTAAGGAACCCATTACAGATTCAATCATCCGGACATATCCATTATGTGAAAACTAGCTCGAGGACCAAATCAAAAAGTCCTTCGAAAAGCCTATCTTTTAAAGTAAGTTGCTTCACACGTGGTGGGATAACTAGTTGAAAAATTTTGTGAAAATATCTAAAACGACTGTCTTCTGTTTTTCCAATTTCAACTTCGCACGTAAAATAACTTTCTTCTGTTCAATATTCTTAAAGCAGTCCATAGAGATTCCTGCAACTCCTTCTCAATATTCTCGAGGAAATACATCTCCTCCTCTTGCCATTGATGGCAAACGACAATTGTACTAATGGTGAAACCGTCTCCAGTGTCTTATGCTCTCATGAATTCAAGGGCTGTACCCACTTAAAAGAACTATCTGTGCTCCAAGGATCAGAGCATGATGTTAAGGAATCATAAAATTCCAAGCTACTTTAACGAAGCAATTGAAGCTCAAAACGACAGAAAATGGAGAAAAGTTTCAAATTAAATTTTATAAATGATTGAAAGTTCAATTCAGTTTGTCCCCTGTTGAATTTTTCGTCCTTTTTCCTTTTATTTATTTTTTATTCTCTCACGAGTTTGATTCAGATAAAAATTACATTTGGGACTGCAATTTCGAGTTCCTGCATCTCGATTTTCGTGGTTAATTTGAATTTCAAAAGTTTTCATTCCGCAGTTTTTGGTTTGCAATTGAATTTTTCATTCAAAAATTCCGGAAGTAAATGTCTGTATAATCGCAGAATGATAATTAAGAGTGTTACGAATGTCCTTTTCGGAAAATGTATGGGTGTAAATCCCTGCAGACCATGAATGGTTGGAGTTTATGTCCAACGATCCGTTGTGAAGGATTTCAGACACAAAATGTGTTTGGGAAATTAGGTTTGAATGTGGCATTTAAAGGCACTCGCTATTCAGCTATTGTGGCTACTCTGGGGTAGCATTTGCTGTAACACAAAATGGTTATTTTCAGGTTAGACCATAAACAGCTTTTCAACGGAATTACCGGAAAAACCACCCACGAATTCTTGAAAATGTTTGCTTCCGTATTTAATAACCCATTGACGATTCCACAATAACATTTTCTTCTCTTTTAAATTTGCTATTGAAGCTTAATATGTTCATGGGAAAACCAAATCGAAACATTAACCAAATAAAATATTTTATACGGAATTAGATATTTGTTTACAAAATTTCCGTCCAAATCAATCAGCCCACCATTGACAGGCATTAAATTCCAACCAAACTAGAACGCCAACGATAAATGAATAAATCTCCGGTGATTCTGTTAGCAACTAAATTGTCACAAATCCATCGGGTATAGATAAACCAATAAATCATTTCAAATCCTGTAGATAAATTTAGGCGCTCAAGAACAGATTTATCATGAATTGTATTCAATTGACTAGTGTGTCTAGACGTTAAACTGATTTTATAGCTTCCGGAATACGCATATGATCATTTGTGTTGTGTATTATGTAAATGAAGGAACTGACGAATATGAAAAAGACACCCTCCTTAAAATGTCTATTTATGGAATAAATTTAATTGTAAAGGGACATATGTACTTTTGTTGGAAGTGCATGAAAATGCATAAAAATCTGATACTTTTGCCATCCCATTAACTTGTTCTACAAAATATAGTTCAGGGGATATTGAATTTTTTGTAGCATGTAATGTGTACATACGTTGGTTAATTGTTCCCCACAAAGTGTACAGGAACATCTTAAATTACCAAGCGGCATCAATCGAATGTCTACCAAGAAAAGGATGTTTTGTTCGGTATACATAATCTTCTCTACATTCATTTTTTTTACGAGGGCTGGCTCATGCCGGATGTTATCATCTTCTCGTAATACAGTTCTTCACAAACGAATCAAACAATTCCAACAAGTGGCCTATATGAATTGGTCTAGAAATAGATTTTGTCTCTACTCACTGTGGACTCCGTTCTTTTTTACACTCGTTTACACACATAGTTAAGATGCCGAAAATATCTTGTAACACGTGCCAAACGTCTTACATCCGGTGTATTCTTACAACCAAGTATTCTTAAATCCTTTTTTCTCTCCGGCTTTTTACAAAAGAAATTCTCAGAACAGAATAAAAAGTCATCAAAAAATGTTCATCACCTGTCGACAGCTGTTTCCACGAAATCAGGTGGTCTTTGTGGCTATCAACCACATCAACATCTCGTCGCTGGTGGGTCTTGATTCCAAACAAGACGGGATTTATGTGTTTGATATGTCAGAAATGATTTTCCAGTCTTCTCTTAACAGCCAATTACAATGAGCAGTGGCCCTATTTCTTAGATTCATCCATGCATTTAGCCCACATAGTCAAATGTATGAGTTATAGCTCCGTTGCGGACCGAAATGTCATATTTCACGTATTTGATGCCAAAATGGTCAGAATTTATGAACTGCATCAAAATTAGACGCGTTCCGTGTCTGTCAATGTGACTCCAATCGAGAAAGACGCATTCTGTCGAAAATTTTACGCTGGTGGTCCCATAAATTCCGTTCAAACTTGAAATCAAACTAGAGTTTCGGAAAAGGAGCTGAAAGTTGTCACCCTCCCTTATTTCCTAGGTAACGTGATTAAATCCTATTAAAATGAAATCACATACTAAATTCCACTTGATGTAATCAGATATGTACTATTATCTTAGCTTCAAATCTTGTGATATAAACCATGGTAGAATTACACGATAACATCTACAGCACTTTAAGTTAAGATTAAGCTCTCAAAACACAATTTCCGTTTGTCTTCGGAAAATACGTTGGGATATATAGTAACAAGATATGCTACTTCAGATACGATTATATAACGAAGTATCCTGTCTGAAGAATGTGAATAAAACAGATCCGACAGGAACATAAACGAATCTTGCAGTAGAAATATTCCGAAACTGTCTGCTTCGAATCAAGAAAAGCAATAAGAATTTTCTATTCTCACAATACAAGTATAAAGCAGTTTCACTGCGAAGTGTTTTCGATTGTAATATGGTCGTGTATCAAAAGATAGCTTCTTGTTATTAAAATTTGTCTTGAGGCGTCTTGTAAACGGTCTATTGCGCGACAGAGAGTCTGGCAAAAGATGGCTTATGTCCTGAGTTTTGTGTATCGTCTCAAAACATATTAACTGGCACCAGCATCTTCCAACAAAGTCAGAGAGCAGCTATCACTATAACTCCGTAGCACGTGTTTGTTCCTGCTGACAGATCATTCGTGTTTAAATTAACTTTATCACATGGACCGAGCTGTTCAAGCGTGTGTAATTTATGTTATTCCTATACAGAAATATTTCTTCCTTGATTTCCCTGAATTTGCCTCAAGTCAATCAGTACACGTGGCAAACATCTATTCAATGCCAGGAATTCACTCTTTATACAACGCAGACCATGCCACGAACTTATGGAACTCGTTTAATAAACTCAAACCAACCAACGAGGCATTCTAATAATTTAATTGGAATTAGTAAAAAGGGATATCACAGGCAATACCTCTTCACATCAAGTTCAATAACAGATAGAATGAAATTGAGCAGTTCCTTGCTCTAATTGAAATTCTAATCATGTCCATAACAGTGAAAATGCTAGATTTCAGGACAAACAACATTCTACGTTGGTGTCTGGTATTGAAAGTCAAGTGATTCCTGTAATTACATGGACGCCATGTGGTTTCCACAAATGAAACGTTTGCTTTAGGAAAACGTTGAAAAACTTCATTTGTCCCCAACCGCGACTAATTGATCTGACGACAAAATTAACAATTCCAAAAACGATACAAATTTTCTTTAGTCCTGTATATCACAATGAATTGTTTATTCAAAGTACATTAAAATCTCGTTCAATGACGTTCTGTTTCATGTCAAATATTCACGAACCATTGAATTTGTCAAGAAAACATTTATTTATAAAATAATTTATCAATTTTATCTCACCTCAACGGCTGCTAAAAACGGGAAAATACAAACGTGTTTAGATTTAGGCTTATACAGTTGATTGACACGTTATCACACGAAAACATTTTTCACACCGTGAAGCAGTGAAAAGATGCCAATAAAATGTATAACATCACCAATGATAGTCCTATCGATTTTGAGGGAGAATGTTTCTTATAGGCCTGATTGAATAATGCCTGAAATTTGATAAGAATTCAGCTTATCGTGTTTCTTGAAGGTATACATAAACCTTAGGAAAATTTTTACTGTCTTTCATTTTAACGAGGGATAAAGAAATTTTACGTATTTTGTTAGCAAAATCGGAAATCTGACATAAGCAGACATTAATTTTTAGATAATTTGTTTTTTAAAATGTTTATCTTGCAATAATTTTCATCCTGTCCATATTCGATAATGTGTTGTGAAAAGAAAGTGTTGGTTCACTAGTGAAACATCTTCACATCTCATTTAAATAAGTCAATGTTGAGGTCGTTTGCCGACGAAGTGTTAAGAATAATTTCAAATTCCTTTTGCTACAAAGACTCCTTTAGTTTGAGGAAAAGAAATCTTGTGAAACGTTTCAACTGTTTGCGATAATCTTGAAAAAATTTCTTAGAAACGCTTCAATTTGCAATAAATTTCCATTATAACAATCCTGAATGTGGTTCATTCATTGAAATGTGTCGTTTTGTGTGGCTTCGAAATGTCTGTTTGGGAAATAATCATTACACTTTGGCCGGTTATTTTTTCGTCAATATGAACAATAAGTGTCGTATTAAGGGTTTGCTTGTTTGGAAGACACTATTCAACTACGCATGAGAATAGGCAAAGCCTTTCCTTAACGTTTGTGGGGAGACTAATCTAGAGAATCACATTTGGTCAAGTGTCCACATTTGCAAAACTAAACTGCTTCAAATAAAACACCCAAATTTGTTTTTCATTTATTACCCAGTAAACTTGAAACTGTTTTGATACATTCAAAGATTACATAACTCAACTTTAAAGAATCTAAATCTACTAAGATGAAATTGTGAAAAGTTATCTTTCGTAATAGAGAAATCCAAGATTTTTTTTGTGTTTCATCTAAGAAATCAAACAAAAACTTTTTGCGCATTATATGAAGCACAAACTTCCTTCTAGTTTTTCTCTTAAGTTAGTCTTCGTAACAGTGTGTAATTGTTAAGTACATAAACCACCAAATTGAACCGTGATTCTTTGCAAAACTCACAAATGTACAAAAAGGAAGAAAGTTTTCTTTTAACATTAACTTTAATTTATTTTAGTTATTCGTCTTCACAAGAAGATAGCAGCTACGAAAAATTTGGAATTTTTTGATAATCTGATATAGCGATAAAACAATTCATTAATTACAAACGAATTTGCTACCAGATGTTATATAATCGTTATCGGTTTGAGTTACATATTGTTAAGAAGATAAAACCAATTGAACTCATATGGTCGACGGGTCTTGTAACCAAAATGAAAAACAGGAATTTATCCGAACCGGATTATAATAATGAGGAAAGTTTGTTAGAGGTTTTTTTTTAAATTTACATTAAGTAGAAAATGGCAAAAAACAAGAGAATTAAATACCAGAAGATACTAGATATTGATGAGTTCGTGTATTTCCGTTTCCCATTTACAAAAATGCTAAATAGTAACAATTTGTAAGAAGAATACAAATGAAACAATAACATCGATGCTAGCATAAAAATGTTTGGACTTAGAACGAAGTGAAAAATTCAGCATTTCCAGTTTTAATTAAAGAACTAAATCCGAATTAACCTTTTTTTTTGTTTTTTGTTGTTGTTATCGGAAAAAGGTTTTCAAGAGACTCCGGAGTAGATAAAATTAATTGCCTTCGAATCTGTCTTATCACTCAGGTATTTTTGGGGTTTTTTGAAGTATATCTTTCTTAAAGAATTTTATTAAGTACCCACTTGGCCTCATTCTGAAATAAAATTTTTCAAATAGAAATAGAACAAGCGACTGTTGAAATATGTTAAAGTTTTTGAACCTTTTCATCGAATTCCGCAAAAATTCATTCAGACGATATTTCTAAAAGCACCTTGAACTTTTCTGCCACCGGATGTACCTTTTTGACGCGAATTTTTTATATTTAAATAAATATTTTTAGTTCGTGCAAACCTTTTTCTTTCAAAAATTTTGTTCGATATTCAGTTATTCTGTTTGAATTTTAACTCTCATCGAAATCATGAAGTGATTTTCATTGAATGAATTCCCAAAGTAATTCCGAAAAAGCTTTAAAAGTTCAATTTCCCTGTTTTTGCCAGTTCATTTGTTAACATCAATCGAGTGTACTCAGTAAATTTCAACAACTTTACACGCTTCCCGTGCCATCAATCAATTACAGCGAGCATTTTTTCCGTATAAAACGACAACTTAATGAAATTCAATTGAATTGGAACATCATCCATTGCTGTGATGATTGAATTTTTTAATTTTGGTTTTAACGATCTCAAAGCTTACGGCGACAAAACAATCGCCGCATAATAACGTTGATGCTGGCAAGTGGAGACACGAGCCTTAATTGGAAGTGATGCCGGCTAGCCTCATGATTTGGTACCATTGATCGTTTTAAGTACAGCCTTACTCTTCACAGTCTTAGTTCTATGGTTAAACTACATAATTGACTGGTACATCACGAGTGCAATGCTTAGTGCATTCATACCAAGATTTTCGTTTGATTCGGTTGACCTCAAAGTACAATAACCTGTCATGTTGACCTTCGTGACGCTAAGAGATGTTCAAGACTGCCTTTAGATTGATAAAACTTTGAACAGTGTCACATAAAACATGTGTATCTCTAAATTGACTCTTAATTTCTTTTATTCCAGACAACAATTAAAATACACACAAGCTGTCTCAGAAATGATATTGAATATAAGACACTCGGAGTTCAATGGGATACTACCAGCAAAGATGTTATTGGCCAACTTTTAAGAAGGTATAGTGGAAATTGCTTATGTCAGGAAAAGTAGGTCCTACGTATTGTTCTGTTTTAGATTAAAGATGCGTCACCGTGATCCAAGACTATTTTACTTGTCGATGGAAGTTACAGTTCGTCGGGCTGGAATTAAAACATTACTCACTTTAGATGACGAAGCAAGGCCAGCTATTTTGCAAGCGTGCCATCCAAAAGGTGACTCAAGGTAAATATGTACATCCTTCCTAGCTGAAAGGCAGGACTATCGATCAATGCGACTAGAATAAATTGGCCAAAGCATTTCTAAATTTCATTCTCT
The DNA here is from genome assembly GCA_963971475.1 of Chrysops caecutiens. NCBI lineage: Eukaryota > Metazoa > Arthropoda > Insecta > Diptera > Tabanidae > Chrysops > Chrysops caecutiens. The sequence goes on from OZ020569.1 coordinate 51,612,485, forward strand.
ATGTGAAATGTTCTGCTCGTTATTCAAGCTAACACTTTTAGGATAGAAAGAATGACGGTTACATAATAAATATCTCTTCCTTTTCCAGGATATGCCTGCAGATGCGACCTGGAGGTCTTGTTCGAGTACATACAACAGCATTACAATCGTCATCACGTTACAAATCGTTAGTAATTTCGGAAGAAACTACATCCGATGAACTTCTTGCACTTCTGTTATCTTGTTACAGTTCAGTGGAGCCTGTTGAGCAGTTTTCGCTTTACGAGGTAAATTAAAAATAATGATTTATTGTTTGAAGTTTACTAAATAAGTTAAATTTCAATTTAAGGTATGCCCCGCAGAGGAGTATCAACGAAAATTGCATCCAGATGATATACCACTTCAGGCTCAGTACAAACGAATGCAACGAGGTGAAACTTGTCACTTTCTTGTCAGACGCAACCCAAACTATCCTCGACGTCGACAACTTCTGCCAAGCCTCACAGATACCTCCAGTTTAACCGCAAGCGATGACTCTAAAGATAATACAGAGAATCGAACAGAGGCAGACACCAAGGATAAAACTATCTTACCTTCCACTGACAAAGATAAGAAGGAAAACACGGAAAATGATAAATGTCGAATGTGTCACGACACATTTAAATCGTGTGAGTTTTGTAACAAAAACTCAACTACGATTACTAAAAAGTTTGGAACTATTAATCTTGGAAGTGCGGATTATGAAATTCCACAATACAACCCAGTCTACAATATCCGCGAAATAAGAACCATTAGCCATTGTTTCTCACCTTTAGGGGCTGACAAGAAATTCCTAGATACTGAAACTCCATTAAGGGTTTCAAAAACAACAGTGGATACAAATGGAAACCGAACGAATACCGAAGACTTCAACAAAAACGTTCGACACAGCACAGACTGCAACATGAACATAACATCAATAAACGGTGAAGCTGTAAAAAATGATCCATCGAAGGGTCTTGGACACTATGTCTACATATAACAACTACATAGATACATCTCCTTGAAAACTTCAATTACGATGCTCATACCAAATCCGTATTTAACATTGGGCTGAAGATGCTAAATTCGTTTATTTGCTCGAATATCACCCAGTTGACTAGTCACTTCATGTTTATCTTGTATTGTATTATAAAAGGAAGCTTAATACCTTTCAGAGTTCAACTTTACTATAAACAAAACGTAAATTAAAATACTGTATAGAAACGTAGATTTAGTTTGTTTCTAGGAATTCTACGTTTGTCAGTATCTATGCTGTAGTGTAAGCGAATATCTAAATTAAATTCAATGCTCGAATTGATCAAATTCAACTGTATATAGGCCACTAAAGGCGACTGAATCATCAAAATGTTATATGTGGATGTATGCTATATTACGAATCAGACATGCAAGTAATTTCAACTTTAATCCTTGCTTGTAATACCTCCATGTTACACGTAGCCATTATCAATATTGTTGTAATATCAATATAATGTAATCGTATACCATTTCTTTGTTTCCTGCTTACATAATACCTACTTGTGCTTTAATTAAAATCATTTTTGATTAAACTTCATTCTTATGGATTACGTTGCTATTATATAATTGCGAGAATGATTTCACTTTGTGAAGATAACAAGTACATTCATCAAGCATTCTTGACAAATTCATTTGTGAAATGGAAATTTTCTAGATGTATATATGTATGTATAACCTATACCATGTACTAAATATATATTATTCAGATATTTTAAGATGTTCTATTCTAAGTAGAAGCAGCATTTACGCCAAAGATATATAAATAAAAGTATATAAAATTTTATAAAATATGGAAGCATTTGCTACGTAAAACAGTACTTTAATATTTAATTGCACGCATTTCGGAATTGTAACGATTTTTAATTAAACGGTTATGATTTTATGAACCATGTGTTTCATTTACAAATTAGAATTTGTGAACTGTTTAACCTTAATTATGTGGTTATGGTTACATTACATGAATTACCACTGATTGCCTTCATGAGTTTTCAAATCATATGGAATTTGTGAAAATTGAAAGGCAAATAACTAAAAGCATGTAAAAAAATCGATTTTATTAGAAAAATGAAAAATTATTAGTACAAAAATGTGAATTACAACGTCTCCTCATCAGTTTCTTCCTGATCATCTTCGATGTCAGCGTCTAGGTTTTCAATTTCTTCATCGACGAAATCATCCTGCTCATTATCTAGTGGTTCGACTTCTTCATCGTCTTCGTCATCTTCTAGATCCTCCAAGGAGTCATAGTCATCATTGTCTTCATCATCATCTTCATCATCTTCTGAATCTTCTGGTGTAGGGGTTGATGAAGACAAAGTGGCATTTCCTTCCTCGGATGTAGGAACAGTGGAGTTCGTGTCCAAAGAAACTGAGTCGTTTGTAACATTAAGAGGCAAGTCTTGCAGGTTAACATGATCTTGTTTGATTCCTTGCACCAACTGATTCCTCATCTTCTTCCTTAGTTTGTCAAACCGTTTAACTCCCAGCATGACTGTGACAAGACGGTTCTTGTTCTTCTGTGCTCGTAACAAAGCCTTGGAGAGGATTTTTGTGAATTTGGCCATCACCCTTACTTTGCGGGATGCAGATTTCAAGAGACGTGCCACCATATGATCCTTGGTATGACTGTCATGATTCATTTTGCGGATAGTCTCCACTCCACGGGCTGTTGTTTCCAAAATGTCGTTGTATGATTCTCTTGTTTTTTCAATCAACATGTTCTCTGCTTCCAAAACGTTTCTAGCACCTGCAGGATCATTCAAAGTGACTTGAGCTACCACTGACAACTTTTTAAGGTAACTGGCCAAGGCTTTTTTAGTTGTCCTTACAAGCTTTGACTTTGACTTGATCAATTGACGTTGGAATTTACTTTTGCTTTTCTGGACCTTACGCTTGAATTTATTTGTTGCACGTAAGACTTTCGAGACTGAGTGCTTGGTATCGGTGAATAATTTTCCGGTACTTTTTGTCATTTGAAGAAGCAACTTGGCTTTACCTAGAGCTAATCCGTCAAGTACTCCAAAAGCAAGATTATGGTTAAAGCCACCAAGACCTCCTCCAAGTCCACCTTTCCTAGACTCATCAGTAATCCCGAAGGAGGATAGTAAATCCTGCCTTATATAGTTCATAGCATCTGAGGCCTGTTGAGCCCTCTCCAGAGCGTTGGTTGGGAATTTTGACTGTTGACTTCCATCTACCTGGTTTTGAGAAAGCAAGTTGTTGATAACGTTGGCCTCAGATCCTAAGATGTTGTGCAGGACTTGGTTGACATTTTCCATAACTCCTGATACCAAAGTGGATATGTCACCGAAGACTTGTTTTGGTTGCCGAGATGACTGTGCACAGGTGGCAACCATAGCAAACATCACACCAAATACGTACAACTTCATTTTTCCTCTTGTTAATGAATTTTAACTACGTTCCTTAAGCTCAAGTTTGAAGCTGAAGAAGCTCACTTGATCTGATGATTTCTAAAAATTCTTCAACCTTTTATACTTCATAAGTTACATTACTCTTAGGGTGTTATGATTTGGAAACCGTTACAAATGCAACTGTTCAAATACGAGTTTCCTCACAGGTGGTTTTGGGCGATGCCATTAGTTAAAAAAATGTGAAATGGTTTTCTGAATTTGGGAATGTGTTCCAAAACACGGGCACATGATCCAAAAAAAACTTATGACGCCAAGTAAATGGTACTCACTGGTAACATTGTTATTGGCCGAACTGATTACATGAATCCAATCCACATGGAAACTTATTCTTGTAAAAAGACTAGGACTTCCCGATGTACAATTAACTGGACTGGAATCAATAATTCCAACGAGTAATCCATCACAAATCAACGGCCCACCAGAATCTCCATTGCATACTGCGCTACTGTTGGGACTAATTGCGCAAATGAAATTTGGTGATATAACACCAAAAATAAGGTGACAAATGGGAAACGGAATCACTTCAAACTGTCCGACGTGAAGGTAATTAGCGACCTGAAAGTCGTTTTGGAGTCCCCACCCAGCTACATGACACAAACTTATATAATTGACCGCAGTTCTGTTTATCTGGGCTAATCCGATGTGGAATCCATCAACAGGAATATCGTCCCTTAACAAAAGTATAGCAATATCTGGTTCCGACTTCAGCGTTATATACTGTGGATGTAGGACTATCTTTTCCAGTCTTGCTTCGTATCTGTAAGGACCGTTCCCATTCCACAGGGGATCACCTGCGACAACTTTTAAGTAACTTGAATTTATTATGTTCATATCCTCATTGACTGTACAGTGTGCTGACGTCAGCACTTTGCGGTGAGAAATCAATGAACCCCCACATAATAAATGCGGAGCTCTAGTACTCCTGGTCACAATAGCCACAACAAAATTATACTTTGTCCAGTTCGCTGGTACTGAATTGTGAAGCCTTTTCACGATTAATCCAGAAACACTGAAGAGAGCTAAATTTACAAAAGTCCATATTGCGAATTTGAAGTGCATCTTTAATTACAACGCGACCATAACTAACGATTTTTGCACGAAAAAAGAGTTACTTTCTGCTAGTCATCCCGGTTTGGTTCCAGGTTTCTAAGGTGACCCCAAATGGTATTCAATGCATACTTGATTGTGAAAAGTTTTCAAAAACTACATGCAATCATCTAGCCATGCTTGGATAACCTCAGAGAATTGATACAATTTCGAAATTCTAAAGTAAACTGTAACAGAAAACCATTTTCCAAACTTTCTAACGACAAAGCTGTGGTATTAGATTCAAAAGTTTCGAATCTGGGCTCTTAAATTGGGATATGTTGCCTATATGCCACTTGTGTTTACTCACTTTCACCTGCAACACAATTTTGGTGGTTTGTTTGTTCATTTGGGCCACAGATCACGTGCAAATGGCTATAAAAGAACCTACACTAGATTCTATCCCGATAGTTGCATTCAATAGTCTGAGGGTTCAATTGATTCAATAATCATGAGGCGAATAGTGTTCGCTTCTTGTCTCTTGATATTCTTGAGTACGAAGCAGATTTGTGGAAATCCAGTCAACAGGTTTGAAGTTACAAAAACGCTTAGTTCGACACCGGTGTCCTTTGACGATGATATCAATGACATCGACGAAATTGACTTCGAAGATAACGGCGACCTCGAGAGTATTCTTGCTGATTCTTTCACTACAAAATCAGATAGCAGTTTGACACTCGTATCCGATGCAGTGAGCGAATTAGTAACAAAAACACAAAACACTATCTCAAACTCCACTGATCCCAATACGGCAGCTCTTCTAGAACTGACAACAAAGACGGGATTGCTATTCACTGACACAGCCAAGGCATTTTCACGAATGTTAGGATCCACTGAACTTCTGGTGCCTCCCAACAACAGGTTTCAAAGCATCGACCAAGCTCAGTTCCTTAAAATAAAACAAAAGTTTACAGAAGAAACAAAATCAACACTTGCCGAGTTTCTCGACGAACTCTCTCGAGGTACCAGCATTTCTTTCGATAATGGAACAAATGCCGCTGATATTTTAGAAGTGCAAGGACTGTTGGTGGACAAAACCAGAGAGTTCTACAAAACGATTCTGGCAAGCACCAGAAGTGTCATGATTGACATATACGTTTCGCGATCCACAAACAGAAAACTAAAGCTCCACCTCGCTTCAAGTGCATTAAATTCATCTTCCCAGAAAATTAAACTTTACACACAACTTATCAAGAAAATTTTCAACACTCTGCACAAGAAAAAGAAACGTAAGACAACTCTGTTTCACATCAAGAACCGTCTGAAAGGATCCAACAAACACAAGAAGAAATTCAGGGACCAAGTAACCACTGTAAAAGATGAAGACCATCAAGGAGATACAGCTGAACTTGGACAGAACTGAACTCACAAAGAGCCACTAGAGATGGTGTGAAGTACTTTCTAATTTTCAAGTGAATCGTTTTTAGTTTTAAGGAAATTTTTATGGTTTCTGTGTGATATGAAATGTACGAATTCAAATAGAATTTTGTTTTTATCATTTTAATTTTTAATTTGTGACGATTTTAAGGATACTGTAGACAATTTCCTAGGAACCAATTTCCCTTTGGAACCACTGCAATATCTCAGTGAAAGTATTGAATATTCATATACTCCCATAAAACCTTATGGATATGAAAGTTCCATTATAGATAACCATTTATGTATGTAAAATAAAATTTCTCACCTCTGTTAGCATGAACACTGAAAATATGTTGTGGAATATTTTGTGAATTTTTCTGCATTTTGGTGAATTCAAATGTTGCACATGCAATGCAAATATTCCTTGCACTCAGTGAATGCAATTTGCCTCGATTATATTTGCATGGAATTTGGTCTGTTTAACTTTGAATCCATAAATATGCGAAATTATGATCAAATTTCCGTTCAACCCAATATGGACACTCATTGCAACGGAAATTGGTACTTTTATTGCACTTATAACTTTCCAGAAATACAAAGCTTGCGAATTGATAAAACCAAAGATATAAAGAGTTCTCCTACTATTATTCGAAAATTAAATAAATTACTTTAATTTCACCGAAGAGAAATTAATGAACAGTGAAATTTTGGAATGGGAATGGAAAATAACAAATCTAAAGATGAAGATTTACGAATCCGTGCTTGAAAACTTAATCGTTAGGATAAACCGACTGCTTCTTCTAACAGATTACCCACCAATCAAAGATAATTGTGAATATTTTCTTAATTTCAATTTGAAATTTGAATTAGGCACCCTCGCAAAGTTATTAAAGTTTATAACAATTAATCCTTGGAATGATTTTCCATTTCATTGCACGAAGACAAGTCTAATGATAAAATCAATATTAATAGAAAGTTTCATTGTGCATATTTATGAGCAGAAGGGACATCTAAGGGTTCATTTTTATGGACATCGGATGTGACATCGATTGGCCATAAATTGCTTTCATGAAAAACCATGAAAATTATAATACCATAATAAGATCGTAAAAATTTTTTATTTGTCCTACTTCTTCTAGTGTGTAACAAATTCTAAGCTAACGAAATGCCATAACATCTTTCCTTGACTAAGATTTAAGGCAATCAGAAAGTTCTTTCTTAATATCATCTCCAGCATCTTTGAACATTTGCAAAACACTTTCATAGCAATGTTTGAGATTCTCCATGTCACTTGAAATCTGAATAGGAGTTGAGACTTTCATATAGTTGGCAGTTTTGTTGAGCTGCGTAACTGAGTTATCAAAATTTGTTTTTGCATTGTCAGAACATTCAGAAGGATCTGTGGTTCCGGTTTCATTCTTATGGCACTTATCGAGATTTGTGACTACTTCTGTTGCTTCCATGTTCAGAATGAACGAGAGAGCTACTTTCAGCATGTCAAAGGTCTTCTGTACTTCCGAACCATGGAATATTCCACAATTGGACAAATGTGTTCCTGTGGGCTGTGCAGAGTGTAAAAGTTTTGAAAAAGCCTTCTGAGCACAAGTGAAAGTTTTAATGCTTGGTACTCCACTTGATAAAGTCTTTGTGATGTCATTGGAGACTCCCGGCAGTAAATTAGCACTCAAGCCAATTACTGACCTCAGGGTCTCCAAAGTTTGCTTCAACGTGTCTTCCATGAATGTGATAAGATCCCCAACGATGTCCTTAATAATAGAAATGAAGTCATCCTTCATTTTCAGAATATCATCTACGTACGACGTAGATACGTTGAAAGGCTGAAGAACCTGTTTAATCGAATCAACTATCCCGGAATTAACCGCATCGACAACCGAATTAAACGTTTCGTTAAACTTGTTATTCTCAGTCAAACTAGACTCCACTTGTCCAATCATTGAAGTTGTGCCATCCAAAACATTCTTAACTCCATCCGAAGCTGCTTTAATAAATCCATCCAAAGGGTTTCCATTCGTCATTTGAGGAAAAATATTATCCAAGAACTGTCCACCTGTTTTGGTAATAGCATTACTATCAGGATTCGAAGCCGAAACCTGTAAAAGATAGAAATATTTCATGTTATCTAAACATATATTTATTTGATAAAAATCCTTGAACCTGATATGCCACAAAAGGAAGCAGCAGTAGAACTAGAACTTTCTTCATGTCGACGTCGATCTATTACTGTCCGCGTTCCAGACGAAATTACTTAGAACTGATTGATGCTAACACAACTATATAGCCGATCTTCTAAGCTTTTTGTTTTAGAATAGAGCACGTTCAACAGGTAACTCTTGAAATCTTATTGTTTTCGCTAATTATTTCTGAAACATTAAGTTTATTTACCTTAGACGAAACCTTCCTGTGAACGTGACATTTATCCCTGAAAGTTTTGAAATTTACGCAATTTTAACAAGATATTTATTTGAATTCTCGAAATTCAACAAGCAAAGTTTGTAAATATTGCTGTGAATAATACTGTAATGAATTTATATTATGCAGAACAAGCATTCAGTGATATTCGGTTCACATTATGAATGTCTCCGAGCTATTTTTCAAAAGTTAGATATGACTCAAAGGCTTGGGCTGGAAGTTTCATTCGTTGACAAGCTAATAATTCTTAAGTTGAACTCCAAACTTTCATAATAGGACTTAACATTTCGCAAAGATATCTTTTCAGAATTACCACGACATTAAAAGGAATCCGTTGGTTATAAAACCAACTTTTTCAACATATTGAAAGTCTCTGGTTAAATTGGTGTCTTTGGTAGAAACTTTGCTTGAGTTCTTAAACTCTTTCGCAATTTTTTAAACACAATTCAAACCGAATGCGTAACTAACAAAGAATGATATAATAATATAATGTAATAAAATGTATATTCACAAAACAAAATGGAATTGATGTAAACTCACATGACCATTTTTATCTCCACTTTTATACAATACATAACATCTTTTCTAAGCCATATCGTAGAGTTCATGTTGCATTAAACTGAAGGTTATTAACCTACAATCCCAAAAGGATAGTATATTTATTGCCCATAGTACGCTCATAGCACGTATAAAGTTATTTATAAAATCACGCGCCCTATTTAATTCCGAAGCTTCAATTTTACTTTGTAGCAACATATTTCATTGTAATTAAATTTGTGATTAAACATAATGCCTGCAAGGTTTCATAATATCTAGAATGAGCTCTCTAGCTTATAATAAAATGTTTTCTCCAAAAGTCAAGCTAGAAATCCTTTTAAATAACAAACTGGTATTAGACGCCGTTAATTACTGATAAGATTTATTCAGTACCCTTACCCGGAAATTATCTTGTTTCTCTGTTGTTATAATTTAAAGAACATCTTTACAAAATGTTATTATCATTAAGTGCTTGGTGCCATTATCTTTATTGCTGGTACATTTAATAGAGTCGTGTTGGTGGGAAGGATCCCATTTCGGCCAATATATAAATATTTTGTGGAATTGCTTTATAATTTAGTAAATTGCATGGAAGTCATACTTTTTAAGCAGCTAAATTGAAATTGTTTTAATATTACAAAAACATTTCGGTTCATTGAGAAAATATTGTAACATTTATTTTATTCTTTAACATTTTCTAAATTAAAACATTTTGACCAAAAATGATCCATTGTATGATACAAGTGCTTCCGTACATGTGCCAGTGAATGTGCCTCATCAGGATAAAACTGAAATTTAGGAATATGCTATATACAATATCACATAATTTATATGAAACTTATACCATTTGTTCAAAGTCGATATCAGCAAGTTGGAGGGCTCTTGAAAGTATCATCGACTGCTGGTAGTGAACGTTATCGTCGCCACTGCCGTGAATCAACATATAATCATGGCTTTTAAATCCATCCACTTGCTTGGAAACATCCCCCGCTAGATAATTTGCTAAATTATCGGACGGTGTTGGTAGACCCATGAACCGTTCGGTATAAATTGAATCTTAAAGTAGTGAGAATGAAATGGAAATCATATGAGGTTCTTATAACGCTTACCATAAAACACCCAAGATGTAACTGGTGCTACTGAAATTCCACATTTGAAGATTTGCTCCTTGTCTTTGGCCATAACCATGGCAGATACATAACCACCGTAGCTCCATCCCCATATACCAGTTCTCTTGGGATCTACAAATGGAAGCTTTTCCTGTAGATGTTTGGTCACTGCCAATTGATCTTCGACTTCAACTGTTCCAAGACGATTGTTGATTTCGTACAACATTTTCCTTCCTTTGTTCCCAGAGCCGCGACCATCAATGATAGCATATATCACTTTCTGCGAGCTAACCAAGTAAGTGTCCCAAGTTATTGATAGCGAGTCCGTCACTCGAACTGAATTAGGGCCACCATATACTGAAACGATCAGTGGATACTGTTTCCTCGGCTTCTTATCGTCAAAATCAACTTCTGCTGGAAGCATCAACTGCACTATTGCCTTGTGTCCACCTTCCACATCAACTTCAACGTATTTGATTTGTGGCAACTCATACTCTTCCAAATCTTTCCTGATCTCTTCCGATTTTTCCCACATAGTCACCACTGAGTTGTCCTAAGGAAATACAATGATTTAAATGAAATTTTTGAAGCCTTGGAAGTGTGTACTTACATCAGTAGTCAAAACTTTGATGTACTGTAGAACAGGTCCTTTACAGATTAAAGTGTAATAGGTGAAGTTTTTGCTGAACTCCGCGGAAGCGTGAGTGCAAGGTGTTCCATCATCGAATGTTACGTTGCAGCTCAGACATTTTTTATTTTTGTACACATGCTGTTCCATAGGCAAATCTCTGGGAGCAGCTTCGAAGAATCTACAAACAAATAATGTAATGAAAAACTACCAAAGCCAACAATACCACTTACACATCACCAGTTTCTTCCCGATATCCATACACTTTGGTTACAGTGAAATTACCGAGTGGTTTTCCTACATTTTCCTTTTTAGCGAGATCTATGTTCCAAATTTGTAGCAAATCATCCATCCAATTCAGCATTAAACAGTTGCTACCACTTTTACCACATGTCAATGGTCCAAACATGAGCCAACCGTCTGGTTCTTCAAGACGTATTATCTATAACAATCAACGGATGTTATGTGTTAGAACAAGTGATCCTGTAGAAGCTTACTTCGTCGCACTCGCCCTTCACATCACACTTCTGTAGCGATCCCAAATTCTGTCTCCTATTCGACCAATATGGTAGAAGTGATTGGGGATCAGACCAGGCTACGGTCAGCAAAATGTGATCCTCAGTGACAATCGAAGTAGGAGCCTGAATTAATATCCACTTTTCCTTAGGCGTTTCAATATCGAATAATCTCAACTCCACAGAAGGATTAGGTGTCCCAGCTTTTGGATATTTCAGAAGGTTTTCAAATGGATATTGTGGGAATTTTAGCTCAGCTTCTTCGTATTGAACGAGAGGAAAATCAAGCACTTCCGTGTCGTTGAAATGTGCAAAGGCCAGCTTTTTGCCGTCTGGAGAGAACCACATAGCTCCTCCACTGTACAAAACCTCTTCCTCGTAAACCCAGTCTGGTACTCCATTGTAAACTATCCCAGGCTTTCCATCGGTTGTTACCTGGACTTCTTCTTCTGATGGAGTCCTGATGAACAAATTGTTATCAACAACAAATGCTAGCGAATCACTTGTTGGAGACCAAAGACAGTTCTGGATAAGAGATCCATTCGCAACTTTTGTGATAATTCTAAATCAGTAATTTAAGTAAATTTATGTGTTTAGAAAACGGTTTCCAAAAATTTTATTTACTTAGATTCCATGTCATAGATGTCGTAACGTGCAACTTCCGTGTAACGAAACACTGATACCGTATCATATTTAAACAAAATTTTTTTCTTGTCTGGCGAAAATTTGTGATCATCATACATAAACTGAAAATGTTGCAATTGTTTTTATGGTAAACACGAGTTAATTCCAAATTACACATTTTGCATGTAAACATACCATTTCGAAAGAAGGTACAAGCATTCTATGTTTTCCTGTCTTGGCATTGTACTCGGTCAAAGAACCTGATTCCGACAAGTACTCGATCTCATGATCTGTGAATGGATATGATTATAAAGTGTATTGGACTAGCCACTGTTGGAATCCTAAAATTCTTCCTAAAAATTAGTATCTTGTAACAGATCATTTAATAGGTGAACAGATTACTAGAGTTTACTCCAAGCAATTTGGGAGGATTTTTCTAAGTCCTCTCTCGTTACTCGAATAGTACAAAAACGCATTTGGGTAGCCTCGAGCAACTTCATTAACGAACATAAACAAATTGGACAAATGTCAAATGAACAGGGTTTTACAACTAGCTTGAAGTTACCGAGTAAATTTCTCGTATATTTCCCCTCCATTACTTTTTGTTAAATTCTCTCAAAACAATTTTTTGATCCAAATTCGTGCTTAGTACAAAAACGCCAATTTCGTGCTCGAAACATGTTGCAATAAGTTCCGAGCAAGTACGTGAACAGACCTAATATTTTCAATACTAAGTTCTTTCTCGTGACTCTTGATACCTGGTACTGTGAACGTCAGTCTAGTTTCTCGAGGTATTTCCCAAGCATGACCAATCAATATCGCGGAGCGGTCTTACGAGACTTGCATTCTGATTACAACGAATACAAAGTATAGCACAAAAACTGTAACAGACTCTGTCAAAACTTCTTAGGAATGCAGGTTAAAAAATCAAAACCTCATGGATTGAGTAGCTTGGTTTGGAATTTACTTAAAACAAACAACACTTGAAGCACGACAAAAGCTCGCCTCAAGAAAGTAAATGTGGTTGAGAAAAATCCAAAAATGCCGTGACGAAAGCATTGGTTCAATGTAGTGGAACAAACCTCGTCAAGTAATAAAAATTAGGTATTTTGAGTGTAATGCAGCCGAGAAGTATACTTATCATACCCTGATCATGAGCTAGAGCTGAGAGTTATTGTCATAATCAGGCATTAACTCAACTTGCGCTGTAGTTAAAAATTCCACTTTAAGCCGGGTTTTCTAATCGATCAATTTAAAAAAATTCAACAACTTGTGATAACGAAGTAGTTACAGATACCAAAACTTCATTCAGGTAAAAGTTAAACTATAACTACTAACCTGAGACCCATGAACCATTAAAAGATGGGGTCATGAATTTATGCGACAAGACATCCTCAAGTGCAACTGGTTTCCGCACTTTCTTCAAGCCGGTCTTCAACAGGCTAAATGGACTGCAAAAATTTCCAGTTAAAACAAGCAGCAAAACGGCTAAAGATCGTATTAACTAAAAACAAATATTTTTATATGTAGCTTAAATCCAGGAATTCTATCTCAACGATATTAATCTTACCATTTTTATTTTATTTTTGATGAGTTTAAGTCAAGGTTAATGTGGCTTTGGCAAAATCTCCAGCGTTTTCTCGCTAATTTGCGAATTGTAACTTAACGAGGAAAAACCTTATTTATCCCGGTCTAATATCTACTTAATAACAACTAAAAGGAACTTTATTAGCTATCACCACACCACTAACCTCCACGTAAACTGTATAAACAGTCTTTTGAAAACAAGCCGCTTTCGAAGCGCGGAAAATGTTGTGCGTTCAACCTGAGGACGTCAGAATAATGACTGGAAGGTGAAACATTTCAGCTTTCAGGTGTCTAGTGAGCAGCTTGCTCATGGACATTATGAGATAATATCATTAGTAATTGACAACGAATTCTCACGGTATTCACCTTCACTCCCATGTCCCTTGTGATACCTCCACTTTTGTACCTGAGCTCAGTATCGAAATAAACTCAAGTGAGCTGGCAAAACCAGAACTCGAAATGTTTGTTCCGAATCAACAAGTTGTCTCTGCTTGGCGATCAAGCTCTCGGTGCAGATCGTTGATAGCTTTGGCAAAGAATGACGACGAGCCATACATAATTTTCAATAAATGGAACCTGCTTTGGGGGTTTTTGGGGAATTGACGGTTTGTTTACGTCAACTTTTTTCTGTCCCACGGAACGGGGTAAACAAACCGTCTGGAACAGCCGGTTTAGATTCACTTTCTTCGAAGCCACTACGCTGTGAACATCTTGTAACCTAAGGCAACCAAAGATTTGTTTCTTTTATTACATTCCGTTCGAAATCCTGCTTACCTTGGCAAGGTCATCAATGTTGAGTTGATTTGTTTTTTGGCATCTTTGTATCTTCACACCAACTTCCGGATGTGCAATACAACACAAGATTAGCAGCTGTGTTAACAGTAGCATGTGAATTATATCACATCAGCTAATGTTACAAGCTTAAGTTGAAATTTACGTTGATCAAATATCAATAAATTTTCACGGTTCATTATGTCCTTTACAGATACAAATTCCGAAAATTAATTAGCTTTACATTGATCTTTGTGGATAATAATACCTTGTTTATTCGCGTGTTTTAATTTTCAAGGAATTCACTTCAAACTCAAAATTAAATTTGAATTTTGTTAATGAGGAAAACATTTGGTTTCTATAATTGTATTTGCGTTGGGCAATCATTTTATTTCAATCTTATACGAAAATCCTGTATTTATCAGAAAGTACAGGAGTTTCAGCAGATGGAAATTCAGGTGATTTGCGATTTTAGCAGTGACTGATATATATTGGTTAGTGGTAGCTTCTAGTAGTGCTTCTGTAGACATTACATTAAAATTACTACCTTGAAGATAAGTCATCCAATTTGACTTATCAGGATTTATTGCTTGTGGCCGGGTAAATTTCCAATTGCGAAATTAAGACAGAAATAGGTATCGTCTTTGAAATGAGATATGCGATGCCACAAATATATTTACAATTTGTTCAATTAATTTGTTAAAAATTACAAGTAGATATGTACTATTTCAAAAACCAACAATCTCACCTTGCTAGTTCGTGTACAAAAAATTCCTTTTTATCCTTATCATCAACTTGAACGCCAAAATGTAAATAATCACCCTGGAGGACATGTTTTCAAGTTTTAAATGAATATCAAATGGATGGAGCGAGCTATTTCATATTCCCAAATCATCTTCATCGTTATTCATAGATACCGAAAAAAGATACGAAGAAAAGGAACAAAATATGTATTATCGATAATATCCTGTCATCATCTGGGATAAAGCTGTCCACCGTTGTTTTATCGTCAAGACAAATTTTCAATAATCTGTTGTTGTCGCACGTGTGCCACTCAAGGAGGCATCAGGAAAGAAGCGAGATTAAAGGACTTGTTATCCTCGAATGCTCGTAGATCAAACTGCTAGACTCTTAACTTTAAACGGAAGAAGGAGTCTTTCGTGATATTCAACTATCAAGTTCCTGACCTTTTCCTCTTCAATTTTAAGGCTACTAGGAATTTATATGTAAAAACTGGTGATGAAGCTGAACTTATAGGTATAATTCTGGGCACGTGTCTACAGTTGGCAGAAAACTTAAAAATAGCCACCTTAATTACTAAGTAGAACTTGAAAATTTTTTCTTCGAACATTTTCATAACAGAAGTTTTCCTTATAATTTTCTTGAATCACAAATTCAAAAATAAACCTAAATATAACTAGGTAGGTACCTTGTTCATATTCATAATACAAGAGATTTCTTTGAATGACGAGTGAAAAAGGAAAGAGTCCTTCGATAGATTTTATCTGGATAACTCTGTACTGTTTTCATGGATACGTATCCATCGTTATCGTTGGGGTCGATTTTCAAATTTTCTTATAAATTAATTTTATCTTCACAAAATTTTCCGATTCAACAAATTTCTCATCGTGACACTTGATATGTTAAACTACTCAACAGCAATCTTATGATTTATCCACTGGTGCTCAACAGATGGAACCAAATTTATGTATTTGTTAACTTTCTGAAACCTAGATGTCACTGCATGCAAATTTTAAATTCCAAGTGTCAAACTTTGACATTTGGACATAGAGAAGAAAGAAATGACATTAAGCAACTTCTCTATACGCAAGACACCGTACAATGGATACGTGGAACTTTTGATGGTGCAAGTTATTAAGAAAATATAGAAAAATTTAAATTTAATCAAAATGGCATCGACAAGGAGGCCTAAAGATGGTCTTTTGGCGAAAGTTAATTTCCCACTGTATGCAGTAGAAATGTTGACAAGTCGACATGTTTTAGTGGCTGGTGGCGGAGGTTCAAGTAACACAGGAGTTGCTAATGGTTTTGTATGATCCGATTCTTAAGGATTTCAGACCTTGTTTTGTTGAAAAACTTTAATTTTAGGAAATTTATGAAATTAATCATAATGGACGTCATTTTGTTGCCGAAGAAGTGATTCGTCATGAAACTGGGTTAAGTGTTGTGATGAACTTAGCTGTGAAGAACAATGATCATAGATCGTTTCTAGTAGCTGGACAGGAATCTCATTGTCAGATGTATTACATTAATCCGAGAGTAGTTATCGAAGGTGAAGACGGTGTTGATATGAGAACTGGTCGCAGTGAGAAACTAGAAAATGGATTACGCCGAAGGCGACTTAGTTCTAGAGTAGAAGATATTAAGGATGATCACAAGACAACCCCAAATGGAGTGAGTCCAAGCCTTAAACGCATCAGATTTGATATTAAAACAGGAGATTCGGTGCAAACAGACTTCACACCCGTAGAACCCATTCAACGTGTCGTGAGAATCAGTCCAAATGGAAAGTTCATGGTTACTGGAGGTACAGATGGGCATATAAGGATTTGGTCTTTTCCTAAAATGATAACGTGCAGTGACATTAAGTAAGGGAACACTGTTACATGCTATGAACATTTATTAAATTATTGTTTGTACTTTAGTGCTCATACAAAAGAAATCGATGACATTGACTTCAGTCCAGATTCGAAACATTTGGTATCCATTGCAAAAGACGGTGAAGCAAATATTTGGGATGTTAGTACTGGACTGAACTACAAAAAACTCCAGTGGGAGAAACCTCAAAATGTTAAATATTTGTTTAAACGGTGCCGGTATGGTGTAAATGAAAACAAAAAGGCTCCTTTTCGACTCTTTACGATAACAAATCCTTTGGGGAAGGTGGGAAAACAGAGAGGATACCTTCAAGTATGGAATCCTGTTGAGGGCAGGTTAGCAAATGCAGTTGGAATTGATGAAAGCTTAGCTTCTTTAGCTGTCCGAGATGATGGTCGGTTTGTTGCTGTTGGCACCATGTTCACAGGATCCGTATCCATTTATATTGCATTTAGTTTACAGGTAAATATTTCTATAATTCTATGATATTCATAACACTTATTTTACCCTTTCATCAATTCCAGCGAGTTCTTCACATTCCAAACTCGCATTCAATGTTTGTTACTGGCCTCGCGTTTTTACCCGTAACAAACCAAGAGGGACCACCGATTTCTAGTAATTCAGAAGCAGACGTTATTTCAATTTCTGTGGATAACAAAGTTTGCATTCATAGTTTGCGTTATAGACGTAAGTCACTGAAATGTGCTAATAAGATATATAAGGCTTAAAAGTAATGTTTCCTTTCAGATACATTACCAATTTGGCTGGCGGTAATACTAATTGTTGCAGTTCTGTTTTGTACGTTTCTTTTGTGCTCGTATATAGGAATTTAATCGCATTTGCCATTAAAAAAGTGACTGACTGTTGAAACAAAACATTCGAGAAAATTAATTGTAAATGACTTAAATAAAACGTGCATTTGTAAATTGAAAAATTTTGTTGAAAATTTAGAGTGCAGTTGCATGTAAACATTCTCAGTGTATGAGAAGCCATAAAAGTATAAAAGCAGTGTGAAGTTTGCATTCGTCCTGTAAAACTGTTTTACCGACAAAAATACAAAAGTGACGGTTGAGTCCTGACAAGGTGGACATTTTTTTTTCTACTTCGTCCACCCAATAATGCGGCATTTTGAATTGGAGAAGAATTTCAAGTAGTCTTTCATCTGCAGACCATTTCGTCCGATAAACTGAATCAGTATAGATTTTGTGTTCGAAGTTACCATTTGTGAAAAACCTGAAATAATTTAAGTGCATTCAGAGGTAATATTACTTTTCAAAAGTGGATTTAATAATAATTTAATGTAAATTTTGTCGTTACAAATTTGAAGTAAATTTTTTTATCAAATTAAATTAATTCACGAATTTCCGGATAGTATTAAAATTTGCTCATTATTTTCACACAGAACAAAGTGTTTCAATTCTGTTACTACATCCTTTTCCCAAAAAATCCATTTTTGTCTTCAAATCAAATTAAGTGATTTTTTGAAAATGTGCCAAGAAAGGAAACGTGAGAGTGTATTTGCAGCAGATGAAGGACCATGCGTTCATAAAGCCTTATAAATGTTTCGTTGTGTTACTCAACTATTGCCGGCGTTTAACACATGCAAAGGTTTTCATGGATTTTTCTGGATTTAATAAGATTTACCTGATTTTAAAACGTATTATGCAAATGAAAAATCATTAATATCGATTTGGTGGAAGAGTTGTTATCAAAATCGGAATTTTCTATTGATTTTAACTGGGTTACTAGGAATTAAGGTTCGTCAACCTGCTAATGACAAGAGGTATCATTGAAACTGATATTCTCAAAGTATCAGTAGTTGTTCAGGAACTAATAATTATTTAATTTTAGCCTTCATCTGATGTTGCCCTTTTCGGAAAATATAAGCGGATATCGCAAATGGAAGAAAGTCATGAATTTATACTATAAGTTACTAACCACTGCAGCTAAAAATCAAACTTGTTTTGCATTGCAACCCCTGTAATACTGTCTAGCTTCTCAGAGTTTTTCCTATCATCAATAGGGTCACCAAGGTTTTATAAGAATGAGGAGATTCCTTCTTGAAGGAGAGTGTGGTACATGCGACCAGAGTAGTCTAGTAGATACTAACCAATTTAGTCGAAAATCAGATTTAGATTTGTGAACCTGGATCCCGAGTTTAAAATATCGAAAAATTGAAAGTAGATGGTGTATCTCCGACAACTCCATAGAGAATAATAAGAATGTGATTCCTACATTTCCTGTTACTACAAACTGTGAAGATTACTACTTTAACTACTTTAACTTTTTGGATATCTTCAACTCAGGTTCCGGGCGCACAGCTCCCAAGAGTTCTTTGCAAAGTCACTCTTGAGTCTTTGGGAATCAAAAGGCTTTGCTAGGAGAATTGATTATTGAAACTTCTGTCGGCACTGAAGAGACTATATACTTCTGTATAGATCTACTCCTCTAGTTCTTTAAAAATCAGGAAATTTCATTTATTAACAAAATCAAAAGCTTGATCCGGTAAGAAAAACCTGCTCACAATTTCGCATATGGCATTGCTGTCAGATGTTTTTGTTTTGATTGATGTTATGTGAGAAAAGAGAGCATGGATTGTTCTCTTTTAAATGTTTCTCGAGGAGAGTTGATCTTGAAGAACCAAAATACGTTTGCTTCGTTTGTAACCGACAAATTAGATTACTGGAAATGTTATGAGCTTCCCGTGAGAGACGTAAAAGAGGCAAAGAGAAAAGTTTTGTTTTGTTTTATTTCCAAATTTGCAAGAATGGGCTTGTTCATTCCAAAAATGGAACACAATGAGAAAGATTTTCAGCTTGTTCCTCCTTCTGCTAGATTTGACATATTTTAATGTTGAGGACTAGAAAAGTTAAATGTATTTTCTGCAAACGCATTTCGGTGAACGAACTTTGCAGATTATTTCATTTTCAAATGGAAATCACTCTACTTTACAGTACTCAAAATGAAAATGAAGACTGCTACTGATCAAAAAACATCAAGGTCATGCATTGCATTTACGTTTTTAGGGTTTCGTACCCACAAGGTGACAACGGAACCCTGTTAATATGACTTCGCTGTCCGTCCGTCTGTCAAAGTGCTGTATCTCTTGAACCATAATAGGTAGATACTTGAAATTTTCACAAATTGTGTACTATCATGGCCGCTATAACAACAAATATTATTTTAAAAAAAAATGCAAATACAACAAAATCTAACAAATTGCATAAAGAAAGCTGGATGGGAATCATTAATTTGTTGCAAGACGAATATCTTATCTTTTAGTTCATTAACTAATGGTCATATGGCTTACTTCACGTGATACTTTGAAGATAATTAAAACATCTTATAAACCTATATCAAATACAATATCTCACGAAAGTCACTATAAAATATTTCACACTATTCAGAATTTGAAATTTCCAAGAAATTTGAATAAAATTCAGTTTTCTGTAGTCCATGTTACCCATAGCGTCATATCATAAATTAAGGTCTACCGTTTCGTATTTACACGTGCATCTTCATAAATTTAAATCCAAACTATCTCACCAAAACCGAATCTAAAATTTCCGGTTGAGCAAAATGGATTGCCTAATAATTGTAATAAAAGACGCAGTGTGGGTGATTTCAAATTAATTCATTCTACCTATATTAAGTAGAAAATTTAACTTTCTCCAAAACACTTTTCGTATGTAAAAGGTATCACTTACGGTGATTATATTAAGTTAATATTATGAACCTTCTGAATCGAAAACACTATCTGAAGCTACATTCAGAAATAACGACTTTTTCAAATCAGAAACAAACAAGATACATTAATCTGGTTGTGTGCTCTAGCCTTTGCAAGTGCGAGCCCCCCTTATGAAAGATATTAATTTTACGGCAAGTGTTCGTTTCGTGACTCAGAACGACATTGCTCGGAGACAGTGAATAAGATCTCCCCAGTTTGGAGCTTCTATTTTAACGGTCAAAATTTAAACGCAGTAAACAACTACAGCTTGTGTCATTGAAAGTCTCAATTCTAGTTTGAGTTTCTTCAACTACCATAAATGACCTCATCTGCCATGGGTTAGCTTACTTATAAAAATCTCGAGAAAGCTCTACTTGAAGTGGCATCTCCACATCAAATAGAATTAATCAATTGCTGGATACAAACTGTCGTTGAAAATGCAAATAGGAGCCCCCGTAGTCACCCTCATTTCGCCAATTCAATCAATTTTGAAGAAATAAAATCGTTACTTTTCATTGTGGTCGAAATGTCTTGTTCGTCGATGCACTTGAAATCTCGTACACGACATTCTGCGTTGGCGTTTTCAACCGTTGAAAAACACGAGAAATTCAAACATGAATCAACAGAAAAATTCAAGAAATAAATACAAATGGCATTAAGAAAGTAACAAAAACTTGCATTGGAGCTTGAAAATACCGGTGTTCCCGTCTGGTTTATGCAAATAGTTGTCTTCACCATTTTTGGAAACTCAGAATTGGTGATTCTGGAATTGAAGTCTGGTGCTGCGGAAAGCTAAGCAAACAAATCATTCGAGATATCTTTGTCGCAGAATTTGTTCGAACTGATTTGTGCGAAAAGAATTGTAATTTTAAGAAAACAATTTCAATTCAATTTTAGCAACATCTTCATCTATTCGCTAATATGACTCATGCATCTTTCGAATTAATACATACTAAAATTAAAACTGAAATTTTTGAGTTTTGGGGAAAATCAACATTCATCTCTTATTAACCTTCACCAAAACTTTCCCATACAAAAACGTCAACATTTTCTGAAAACCTAAAAATGTGATATGATCTTCAATTAGTGATTCTGTTTATTGAGTTACTTCTCTTCTTAAAGAATGTATGAACATATGATGATCATTCATGTTAATGATTTGAATTTCTTTTATCTGAAAAAGCCTGGAGTCTCTCCTCACATATGGTCCGGTCATAGAACTTCTCTGCCAATTGAGATTTATACTCTAAAATTAATCCAATCTAATCACAGCCATGGGCCTTGACATGACGGTAATTCTGTGCACGCTCGGTTTGTTCATTTATTCCAAATATAGCTTGGACAATGCAGATTAGTTTGCCAAAAAATAAAACGGTCGACGGAAAACTCCATGAAGCCAAGGAGATGTCTTCAACGTTATGACTAAGTGGCGCTTTTTGGTGTTAGTTGTCTTTAAAAACGCGTTGAGGTTCCAGGCGTGTGGGGGATGAACTTCTGAATAAACCAAAACCTAGCTATACTCATATAATTAAACTTGGTTTGATATTTACGCAAAGCTTTTTGCTGTTAATAATTGATCGTAGCTTCAATAAGGTTACCGTGCAATGTCTGCGTTCATTATCGGATGGCTGCCACTGTAGTATCTACTTGACATAGTAGTACCTTTCCTGTAATGAATATTGTCAGTATTTACTTTTATATTGCTTATAATGGGGTAAATAAAACCACTTTCTGAGTTTGAATGGGGGGAAGAGCAAATTTAAGATTCATCGTTGAAAGATAAAGCAATTCTTTAACCTTGAGTGCAATTTGTAGCTTTTCACACTTTATATTCCTTCAGCATTAACAATGTTGTAACTTTTACACACAAAATAAAATTCTCGATTCTTCATGTTGAATTCGAAATTTTAATTCTACTTCCATCCCTTTTGGGATCCAGACGAAATTACCTTCCGTACTTATTAGGGAATACAACGAACTTTTCTGAAAATACTTAACAAACATTGTTGTGAAAGAAACGAGCGGCTTTGTACTCAAACTTTTAAGTGTTTTTGAAGTGGTTAAAATGGCAGTTAATCCTGCCTGTGTAAGGAAGAGCAAGAGATATGAGTCTTGAAGCTTCTTAAAAGTATTTTGTAGACTCAGTAGGACTGAGTTTTAACTGTTTACATACGCTCAGAAAAATTCTCGAACACAACATGACGGCTTCTGGGCATGGTTGGAAGTTGATACATACCTACTTCTTTTTCAAACATTCGTTATTATGGAATTGAAGTTTGGGAACAGGCAAACTTGAATTTTTTTACGTTTTCCTGAGTAAAAACGTTTCTGGAAAACTTGAACTTACTTTTGTTACATAACTTAACAAAAAGTAAACACAGTACGTAGATGTATGTAGTTGTCAACGATTCTACTTCAATTACCATGTGAAAAGTTTCTGAAAACTCCCGAGCTTCTACTAACAAAAACTCACGCAACGTGAATTTATATCATGTATGGTATGCCCTTCATTCCCTTCATTCCCTTCAAGTTTTCTACAAAAAATATATACTAAGAAAAATTTTAAAGCAATCTACCTTCATCTTTTAAACATTCATTTCCTCCAGAATACCTTGGTCCTTTTGATTTCTGTAAATTTCTTCCTAAAGGGGATTTCTTTCAACCATAATATTCTCGGAATGAACGACCCAAGAGGCTCAGACTATAAGAACAACATCATCTACAGCTAGCTCCGATGGGTTTCTTTCCTGTTGCCTATTAAAGTACTTTATGACGTCTCTGGAGACCGTGAGAGAATTTTATGAGAAAGTTCAAGGTATTTACATTCTTCTTATTTATGTAGGTATGGTATGTGTTTTTCTGAGTCACTGAGTGAAAACGTTAAATTGCAGAGGTGTCTGCAGCTTATCCAAACCGGGTGGTTTTCCTTATTCTTTCCAATATGTGTACCCTCATCTGCAAACTTCAAAATATTTTATTTTTGATTCTGGATTATGTCGAAGAAAAATTATGTTTAACATTGGGATTACGAATAATACCAAATTTACCTATATGAATTCATTTCCGTTTGACCTACAATATCCTGGTTGTGTGACGACTTTGGGCACCACTTTTCCGTTAACCCTACATTCATAATCATACTTGGTAGATACACTAAAAGTACACCTCTTAGACGTATATGTAGTTTTTTGATGATTTCAGATCTCTGAGATATCTGGATTCCTCGCTGATCCATACACATGAGTTTTTTGCATTGAGTACAACAGAATTTTGTCATTTGCCGTTTTTTTAATCACAGAAACCACAATTTATTTTCTGTGATCCTGCGAATTATGCTTGAGCGGTGGACGATGTTTAGCCAAGTACCTACTTCAGCAATCTCCCTTTTTAGGCATGGCTTCAAAGTTGGCCTTTCACGGCGCTGTCACACTGTTTTGTGGATACTTATTTTATATACGATCTTCGGGATCTAGTTTGTATTATGTACATATGTATATAACTTCTGAATTGACTATAGCCATATGCAGAATTCCAAAAAAGTAACAAAGTGGCCATTATAAACATTTGTCTGTCAGATGACCTAATTTCTATAGCTCCTTTATGAATCTAGGGTTAATATCCGTTGCGACTTCAAATCTTGAAGATGTTCAATTTGATAGGAATCTTAAACAAGACAAAATTTTTACAGCTTCAAGAAAGGAATGAATTAATAATAATATTCTTCTTAATTTTAATTTTGTCCCAAATCGTTGACACACGCGAATAAGAAATAAACAAAATTTAATTTTCACAATTCTCTCGAAATCAGCTGTAAGGGCGTGCATGTGGGTGTTTTGACGGTTGGCGTTTGAAAGTTTCCAGTATTCATTCCATCCCATTCCATTAAATTTTGCTCTTTGGAAGCAAACGAGAAATGTAACGATCTTTCCAAATTCATTCTGCAAAATGTTCTCTTCCGCCAAATGAGATCTACTCAATATTCTCTCTCTTCATCCAACCGCTGGAAGTGATTGGAAGTATTCATTTGAACTTTTGCATTTTCTCTCATTCCTCTTCGTATAAAAGGCATAACGCGCACTTGACATTGCATTAGAGCAGAAGAGTAAATCAAAGAAAGTTGAACATAAAGTTGATAGTGAAGAATTTTGTTTCAAATTTGATCGTTACATTCAATTCAACTTATTTGCGAAAATTTTCAATCGAGAATTTGTGAAAATTGTGATCGATATTATCGAAAAATTTGGATACAATTCGTACAACAATTTCACTGTAAGTAACTGGAACAGGAAAACTCTGGATCACTATTGCGTTTCTTGTTATTATTTGGTGAACAAAGAAAATACATTGAAGGGTTCAGTCGTTTTCAACTTGATGTTGTTGTTGTTGCTGTTGAAGCAGCTGAAGGTTTATTTTGTTTTTGTATCGTTGCACTAAAAGTTCTTGCATATGTGAACGATATATTGAAAAACATTTTCCGAGTTGCAATTTTAATGCAGAAAATGCGTTCAAAGAATACCAAATGTGCATCCATCCAGTTGGTTTCTGTTCCTCTCAGTTTTTGTTTCACATGAAATGTTATGGACATGAAGGAACAAAGAACACAAATTGGATTCTCTGACAACATCTCATTTTTTCGAATGTTTTATTTCTGAATTAACAATCCTGACTTGTTGTAACCGTTTCTGGAACATTTCTGTGTCGTACAACAACCCAGTGGGGAACGATTTAACTGATGGGGAGAATATAGACGTTATAAAAATTATTCTTACTTCAATTGCACATTTTGTTGCTTCTAACTTGAAGTGGGGTCCATCTGTTTGTTCCATCCTGTCGAATGTAAACAAAGTACAAAGTAAACTGACGGAGAGGAAAATGTTGCAAGATAGTACTCGTAGAAGTTTTTCACGTTACATTCAATATTAACATTAATTTTTAAATTTCAGATAAACTACAAGTTATCAAAATCACTTTGAGCTGTCCATAGTCGCCTTAGAAAGTTAATCAACCGTCCATTGAAATTTTATTGGCATTTTGAAAGCTAAGGTCTGGTACCTTAAAACACATTAAATCAGTTGAAGCATTTACAAAATAATCTATACAAAAATGGCACAACCATCCGATATTCTTAATGGAAACGAATCACCTGAAGGTAAGTGCAGACTAATCAGTGAATTAATTAGATTTACTTAAAATTAAGAATCCTTTTTATAAATTAGTCAGGATATTGTGTATGTGTTATAACTACATTTTTGTCAAATTCACAAAAGGGATCCATTAGAAGATAATTTTTTGTTCAATTATGTTTTTGTGATAATGAAGGGGAGTCAAAATCATGTTGGCGTTTGGTAATTGAAATCCATATGATATGTAGATTTCCTTTTCGTTCTTTTCAAGTGTTTTAATGCATAACGCATATCCTTGAAGAATGTTTCACTGGTGTATATATTTTTAGAGAGTACATACAATTTATAATGAGTTCAACGAATTTTTTCGTTTTACAAATGCATAAAAGATTTGTAGGTAGTACATTTGAATTATTATTGTCGAACAGCAGTAGCGTACCTAACTCCCTGAAAAATAAAAGTTCATTGGGGCATGATTCCCCATTTATATGCGATTGTGGTAAATGAGAAGAAAGTCTTTTACATTTTTTCTTTTCATGTGTTTGCAAAGGGTTGAAACAACCCCATTTTTCATTTTCATTGGGGCACAAAAATATTCATCATGAACTCGTTAATTACATCTCTGTCGAGTACTGCACATTGTTTTTCCATGCGTTTAATATGTTCTTTATGACATATTTTGCAGAAATTAAAAAAAAAACATTGTCTATCGTAAATTAAAATCAAAACCCTTCAGACGGTGTCAAAACCTGAGATGTGATTAAAAGCTTGAATTCTATTTGTTGTCCCTTCAGGGGTTGGCTTTGAAAGTAAAAAATAAACAAACAAAAATTTCAAGGATAGCAAGGATTTCAAGGACTTGGTATATAAAACTCGGCTTTGTCTCGATTTCATTGATTTTGAATTCTATGTTCTGAAGAAAATAAAATCCTTGTTTGCAGTTTTGACAATAAAAAAGACTTGTAGCTTCGTTAAAGTTGATCCTGAATCCAGAAATCGAAATAAAAATCCAGGAGTTTTAGACTCGCACTATGGCTAGTAAATGTTACATGGTTTGCCAGGAGCAACATACCCATCAATCACGTATGGGCTTATTGCAAAACGATGTCTTGTAACTGTAATTATCCATTTGTCAACCCCCTTTTCTTCATCAAAGATAAAACATGAAAAGTAGTTATCAGTTTAAGTAGTCATCCGGGGATTACCCCCATTTAGGCGTATTACAACAAATAATTTCCACTCTGTTTGTTGACAGTCACGTACACATGTCGAAAGATACATCGTAAAGTTCCTTTTAAATAAAAATTAAAATAGTACAAGAAGATTGCTAGCTAAGCCGAAGAAATAACCTGAAATACAGTGAAAATCCAAAGGGATACTTTGAACCTTTGCATAATTTATTTCACTTCAAGGTTTAATGGCTTTTGGATATACACGAAGCACTGGCTGTCCCATTTTCCAAAGCTCTATATCCGAAGATTAACAGTAGCGGAAACGGAAACAGAAACTGAAGAGTTTTTTTTTCTTAAATGTTTTGCTAGATAAAACATTTTACAGATACAAGTCCTGATGTCGATATTCGGTTATTGTTGAAAGTAAGTGCAGACAATGTTAAAGTGAAACATTTTGAAAACAACAAGGCTAGCTTATGAGCTTTAAGAAAAAATTTCATTTTTCTACTGCAAGTCCTTTTCCTCTGGTACGGAAGGACAAGAGAAGCAAGAAAACTTATCATTTTGGTTTTCTGCAATCACCAATTGTTGATAATATCAACGTCACAGAAGGGTAAACGAACTTTGAACAGACTACAGTTGTGCTTGGTACATAAGAAAACGACAAACGAAAGAAAGTTCTTAAGGGTAGGAAGAAGCGAATCCCTTTCAGAGATATGCTAGCTTCCCAGGAAGACGTGTGTATGTGGGGAAAACTATAAAAGAAACTGAGCCGATGGATGACAGAACATGTGCAAACGAAACTACAGGACTCGTCCTTACATAAGTACACACACCTAAACACAATATCACATGAGCATGAAAATATATTATATACATGAGTACTTCTACACTTCCTTTCTCGATAAAGAAAAAAAATCAAGTGCTTGAAATTTCCCATCGAAAGTTGCCTGAACAATATAACCTTTTGCGGGTAAATAGAACCTTCAAGGTAACCGAAATTATTTAACAGAGAATTAAACAAAAAGCTCCAAAGAGGTGTATCTTTCGGAGACAAAGTAAATCTCTATTTTTGGGGGAGTTAAAAATAGATCGTACCTGTCTGAGTGGCATACATATGTTTTGTCTAACTGGTTGAAGGTTTTCAGTTGTTTACTATGATATTAAATAAATAGAAGATTTGCGGGTTAACCCTGGATAAGTTTTGTACATCTACCTTGTCTTCAGAGGGGATTTAGTGGATATTGTGGAAAGATACAAAGAGAAAATTAAAAATTCTTGGAATTTGATTGGTGAAAATTTAATAAAACAACAAATTTGTTTTTGGCAAAAGTGTTTCCAGAATACCATGATGACAAGGATTAAGAAGCTTTTCTACAGTGCGGTTTTTGAAAATAAAAACTAGATGGAAAAATTTTTCACAAATTCAAGAACTTTGGATATTATTATTTTGAAAATGAATAAAATAGAAAGGTTCAGCTTACTGGAGGTCACAACGAATCTTAAAACTTTCCCAGCGCAGTTGGAGCAATTAACAATGACTAAAATTGACTTTCATTTAAGAATAATGAAAAAAAGTTTGCTGGCCGGCGTCATTGTGCTTTCAGCAAACAGTTTAATATGAAAGCATATCCTGCTGACTCAAATACGTACTTGGAACCAAGTGTTCTTGCAGTTCACTAACATTCACAAAGGTCCTGCACTTCTATTCGTCACGAACTCCTTGCAACTACATACTAAAATTAAGTTATATCCTTTTGCATGGTAGGAATTTTTAAAGTTGTTTTTACGACATCTCATCGAAACCAAGTCTGTGTTTGATGTTGGGAAAATTTTATTACCTTGAGTCATTCGTCTGCTAGAGTCCGTCCTTCCAATGTGGAGCCGTTACGTGTAAGTTTGGAACTGAAAATTTAATTATATTTTCTTATGTACCCTGTGAATCATCATCATCCCTTTTGAGGGGAATAGAACAATTCTATTGTTTCCATAACTCTAAATGCATAAATATCAAAATTATTTAATGCACCTGAAGAATCGATATGAAAACCATCGAATCGTCCTGCTGTACAGATATTCCTCTATTGCAGAGTGAACGTTTGCCCCAAATCATGTACATTCTGGTGTAAAAACAGCATCATATGGAAACAACATTTATTGTTTATATGTTTATATTTTTAACATTTCGCATTGCTTACTAAATAAAAGTTTAATTTAAAATTTGTCGCTTCCTGCATCAACTCAATATGCCCGATATATTATGTTGAATGTATCCCAGTTGGAGTGAGTTTCTTGGCAGTCTACCATGTCGTTTTAAATTTTAAGAAGAGGTTAGAAACCTATCAACACCATCAACTCAATGTGCCTTTTCACGGGAAATTTACATGCAACTGTTTGGTGGAGAGCTATTTGCATAGAAACGGAAAAATAGAGCTTTGCCATGATTTCTGGGCGCCCCATTGTCTGAAATATGGCGGTTTTAATCAATATTTGAAAGTACACAAGGCAATGAAGGCTTTGCTGTTACTATTCGAACATAAACCTAATTCGTGATTTTTATTTCGGCTATGGCATGAATCATCAGTTTAAGGTTTTTACGTATTTTTCGGTTCGAGATTTTTCGTATGCCTTTCCATGCTCGTAATTGATGGAAAATAACCTCGGACCATCTGTAAGTGATTTAGTTCTCGCATTAATTTGGCTGTCTATGTTGTTATTTAATAAGCTTAATCAATATTGGAAGGAAAATAACATATTGTAGGCAATTAAATTTCCCATAAACGAAAGAACTACCCTGAACTATGTGGATTTTCTTCTATCCTCTTCATCTGCTGCGGATACTGCCACATGATCCAACAAGTCATTTCCTTAGCAGTGTGTCCATGTGTCGAAGAATAATAGAAAATTTAGTTTCTTGGCATATTTATAAAAACGTTTTCCAAAATTGATTCGATTTTATTGAATAACCTTGACCGAAAAGTATCAATTAAACCTAATTGACTGAACAACCTTATTTCGAGGTTGGGTTGTGTGCCTAAAATGTTTGTGATTTAATAACTGAAATAAATATTTCTTGGATTGTGTAAAAACAATCGTTCAAACCATATTAAGATTTTGCAATTTGCATAAAAATAGTCTTAGTCACTTTTGGTTTTGCATTTGATTAAACTAAATAACTTTGGATGCGGTGTAGGCCTTACTATGAGGGAGTAATATGGTCTTAAGATCTTATTTTGGATTAAGGGATACACATAATTCCTCCGTTGTAATTGGCTTCGTTTCAGGATTTTGTAGAATGATTGCCAAAGGACGAAGTCCTTTAAAGCTAAAAACTTATAAGGATAAATCCATGAGGAATCTAATTTCTGTGAAAAGGGTTAGTAAAACGAATTAGTGGTAATTGAATCGACATGTCCTGAAGACATACAAACATTATAAGAATCAAGTGTATTACGTTATATACACAATAAAGATCAGTTGAGTTCATTACAACTCTCTGTGGAATCCAAATTTCTATTACAAAGAGGTTTTTGTAGAGTCTTGAATGTAACAGTGCAATGACACTATGCCAAGAATGAAGTATAGTTGGTGTTTGTAATTAAGTACTAGAAAATACTGACATTTACATTTTTACAAACATATGGCATTTCCAAGGCTTGAAAATTTCAAAGAAAACCTTGTAACATTGAAACGTTCCCCAACCCGTTTCCATTTTTAGCTATTTTAGATTCTATACATCGCGGCACGATACAAACTTTAGATTGTATTCAGAGGAATTCAGTGTAATCCTCCGTGGTGCTGAAAAAAGCATTTTTCGCGTTAATCCTACAGCATTTAAATAATCGATACCACGTGACAAAAGAGTCTAGGTTTAATGCCTCCTCTTCTGCATCAGCAAGTTTTACAGAAAGCAAAGAAGCGTTAAGCGAAATGTTCCAATAATGGATGGAACCTCAAAAAAAACAAGGTAACAATGCGTAGCTACCCTTGTTTGGGGGTAAGACGAAAGAAATAAGGATGAGATTCAAAAAACAATGGGAACCGCCGATGGTTTAAATTTTAATATAATGAAGACGATCACTTTGTTGTAGCTCTGTTGTTGGTGATACCAAAACAAATTTTTTATTTTAAGAAATAATCAACTTTAAGTAAATATTTAATATTTAATGAGAGAACGTGTTGTGGTCCTTGCGAATCGGCAAGTGAATATTCAGTTCTACTTCTTGTTTCACCCCTTCTCGTGTTAGGAAGCAAAAGATATGCGCATGACATGAAACACGCTACTACAAATGCAGGGTTTTCAACATTATGTTGAGAAATTGTATGCATTCGCGTAAATACTACAGAAGCGATCAACAAAATCCTATGTTATTCCATAACTCTATAGCACCATAGCAATATCTACATGACTCCAGTGCAGTTTGAGGAGTAAGTATCTAGTGAAAACGGGGCGCGTGTGTACATGTCCCAAAGGCAAGTGACTGATTGTGAATGGTTGCATCATATCCTTCCTGACTTTACATTGCAGTTAACAATTTATTCAACCCCATGTGTAGACAAAGTGGCGGACAACATACAAAATATATGCATGACAGAATCAGCTCGGCTAAGAAGGGGTAGTTTTGCACAAATTCAAAAACGATGTTTCCATGAGCCTGAACACAAATACTTTAGCGAGTATTGAATTTCATGAATCATACGTTTCTATAATAAGTTGTTCGTGTGGAAAATGATATTTAAAAGTAAAAAATCGATGAAAGTGTTATCCTTACACTTTGAACAGGTGATTTGAAGGTTTCTATTTTTCGTACATACATATATCTCTTACACCTTTGAAGCAAAATTTCAAGTTTCTTCGGAAATGAAACCGCATTTTTGTATTTTCTTCAATGCTTCTTCATCATCATGATTCCCCGACTTTAAGGGAATTCGTTTCTCCAAAAATTTTTCAATCCTGTGCTCGTATTACTCATTGTAAGGGTGAAAATTGCCGGTACCTTCCCTTATATTCTTCTATCTTCATGGAATTTCGATCCAAGGGTAACTTATAGAGCCGCAGTAGTGTTTTAAGGGGAATCACAACCATTTCAGGGTGACATACACTACTGCTGCTGCTGCTGTTTGTGGCCCCAGAAATGACTTCACGAAACAATTCAAATTCCCTGTATAGCTGCGCATGTTCCAGCCCTATTCCGTTTTTTGGCAAATATAATCGCCGGCTACCAAGCTGTGGAGAATCGAATAAGGTCTGTTCTACCCACTATTGAGTAATCGCGCAGTGAATCCTGTTCAGTACACTCTCTGAACGTACAGTGTCCACATTTTTCTTTAGAAAATTGTTGAAGAAAATTAAAAGAAAAATATTAATTCGGCCATTTACTGTAACAGTTATTACGCTGCCGCCGTTTAGAATTTAATTAATTAGTCGTGATTTATTTTAATTATATATATATAAATTATATACAGTTTTATTTAAAATTATATATATATATAGTTAAATTAAAAGAAAATAGGAATTTTTTTCCTTTTGTATCGACGCGACCGTGGAGAAAGTTTCACTTTGTGTGCCCCGCCCTGGCAACCATAACCACAGTCGATATAGTATAAACGTTTTACGTGTTTTTTGAATTAACGCTTTAATTGTTTCCGGTGAAAAGTGCAGATATCGGGTTTTAATCAAATATTAAGGACAATTAAATATTAGTAAAATAAAAATTTCAATCTGATATTAGTATAACTGCTGGTGCGTCTATATGTATTAGTGCACGCATTCCGTCAAAAAATATTAGTCATATATTTCACGTTATTCGTTGAAAAAGAATAAACCGTCTTTTGTATATAATAAAGCTTACAGTTAACAAACTTTTGTAACTTAAAGGATCATTACTGATTGTCTATTATATCTGTGTATTGAGAGGAAACACTTCCCACATTTATCAAAATGATTATTGGATTAGTTAGAGATTCTGTCATGCAGTGCTTCTGCCACACATGTCGGGCACCAATCCTCCCGGCGGGTAAGAAATTCTGTTAACAATTTTTTGATTTTATTAAAAACGATTTTTTTTATCAATTCAAAGTTTTAATTTAATGTGAAAAAATACATTTCAACGTTCGTTAAGCTTGCAAAACATCAGAAAATTTTTAATATTTTGGATAACCTTCAGATTATAATTGATTGAAAATAATGTGACGTACATAGATATTCGATAGTCATATGTGAGAGAAGAAGTAGTATCTACACACCCAACATTGGGTGTGAATGAAGTAGCTGCGGTCCTTTATAGCCGGCTTTTTGGCAAACGCCAGTTTCAACTCAACCCCCCAAAAATCATGGATTACTCTATGAGACCTGTCAGACTGTTCTGACATTCAACATGACATTTATTGAATTCAGCTCAATTCAGATAAAGGAATTACTGATGAATAATGCTGTATAATGGATAAATTCTTAACATTGTTTGGTGATCAATGAAATTCCATAGATTGACAAACATTTTATATGCTTATAGATGAACCCAAATTGTTGTTATTCATCTGTTCTCTGGAAAACAATTGATTTCACGAAGTCGATGACAGTTTTCTATGCGGCTATACCACGTCACTGCAAAAAATCGAACGTTTTCCTTTGTCTTCCACACACAAACTGGGTGTATAATGTATACATCCTTAATACGGGGTGAATCATACACAACGGAGCAAGCACTCATTTCCTGTCGAGTCAAATGTCAATTACTTTTCGCTAAAATCTTATTTCCTTTTTATCCTGTATCTAGTTCTCAATACGTTAAGTGTTATTGAGATGTTTCTGATAAATTCAATAAATGTTGGCTGCGATTAATATCCTGCTTCTGCACGGATTTGATCATAGTGATACTCCATGAAACTATGAGAATGATGTACTTCTGATAACTCTCTGTATGTAATATGATCTAAATTCTCTTCAAATACAACTTGACATTTAGAGTACGTAAATAAAAAAGAACAATCTATGGATTATTGCAAAAGTATACTATTGCATTTGTCCAAAATCACCCACCCTTGTTCTTCTAAATGGCATCGTCATTTTGTGGTTAACATTGCCACCACTTCTTTATTACTATCATTACCATTATCGAAACTGGCTCATATTTGAAATGCATGGAAAATATAATAACTCGCCAAGAGTGATACGTGCTTTGAAATCTAATCAACAGTATTTCCACTGGTTGTATATCCTATATCCATCTACAGGCGACAGCGACAAATGTGCAAAGTTTTTCAAATATCGAAATTATACTGAGGGGAGAAGAAAGCAACAACGTGAAGGAACTAAAGTCGTTGCACGGACGAAAGTTCAAAAACAAGTGGTAGTCAGAGGAATGTATAGTGGAAAGAGATATATCTTCACTGCGTGGATATAGTATGGTTATCTCCCTACACGTTTCTGTGAATATTGAACAAAACAAGATACGGTACATTATATTCGTTCCTTGGAGATGTTCAGTATTAGAGGCTCCTGGTAGATTCCGAAAGTTCCACCGATGAACCTTCATGCATTTCATATCCATGATTGTAAAATTTTCAAAAATTTTTGGCTCACTGCCATGTTTAATTTACTAAATAGATTTTTCGCTTAAATGTTAACAAGGAAAATTTAACATATTACTTTATATTTGTCTCGTATTTCTTCCTAAAGTCTGTGTATGCAGTTTCATTGCAGTTCGTTTCATATGGTAATAAATATAATTTTCTTCAAGTTCTTGACACGAAGAATACTACTGATCAAATAAAGACCACTCCTTTGGGACTGATGGTTTTTCTCTTGGTTTCAGAATTGCCACATTACCTTTCCCAAAATTTCTTTTGATATTTTGCAAGCTTAAAACGTTATAAATGTATAAGGATTAATAAATTTGTATTGTTTTGCTCCTGATTTGTCAATTCAATCAATACACGTATTAAAATATCACGTTTTCTTTTTAATATTTCCTAATATAAATAACTAACAGTCGCTGCAAAACGTGCAGCAGCGCCCATGAAGAAAAGCAACAAAATTCGTTCAAAGCAGCCAAGATCATCCAAAAAAGTTAAGTTTATCAGTAAGTATCAGATTATCACTTCAAGGTTTATTGTGTTTTATTAACTGCAATAATAAAAATCTTTGATGCAATTGTATACTGTCTCTTTCAAAACTGTTGCGAAAGTTGTATGCGATGGTCACCTAGTTCGCATTTGCAATAAATTTGTTGATTAAATCGTTTTGAGGACAATTCACCATCAAGGACATAGTTAAGGGCGTTGAATTGCCTTGAGTAGCAACGATTTTATGGATGATTAAGTTGATCAATTTGAAACACAAAATTTTGATTATGTCACAGTCAACCACAAGAAGCAATTTCGAATGTACAGTACACTTTAACAAACAGTAAACAAGAATTTTCATGTTTGCAAATCGTCTCCTTTATCCAAATTAGCCTAAATTGGAACAATTTTTCTTCGGATACTTACAAGACCATGTTCACGTAACAAAACCAAGTCCTTGAGACAGAAAGAAAA
The DNA here is from genome assembly GCA_963971475.1 of Chrysops caecutiens. NCBI lineage: Eukaryota > Metazoa > Arthropoda > Insecta > Diptera > Tabanidae > Chrysops > Chrysops caecutiens. Next base: position 51,647,777 of record OZ020569.1, read on the forward strand.
ATTACATTTCTTGTCCATAAAATGTGTTTTCCAGGACGAATTGAATTTTCAACCATTTTACGTAGAAGACGTCATGCAGAGTGAAGAGAAATGGAAAATAGAAATTTTTTTATACGACATACATCCTGTGCAGGTGAAATTGACGTTATTCTGGTTCTATTAGTACCAAAAACTTCATGCACTCCCAAGGTGGTGGCATCGAACAACAAAATCGATTGTGCTTTCTTCCAATGCGGTTCTGTGGATGACTCAGAATTAGGCGCCGACAATTTTATATACGTTTGCTAACATATTTTTAGTTAGTTTTGTTTTCTTGTATTTCGTAAATGTCCTGTTTTGTATATATATCAACGAATACTTTAAGTTTTGAGGCAGGATATAATACCACCTTTGAGGGAGTTTGCAATCGATTTTAGGTTACTAGCTAAACTCTGAATATTTTGAAGCAAGTTTTGTTTTATTCAGCAAAATATGATGATTCATTGAAAACGGACGTAAGTCAATTATATTATATAACAACATGTTTCACGATTCGTGTTTGTGGCATTCTGTTACCCAGAATGAATCACTGAGTGTTACATAAAGTTAACATAAATCTCGATATTATGTAATCTGACAAAAGTATAAATTTCGTGCTTCCCATTACAAAACATGATAACATTACAAAATTATTTCCTCATACTTATGCTGACATGACACCATCCTTTATGTTCGCAGAACTTCTTAAAGTTACCATAGATTGATTTGATATACACCCTTTTACAACCACACACCCAAATATTAAATATTTTGAAGATTCATCGAATTCATATTCATTAATTTTACAACCTTGAAATATGAAACGTCAACATTAACATTCAAAGGATATTCGCAAAATTTATTCAATAAAAAACTGAATCGTAGCTCGAAGGTGGTTATATCCTTGTGAAATATCCAATTATCTGATAGTTTGCTTTGCCCATCCTACTGCTTCGAAATTTATCAAGGTTACACGCAGAGTTAAATTTTATGATATTGAATAGCATGTTTCCTTATTTCTGGTTGAGGAAGAGCAACGTCCTGTTTTTGTTAACGTTAAAGTTAATCATAATTCTTTCTTAAGAAAAAACTCGAAGCTTATGAAACAGAACTAAATATTGATTTAGGTTTATAGTGGATCGACCAGCTTTTGAGTATTCATTCTCGTTGTAACAAACAAATAAAAATTTGCACCTGGAAATCACCTACCTAATTCATTCAAGCAAACTATCCTTTGTTCAAAAACAAATTGAAAGCTTGAAATGGAAGTATTATCCATTAATTTGAATTGAATCGCCCTTAATCCCTCACACATTCTATAAACTTCTATATGCGAGGGTTGGTGGCAATCATCATTCCAGAATAAACCTTCAAATATTGCATGCGTTTTTGTTTTATTGATGACAAAATTCCTATGTGATACACTTACAACAATTGAATTTATTTGGTCTTTTATATAAAGCACAAAAATGAGACATTCGTCTAGTCTCAATGTCTGGTCACGCAAACTTCTTGGTCAACTGTGTATTGTGGTATCCATTTCGTTTAGGTTAAACGAAGTCACAAAAACACATAAAGACACCTTCGCATATTTTTACGGCGCCATCCGAAACACGTCATACAATTCACCATGCTTTACATTCTTAATAATTCATTTCCTGTTAATCAAATATCCTTTGGCTGTTGTATCGATCTATACCTCTTGTATGTTGTGTGTATATAATCGATATTCTTAGTTCAAACTTAAAGAAAGGTTGGACTGATGTCATCAGGTAGTAGTTCCTATGTACTATACATTGTTTTAGTTCTATTCTGAAAAATCTGGAACAACACTTTTTACATGGTCAGTGGAGCACGTGAAAAAATGGAAAATAGAATATCCATCATAGGATCCAAGAAAAGATATCTAGCTTACATACAAATTATTATACGACACAATTTCCAATTTCAATTCGAGTTTTAATTATTCATGAAGTATTTTTCCTCCCACTCAATGTGAGAAAAATAATTTTTCTAGCTAAATGCAAATGTTGCCTAGGACAAAAGAAAATCAATATCAATTGCCTTCCGTTCCGAGGCAATTTTTCAATATTTAACAAGGAGAATCAAGTCAGGAATCATTAACATCGAGTAGAATTTGATTCTGACCATATATTCATTTTACCAATTCGAAGTAATAAAGGTTTTTCATTAGCTAGAAAGCCAACTGTGTTGGTCGACACTAATTGTAGTGTGGCAATGAACGAGGGTGCCCTCACAGAGACTATAAGAAACTTGATCCAGGTATTTGCATTCACCTACTTACAGAGTTTTCTGACATTCAAGAATGGCTGCAAAAAGAAGTTGCACTATATCAGGTTTTTCACATTGACAGGAAATATTCGCGCAGAACTCTTAAAGTATTACATTAACAACACAGAGGTGTATCGGAGGCCATACAATATTTAGTTTAATCCGAATGCGTATATGCTGGTCTCTGGCTTATCATGTTTACATTTGTGGTTTTTGTCATTCATTTTACTGTTTTCTTTCTATCTATTTCCATAGCACAAAGAAATTTTATGAGGTTAATGATTCATCATGAAATCTTCTTGTCAAAGAAACATTCAATTAATGAAAGAAAAGGTAAAGAACCGCTTTATAATTAAAGAGCAAATAAGATCGTGTTACCTACTTTCAAGGAAGCTTATGTTTTTTCGAATTAACATAAGATGAGTTTTCATCAAGGGTTAGCGCACATCAAGGTCTTTTCACAAATCTCCTATAGCTTCAAGAAGACATGATGTTTAAAACTTGTTGCATATTAATTTCTCGAATTCACATTTCTACTTCGTTTCACTAGAAACGACGAGTTTATAATTTGTTTATTTTTTCGGTAACACATTATTTATTCATATATACATAACAATATTTGGGATACAAAAACCTATTCTTACTTATAATAAGCATGAGGAGGCGTTCGTATATATAGATACATTTTGTCCTGTGAAGCGTCACTAACTTTTGAATATATGAATTGAATTTTATAATGTAGGTTATTCTAAGAATTATACTATCAATAACAAACTAAATGTTCCCAAGATGATTGAACTTTTACATTTTTAGCTACTGAAATCCGTTGTCAGGAGAAGTCCAAAGGTGGTTTAAGTTATGAAGTTATCCTGGCCGAGCCAGCTCCAAATGCTGCCCTGCCAAAACGTCCTACTACACCAGGTCACAATGTGTCTGCTGAAGATATCGAGCAGAAGCTTAAGGCTGCTGAAGAAAGGCGAGCTGTAAGTTGTTGATAAACATAACATTTTCCAAATGTGTCTACATTATATTTTCTTACAGTCGTTAGAAGCTAAGAAAATGGCTGAGCTGTCTGCAAAAATGGCTAAAATTGAAGAAGCAACGCGCAAAAAAGATGAATTAAATAATGAATTCATAATCCAAACCAAAGAAGCTCTTGAAACAAAAATCCAACAATGTGAAGAAAAACGTGAGGCTATCATCAGTGATATGAAGGAGAAACTAAAAGTAAATTTAAGAATTGTCTAGTTATAATAATAAGAAAGTTTTAAACCTGATGTCTTCTTTTAGATTCACTCACAAGAAATTGAAAAAACTCGCATGACTCTTGAACAGCAAAAACAGCTAGAACGCATGGCTATTGAAGAAAAGCTTAAAACTGCCGCGTCACTTCGTGATGATAATATCAAGAAGATGCTGGAACGTCTAAAGGAGCATGTAAGTATAGTTGAAAATAGTAAAGAATATTTCAATTAGCTCGTGTACATTTTTTGTTTTGAAAGTTTATTAAAAGTTAAAAAATTTTCTCAAATTTCAAATATAGAATTTTTGTTAAATTAAAAATTGGAACTGTACATTTTTTTAAATGATATTCAATTACGTGTTTTTTAAAAATTTTGCGTACACAAATTTTTGAAGTTATCTAGTTCTCATACATATATATATATATACATATTTACATAAAACATATACATAATTTTTTGCATCAATTAATTTATTTATTTTACTTTTCTTTTCGTTCTGTACACGGCTGAAATATCTCAAAATTTTTAAACAAATCGCTGCATTTTTTCAACGATGATAATTTCATAAATAAACATCCGTTTTGCGAATCACATGCAATTGAAAAATCATAATATCACTTGCTGTAAATTTGCCACGAAAAACAAAATAATTTGAATTTTGTTTTCGTTAAAAAACGTAAAAACGTTTAACTAAACAAAAATACATAATACAAAAATTGTTGTCGATGATTCTAATGAAAAATACTCGATAATCGCTTGTAATACTAACTGAAATAATATGATCAATGGAAAATGCCAGAACACGATTAAACTAGCTGAAGTCAAGAACCAAATCGGCTCAATGGAAAATCAAAAAGTTGAGGAAAAGGCGCGGATTATTGAGAACAAATTGTACACTGCCGAACAAAATCGCGAGAAGGAAATTCAAAAAAAATTAGAGAACATTCGAAAGCATGTAGGTCTACAATTTTATTACTATTATTAACTACAATTGATTTTAATCATTTATTTTATTAATGATTATTTTTATGATCGTATTTCACGTTTTTGAATTTTTGTTATTCTGCCTTAAGTTTTATTTTTACGTTTACTCTTAACGCTTTTACCTAATTTTCTTATGGAGCTGCTGGTAAACATCATTTTATAATAACCCACCAACTTTGAATGTACTCAATGTGAATGCTTTCTACGTATTGTGTAAGATTTATAAAATCTTCCTGTTTGCTTATACTAACATTGCATAAAAGATTAAAATTACAGTATTAAAGAAATAACCAAGTTTTTCTAGCATGTGTGCTGAAGCCACTACTCGTCCACAGTGTTTTATTTTTGACAAATCCACCTGGTCAAATAACAAATATGTTTCAACTATGAAGTGTGCATAATTTGCATGCTTACACCACTAACCTTATGCACACTGTACACTAACATAAAATATAGAAGCACAATCATCAGTCAGATCATTTACACTGAATAAACTACAATAATTCAACACCATCATTCTTAAATTTAGTTACGATGGTTTTCTTAATATGTATCATTGACATGTGATGTACAAGACGTATATAATTTAATTATTTTGTAACATGTAAAATCTTCTGCTTCTATGTTTAATCAGCTTAAATGTATAAAGTAAATTTTTCAGTTTTATCAATGTCCACTAAATATATTTTAAAACTTATAATAATAAGCTTACAAATATAATTTAAAAAATTATGCTTCTCATATGAATGATGGCGTTACCGACTTTCATATACCACCTCACTATATTTTAAAACTGTATTACAAAAAAAAAGAAAAACAGTGATATAATTGGAGTATGTGATGTAATCAAATCATATTTTACTGATGCGAATTTGTTATTTTATAGGAGAAACGTGCTGAGATGGTCCGCCAAAATAAAGCTGCACTCATATCTACTTCACCTGAATGCGACAACACAATCACAGCTTCATCTGGTTAAAAGAATTGAAATTTTTTGAAACAAAAAAAAGAAAATTATTTTTAATCTTTGTATTTTTATGAAAATTTCGTTTTATGTTTATTATTGATTAATTATTACATTTACTATTGAGTATATATATTTTTGGTCTCTTAGATAGTAGTGCACATATAATGATATAAAACTCATAACAAAGAAATAAAATAATGTATAGAATATGCAAATACAAAATAACAACAACTTAAACAATAAATGGAAACAATATGTTATATTAATACCTGCCTTTCATATTCATAATTATATATACATACATTTATAAGTATTCAAACAGTTTATTTTCAAAAGCTTAAGCAAAACCTCGAAAAGAGAATATCATGCTTCAAATGTAGCGGGTCTTCATGTACTAAAATATGTTATTTTCTTGTTCCATTCTTGTTTAATTTATTTAATTTTTAACTTTCGTTTCATTTTAATTTTCTATGATGTACCCGTTGTTAGATAGATATACATTTTCTTTGATTGGGACTGAGAATATCTTTGTTTTAAAAATATAAATGCTACTCAAGCAAACAAATTTTTATTCCCGAAATCATATGAAAAGGAGCTAGTTGAAAAAAAAATCTTAATCACAAATCATTGATAAATGTATAAAATTGAATAAATACTTTAAGTCTGCTCATTTTGAAACAAAAGACGCTTTTTTGAATATTATAGTTTTGCAAGTTTAAATGAAAAAGTATTATTGATTATAAATGAAAACTAAAGAAATTTTGTTTTCAAAAATTTAGTAAAAATTAATATACATATATTATTCGTTACGAAACCACTCTCGTTGTAACGGAAAAAAGCAAACTTTGTAACTTATAACAAGAACAAATTTACTTAAATAACACAAAAATAAGACTTGTCCAATTTTAGTGGGCAGGTTGTGCGAATAAACTTTAACAATAACGTTAATATATAAGTTCACCAGTAATAACACGAAATTTGAAAAATCACATTAAGAAAGTATAACTCTAAAATGCAGAATGGTATTGATTGTTCAAGTAAATTAACTATGAAACAAAAACGATTTAAAAATAAGTTTATAAATTTGAACAAATGGACACTAAAGTGTATGTATTTTCCATTAACAAAATGATTTGCTTGACTGCTTCATTAGTTGATAAATAAATGAAAAATTGTTGTAACTGACAGTCTCTTCCTCTTGTATTTGCAGTGATATTAATTTTGATGTGCTAAAAATGAAAAGGTTGAATTATTTGCTCTAAGAAAATAAATTATTATAAAATATATTTTGATTTTTTTATATTCATTTCACCACTTCATTTTCCTTTTATTAGATATTTTGTAATCCTTTCTATGCTGGTTCATTTCTGTCTGGTTGTGTTATGTAAAAGCTACAATAAATGCTTAAAAGAAGCATTTACTAATAAATTAGTTTCAATAATAAAAATGTGACAAATCGTTATTGTAGAGATTAGCATATAAGAGTAGTAGTGCTATATTATTTTTGTACGGAAATTTGTGGAAGATGATAAGAAGAACCATAACAAAATTGAATTATATAAAGTTTTTTCTGCTAGAAATGATATTCGTTTATTGTAAAACAGGCTCTTAATTTTTAATAACACACCTATAACTTTTTGGAAAAAGTCGAAGAATCCAAATCAATATAAAATTCTGAAATCCATTGCAAATAATAGACGGAGGTGCGAATGTATGAATGACTGATAAATTAAAGAAATTCTTTTTTGTCTGGATTATAATATAGAACTAATAATTATAATTTCCAGATGTTAAATGCTCCGTTGTAATATCATATTAATAATTTTTGAAACGCGGGTCTTGCTAGTGCTTTCACTATAATCATTATTATATGTTCTATATGAGCCATATATTGAAATGTTTTCTGTAACCTTCGAAATTAAAATATTTGAAAGAAATTGATGTTAAAAATTTATTATATGTAAACATATTTACCGCTGTGCTGCCTTTTCCGAATGAAAAATTGTGATGTTGTACCTTTTATTGATTTATTGCATCTTATCTTTGCTAGTGTTCTTTGCATAAGGAACCGAAATTTTCAATTGATAATTTTATCATTTTGATTAAACTGTTATAAATATTTTCGGCATAAAAAATAGTTATTTTTGCACATTGTTAGTTTTTTCTCAAACTTAAAAATAAATTGAATTAAGGAACAAATCAAACATTATATAGTTTTGCTAAAAGAAATCGCTTCGAAAGGCTTGTATAAATTTACTATTTGAAGATGATAACTTTATTTCCAATGTGTATCAATATTTTAGGCTAGCGAAATTTTCGATTTATCATATATCATTAACAAATCAGATATAAGAATTTCCAAATCCAAAAATATTTTATGAGATGGATCTAACCTGTTAAGAAGCAAAGAGCAAAGGAAAAGGTGATGAGATCAATTGGAGTTTTTTCCAAGACCAAATTAGTTATATGATAAACAGTAATTGATAATAATGATATTATTAATGAAATTATAAAGCTTCTAAGTTGAAAATTTTAATTTTACAATTTAAAATTTACAACCCAAAACTTTCTTATTTTGATAGCAGATCATAGTTATATAACGTTCAAGACTAAACTATAAACAGATCTTTGAAAAAATGTTAAAAATATAATTATTGATGCATCATAACAAATAAGAATTTTTCGTTCAAAACATATAATTAAATTTTGATTTAATTAATTAATGTAGGTTAATGAAGGAACGATGACGTTATTAATAATTAATGGAAGTCAAGAAATGTAATTCGATATAATGCATGTCTTTGAGTGAACACAATCAAATGCAGCAAATGAAGAATAATGGAAAAATCATTGAAAAACGTATAATTAAAAGTATATATAAACAATATTTAAAGTAAACATGTATTGCTTGCCCGGTTGGTATGTGCGCGCTGGAATGTATTTTCTTTAAAATTAAAGAACTTAATAAAATGAAATAATTTGAAGTAAAAATGAAAAATAAATTCATTTGTATCTTTAACATTTCGTTTCATTTGCCTAGAAATTCCTTCACATGCTTTAGCTCTTGTAGATGAACAAACGATTATACTATTTCTTCATTGTCTTCAAGTAATCGGAGCAAGCAGATCAAATTTCCGATCAGCAGCAAGAGTAGATACAGTATAACACACAAGATTATTAATTACGATTAATAAATCTGAGATGATAATTTTCTTCAACAAATGATTACAAAATTAAACGATCTTAAATAACAGTTCAAAAACTTTATTTAGAGATCTTAAAAAACAAAATTATTTTCTTATTCTGAGAAATAGCGTACTTTTCCTCAACTATTATTATATATGATTACATGCGTGATAAAATATAGATATTTAATCTACTATAATTCTATTAAAACAGGACTCCATTGAAAATAATATTAAGTTCACCGAGAACTGAAACTAATACTTTTCCTGATAATTTCACAACTTAAAAATATATTTTAACATTATTTTACAAAATCTAGAAAATATTCGTACATTGTTTTGATGAGGAGGTTTTCATTTGATATTTCTACAAAGTTTGGACTTCCTGTCGCGTGAAATTTATTTACAATTTTTGAACTTAGTGAATGTTGAGAAAACCAAAGTCGGTGAGGCTGTTGCGGCAAAAGAAGTAGTTCCTCTCCATTTCTTGCCGTTGCAAATAAAAAGTCCTCTGTACCGATAGAAGACACAATTGTTGTAAAAGACATTGGTAAGACGTGCGTATAAACAAGACGAAAAGAATACGGTGATTGACCTAGATTAACTGCAAAAACTTTCAGTTCTGGGGTGTTGTTTGTACTGTTTTGCCGATTTTGGTACAAAATCAAAAATTGTTTATCCTAGAGCAATATTTAAATAAATTATTTTCCAAATTAAAAGTTAATTTTATTTTGAGTTATATCAATTACTCTTACCGCAGTAAAACGTAGTATTGATCCAATGTTTGTACCCATGGTTGTTTCCAAATCAATGTTAGTTAGAACGTCCCCAGTTCGATGATTCCAAATCGTGACCTGGGTTTCCCCGAAACCAATTATTCTTTCACCTAAAAAAGGGTTAATTGGATTATATTTGTACAACAAAGTATAACATTTGCATTGATCACCGTCTAGGCATTCAATTTGCCGAACAGTATGACGCATAAATTTGAATTCTCGTATGCTTGCCAAAGTATCAAGATCTGGTGTTAGAGAATATTTGCATATTCCCGTTTTGACTGCATTCATGATACCTTGTTGTCTCCAACACATAATAAAATACCTCGACCCGGTTATTGTTGTGTATATAACATCGGAAACAAAGCTGCAAGTTAAGGAAAAGGGTTGTTCGGAATAAGTGAAAGTTAAAATTTGTTGTAAAGGTTTTTAAACTTGTCCTTAATGAAAAGTCAATTGAACGTGTAAATGATTCATTTAAAATGATTTAAATATTTATTTATTTTCACCCTTTTATTGTGTCCAGTTGCACTGAATGAACAACAGCAGAGGATTTCCGTTCATCGAAAAAGTATACGTTCACATAAACCGCAGCCATATTGCATTCTCGCATAGGATCATCGGGAAATTGTCTACCTTTCATCTCTAAGTAGACTGGAAATGATTCATTGACACAGATTCGATTTTTGTACGGTGAAACTACTTCATAATCTGAAAAAATAAGGAATGAATAGTATCAAATTTCTATTATTATAAGTATGTTATATTATATCTGGAAAGTTTAAATTCTTGAAAGACAAGACAAGGAATTTGACATTGTATAGAAATGATATACCTTCTACTTTTCTCCTAATGTCACCCAAAATTTCCCACTGTTGTGATTTTCCGAACATTTGGATCAATCTCATATATTTCCAAAAACTCACTTTCTGTTCTTGTACAACGACCAACTGATCTAAAAAGTAGTACGCATGTAAGACAACACCATTGTCTGGATCTAATGGATTTGCCAAGAAAACAGAGCTTTTTCTAGTTTCTTCATTAGTATCTTCAACTGATTTAACATTTGCTGAAACAACATGATCAACATGACTAGAACATGCTTCTGAAGTCATAACTCCTACACTATTTCTCAATTCCTTCAATTTTTCAATTCCAATGTATTCCACGTTTACCCTCAACTTCTTCCCTAGATCTACTTTACACTCTGAGGGCAAACTAATGTCTATTTTTCTATGTAACTCCTCATTTTCCATGCTAATTTTATGGGCCGGACTCAAGATAGTAGTCATATCCTCATTACTAGATACATCGGGTGGTTTTTTTCTATGTTTTCCGCTATATGCGGATTTAAGACCTCGATCGATTATTTTTAGTAACTTCATGTCACATAAAACAGACCGATTGGCTGACGATGGTCGAATAAACCTTACAAAACCTCTGTTTAAGTTTTTCTTCGTAATTGTCATAGATACAGATTTTTTCTTATATTTAAACCTTTCTTTACACTGTACGATGTCAGTCTTGACAACTTTGGATTGATAATCGCTACTCATATTCACATTCTTATGCTTTGCCAAAACATCTATTTCACAGTCTTCATTTTCTGAAACTAGTGGAGTTTTGTCTCTTTTAATACTAGCATTTTCATTCTTGTCATGTGGTGAAGCTATATCACAAACGTTTTCCATTGGTACATTCGCAACACATTCCGTTTCTTCCACATCGCAACTGTTTTCAGGAACTTTCGCAGCAGAATTTGTGTACGAATGTACGCAGTCGGTAGGAACGTCTGTTATATCCGTTTCAGTTTGTTTTATGTTTACTTTGGAACTTTCACCTTCATTTTCATTGCATTCAATTTCTGTTTCCGTTAAAGGTTCTCCTTCTAAAGATTCCTTATGAGTTTTTAAGTTAATTTTTGATTTCCTCATGGATCTTCTTAATACTTTTGGTTCAGTTATGTTTGAATGTTCTTCAGTTAAAGTTTTGCTGGGTAATTCATTAATTTTTATATGTTCCAAAGTATCTGCATTTAAATTTGAACGAACCAAAGATCCACAATGTGGAAGTACTGATTTTTCATCAGATGCTGGTTGCTTTTCTTCATCAGAGATATGTACAGTGTTCCCAGTAAGGTTTATCTTGTATTTGTATTCTAAATATTTCATTCGTGAATAATTACTTGAGTTTCCATAATTGTTACCAAACTCATTTTGCGAATCTTGTGGTACGTCATCGACTTGGTTTGCTTTCTGTGTAGTAGATTGATCTTCCGTCTTTCTGTCAGTGGATGGGGTGGATATAGAAAATGATATATTTTCACTTTTCTCGTTCAAATTGTTGGAATCATTGCTTGTCTTGTATGTAAACTTAACCATATTAAATGTGGATTTTTTTAATTCATTTGCTGAATTTTCTTGGGTTGGTACTTTGCTCTCTCCATTCAAATGATTCTGGTGCTCTATAGCACTTTCATTGCAATTCAACTTTTGAGTATTATTTTCTGTGATTCGTTTTATTTCTTTTTCGAACAGACGTGAAGGATTGTGTTGAGGTAATTTCTTAGACGGATGTTTTGGCGTTGATGTATATCCAAAAATATTCATCAAATTCACCATACTCTTCGGGTTATGTCCATGGGGAACTTTCTTTTTATTTTGTACAGCACTCAACGAGCTGAAATGAAATAATTTATATTTAAAGAGCAATAAAATTTTGAATTTTGAACTAAACCTTTCATCAGAACTGCTTTTAGCACTTTCATTTTGACACAACGCTTCACTCTTTACATCCATTGAAGCACTATTTTGCCCATTCCTCATACGCGCTGAACGTCTGACAGTGACGGTGGCACCACAATTTGATCGTCCTTCTTGCATTTTAGTTTTTAGTCCAAGATATTTGCAAAATTCCTTCTTAGGTTCTTCATCGACCTTAGAACGATGATCAGAAGTATCATTATTTTCAACGCGCCTCGCACCTCTATATTGTCGAAGGTTAGTTTTGTTTTCAATGCAAGATTTATGAACACTCGATGCATAGTTGCTGGGCGTCTTTACTTTCTTTTTATCTGAATACTGTATACGTCGCGTTCGAGTATCGATTGAAAACAATATTTTTCCTGGACTGCCTTTGATAATCGAGCTATCTTTCAACTTTGAAGATGAGCACTGGGACTTTTGTTCCCTTCGCCATCTGCATTGTTGGCGCGTTAATTCTAATGATGTTATGTCAAACTCGTGTGGAATTCCAGCGTAATCTTCCACCTCACTTGCATCACTATTTATTTCCCAATCTAAAATGCGTTCTAGGTGCGACAATTGAGGGTTTTGTTCACACAATGTTTTTAAATTCATCTGAAAACTATCCGCAGTTGTGGTGCTATGGGGCTCGGATGGTGTTACATCGCTGCATGGCGAGACCATAAACTCACTTGAAGTTTCCATTGAACGAAGCCTAGTACATCGATAGCATGATGAAATCGAGTCGGAAAGTTCAATAATATCTAAATCTGCAATAACAGTAAGCTTGGATTAACGAAGTTACTATGCATTCTCCAGTTTTACCTTCTGAGTTGTTTAGCAAACTACTTTCAGTTGTTGAATTTCCTTTGGCATGTTTAGATGGTGTTTTTGGGGCACTTTGATTTAGCTTGTTAGAATTTCCCTGCTTTCCAAAGTCATAGCTATACATTTTTATTATTTTATGATTTTGTAAAAGATCTTCGTAGTTAATACGACGGGCAGACTCTTCCGAATGCCGGGTAATATTAAATTCAGGTTTTAGACGACTTTGTAATTCATCATCGTGTTTATGTGCCAAACTGTCAATACAAAGTTCTTGTAATCTGGAGGCTGCCGGCAGGATTTCTGTGCTTCTACTATTGGCAATGATTTGTCTTGGCCTCCCTGGCTTTCTTCCATTTCTTGTGTTATTTTTCATAGTGTTGTTCAAAATAACACTCTAAATAAAATATGTTCTTCATTCAAAGATGAAATTACAAATGTTTGTACTTAAAATCCTTATAAAATTACGCACTGATCTAGTAAAACGCACTACTGAATACTGATGTTAAACATAAAGTTTTCTAAAAATTAATATTTTTATTTACTTTAAAGTGCGAAAATTCGATGCCATCAAAAATAGCAAACACAGAAATTGTTTCTACCAATTGAATATTTTCAACTCTACACAGTTGGCAAACATGCAACACTGCTACCAAAGTAATGTTGCAAGGTCGCGTCATTTTCTAACATTTGCAGGGTTTGAGAACCAAAAGTCAACATTTTCATTTTGACAATTGAACATTGAACTGAAGAGAATCATTGATGAAAATGTTATTTAAATTTTATTTATATTTTTGAGCTAGCTTTAACATTTAATTGCAAATTTAAGGAAATAGAAATGTCACTTATTTATATATGAATTCTTTCCAAAACATGAAAACATAAAATTCAGCCTTTGATAACAGCAATCGGTCGAAGTTTTATACATTTTTTACTAATTCCAGCAGCATGACATGTATTTACAACATCTGTTACATCCTTATATGATTCAGGAGCTTCTTCCATTACAAGTTTTGGTGATGCAACGCGTATTGCAATTCCCATTTGTTTTAATTTATCTAAGACATCTAAATAGTCGAGATTCCTACGTGATTTAGCTCTTGATAATGCACGACCCTATAATAGTTATTGAAATGCTGATTTCAATATCTTATGAAAACATATTGCAAAACACTTACAGCTCCGTGACATGTACTTCCAAACGTTTCATTCATTCCTCGTTCTGTTCCGGTTAATACATAACTACATGTGCCCATTGTACCACCAACCAGAACTGGTTGTCCTGTTAATTGATAGTCAACGGGTATGAGCGGATGATGTGGCGGAAATGCTCTGGTTGATCCCTAGAAATCAAATGTTTTAACCTGTCTTTACATAACATATACTGGCTACAAACCTTACGGTGAACTAATAATTTACGTTGTTTACCATCGACTAAGTGCTTTTCTATTTTAGCAATGTTATGCGAAACATCGTAAATAACGTGCATATCCAGATCGTCAGGAGTTGTATGGAATTGTTTTGCAAATGCCTTCAAATAAAGAATGTGTACATTTTATTATTAACAAAATTCTAGATTTATCTACCTGTCGCGTAAGGAACGTCATGGAGCTCCGGTTGACCCAAGCAAAATTTGCAGCTGCAGCCATTGCTTTCAGATAATCTTGGCCTTCGACACTGTTAATCCTTGCACAGGCTAGCTGTCTATCGTTCGTGTCAATCTTATCTCGTTTCATGGCTTTCTCCATTTGCACCAGAGCATCTGTAGCAACTTGATGACCAAAGCCACGACTGCCTGAGTGTATCATAACACAGATTTGCCCAACTTCTTCAATTCCCATTTTAGATGCGCTCCATTTATCAAAGATTTCGTCGACAACTTGAATTTCAGCATAATGATTGCCTGCACCTAGTGTTCCAAGCTGTGGAAGACCTCGCTTCTTAGCCCGCATGCTGACTTTAGAAGGATCAGCGTTCAACATTCGGCCGTACTCTTCGCAGTGCTCTTTATCCTCCGCCCATACATATCCTTCTCGTAACGACCAATCCATACCCATTTCCAAAGCTTCTTCCAAATCACGAGCATTCATTGGAATTATACCCTTCGATCCAACACCTACTGGTATGTGATCAAAAAGTGACTGCGCGATTTGTTCTTTCACAGGCCCAACATCTTTCTCAAAGAGATTGGTACGTAGGAGCCTTACACCACAGTTTATATCAAAACCCACACCCCCTGGAGAAACAATACTCTGTGGATCATCAACGTCAAATGCAGCCATATTCCCAATTGCAAAACCATATCCTGAATGAATATCCGGGAGACCTACAGATCTTCCTACAATGCCAGGGAGAGCAGCAACATTGGCAATTTGCTTTACACCAGGCAAAAATCCTCCAATCATTCCTGGTCTACAAGCATTCCTCAACTCGTCCAGCATTAGCTTTTCCAGTTTCGCATTTACGTAGAAGCATCCTTCCACCCTCATATTTGGTTGAAAGCCTTTCTTAATTTTCCAACAGTGGTCCGACACTTTTTCCAAGAACTTCAGTTCCTCGTTGTATTGCCGCACAACCATTTTCGACGATGTTCACTTTTATTTTGTAAAATCAGAGAATTTTTCAATTAAACAATTAAGAAGGTTAGCCGCTACCAAAACGAACTAGGCGATGACATACGCGAGTGTAGTTGCTTGTCACTTTGACAGCACGTTATTCACCACTAACAAGTGTTGGCACCATCTAGAGATTAAATAAATAGTTTAAACTATTATAGCCATCTATTGCTACATAGTAAAAACGCCATTCCTCTGCATTTGTGTTTGAGTTTGAAGTTTTCACGTACTTTCCAAGCAGTTACAGGGTGTAATCCAAGAGATGGCCCAATAAACAATTCAAAAATGGTCAAGACTTTCAGCTGACAGTTGAACGGAAATTAAAATTTTTATTTTTAAAATAAACTCAAATCAATAAAGATGATTCTAACTTTTGCCAATAGTTAAACGAAATGAAATTAACGTGAATTTCAAGAACAGTATTAACATTAAATAAGATGAAAATTAAGTTGATCAGTTTACTCACAGAGCATCTGCTAATGATACTTATTACTAAATACTTATTCTTAAATGCCAGAATTCTAATCGACCTGTGTGAATTCATTTGCGTTGTAAACGTTCTGAACTTTGACTTTCTATACGAATATAGCCAACTCAATCGAAGGTAAACATGCCAAAAAGTAGAACGCTGGAATTAGAATTAGCACACTCGAAAATTGCTAAACGGAAAAGTACTAGAATTATAATGGAATGTACTAGAATTAGAACGTTTTCGCACAGCCCCTAAGTACTTAAGTTGTCTGCAGGGGACTTCCCATCAAAAAACTGATACGATATCGTCGCTTCACCGATCGCGCCACATTCAATGTTCACCAAAGAATCCATAGTAACATGCTAGGAATGGACTGACAGCAGTAACTGTTATATTGCACTATTAACAGCCACACTGTTATTAAAATGACTACAGAAGGAAGGAACTCAGGAGCATCGGTTTAAGAGTTTTTATAAAACCACATTCAACACAATTGTCACTGGTAGGTCCTTGCAATAAGGAGTCAGATTTTTAGCCTACCTGAGTTGAAGAGGAACTAGGTTGTATTGTTTCAAATCTCAATAACCTTTTCGAACCCCATAAGATTTGGACAAATTGAGATTCTCTAGATGATACGACACAAAAACTGTCTAACCGTAGTGTCAGCTGAAGAGAAAAGTTAAGTATACGTTCTTTTGATTTAAAAACAGTGTAGGAGCTGATACCGAGAGCATTGCCTTCTCCTATATGAATAAAACGGGCTTTCTGGAAATGGTAGTGGAGGTGTATCTATCACAGCTTCCACTTCGTCTTAATTTGTAAATTTACCTTGTGTTACGTTTGGCGTGGTTGGGCGGCGTGGATGTTTGATTGCAATCGGCATGGCGCGGCATACCCGAGCCTCTAGCCTGAGTATGATCTAATATTAGCTTCGTAGTTTAAGGTATGATCTAATGGTATTCGACAATGGCTATAGTCTAAACGATCCATCCGCTTGTTCTTTCAGTTTGAAACGCGCGTGGTGCATAAACGAAACGATAGCTTGCTGTAAGTATTAAATTTTTTGTAACGTGTTTACGGTTACTGTTTTATTGCACAATTTTAAATTGCAAAAAGATCACTGTAAGAAATGTAATGAGTTGTTTGGATATCGTTGTCAACTGTGCTTCATTAAACATGTCATATGTTTACATGATTTCATGTAATAGTGTTATGTTTTATCTTGATGCAAATGAGTGCACTTGTAACTGACTGTGCAATTGTTGGAAGTTGCTACCATACTCAAAGTAATTTTGTACGTAAACACTTTAAACACGGTTTCGTAAGTGATAACAACACTATTTCGTAATGATTTCTTAAAGTTTCTATCACTATTAATACTACATGTAATATACGTCAGTTATTATGGAACGAGCTGAACGGGTATAAGATATTTTCCCGTGATTTACTAAAAAGATTGATCCAAATTTGTTTTGTTTTATCTCTGGATTCTGCAGAATGTCATTTTATTGATTTATGTGTAACATAAAACAAACTATTGAACAACAAATCAAGATATTGAAATGTCTTTGATTCTTAAAGTTTCGCGATTGTCTCACAGCTAGTTATCGACAATGGTGATTTGTTTACCTTGTAGTTGAAGTAATATTATGGTTCTTATGGTATTTACTTATTGTATGTACAGAATCAATTGATCACACCAAATGAGTAGCAGTCCTACATGCGACAAATATGCAAATACAATAGTGAGGTGTCATAATTAGTGCTAGCACCTCAAGTCTGTAATTGAAAATTAACATGTAATTTTAAAAGTTTTTGATGGCATTCCCACGTTATTGATGTTTTCGGTTTTGTAAAATGTAAAATTTTTATTTCTTTTTTTTCTATTTTGAATTTATTATGAGAAAAAAATTTGTGGCGTATGATGTCAGAGATCAAGAAACTTGGTATTTTTATATCTTGTATTGGCACAACACCCACTAGTGCACTCAAAAATTCTAGTAACTAAATATGCTCGGTTTGACTATAAATCTTTGATTAACGACTTCATGATTAATTTGTTTCTCAAAATAACAGATAATTTCGGATATAGTCATTGACAAATTCTAAGGGATTAGCTTACATTTGGACAATTCAATCTCAATGTTAGAGAAGCATCTTTGGTCATTCGTTGTACACGGACATAATGCTAAATGTGATTAATGGATTCATAAGTCTAGGACGGGATTTTAATAATCTCAATATGGATGTCATAATATTTAACATGATTTTGTACTAGACAACTTGTCTTTAATAGTAAATAAATAAAATTACATATTCTAATAGCTGCTAATTCAATTAAACAGGATACTTCAAAAGGTGTCACACGTGTAACGTATGATCGGTTTCCGTATTATGTGTCATTGTTGTGACACTTAAAGCTTCTCTAAGTGGTCCATGTTTTGAAGATTTTGTCACACGGGATTTCAATTGGAAACAAAAAACCAGCAATTACGAAGCAGACTTTAGTTGCGAAGAACCATCAAGACAGATCTTTAAAAACGCATTTATTCTATGTTTGGACAGCAATCCACGTTTTTAGCCGGTATTTCCATAATTGGATTAAGTCGTGATTGCTTGTAAGATCACTTCTGGGGATTTAAATAAAAATTAAAAGTTTCATCGAGCATTTTACACTTGCTGTATTGGGCAATTAATATTTTTGCGTAGTCTCATGAAGACTATCGTGTGTAAGTAATGTCTATTTGAGGAGTTGTGACTTTGAAATACGGTAAAGGAAGACATTAATTGTTGTGCTAATATTATTTTTCGAAAGCAGAGAGAAGTACGTGACTATTTTTCCGGTAGCGGAATTTAACTTTTGAATGGAAATTCATAATTAATTGTTTTCCTTCAGGGATAATTGCTTTCAACTTTCTTGCTCATCTGGATGATAAAACGGTAGTTTAAATTACAGTAATTTTCATGATATTAAAAATGCTTCCGCATATGATAGCTTCTGAAGAAATGTTCTGTGAAACGTACAGACTACAGAGTATAGAGTCCTTCAAAACCAATGGTTCTCTTTAATAACTTGTTAAGAGATTAATCAAGAAAGCTTTCTACAAACATTTAACAACACCAAAAGTGCAAACATTTCAAATTACCAACATTCGAAGCTGCTTGGAGACGAAAACTAATTAGTAAGTGAACAGTAACTTTTATTTTTCGTGTTCTCTGTGATTTGTTTATTCAAGGGGAACAACTTTGCCATTTCAGATTTCAAAGTTCTGTTGCAATATTGTAAAATTATATTTTTAACAATGTTTTATTCCTTTCCACAATGTTTTAAACTTTATTTAATTAAACACGTTTCTGCAACATTTAAACCCAGTCGCTTTTATCTGAGAGTTAGTTTATTTCTTCCGTGAGTTTACGAGCTTTTTCAAACCATTTCCAGGAAAAATAATCAAAATGTGGACATTAATATTCATATCGGCTTAATGAGTAACTAAGATCTTAGCACCCGCTGAAGCTAATGTGTGACATTAATAAGCGGTAGCTGATAGTGTGAGTAGCCTTCAATTTTGTGTATTTGTCATTTTGTTCCAAGGGTTTTCCTCAACTGTGACTATTGTGGTATTACATGATATGAAACTTATTCAAAACTTTTCAGTATGTGTTGATTGAAACTCGTCATGTCTGCTAAAATGTTTAAATGTGAAATTTGCAATTTCCAAAAGGACAATATGTTACAAGCTCAAAGAGTTCGCTTTTGGAATCTTAACTTGTAACCAGATGTGAATTTTTCGTTTTATATTTTCTGTCACTCACGTTTATAGGTCTCCACCCGTTTCAATATTTATTAGTCAAAATTGTTAACTAAATCACGTTTTAGGGACAGAAAGCGAAAGTGCGTTTGCCGATGAGAAAATTTGTAAGGGAACACAAAGAACTGTTAAACCGATTAGCTTTGTAGTATCATATATATTTAATGAAGACGATTGTTTCAAGGAGTAAAAACACAATTACTTTGCATACCGAACTCCTTGAAACTTCTTAAGAAATTGTTGCTATTTCGAAAAAGTGAATGCCATATAAAACTTTAAAATAATGGAATTAATATCCGGGTAAAACAATTTTAGAGGTTATAAATCAAGTTTGAATGTTTTTTGTAGCTATAATGGGCCAAAAATTTATATGAATTTTGCAAGGTTTGCATGGTGCAGTTAGGCGCAGTGTCAAGTATGTTCACCTGGCGTGCCGCTAATAAAAATCTTGAAATTGAATTTTGTATATTTTCCTTTGCCAATATCCATTAGCTCGACATAAGCTGATTAAAGAATGACTGATTATAGTCTTCAAGTTCGTGGCACGCCTCAAAAATCAAAATTAGTTTTATTTAAATATGTATGTTTGGACAGTGTGTTAAAATGCAGAAATAGGCAGCAGCTATTCGATTTTGAAGTAGCAAATAATTTTGCATAAAATGCAAGAAAATTTCTATCTTCCGGATGAAATATTACGTGATGGCAGACGTGAAATCTGTGATAGAGACACCATTTCACTTTCAACGTTTTGGTATAATAATATTTATCTTTTGACTATAAATTACAACTGAAACGTTGAAAGTTGTGTTTGAGATATGTTTGTGGTTAAATGGTCAATAAATGTCTTCAAATCATGAAATAAGTTCGTCTTCATCATTAACAAGATTTAGGATCAGGTCAAGTGCAATGCGTTTCGATGAAGGTGCATTATGTAAGTGATACAGAATAACGAGAAAAGGCTTAATCTTTGATTACCAGTTTTTATGGTGAAATCTCGCATGAAAGGTGTTTTGCTAAAACATCTTTTGCACTTAACATGGAGTTCTTAAAGTAGTTCCAGTTTACTTTTTAAACACGTTCTTTCTGATGCGATAAATCATATCAACGTCAAAGTGATTGGATTGGAACACCTCTTATACAATTTACCTGTACAAGAATTTATTTACAGTTTCTGATTTCTTAGTTCTTGTTTGCCATGCAAGTTGAAAAGCATTGACACTATTTTTCACTTCAAAAAACCAGCAGAACAGTTTTCCAGATGGACTGGTTTTGACTTAAGTGAGTGCTCGAATTCAAAGTTGTTTTGTCCAAAACGAATATTACAAAAATGTCAACGTCTTTCTTCGGTTTTCTTCAATAACTGTATATGATTTACATATATAGACCACAAGATGAATGTCTATATTTGATTGATTATAATTATTGTATTGTGAACAGGCCAAATTCACAAAAACCCCATTAGACTGGCGATATATTTGGCTTTTGAAATTATGGGCCAAAAACCCATTCAATGGAATAACGTGATCTTGGGACCCACCCAACCGGTATTGGAGACGTCAGATTCTGCAAATAAGATTAAAGTTTTGTTGTATGAGATGAAAATAAACAGGAAGTTTTATGACGTTACTTTTGAGATTGAATATGAAATTAATAACCCAGAACGAAGTATACGCACTCTATGTATATCTGTGGAAGCGATTTTTGATTTTATTTTGATTTTCATGCCACATGTTATTCATCATAGGTTTTCCTAGTTCATATACTATATCTCTCAAATTCATTTCAATAATTTTGTTCAATATTGCAATTTGTTTCAATTTCGAGATTGGCGTTTTCGTACTTTCAAAAATGTTACTCGAGAAATTTGGTCGAGTTAATTCGAACTGCTTGAAAAATTCGGTCAAAACTGTCAATATTGTCAAACTTTCAAGTAATTCTGCAGGATGCTACTCAAAAGCGTTTTTTACAATTGGAGTAACAGAGTGAAATCTTCTCAAACTTCTCATTTTTCTTCGAATAAAAGTTTATTAGGTTTCGGGATTGCTTATGCAATTCTTAGGTGTTTAAAACGAAATGACAAAGCCAGCTGATTTAACATTCATTTCCAGATGATGTTCCAATTCATTTCATCATTCCGCAACATTTCACGTCTGTTTAAGGAATAACTTTAGTATAATAGCTCCTTGAAATCATACCCTCTTTTATATAATTACTCAATTTTTAATGACTTTTATTGTTATTTCTACAACATAAATCCCAAATGACAAATTTGCATCCAAACTCACGTTAGTATTATATTGTAGATTATATCATAACATAAATCACTTGATATTTACGTAGGCTTAAGCTACTTTTATCTTTCCATCTACGTCTAGTTGAAGTAATTAAATCAATCTGTGTCATGGAATTCACACCAATCAATCGATCTAAAATAAGTTCGCACTAATACAAGTGTTTGTTGCTGCAAGAAATATATGCAAATGAAGATTTGGAAATAAGTTAACGTATATATGGACGTTTCGGGGGTTCTCCACAAAACTTAATTGGCGTTTTGTGAAAGGTGAAAGTGATCTTCTTAAATATATCAACTGTCAGTCATACTTAAGTAAGGGATTTACCCTGAGTTAATGTTAAACCTTCCAATCTCTCTTTAAATGCAAAGCTGGTATATTTTTAATATGAAAATGAACTCAAGATTTTTCCAATTTTTTCTCTCACAAGCAACAAAAATGCACAGGGAAGATTCTTTGTGCTTATCCTTAAGAAAGCTTTCACAGCTGGTGGTCTGTTTGTGAACCAATTTGCAAACTAATTCCCACACGAGGGAGTGGTTTCGGGCAATAAAACTGTCGATTCTTACGGCACCCAATGCTAATTAGAGTATAAAATTAATTGATTTATAAAATACATCGTCTTGATGAATGATTACCAAAAATCATGATCATCATGTAATTCCAGATGGTTCGTGCTTCCCATCGTTGAAGCGCTGGACAAAACTTCTTTGGTTATTTGTTTTGGGAATTTGGCAGAAAACAATTTAGCAAAGGAATTAGTGGGTTTTATTTGAAATTTTGAGTAATTATTAAAATGTAAGCTCGAAAATCACAGTTTGAAATATTTTCTTTGTTTCACAGACGCCAACGCATTTTGAGGATTAAAAGCCTGAAGTGCAAAGTGAGATGAGGCTTTTATAAAATGTTTCCCAACCCAATCACAATCCTATGTCACAGCCATATGGATTTGGTGAACAAACCAGACTGCAATTTAACATCTTCTCTGTTTCTTTGTTGGCAAATTTATTAGCTCAGACGATTCATCATGGGATATCACCCACTACGATTTATGGCTGACAAAATACAGAATACAGCAGACGCGCGATGGTTTCCCATTTGTCACGTTGTAGAAGGAGTGTATATACCCGTTTTAGTTAGACCGGGTTTTTTTAATGATCAAGATAAACATCACGAAATTATCAATTAAAATCGTCAATCACAAAACCTATAATTAAGCGAAAACCTAGACAAAGTTGGGAGGAGATGTAGTTTCACCCAAATCAAACAACAGTGATCTACATCGCCTGATCGTATGAGTAAACCAACAAGATCATGATCGTAACAAACGTGTTTCCACAAAGCTGTAGACAGTAAAAACTTGTAGAACAGACAGCTGCACATTCATTGCGTCATTGAGCTTGAGCATAGTTTGTTATATAGTGGTTGTTGGTAGTAGACCGGGTTCTACCAGTACTCACGCTTACCTGTGTCGATAAATACCTGCAAAATTATTATACCGGCATATGTATGGTTTGTCGATAAGGCTTGATCATGCATATAAAAATAAAAGAAACTGGGAAACCTCTTTAGGTTCCAGTTAAGTAAGTTCGTCAACTTCCCACTTCAGTTATATACTCTGCACTTACACAGTCTGCTGCCACACTGTTCTCTGACTGTAAGAAATAAAGTATCGCGGTTTGATCACCTTGAAAGCGGTGTTCCTGCGGTAGTCTGACCAGTGCAGTAATTAGAATAATATCAAAGTTATTAGTTTAACTTTTTGTGCTTTCACTTGGTGATTGACTTGTAGTTTACTGTCTCTCGATATCCTCTCTGGATTTCAGAGTAAAGTTTCTTTTGAGTTGTATGCTTATGTCTGATACAATGTTTCAATCTCCCGAAGATTGCTCATTCGATAATACGTTTTTGGTTTCAGAATCTTAGTAGATGTGCAACTGTCTCTTCTTCCTCTTCGCACTTTTTGCAGGGGCTGTCCGTTGTGAAAGAAAAACCTAATATTCAATGCTCTTGAATTCGAAGACTAATTTCAAATGCAGATTTCTTTCCTCAAAGCTTTCAAAACCTTGTTAATCTCTTGTTAGCGAATAACCTATGTAATACGACTTCCGGTTGGTTAGATGGAGCAACTTTGAATAACTTTAAAAAAACACACTGGCAACACTCTCCAGCTTCTTATAACCTCTTAACTCTCTCAGAGTTTAGCGTGTAGCTTTAGAAGTTTTGTTTGGATCAATGTATTGACCAGGTGCGTATGAATACCTGCAAACATAAAACAACGTGTGGAGCAAATTGAAAATAAAAAACAAAATATAAAAAACAAGAAGATGGAAAAATAAAAAATCTTTTTAAGTGTTTAATTTATGCCAATTTGGCTCGAGGCTCGAATGTCTACAGTTTTCTCGTGCAGGCATAAGTCATTGGTAGTATCGCGTTGGCGGGCAGCCCAAACGGATGTGATTTCATAGACTGGTGTTATACGAAATAGTCGCAGCCGTTTATTGCTATATCGCAGAATAATCGCAACACGCTGCATATTACACCCAATAATTTAAAGGAAATTGTGATTTTCTGTAAGTTTATATAACATACGTTTGTTGTATTGTGAATAACTGCTCATGTTCATATACATTTCGGTAGAACGTCGAGATAGTTACAAGTTGGATTTTGAAACAAGTGGAGCATAGTTTCGAAGTTAACGTGAATTTTAGTCTTGCAGTTACGGGGGCCCGAAATTAACGTTTTTAGTTTAATGTTTAAGAAGTTTTATTAAAAATAAGTGTTAACATTCTTACAACAATATCTTAAGCCCCAATATCAGAAGAAAGAGTGAAAGGACTGTTATACTGACTGATCGTGATATTCTTATAAGACAGTGATCTTGAATTTTTCTTGTTTCTTTGCACTATCAATGTTTTTTGTATTGTGAAAGTGAATGTTTGAGTTAGAGTTTTTGTATAATAAAGGATACTTTCGTGTTGTTTTCCTATATACTTATCCATTTACTCTAGTTTTGAGTATAGGCAGTGAAATACCTTAAAGACAACTTCTGTATATTGGCCGGAACGAAGGACAACCGGTTTTTGTGTGATTGAAACGGAAAGCGGTAGGTTGATTCATACCTATATAACTTAAGAAAAAAGCTTCTAAAAATTTCAAAATAAACAAAATAAAATAAACCAGAAGTAGGTATACTTTGTTCTTTCTCTGACATCATCGCCGTGGCTACAAATGGCATGCTAATGAATTTTCCTCGTTCTACGGTGTAAATCCTTTCGTACATTATACTGAATTCAAGAAGTTGGTGCTACAACTCTATCTGGCATTACCCTTTCGTGAATTTCGTTAGAAATCACACCATATGAAAAAATTCAACGTTTCCTGGTCATTGAGCTAAGCTTCTGACCAAATCATCATGGTTCACTGATTTTCGGGGTTTAATGAGTTTAATTGGGTTCTAAGTTTTGCGATTGCAGTCATTTTCAACAACGAAAATATGTTTTGCTATAAATCTGATATTGAAAAATCTGTATAATGCCAAAGATTCTAATACAATGTGGTAGTCAAAGTATAATCACTCAAAACGAGGTGGATGGCCAGTGGGTATCTTTACTGAAAATTTTTCAATTCCTTGAGAAACCAGAGCTAAGTGGGCAAGCACGTTTTTCATGGTAAGGAATTTAATTGGAGTCTTTTGAAATTCTTTTCAGAAAATTTTAGCAGAAGTAAATTGATTGTTGAGCCAAATTGATTCTACAAAGTGCAACTAAAGATACAATTTTCTATTTTCCAACTTTGTTTTGACCAATAGTCATTCATTGCAAATGTTCACATGCTCATTTTATAGCCAAAACGTGTAAGAACTGCAAACATAATCGCTCCTGAAGTAAAAAAAAATAATGTTGCAGACAAGATTGTAAAACAACTTGACTTACAGGAAGTAAAGAAATATACAAAAAACGAAAAACAAATTTGAATTTAAGCCTCAAGATAATAAACATACCACTAATTGTATGATTTGTTCTAGCATGAAGTTTTAATTATCATGAAAAAATAAAATAGTAACGACAACCGGCATTTAGAGGGAGTTACTAAGAAATGAAGACTTGCAAATTGGAAATAGCAAATAGAAATAAGTAAATAAATAAATTACTTTTTAAGGAAAAACGTAAAATGATAACACGTTGCCGTAAAATTATACACGCAACGCAAGAGACTGTTATACATGGGCCCAGTCCAATGATTGGAACACAGCTCATGCATTGAGCTGTTCCTGCAAGTAGAGCCTCTCAAGTACAAGAAACTGACCGCGAAACCCATCATTTTCCGCATTTACCTTGCATGACTCTTGAATATCTTGATTTTTATGTATAAAAGTTGGGAAAAAAACCATTTTCTTGTGTTATGTGTTTGAGATGGTTTAAAGAAGAAAACGATTCCAACGAAACGTAACTGAACATAAAACATTGAACCTTGAGTAAATAGCCGAGATGGTCTCAAGATTTGCAGTACCTACTACATTTTATTTATCTTCCTTGCTTCTTCACAAACTCAACTTATTCTAATTCTTCACAATTTCTTCTTTCCAACAACTTCTCAACTTCCTCCAACTCACTTCACTCATACGTACGCATGAAATTCAAGACTTCAGAAGAAAGCTGTTCGAATGCATTCGAGAATGTTGAATAAAAATGTGAAGAAATGTTGGAAAAATGAAGTTAATCCGGCTCCATAAGAAATCAGGTGAGTCGAGGAGGTGAGGATGGAACACTGCAGAGTTTCCAAGACTCCACCGTTAACATTGGAACTCAACCACTTCTTAAGTACGCACTCTTCACATGATGATGAGTGTATTAACTTCATTTATGGAGTTTTTAAAAATGAATAATGTAATTTCCCAAGCCATGATGACAATTAGAAGTACTTTAACAGTAAAGAAAAAACGACATAAATTGTCTGTCACTTGAGGAGTAAAAACAAAATGAGTTGAGTACAAAGCGATCATAGGTTAATCGCTAATGAACGTAATTAAGAGCTTTTCCGTTTATGTTTTTCACTTTATTTTTGTTGTCATCCATTTTAAAAGTCCGCGTAACACGACGTTATTTCGAAATTTTTGCACATTGAGGCTGTTAATCTTTAACTGTAAACCGACATTGTGATTCAGATATTGTGGGGATTTTTGCGGATTACAAATACTCGCGTTGTTGGAGAGTTTTTGGTGGATTATTAAAAAATCATCCGTAATAAACCTTAAGGTAATTTATTATATCTATTGATCTGCTGACCCTGATTCATACAGTAGCACCTCTTTTATCAGTCACCGAAGATGTTTCAAAAATTCATAGATTGGTATAAAAGGCAAGAAGAAGCCAACAACACGAGCGGGTTGATTTTGAGAATACTACGCAGTTTTGCAATGAAACTGAACATAAAACATTGAACCAAGTCAAAATTAACCGACATTTTCCATCACATTGAATATTTATTTTGATATTTTCGGTGTGTAAATACATATGTATAAAATTATTAATTTGCAACGTGAAAAGTGTAGCAACTCAGAAAAATCGGTTTTTCGGCAAATTATTCTGCCAGGAATTCAAATATTGACTTAACTCAAATCCTCATATTTTCTGAGTTGCTACACTTTTCATCTAGTAGTGCGATATCTTTCGTTGAATTTTTTGTTTGTGCATGTACTCCTTTCCTCAAAATCTAGGTTCAAATCTTTGTTTTCAGACCTTTTGCATTATTCGTTGTTTTGATTATCCTTGCGGATAAAAGTGGTTCTACTGTATTTCATTAATTTGTATATTCATGTCAGTCAATTTTAAATTCAAAAAGCTTTTACATGAGGAGTGTTTAAGTTTGATGAACATCAGATGTTTGATTAAAGTAAATGACCCAATGATCATGATTCGTCCTTCTTTCAAGAGTAAATAAAATTAGTAACATGACACGCTTCGCCTTCAAAGCGAAATGTAAATTTTGAAAAAATTATTTCGCCAAATTCAGCGCATGAGTAAGAAATTAATCCAAATTTCAATTCCCGCGAACAAAGGTGTTATCATAAAATTATTAAAAATTTCAAGGTTGTATGATGAATCAAAATCGAAGACACTTGCTTCTACGAAACGATGGAACCTTTATTAAATATTCAGTTGAATAACCAGGAATTTTTATGTTACACTCATATTCAAATTTAAACTTAAATTTTTGCATATTTTGTGTTTTTAAATATTCCGGTCATTGTCTTGAAATTGTAGTGTAAGTGTAAATAATAGGAATTTGAGTCACTAAAAGCTTCCAAGTTCTTATGATCACAGATTTATGAATATAAATGAAACTTTAAGTAAGATGATTCTAGAATTCAATTAAACATTTTTAAACAATTTATCTATCAGTTAGATAATATAAACAATGTTGATTAAAGTTAGGATAACCATTTTTATAAATTGCTCAAGCTCATGCTTTATCTATGATCCAGCAATCAGGTGCAACAGTTAAGTGGAAATAAATTTAAGATAATTTCATATAATTTTGTTCACAGGTAAAACATAAAATTACCTATCGCTACCTTTTGTTCCGAAATTTCAATCAAAAGTGTTTCGTAGTACTCAGGCACAGCCCAAAAATCTTGATAATAATGTAAAAGAGAAAAATTAGCATAATTATCTGTTGTTAATGTTATTAAATTATTACAACAACGATAATTTACTTTCCTACAGCTACTCCTACATTTATAATTTTTTTGCATAAGCAATTTAAACTTGTAGTTTCAAATTTCAACAACGTTTTGTCTAATTTCTTCTACAGAATGTAGTTTTTGAAAGATGTTTAAGATTTCATAACACCTCAATATAAAATAAAACACTTAACTCAACTTAAGAAATAGAAACTAGTTCTAGGCCAATGCCAGTATAAGTTTTAAGTTATACAATTTGAGAAGTAAAATTGAAAAGGTCATCATCTTTCCATCGACCCACGACAATGTAGATTCTATCGATAATGGAAAATGAAACTGCGTAGGTTCGGGTTTTTCACACCCATTTAAAGCAAAACGTCACTTTTTAAATGACTCGTTATTTTTCTTCTTTAGTGTTTTGGGGCAAACGCCGACATACTGTATAGAATTGTTTTGTTAATTTAATATTATTTTGCTTTAAAAGATATGTCAAATGAAAGAGATGATTTCCATTTTCTGAATTGTTTTCGGATGAACATAAAAATTTTGAAAAATAAGGTCGTGTTGCCTAAAGTTTTGTCGGTTTTTAAGGACATTATTGACATGACATTATTTTGTGTAGTAACACGAATCAAGAATGCATTTGTTGTCTATATGACGTGAATTGAAATCAAACCACTTTGCTTTGTGGTTCCTATTCGATGAATCACTTCTCAATATATTATTCACAGATGCATTTGCATGCACTTGGTAAGTACTAGAGAGTGAATTCCCCAGGGGAATAAGAATTGCATGATGCCTAAGAATGGAAGTGAAATTATATTTTTCTGAGTCACTCTTGAATATCTAGTGAATACAAGTTTCCACTTTTGCAGAAAGGATTTGCAGAATTATACAAGTTTCCACATTTGCTCTAGAAACGATGGCGGATATTAACTCTTGATTTCGAAAAAGCCCACAAAACTGTCACCATCAGACTGAAAAGATTCACCAAAAAGCGAAAGTTTCGAGTAAATAAAACGTTTATTTGTTATTTACATAAAACTGTAAGAACTTTTTGTAGCAAAGAGCGAAAGTGACAATTTTCGATGCACAGAAATAATTGCAGAGTGAAAGCTTTTCTTCTTGTTATTATTATTATTTTTTTTTGTGTATTAGCACTTTCGTTGTAAGCTTTTTTCGGTTAAGTTAAGCAAACGAAACTGACAAAATCAAGGTTTCTTTTTGGAGTATTTATGTTTTTTCATGATGATGAAAACATTTGCATATCACATTGACTTTGAAATGAACTGTAGAGTTTTTGTTGCTGAATCCGCAGGAAAGATGTGATAATAAATGAAGGCATTGTTTAGTTAGACTATCATTGATGTTTGATAGACAGGTATTTTCTTAATTGAATTGAATTAAATTTCATTTTTTTTCAATTTTCATTTTGAATCATTTCATGAAGATTTCAAATTGTTTTCTTCACACGTCTAAGACATTGAAAAAGAGAAAGCTGAAGAAAGGTTTGCTTTGGTCCAATGGATAACAAGTAGAATGTATCATTTATTGTAACTGAATTTAAAAATCTTCAGATTTTATGAAATAGAGCACGATGAGTTATAGTTATTTCGAGCTAATAATTTTAGTTATTTCAAGTCATCATCATGTCACATCGAATCGAATTAAGATTTTGGATGAGTTTCACAAAAAGGTTCAAGAGCCTTAAATTGAACTGCTTAAGGAATAGGTAACTGCCCACATAACATATACAATTTTCGTATCAGACCCGTACATTCTTTATGTTTAACTTGTTTGGCAAATGCAGAAAATATGACGAAATGAATGTTTCCAAGAAATAAAATTTCGTATTCCGACACTGTCTTCAACATCACATTTTTTACAAAATTATTTATGAATTTCAGAAGTTTTCATATATACAAACGTGCAAAACCTGCAAAATCTTGTCATTTTGGTCCATTTAAACAATGTTTTACAAAAGAGAACAACCAAATCGGCATGTAACCAAAGATACAAGCTTCCTTATAAGAAATTCCTTAAAGAGAAAACGTCAAGAGTAATACAAAAGATACGAAATGAAATGCAAAGAAAAATGCCGGCGTTTTGCGTGGAATGAATTGCAAATACCAAGAAAACTCGAAAATGAAAAAGAATTAAAAAGTTATCCATTGATGCTAAGTTGTCCTGTCCAAGTTTGGAAAACCTGAAAAATTCAAATGAAAGGAGACTTAATAATATCATAAGAAAAATGTTTGGTCAATGCTCTTTTGAAAGTTAAAGGACTAAAATATGGAGAAAGAAATTTTTCAGTTTTCAGAAATTTATGTAAAAGAATAGAAATGGATCTAGGTGTCTTCTTACCATAAATGTTCACCTCAACAAAACTCGTGTGTATAAACGCTTGTTGTTACACAAATTTCCTAAAGCCATTCTGTTTGTGGTAGAAAGTGAATGCTTCCAAACGAATTAATTTTTTGATTTTGATAGCCGCAGCTACCGTTTGAATTAGCTGGATTTAGGAACAGTTCAAGCAGATTAACCTTCCGCAAAAAACCAACTATTGAAAAGTGCTAATTCACGGGTAGTAAATCGATTAATCACGAACAATGATTAGATATTTGTTTTCCAAGTCATTTTGTGCCGATGAACGTGTACTTAAAATTCAATCGAATGAATGTAATTTCTCTCAAAATATATTTTTTACGATTACTTCTTTTATTAAGAAGGTAAAACCAAACTGTGCTTTACTACAGCACATGCCAAACATATTTCAAAGCTTCAATAGATTAATGACCTAAAACAAATTTACACGCTTTGTGTTTTTGCAGCTTCATCTTGCGGTTTTAGCTGTTGTAGATTTAATAGTACTTCCGGTCCTCTGCTTTCAATCGAACATGCTGTAATTCGTTGCACGAACAATGATATTGGTTTTACTCATAAAAATAAGGGTTATCGTATTCAAATCTACTTTTCCTCTTTATTAGATTTGCGTTAATTTAACTTGTTGCGTTATCGGTATACAGGGTCTTCCGTATTTTTTGAACTACAATATAATGCTGAAAATCAATTAAGAAAAATAATGCGTTTGCTAAGAAATAATGTAATATTGTTTTGACTTTTAAAGAGTTAATAAGTTGCTTTTATTTCCTGTAATGTTTTCTTATATAATGTCAGCCACAAGAGAGTTATTAAGTTCTACAATCGCATTTATACCATAAAAAGTAAAATGATTACCCAAAAAGGAACCGAACAACAGAATTTTCATAACGAAATGGTTAATAAATTCAGTAGGTTTTGTATTATTTTTATTAAATGTAGGAAAACAAAAATCTTCATTATTAAACAGTTATCGGCGTAAGTTTTATAATTGAAAATAAATATTTATTTCATCAATCGTTTACTTTGTTTTGTTTCACTAGAAATCCATACAATCCCTAATGGAAATTCAGTACATCGTGTTGACTCTATAATGCACTTGATCTTCTGTTCCGTTTGATTGATGGACGGTTCAATTCTAAATCATTTTCATGTTTTATTTATAAGTTATACCATATATGCAGTAAAATGCACTATTATAAAAACCATTTACTTTTGTATCTTTCAGATAACGAAGACAATTTGAGACGATAGTGCAAATGTAACAACCACTGAATAAAGTCTTGGAGAAACAGTAACAGTCTAGAAGTCTAGAGAATCAAGCAATACTTAAACGTTACAAATGAACAAGCTTAAGCCTCACTGTTGGAGGCATCTTTCTATAGAATCGATAGTTTTATAAAATAAGAATTGCAAATCTTTTCTTATTCTTTGAAATAACTTAACTAAAATGGAAGTAGCTATTGGGGGTAATGGTACAACACCCTTTCAACGTGAAGTGCGCGAATGGCAACATGTCGATCCAAACACGGGAGCACTGCTGACTGGCCGTTTGGAAGCTGATCGTTGGGTCAATGGACCGTTGAACGCTTATGGAAAGGTAAATCCAGACGAGATCAGTTCAGTTCTTCTTAATTTATTTTACAAGTCTTACGTTCTATGGTCATAAGTAAATATATTTTTTAAATTTTATTTCTTAAGTTTAGATTTATTAGCTTAAGTGAAATTGTTAATAAATTAAAAAGTAACCAACGCATTTGCTCGTAAGGACTTTGAGTTTAACTTTACATACTGATTTAAATCGAGGTTAACAAACATGTAGGTAACTTAAATTTGCTTTCGTTTCTTGTTGACACGAAAATGGTAAATTATTTCACAGTTATAAGCAAGTTATCAAATTATTTCGTTTTACTTACGGATGTTACGCAAAATTAAGAATTCTTGCTTCGTTGATGGTCACATTGTGCAGGTAACAAACTTAATTTCACGGTTAACAATTTCGAATACGAAACACATATGGGTCAATGAAATTAACTTGATTTAAGTTGTAATATAGTGTAACCTGCAAATTATTTCAAAGTAAAAATAAAAAAACAACGATAATTTTTAACACAAAAATCGAAAATTACAAGTTATCAAAGCAAGATCACGGACTAATTACGTAGGTTTGAGGTGAAGGCTACGTAATGTTTTATCTAACCATCATTATTTGTTTGATTAGCTTATTAGTGAAGAGCTTTCATAAATAACACTATTGACTAGGCTATTAAAGTCATATAGATTTCGTTCCGCTTTCTTTATCTAGATCTTTTATACGAGATTTCCAGGTTTGGAAGTGAAAATGCTTCCGCGTTACACTCAAAATAGGTCAAATAATAAACTATACCTTAAAGGTGATAATTTAAAATTAGTTCCTCTTGACTCACAGCAATTTCTCATGTTTTACGATCATGCACTAACGATGAAATGTTCCAATTTTTCTAGAAAATATTTATTTCACAATCATTGAATCAGGTATGTTGGAAACAGAAAGTGAATAAGCAGTAAATATTAAAATTGCTTCTTTCCAAAATTATGAATGTATACATTAAGCTTCTTTCCAAAATTAATGTTAACTCGAATACAACTTGCAATTTTGTACTTATCTTAAAAGTATACTTGAAAGAACAAGATCTCCCACATTAACCACAGATATTGGAAAACAGAATGATTATTTAAAAATTATATTAGCTACTAAAGAGAAAGTTATAAAGCGTTCCTTGGCCTTCATACAATTACTCACTTGAATGCATTTGAAACCGCATGACAATCGATTAATCAAACTTACTTATTTTTTCTCTTCGTGTACTACATGTCGAGCTAGCTGACATAATAAGGGAAACCATACAATATCCAAATAAATAATTAAGAAATCTACAAAACCCAAGTACATATAATAAACTGGTTGTACCAAACTGCTCAATATAAAAGTTAACTCAATCAAGGCCAAACACAAGTTAAAAAAAGTTTCGGGCACAAGAGTACTGTCACATGACGTTATTGTTAACTTTTTCCCTGTAAATTGGGACATCAAGAAATCAAGTTCTTCTGTTTTTCACATATCGAAAGAAGCCTTTTACGTTGAACCTCATGAATTGGATGTTTTCAGGTGGTCGACTCGAAAAACGTATCACAACCAAACGGCACACATCATACACAACGTAAGCAGTTCGAAGTACTACAAGCTCGTACCTCCTCGGGATCACTGCAGGTCGTACGAGCACAGACTGTACACAAAAGTTCATCCCGTTGGTCATCAGACATTCGACCAATTGCACCTGGGAATTATAACACTCAGAACTTTGGTGAAAACACAAATCTGACGAATGGCTACCATTCTCCACTTGAAAATGGTCACGAGGAAGATCCTCAAACCGAACGTTTTGCAAGTTCTAAAAAAGTTAGTAGAAGTTCGCACAGTAGCAGTCCAATAATTCCGACGTCTAGTGTGAAGCTAAGTGCTTTGATTGTAAGTTTATATCATTAAAAGCTAATAAATAATTCCGAATAATTGCTTGCTGATTTTTAGAAAAATGATGAGCGAAAAAATCCTCACTCTTTATCAAACTCATTGACACTGGTACAGCAACAGGAATATCTAAAAGAACAAAAGCAAAAGTTTTACACTGCACCATCGGATCATGCAGGCACAGAGAGGAAAAGTGTTGTAGATATCTTCAATGGAACTAGCCAAAACATGTCTGACTCTGGGATTTCAATGTAAGAACTTTGCAAAATATACTGAAGCGATTAAGCCAAATTTTATATTGTAGAAATTTCCATGTAAGAGGTAAGTCAGTCTCAACAGATGACTTATCTATTGAATGGGATCAAAATGAAGAGGATCCCGAATCACCATCTGCGTGGCGACGAGTCAGCAAGATACGGCGATCGTTCCAATTTCCGAAGTCATCATCACCAAAACCCTCATCTCATCGTCCATCCGATTTGCCTGAAAATTCAGTGAGTGTTTCACGTATTCGACAAGAACTGGAGAATGGTAGACGTCTTCATAGTGATATTCGTAACAATCATGAGGACAGGACATCTTTCGATAACATCTTACATGGCACTGTATCGCAGGAAGATGGTAAGTTATATAGATAAAATGCGTAAAACCTCACCCACATTTAACTGTTATGAATTCACTTAAACTAACCCACATTTTGCCTCAAACTCATTAAATAATTTGTATGTATTGTTTTTATAAACAATCAAACATCAAGAACATAAAACCGAAGCGAAGCCAATCAAAAAGGCCACATTCCTTACAGCTGAATCTCTTAAAGAAATCCGTGGTAAACTACGCAAGCTAAGCGATGAGTCTCTCTACAAAGACGACTTTATAACCGACAACACACATAACATGTCTGGAAACGATAATGAAAACACTAATCAAGTAAATATACAAAAAGAAAACGATGTTGTTAGCAGAACCCAAGAATATTCTGTTCAACAGGCGGTCGTGCTTCAGGTGATAATAAAAATGATATTGTAACTATCAGTTAAATATAAATGCATTTTTTACAGGATTCACAAATTGTGTCCCAGAAACCAAGCTTCCTTAGGAGAGATAAACCTCCTGAAAACTCTATCTACAGCACAAACAGCTTAGAGGGACGTAGCAAATACCGAGACATGACGTCCGCTGAATGGCATCTAAGACGAAAATCTTACGGTTTTGAAAAAATGGTCCCTTCAACGGACTCAATGTTCCGCATGGAGACATCAACTGACAGTGGAATCGGGCGATCAAGCGAATTGGCTAATTGGTCACCAACTGAAACTCAGTCTGGAGCAACAGTTATTATGTTTGGTGATAAGGCTACACCTAAAAGCACCTTGACTTTTTTGGCTGGAAATGATGCATCAAACCCATCATCTGTGTTATCGTCATTTTCATCTGCTCGTCAATTCTTTGATTCAAAATTAGATGTTCAAGAAGTTAAAAGACATTCAATCGCTGTGGATGAATCGAAATATGTTCGAGACAATCTAAAAGAAGTTTTTGATACAAAGACTTCAGTTCACCTAAACGGACTGTACAACAAGGATCTCAATCTTTCACAGGCTAGTGTTTCCGATGAAAACAGTAAACGGACAAAACGTGTTGAGTTTTGCAAAACGGAAGTTCACTTTGCTGCTGAATCTGGCAGAGTAAATATCGTTGAAACGGATGGGAAACCACCTCCAACGAACAATTTCCGTCGTCGTCGTAGGACACCAAGCAGCAGTGTGACTAGTGCATATCTAGAAGCAATCCATTCCGGAATTCCAGTCACTCATTTCGGTGATGATCAGAAGCCATCTTTTGAAAATGATCAGAAAGGTACACAAGAAGGATCTCTTTCACCTTTGAAAGCGAATAACGTAACAGTTTCAACACCATTCACATCGTCGGAAACCGGTACTGCACTTAAAACTTCAGTGCTGGAGGAAGAGGAAGAATCAGCGTTCTCTGAAGAAATATCTTTACGTGGTATACTAAAGAACAAACCAGTAAAACCGAGGCCATATCATTTAGGAGAAAATATTGAAAGCAGTGAAAGTCTGTGGGGTGTTCGTTTGAAACCGATTCCTAGTAGCAACACTACTCCAATTAGATTGAATAATATTGAAAACAAAGATTCCGCAGGTATTATCACATATGACATTATTCTGAAGAAGTCCTTATTGTTTGTATTTTGTTTCAGCCATCAAAGATGTGAAGAATGACGTGAAAACTATCCTAGAACGAGTCCAAACCGTTGAACAACGTAAAACCGGCAGCAGCTTTTCAACAAAAGTGAATTTAAACATGAGTGATCCACTCTCCTCATGGGAACCACCCGGTAAAATTTCAATCAATACATAAGCAAACGCGTTTTGTTAAATTTGTCTTCACGATAACTTAAGTCAAAAGCAATAACTATAGAATATCAAAGCTATCACAAGCCGTAATTGCAATGATCTTTTCTTGCTCAAACAACGATTAGTCTTATATTATTTCTGTCTATTCTCACTCTATTCACTCGGTTTCTTTAACTCCAACTACAGATACATATGTAAAACACCAAACTTTTGCTTATAATTAAAATCACTCTAATCATTCATCATTTGAACAATCCACAATTCAAATCAATGATGTCTCGACACGATGCTTTTTTAAATATAACTTGAGGTGTTGTGTTTTGCAGTTAGTAATGGAATCAGGGGATGGCTAGTTTAAATGTTTCATTTTCTTGTTCACCAAATTTATGTTTATGCAATATATATAATAATCATTCCATCGACAGAAGCTTGTTTCCTAACACATACTAACAAACTCATTTGTTTTAAAAACTAATTTTTCATTTACATTTTGTGGAAGTCAAACGCAAACAAGAATAACAAATTTTTCAGATGTCGATGAACAACATAAACTGAACAAGCCCATCAAGTTGCATTTAGAAGAACCAATTACCCGAAATAACTCAAATGAAACTACTCCAATTCTAACTACACCATCATCCTCATCATCATTATTTGCCCATCGTATAGTACCAGAAATCGAAACGAAAAACAATCAAAGTTTGAAATCAACCTCCCTTATAATGAAAACAATAAGATCGGCTAATCAATTCGATGAAGCTATGAAACGACTTAGTATAAACGATGGTCTTGTAGCTAGTGAATATATATCAGTCGCAACAAGTACTATGACAAAAGCATCCAAACTTATCTCAAATATGAATGCAATCACAAAGTCTAATAGTGCTAATAGCATATTTCAAGAACCAATAAGGTCAGTAAGACCGAAGTACAGTTCATCATTGGATGGTGATTACATGTTAAATGATAGAAATGAGAAAAATAGTCCGAACACAGATTTTCTGAGTTCTGCCCGGTATATGCAAGCTTTAGATGAGGAGCCTCTTATTCATACGCATGAAAATAAAAACAAAAAACCAATTGCAGCACCACGTATTCGTGTTATTGGTTCATCTAATGCTGTTAATCATCAATTGTCACAATTACGTAGAATGTATGAGGCTGATAGTGATGATAGTGCAAAGGCTGATGAAGAGGTGAACCTGTATTTAGGTGATGGGTTAGCACACAAAAACTTGGTTGAAGAAAAAGATACAGAACTGTCGGGGAGCTGGAGCCGGGTTAAAGCTAAGCGAACTAACCAAAGAGTTAAAGTCTCAAAATGTGATGTCAAAGGTAATACCCAAGTTTTCTTGGATGAATTGGTTAACCCAAAGCGTTGTTTTGGCATTAATGTTTTGTTTCGGACTTACATAAATTATTTTAATTGATTGCCATTTTGGAACGTATTTGAAGTATGTATATATATTTTACAAATTTACAGAACTGCAAGATTCAAACGTGATGTCCATTGAATTCAATTCGCCTCCATCATCTTTGGCAAGAAATCCTGAAAGTTCTGGAAAACTTATGGCAAATAGAAGTCACCCGAAGCCAAGATCTAGAAATTTATCACCAGGTAAAGGTAGTAACAAATAAGTCAGTCATTGCATTCTATACAACATATTTGATTGCAGGTATAATATCCCATTCAACTGCACATGAACAAGAAAAGTTATCTTCTGTGAAACAGAAAGCACTTTCACAGAGGGTTGGACATAGTAAAAATGAAATTATCTCGGAAGCGAACAAGTTGCCACTTAAAGTTGGAGAAGGTGGAGCCCGCAAACTGCGTGAACACGAATTATCATACTTCGGAGTAAAAGTAGCCAATGGTGAAACAAAACTTATTACTTATAGACCAGAAGAAGATAAACGAAATATTAGCGAAAATTACCGAAAACAATCATCAAATAAGAAAGATTCAGTTAACGTTCAAAAACATAAGCTTCCAAGTGATAAGCCTGATCTGCTGAAGCACAGTCCTATGGCTCATCATGTCAAAAGCACAAATTACAATTCTTCGAAGATAAATTGCGTTCCTGAAGTCGAATGTAATGCCAATAACAGGGAGGACAACGATCCAATATACGAAAACATTGATGAAATAGCACCCTATAACAGAAAGGGCGATTTAGAACGAGACGAAATGATCTTGTCTGAAATGGCTAGAGAGGCTCACCTTTCGCTCAAGGTAAGTTGTGAAGGTTTCTAACAAAAATATGGTGATTAATCGGAAACATGCTTTTACAGCCATTGAAGGAGAGGAAAAGTGGAAAAGGAGAGTCATCAAGATCATCATCAATGAAATCACACAAGCCGCTAGACACAATTCAAGAGACAAAACACGCAAAGCACTCAGCGCACAGCCAACAAATGCGGGAACATTCAAAAAATCATGAACGTAGCATAAAGTCAAAAATCCTACAAGTTCCTCAGGCTTCACATGATGTTGTTCAACGTCCTTGCCGCGCAAACCGCACATCATCCATTTCTTCAACTGATAGCTTGACACGATCTCCGCGAGCAAGTCTTTCTCGACAAAGATCGGCCTCTAAAGAAAAGGAAGTAGTTGAAGTTCATAACGCCAAGAGGCAACCTAGTGTCATTCGAGAATGTGCAAAATTACGCCACCGTTCAAGTAGTAGAGATAGCAAGGCAAATGCTAGCTCATCTGAAGAACAATCTTCAAAACATGCTGCTGAAAATCTTCGTAAAATACGACGTGTGAAATCAAAAGATAGCTCAAAACCTATAGAAAAATGTGAACACAAATTACATCAAAGCCGTCAAGCTATTGTAACGTCAACAACACGCGCAAGTACTATATCAGATGATGTCCGTAAGGTTAAGTGCTCACCATCGCCACGCCACCGACATGAGCTTGATAAGTCATCGTCTCGACGCCAGGATAAATCCAGTGGAAAAGAAAGATCTTCTTCAACGTCAAGATCAAGAAGTAATTACCTTTAATATATATTCTAATAATTATGTTTTTGAATAAATAAACTGCCTTCATTCTAGGTTCATCAACAGCTACTGAACATCAAAAGTCAAGAACAAAAACGGCTGGGATCGTACCGACAACGTACGTATTAGAACAGAAAAATATAGTACCACCGCCTAGAAAGAAACGTCGTAATCAGTTTAAAAATTCACACAACTATAATCATCATCACCATCGTCAACACAGTTGTTCTTCTTCCTTTTCCTATTTTCCATCGAATAATTTTCTTGCTTTGAAAAAACGAGAAATGAAAAATATTCCAAAAGATAGACGGAAAAGGCAGCATCCTTTAGGAATTTGTATATGTTCATAATAAGAATACCCGGAATAGGATGGGATAAATATCAATCATGTATCAAAATTCTACTAAATCTATACCAAAGGTTACACAATTAGGGAAGAGTGCATAAAAGCTAGTGCACATAACGCCTGATAACTGGGGAGGCTGAAAAACACATAAACGTGTACCCCGGGGATGCAACTATACACTTGATATACGAAATTGTATTAGAGCCGTAGTAGTTTGTAAAAAAAACCACAAAATTTAATATTATCCCCAGTTATACCGAATACTGAAGATCGTAAGAATATTACAAAATTAAATAATTTATTAGCTATATTCTTCCTTAGCTGATTAACATATTAACAAAACGTCTCTGAATGACGTACTTTTTTCAAATTCTATTCTCGCTAATAGTACTGCATTTTCCTTATCTTTTAAAATAAACTTCTTGATTTGATTCCTTCATAATAGCTCCTATCTTTAGAATTAGTTCTCAATGTTTCCTTGAGCTCTTGCTTAATATCAAAAGATTCTGGGAATGCCACTGAACGTTTTAATTAAATTTTTATGCTTCGAAACTATTTGAGTTGCTAAAGAATGATAGTGTATTCTATCGTCTTTAAATTATAAGCTAAACTTTACAATTACCTAACTGATATTTGCTTCGTTTTTATAAAATGAAATAACTGATAACCACAGTACTTGTAGCCAACTTGACATCTTAACGTCTTAAACTATTTCTTTGTTAATTAACAAGTCTAATAATCGATTGCGCTTTGCTACGTTTCTAGACAACTATAACTAACCTATCATTCTGCCACTTTAATTTCGTCTTATATTACTGATCTTCAGCGAATTGGGTTTTTTGATAAATGTAGACTGACTCAATAGTATTTTTCATTTCTCAAGTACAGAAAATTAACTTATAACTATAATACATATCACAAGAAAATTGATTTAGAAACAGATTAAAAACAAATAATTTTTCCTTAAGTAATATAATGCACGTTACATTACAATTAGTTTGATCATTTCCGTTATAGACAAGAATAATATTAGTAAGAACTTGTAGTGCCTGGCAACATAAGGAACAACTATCGTATTCTAGAAAAGTACACGAATATATTTTTCGAACACTTTATTTAAAAGATTTATTAAAATTTCTTTTTAATTTTGTATCAATTACATTATGAAAATACTAAAATTTATTTTCTCAACAGATCACGCTCATCAAAGCACGACAGCAATCGAATTCAACGCAAAAAGTAGAGGCAACCGAATGTGTCCAAAAGAACAACGAATCTCATATTAAATATATTACACATATTAATTTAAGAAAAATGTGATCTTTAATATAAAATATTAATTCTGCCTTCCTATTAATTATTAATTATTCCAACGTATTACATAAAATAACAAGACTTACACATATTTTGTTTTAACAATGGAAACCTAATTTTTAGTTTAGTTCATAACGATCTACATTTCATATTTTATTTGAAACTGAAAAGTGAAAATTTATTCAGTGTACTATAATTTAAGGTTCCTAAACATTATTAATTAATAATATTATATTGTATATCATCAAAACATGATTATTAACGAACGAATCAAAAATTTTATGACACAAACGATACTCAAGTTTTTGTTATTTTTGTTTTCAAAGACAAACATTTTTATTTCATTACAATTTTATAATTACTTATATGTATTTGTATTTACAATGCTTTTAAGACGACATGTTCTACGACAATATTTAAAAAAAATAAATTTTTACACGGAATTGTGAATAAAGCTAATTTTAATATCTGTTCTAATTTTCCTTATACGTGTACCATTCTATTTATCTGGAAGATAACTATTTGTGCTTGCAAGAGGAATCCTGTGTTGGCCGACCTAGTCTAATGAATTGGTCAAGGAGTGCTTGGAATCTGTTTTAAAACAAAACTCAGGAAAACTATAACATGGTTTGGGATTATTACTTTCAAATGCACTCATTTTAAAAATTTCTTTCAATAAGATTCTCATGACTTCCGGAAAAACCTATACAATATTAAAAGTGATATGGCATGAATTCCAACGCCGGTATGTAAGTTCTGTAGCTTATTTTGGAAATGTTTAGAACGAAAAATGTTTCCAAACGATCTGGAAAACCAGTGCTGAACCTCAAAATAATTAACAAAATGCGATGGTGCGTACTATGCTAGAGGGTAAGTGTTAAACTATAACAAGACGAGAATCCCACACACTTAACCCATAAAATATAAACTCGGAACAAAATTTAAATAAGAAAAACCAAAAACTGTATTAGTTCTATTAGTACGACAAATAATTGATTCGATGTCAATCTCTCAGGTGACGCAATCTGCATACTATAGAGATCGGTTATAAGAGCACATACTACAAAACTTTTTAACGTCGGACCGGATACGGAATAGTGGGGACAGTGTTGCCTTCAAAATTTACAGTAAAAATATTTATATATTTTTAAAAATGAGAAAAAAATTTTGAATTTCGGTTTTGTTTAATTGTGTGTCAATGAAACTGAGAGAAGTTGGAGTTTTTAAGTTCACCATTTGTGTAGTTTTACTCACATATCCATAAGCTGATAATGTTTGACTTGGTTTTGTCAAAACGCAGTTTGTTATTTGATTCGTTCGTATATGGGTTTTGTCTAATCACGTGTCAACGCTATTATTAAAAAGTAAAAGCAAAAACAAACTTGAAACAAACACCTCCAACTCACTTTCAAAGAGAGAAGACTATTCGTATAGTCTCTTGGTAACTGATAACAGCACGTCCATTTTTTGAGTGATAGTGAATATCTGGTTGTTCCAATTTTCAGTTAGTTGTATTACTGGCCTAGTAGGTATAAACATTATTTAACAGAAGTTTTGTGATTTAACTGCGGACTGTGAAACACGTTTGTTAACAAAGTGGTAAGTTGATGACGATACTTATTCTCTGAAATACGGTTCTGGTTACACAACATTTTAAGCTCGCTATACAGTTGGAAGTGGAGTTTATTAATATTACTTCAAAATCAAAATGAGTTTTTTTAGTTTTCATGATCGACCATGTGGTACAAATGTGATTTAAAAAAAAACCGAAATACTTGAGTTGTGCAAATGAAATATATAACTCATCCAGAAACGACCATACATACACCTGTTATCAAAAATGTGATAAGAATTATAATCAGTGACCAGTGAAATGATTTTTAAAGCTTGAATTGCATTGACACCAGCAAAATAATACCTTCAAGGAGAATTTGTACTATTTGTGGTACTAATGACGGATTCATTGGAATCTCAAAACTGGCACGACGACAATCAAGCTCTACCTGCCTTAAACTCATTTAAAAGCATTGTATTCAAACTTACTTACTCGAAAGTCAATGGATACCAGAATGCATTAGCGGAAAGACTCAAAAATCTGTTAAATGAGACTGAATTTCAAATACATACCTAATATAAATTATAGAACTAAAAATTTCAAACATAATTA
The DNA here is from genome assembly GCA_963971475.1 of Chrysops caecutiens. NCBI lineage: Eukaryota > Metazoa > Arthropoda > Insecta > Diptera > Tabanidae > Chrysops > Chrysops caecutiens. The sequence continues at coordinate 51,691,788 of OZ020569.1, forward strand.
CTGGTTTCCGAAAAAACTGAGTTGCACTCTTAGCCGGCTTATAATAGCTGGCCACTAAGCGGCAGATAACATAATAGAATTAATCATACAGCAGAAATTCAAAATCAATATACATATATGTACATATTTTTCTATGAGTCAAAGATATCACTCTATGAGTCAAAACAATTCTATAACATATGTATATTTCGTTAACAAACCACTAGTAAATATTGTGTTTATCCAGCTAAAGTCTGATAACTGGAGCAAATATTATTTCTTGTTCTAAAAAAGGTCAAAATGTCGCTTTATAAAGGAGATGTCTTTAAATCTGGCTGGCTAATAACCTTCTTCTTGACTTTCATGTTAAATATAAATTTTAGTGAAAATAACAATCAAACAAAGGCTGTTATATTATAAATAAAGCAAATTCTTACTCATTCCACTATCATCTTAATATCAACGTTTATCTTATCTTATCAGGTCTATATTCCTATCAGTATAAGTGGAAAAATTTAAATAAACAATTTTCACCTGTCTCAATCTTTCGGACTGTCTAAATCTGAGGTGTTATTGCAACTAAATAGAGAATATAATTTTTATTTTACAGAAGAACTTCCGTCCATCATTTAGTGAATTTCTTGATTATTAGTAGCATCACAAATAAGGTATTAGTTTCGAGTTATCTAAAAATAAGACAAAATACTGATAGCCTTTCCACCATAGATTAACATTAACAATGACGCTACTCACTGGAAGTGCTAATTGTGTAAAATACACCCTTTTTGCATTCAATTTTGTCTTCACGGTAAGTGATCATTATTAACATATTAATCGTTTTTCATCCTTTTTACGCTTGTTGGTTAAATAATTCATTAATTTTTTAGCTCACAGGAATTATGCTGATTGCATTTGGTGCAAAAGCAAGCGGTGTATTCGATGGCTATGATACTTTCTTACCCTCAAGATACTTCTCTCTTCCAACATTCTTAGTTGTGACTGGAGCATTTATATTCATCATTGCATTCTTTGGATGCTACGGAGCAGTCAGGGAAAACTATTGCATGGTGCTAACATTTTCAATTCTGATGATTTTGATTTTCATATTTGAGTTAGCGGCTGGAATTAGTGGTTATGTACTACGAAATGAAACATATGAAATAGTACAAGGTGAACTTACTAGTTCCATGAAATTTTATAAAGACCCGACGAGAAAAGATGTCACAGATATGTGGGATACTGTTCAGAAAAAAGTATTATTATAATTTTAATCAATTCAACTACATACATATATCAAACTGAATCTAAATAAACTTAAATTTCTAGTTTGAATGTTGTGGAGCTACTAATTACACTGACTGGATTAAAGAAATTGATGGAATTCCTATGAGTTGCTGTGATATCGAAAGCGGTGCAATAAACGTAACAACATGCAGTGAAAAAGATACACCAAGATTCCATGGGGAGGGATGTTTGTTATCCTTCTCAGAATTTATCAGTGACCATGCAATGAGCCTTGGAGGTGTCGGAATCGGGCTGGCTTTCATACAGGTCTGAGTCAATGTAGATTCCTTACAAAACAAAACTTGCATTAACATATATTTCTCTTATAGTTTGTTGCAATTTTCTTCAGTTGTTATGTAGCGAGGGAAATAAAGCAGAAATATGGAGCTAGTAGTTTCAACTGATACGTGGAGAATCAATGAGAGGACAGTATTCAATGGGAATTTACTATACCTTAAAGATATAGCATAAGATGAAACACATGAGATATTTAAAAGCATAAGAAGTATGACATGGTCCTTCATATAAAAACTGTTGTAAATTTAATTGTTTCGATTAAAGTATTTAAATTTATTTTTTACTTTTATTTGCCGAATTCAATCACCAAAAACTATTTGTCAATGATATGGATAAGTATGAATTTGTAGTGAGTTGAGATTCCCTTGTTTTTAGACAGATAACCAATTATTATCGAACAAATAAAGTAAGTATTTGAGCGAGGGTTAAATAAAATCCTCTAGTTTTCAATGCACCTGAAGTAAGTTAAAAGGAAATGTTTTAACACATCATATCTGTGGTACCTACTATTTGTTTCATAAAAATTGCTAGTGAAAACTTGTTGATGAAAACATATGTTTTGAGTAGATATACAACAGTCAGTATCTAGCGCTGTTATCTAAATTTATAAATTAGAATTAGTAACAAAAATATTTTTTCTATTTGTACATTCATGATCGACACATAATCCAAATAAACCATTTCAATAAATCTGCTAGTGGCTGTGTACACTGTTAACAATCATTGTTCGCTGTAACATGCTAGGTAAAGTCAGGTTAAAACTTATTAAAACAACAGGTACACTCGCAGTAATGAGGTAGATAAGATAAACTACAAATACAAACATAAATTTCATTATCAAGTATACTGTGGTACTTTTTAGGGTAAATTGATAATTTTATCCACCTTGCCAATAGCCAGTCACATTTGACTCATACGTAGACGAGACTAGGTGTTGAAATTAATAACATTGTGTTTTGTGTCAAATAAAATTGAGTATTTCTGGAATTTGAACAAAAGTAAAGAACAAATAATTCTTTCATAATTTACATATTTAATTATAATTTGAAGAACATTAATTCTTAGTGAAAATGGCATCGAACCCCTACAAACTTAATTATGGAATGAGATGTGTTAAATACATGCTGTTTGTAATAAATGCTTTGTTTATGGTGAGTATGCAAATCAATTAATGAAAATTATGAAAAATTTTAATTAATATTTTGAAGCTATTGAGATAAAATGGTTGCTTAAACAAATGAAATTTTGCTTAAAATTCCAAAGTTAAATGACTACCAATATTATGTGGAAATTACTTATCTTATCAGAAACGTAAATTAGTGATAAAAACCTTAATTATTAAGAAAATATTGTTTAGAAAACGTCCTATCTTTTTCGTTGTATTGTTTTTCGAAATGATGTTAGTTTATTCATTGCGCAATTTGTAATAAACTCAGTGCAAGATATATTATGAATAACCCGTTTTTTGTAAACTCCCGTGTTGTTAACGTGATTGAGAAATCAACAATATTCTATTTTATGTAGGTATATGAAATTGCTAACGAAATGATTAACATACTCATGACACGATTTTTTAAAAACAACAGGATCAAGTATTAAGTTACCAAATCAAGGATCCATATTAATCCTGTAGCTCTAAGTATTGTTTTAATAGAAATGAAAATGATTTCGTTTTAGCTTACAGCCATACTACTTATGCTAGTTGGTACAACAATACATTCCATCTACACTGACTTCCAATCTATAGTGGATCTATCAGATTTCACATCGCCAACAACACTTCTGGTTGTCATAGGTTGCATTTTGCTACTAGTTTCCTTGTTTGGTTGCATTGGAGCTGTGAAAGAGAGTACACTTCTAATCAATGTCGTAAGTTTTAAATATATTTATTATTATAAAAACATCATCGTATTACATTCTATAAAATTTATTAACTCCAGTATGGACTCCTGCTCTTTGTCATATTCATTTTGGAATTCGGAGCAGCAATTGCAGCTTTCGCACTGCAAGGAAACGTGAAACATGTAGTTGCACAAAATATGCATGAATCCCTTTACAAATACGAAGGAAACGAATTTGTGAAAAATGGGATTGATTTTATGCAACAGGAGGTAAAACCAGTGTTTACTCAAATCAGATCATAATCAAAATTTTATTTTCCACAGTTACACTGCTGTGGAGTAAATGGTCCTAAAGACTGGGAAAAAGTCTTCAACAACACTGAAGATTCTATTCCCGAGTCTTGTCGTTTCCAATGTGACGAAAGGGAGGATCAATTTAAAGACGGCTGCCTTAAGCAACTTACATTCATTATAGCTCAAAGTACTATGCTTCTTGCAACTGGAGCCTCAACAGTAGCATTCGTACAGGTAAGAACAAATGAAGTTTGATTTTAGCCCTTCGTTCTAGCATTTCATCTGCTTTTCAAATTAGATTTTGGGTGTAATTTGCGCGTTCATGCTAGCTAAGACTATTAGGCGAACGAAGTCAATGAGAGCAGCTAAACGATGGCAGTTACAACAAAGCCTTGGTATCCTAGCAAATAATAAGAAAAACTGTGAAACTGAATATACACAACTGGGGAAGTCAACAATCAATTGAGATTGTGGAGCTTCTATGGTCGAGTTTTCAATAAACATTTTTTGGTCGACATCTAAAATTTTATTTAAATTTATTAATGTTTAATGTATTGTGTATTTGAAAATAATATTAAAAACTTTATTCCACATCTGTTGGTTGCGATCGCATTGATTGAATAATAATATATATTAAATCAGGAAGATGTTCTACAAAATGTAACAAGGAAAGAAAAATTTATATTTTTAGAAGAAAACTATTTGTTCTTTATTTCATATGAAGAAGTAAATATCATTTCAGTAGTGATTGAAATTTGAAATTAACTCTGCGAAAAATGAGATGAGACATGAGTCAAAACTTCCACAATCCCAGTTCAAATAATTTATGCAAACTAAACATGTCCCTGATAAGACAGCCAAAACTTTTAGAGATAGCTTTTTAACCCAAGATTAGAATGAAAAATTGAAGAAATCTTTTCTATTCCTTAGTCGACTCTAAATCTTTCTCATGGTTGGTATCATCTCTAGCAAAACTAAAGTGTAAAAATGTCTTCAAATTGTAATGCAAAATTATGGGGTGGAAGATTTTCAAGTGAAATCGATTCCTGTCTGATGAGGTTGAATTGTAGCCTTCCTGTAGATCGACGTTTGTTTTCACAAGATTTGGACGGGAGCATGGCATATGCAACAGCCCTGGAAAAAGCTGGAATTATTACGGAAAGTGAACGTGAAATAATTCATGCAAATCTTGAGCTCATTAGATTTGATTGGGTTGAAGGACTTGTTGAATTTTTACCCCATGATGAAGACGTGCATAGTGTAAATGAACGCCTCTTAGTGAAAATGTGCGGTGAAATTGGAAAAAAGTTGCACACCGGTCGAAGTCGAAACGATCAAGTCGTAACAGACTTCAAATTGTGGATGAAAAAGGCTATCAAAGAAATTCAGAAGTCAATAAAACAAGTTATTGAATCAATTATTGATGTCTCTGAGAAACACTTGGATGTGCTGTTTCCCGGATACACTCATTTGCAAAGAGCCCAGCCAGTGGTATTTGGACATTGGCTCCTGAGTCATGGATTCGCTATGAAAGAAGATTATACAAGATTTACAGATTCAATCAAACGTGTCGATACTTTACCTCTTGGCAGCGGTGCAATCGCTGGTAATCCTCTAGGTATTGATCGAGAATTATTGGCAGAATTACTTGGTTTCTCAGCATGCACGGAAAATAGTATGCATTCTGTCGGAGATCGAGATTTCGTTAGTATGAACAAAATTACTTTTGCAAAGAAAATGTTTAGACTTCGTTACAATATGTTATATTTTAGTCGAATTCCTTTCGAATGCATCTTTATGCTCCCTTCACTTGTCCAGATTGGCTGAGGATCTAATTATATATTGTTCCAAAGAATTCAACTTCATAACAATTGCAGAAGAGTTTTCAACTGGCAGCAGTTTAATGCCTCAAAAACGGAATCCAGATAGTTTAGAACTCGTACGGGGATTAACCGGACAGATTTTCGGTGAAATGGCAAGTTTGATGATGACAGTCAAAGGATTGCCGTCAACGTATAATAAAGATTTGCAGTTTGACAAGAAATCAGCTTTCAATAGTTTCGATCAACTTAAAGATTCCCTTACATTGATTGAAGGTATAATTGTGACTATGAAAGTGAACAAAACAGATTGTCACAAAGCCCTCAGTGCTGATATGTTGGCTACAGATTGGGTAAGTTTGTGGTTGTATGATTTTCTAATGTATTTTCATATTTTTAAAACTCTTAGGCATATTATCTCGTTAAAAAAGGAGTTCCTTTCCGAAGTGCACACCATTTTGTTGGGAAAGTTGTTGCTCTGGCCGAAAAGCTTAACATAGAAATGACCGATGTACCTTTACCACAACTGAAAAATATCTGTACTGCATTCGATGAAGACATTTCAACAGTGTCAAACTACCAGGGAAGCGTTGACCAAAATACATCTTTTGGGGGCACCAGCATAAAGTCAATCAGAAAACAAATTGTAATATTAAAAGAGTTTCTTGCACCCTCTAAAATTGATAAGTTAAACTTGTAAAAACTAATTTATTTCATACCCAAATATTTTACAAATCTTACTAGATAACCTGTATAAAGGCAGGCCCATTACAGTAAAATAATCTCCTTCGATTCTTTCAATCATAGTTCCCCCGATTCCCTGAATACCATATCCACCAGCTTTATCCCTAGAAGTGAACGCTTCTTAATTTATAATTAAATTATATCGCAAATGAAACTGACATTGGTTCTCCAGTTGCAACGTAAGCTTTTATCTGTTCTGGTGAAGCTTTACCAAAGAATACTTTTGCTGTTTCTGTAAATTTTTCCACACCATTTTCGTGAAGGATGACTACTCCAGTATAGACTATGTGTGATTTACCAATCAATCTGAAATTGAATAGTGGCTAAAATTGAAAATTTAAATACTTGGATACGTACTCGCTTAACATTTCAAATGCTCGCTGTGGTGTTTCTGGTTTCCCAAACATTTTTCCATTCAGTGTGACCATAGTATCAGCTGCAATTACAATATCCACATTCCCATTTTCCTTCAAACGATTGCGAACTTCAAGAGCCTTCTGAAGGGCAGTCTCTTCAACGAACTCACTGAAACCGGCAAAATCCGATAGTTGTAAATTTTCCTCAAAGGTTGATGGACAAAGCTCAACATTTAGCCCCTTAAAGAAGTACATTTCCTCTTTGAGTATTATGAGTGGCAAATCAAATTGAAACTTACTATATTTTTCACAAGTTCTTGCCTTCGAGGGGATCCACTAGCCAGGACAATTCTCTTGCTTTTCAGAATATGTCTTATTGGACCCAACATAATTATGTTTTTTTGTAATGTGTCTTACATAAACTTAGGACTTCGTTCTTTAGTTATTTAACAATGTCATTTTGTTTTATTGTTATCTAGAAATCCTTCAAATATAAACAATATTTTCCGTCCTATCGGACGCATGTTTCCGATCTGTCAAAACACCAGACAATAGCGCCATATCTGTCAATCGTTCATTCACAATAAGTATGGAAACTGTTTTCTCCGGTACAATTGATAGATGGCGCTTTATTTTCAATTAAACTCCATCTGTTAAATCAATTAATTATGATTAATCATGATTTACAACTCATGACCATGAGTGTACTTAAGAGAAACGAAAAGTTTTAGAAGCACTGAAAACAACGCGATACGAAACGGATCCGGTTAGTTAGTCAAATAAAAGTCAATCGAGATACAGAATTTTCTGTTTGTGAATGTGGATTTTCCTTTGCAAATGAGTACCCACTGGGAGATATTTCCGCTCTTGCTCAAACAATCTGGAGAAACGGAGAGTTGACTTTTTGTCAAAACAGTCGAGTCGAGTTGAAATCAACACTCACTACGCCAAGCAAACGAATCAAATGAGTGTAAACGCGTTTGTAGCTGTGGTTCTCCGACCCGAAGTTCCTTGGGTTGAATTTCATGAAATCACGAAACCAAACCGAGTGTTTCTTCATTCGCTCACGTCCAGTCCAATCGTTTTGAGGAGTCTGCTGTAGTGCGAGTGTTACAGAATACAGTCCGTGCATTTTCTGTAGGGATACAAAGTTTTTAAGCTTAAAATTTCAAATAAATTTTGCATAATCATCTACATAAAAGTAAAAATACAATAAAATTGATGTTATTTGAAGACAAAGGAAAACGTTTGCTACCTTCTTAGCCAAAAAGTCAATTTGAAGGAAAAATTTTCTAATCTTCAGTTTTCTGGTGTAATTCTGGAGTTTTTCGATTAATTGATTTGATGAATTTTTGAATTTGTGAAATTGGAAAATTTTTCAAGTGTTCAATTGAAAATTGACTTCTTGGAGGAAGAAGGAAGGCGATTGAAGACAGAAAATTTGTGTTAAAGAAAATCTTTCGGTGAAAGTTTGGAAAGCGTTGAAAGGAAGGAAAAATAATTTTTTGGTTTTTGAAAATTCAAACTCGTTGCATTCGATGTGTATCCTGAATTTTTTGATTTAGTGAATTGTGTGTTGTGGAATTAGAATTTTTGTCTTTTAATCGAAACGATCGGTTTTGTGGGAATTTTCAGACACCACCACCATAACCTCCATCACCACCACCATCAAGCACTTACCGCCTTAAAGCAACAACACCACACAAAGCAACAGCAACGCCAACCAAATCAAGTGAATTTGCGTTCGCCTCTGCGCTTGACGACAATCAACGCAACAGCAACAACAACAACAACAACAGCAACAAGAAACAAGTTATAGAACACATTAGAAAGAAGACTAGGCGACGAAAATAAAGTTGTTTTATATGAGAAAAAGGAAGAAATAACAAGGAAACAAGTCATCTGTGAATTTCCAAGATATTTTCTTAATTTTCCTCAGTGATTTTTGAGTTTTCCAACGAAATTTTATTGTATTTTATGCATTTCGTGTGTGTTTTGAGTGCGCCTGTATGTGTCAGAGTTATTCATTCAGTCAGTTATAGAGTACATGAGTGATTTTCTTCCATCTTTTTCAGAAATTCAAAAAGCAAAATATTTTCAAAAATACAAAATTGAAATTGAAGTGAAAATTTCAAGTGATTTTGACATTTGAAAAGGAAAATACTTTTTCAGTTGAAGAACGAAAAATTCATCATAGAAGGAGTTCATATTCAATTTAAAAGTTAATTTCAATGTGTATGGCTATAGTGGTGAGTAAAATTATTTGAAATTTTCTTCAATTTTCTTCCAGAAAACTCAATTAATATTTAAATTATATGAAATGTGAATTACGAGCGGAAAATTGAAGTTTATCGTGTTTGTATTGTAATTCAATACAATTCAATATAGAAAATTTTTATTACTTACACGATGAATTGCGATGACGTACGTGTATATATCAGTTTACTTTACATGATGTCAAGAGAGAGACAGGTGGAAATTGTCTCTGGGAAAGCAATAGTCGCATGAGAGTATTCGAAAATTATAGGCAGAACGTTTTTCCGCAAGTCAATACTTTTTTCTCACTTCACTGAAACTGTGTCAAATTTTATTTGGGGTCAGATTTTCCAACGTCATCACCACAAGGCAACAATAAAAACAACAACTCTACAACTGGGAGCGTTTTTGTTGAATTGAAAACAAAATTTCATTTTGACACTTCTTTCGGTTGATCAGCTGTTGATTCAATTCCAATACATGGTATATGTAAATGCACTTTTAATTGTTACATTGTAATTTGTGCATGATTTCTACTCCCACACGGTTCTGTCACGTTACAAGAAGACGAATTTTGATGGTTTCACGTTGAACTGTGACCCACGTCTTTCTATATCACGTTTTCATGAAACAAGAGTAGTTCAATGAAGCTGTGACATTTCTGATGTGATGTGGGTTGCTTGCAGAACGGACAAGAGGTCAGGTTCAATTCATATCGAATACATATCCATCTGTTCACAAAGTATTGAATTGAAAAAACAAAAATCAATTCACATTTTTATTTGACTACTAAGTAGCGTGACCAGGACGAAGATGATGTGCATCGTTTCCATGCCAGTGACGAACTGAAGTCACCGCCATATTGAAACCTATCCGACCGCTTCATGTTCCGTTTGTTGGTTTTAAATCTGGATCACTTATCCAAATTCGGTTTTCATGGATAATTTATTTAATATTTAATTTTCTTTACAATTAATCATATGTTTACTTTCAAATGTCATTTTGACACTCGCATGAAGTTTGCGCAAAAACATGATTGGTCTTGATCAAACCTTCAAAGAGGACTTTTATCAACGCCATATTGAAACTTGTCCAACAGCTTCATGTCCCTTTTGTTGCTTTTAAATCTGGATCAATTATCGAAATTCGTTTTTCATTTTTCATATATGTACAATATTTGCATCATGTTTCTGTTGTTGTCCTTAACCACAAGTCGTTCAATTGAAAACTCCAATCCTCTTTATCCTGAATCTGTAAATTTACGTAACATTGTGAAATTCCATGCAGATGAAAGGAAGTCAATTAGGTTTGAAGTGAAATTTTCGCCGCCCTCGCAATTCAATTTTCCAATAACGTGTGGCCAGCATGACTACTGCTGTCAACGTGGGAGCTAGTCACTTTCAAATTGAGCCCACGTCCATGAGGAGCAAATATATGACCTCATTTCCGGTTTGATTGATTGTGAGGTTTTAAATCACTGCAGGATACTCCAAGGACGAGGCCATCCATCCTGGCAAACTTTTAATTTTTTTTCACTTATGTAAGTTTGACCATGAAGGCATTCGAGGAGTCTCCATTCGAAACTTTAAGACATCGATTTGAAAAATGAGTTCAAGTTCGAAGTGCACATTTGATAAAAGCTAACTCATTGCAAATTCCGTTCAGTAAGCATACTTTATATGAATGAATATGACCGTCATGTGTGCGTGCGGTTTCATGAACAATGACGCAAGTAACGAGAGCTTACTTTACTTGCTGTGCAGTTGTCTCTCAATTACAATCAATTAAAGTTTGCCAGAAAACTTTGACATCGTTTGTTGGGAGCAGTTGGAGGTTGATAAAAAGCATAAATTCCATGTTTCAAAAACGAGGCGTAAGCTCATGCTTGAATGTGTGCAAGGAACCTTCGATAGCTTTTATGTATTTACGAAACAAAAATTGGTTAATGGTTTACTAGTTATGTTGTAAAAATTCAACGCTAACATCATTGATAGTGGTTAGCAACAATCGAGATTACAAGTATGAGCTTTTGACAAGTTCATCAGTGTAAGTGTGCAAATTCCACGTGTGAAAACATCTAGAGAATTCGCCAAATTACGTCATATCGCTCCACAACACTGAACAAACTGCTCGAATTTGAATTTGATTACAGTTTCGTCATCACTGTGAGTCAAATCGCAGACCAAACTTCACACGGAACATGCGTTCGATCACCAAATGCCACAGTTACAACTTCTAGTACTGAATCAATCATTTTTCCGCATTTCTTGGAAGACATTTGTCGCATAATTTAGTCCACTGTTTGTTTTGTAATGAGTAGAACATTAATAATAATTTACGTATGAGCATTGCTACGAATTATTGATTTGAAAAACTCAGAGCTCTTGTAATTGACAAATGTACTAAGCACTGATGCATGATCTTCAACTTTTGTTGTTCGGTGGTCCCAACTGTTAAAACAAGTGTTGTAGTTGGGGCTAGTATTTAAACCAGTTGCTAGTATGATTGGTGAAATTCAATGTGTTTGCAACATGACGAGGATGACAATCTGTCAGTTCGATTTGTTTTGATTATCAAGATTCGTTTGAAACATTTCAAAAATATTCTCAAGATTGGGGAGAGAGTCAACTTGAGGGACACATTTTTTAATAAGTGAAATACCTAAATTATAAGAAATAAAAGATATTTGAAAATAGCAGTAATTTACTACTTCAAGGCTGATTTTTCTTTATACCGCGTTTCAAAGGATTCATTTCGGAAACGTCGAAAAGATTTAACAAATGAGAAGATTTAACAAATGTATGGTACCTAAATTGTGTAGATTCTTAAACCTTCTCAAGTCGCTAAATCTAGTAGATGTAGTTCTGTGTGAATGCAGCACTACATTTAATCATATGTTTACTTTCAAATGTCATTTTTACTCTTGCATGAAGTTTGCGCAAACACATACGAATAATGTGGTGTTCGATTGGTAATTACAGATTGATTTTTTTCCAGATTTTCTGTTAACGTTTGAATTAATTTCTCATTCCTGTTGGCAATGATCAAGGCTGTAATGATAATGGTTCTTAATTTCAAAATTTAGATAAAAGTTTGCAGTGATGTGTGCAGAAGTAGTTGTTTTGATAGAACTCATATTCAATAACAACCACAAATTTGTCGTAAACTCAATCTCGGCAGTTACATAAAAATGTTTTCGTAACTAACAAAGAATCAATCAAACGACGTACCAGATTTGGTGAAAATTGCACGAGAACTCGGTTTGCACAGCAATTTGCGAGTATTGAGTCAATTTGTTATTTATTGGTACACATAAACTAGGAAAACTTTGGCAGAACGCCTTTGATTGACTTGTGGCTACATACTGCGGTGGCATGTGATTTGCAAATAGCTACCACGTGAAACACATCGTATATTTATCTGTTGCATTCGACGTAGTATTATTAAGAAAAACCAATAAAGGGTGTATTTTGCGAAGGATGGTGGCACAACGTGCTCATACAATTTGCACAATGACATGTTTTCAAAATGCTGTTATTAACATTTATTTTCCATGATTTGAATAACATTTTTCTCGGAGCTCTGTTCTATGTAAACGCTATGAAAATTTTAACGATAACACGGAATTGAAATGCAATTGTTTGACCTTGCGTTCAATTATGATTGAACTTGTACAATGAAGGAGATAATTTCAATTGCATTTCATTCACTCTTATAATTCTCTTATTGAAACTAAAGCTCAAAAGACCATGGTACTTGATTTTATTTTAATTAAATCGATTATTGATTGTAAAAAGCACTACGAAAATTCCAAATCACGAAAACTTGATTAATTATTTTCTATTTTTGGCCCCACAATGAGGAAACACACGAACGGAAAGTGCATCATTTTCCTTCCAATGTATAAAGTTTAATTATTTTTGGAAAATTTTTGAAACATTCAAATTACCTGAAAATTAAATTCTATTCTTGTGATATTTATTTGATGTTAACAGATGTACTGAGCACTTGAAAATTCTTAATTAAATTGTAAATTTTCCCTATTTCCCTGTTCTCGTTTGCAACTGCTATGCTAGAGTGTAACCGCAGTTGGGGAGAGTCAACGTTTAGTCTCAGCAAGGATACAAATGACGCAAAATTGAAATTTATTCCAGCCAAATTTCTTAGGAAATCCATCCTTTGGTATTTTATATGTTAGGGGATGAATTGAAAATGTTTTCACATGGGGGAGCTTTGTTTGTTGGTTTATTGCAAATATTAGATATATATTACTCCAGGAGGTAGAGAGTCGAAACACGCGAAACCATACTATATGATAGAAATCAAATACATGCGACATGTCTAACACTTATACAACAGGTCAGAAGTGGTGAGCTTTCAAAGACATTTCAGCGTCCTGCGACGAGGGCATTCACCCCAAAATTTCAATAGACTAGACAGGACTGGCTCTTTGCTTTCCTCGCAATTAATTATTATGATGGGAAGGGCATCAATACATTCAAATCAAATAAACATGTTCAATCCACATAGAAGCTGTTGAATCCTTCCCTATTTTATATTTCGCTTTGGTGTGCTGCTCTCTTTCGTCATTTCACTGCGCAGAAGCTGCAACACAAAGTACTTCCTTTGCATGGTGAATTCTGAAAAGGACTTAAAAATTTCAAACTCGATTTTTCCTCCTTTTTGTCTATTTAGGACCTCCAAATATCCATGTACGTCGTAAAAGGTAAAAATCATTTAGAAACGTAATTGAATTCTTTCAACCTTCAAAGCAAACTACCTACGTCAAACTTCATGACAAAACTTATACCTGCTAGGGGTGTACACTCACTTTGAAAACTTATGCATTGTCCTTGAATAAAATGACAATTCCGAATATGATAGAACTTTATGTTTAAAAAAGTTATGAAACCTTTACGTGAACCCCGTCGTTATTTATTTCGTCCTGTCACCAAAATGTACAGCAGTGCGTTTGACAATCCTCGATTTAATGTCCTATGCAGAGGAAGAAGGTATTTTGAATTTCACATAACTGCAGAGTGGTTTCGTGGCACGGAGTCGTTAAGGATTACGTTGGTAGTCTCAAGGATGCAACAGTTGGATGGGCTTCAATTTGTTGTGTAACTAATAAAATTTCTTATTGGTTCAACTAACAACAAATAGATGTCGTGGGCAGAGTTGAAAGTGCGGATATATATATGGGTCGTAACGAGAAAGTCGTTTAAAATACAGTAGAACCTCATTTATCCGTCACACGAACATTTCCTTTGATTGTTTCTTTATGTAGATATGTATAAAATGATAAATTCGTATCTAAACATATCTTTCTTTAAGTTTGTTTGTGAATATTGCACTCCATTCCTCATAATCTGGGTTAAGCTAGTCTTGTGTAGTACATGTACTAATAGGAATGAATTCCTTTAAGTGAACTAGTACGAACTATTCCTTTATAAAAATCCAAATCGGTCTTTTAGTACTGTCATGTCGCTGTGGGTACTAGATGATGGAATCACTGACAGCGACATGATGAGAAACACACGCATGTGCGTCACGATTATCGGACAAAATTCTTTGTTGCCGTGTGCAACGTTTTTTATTTAGGATTTTTTATGGTTTATTGTCTTGTTTTACTGCAACATTCCGTGAAGGCCAATTTTTCTTGTATCTAGATTTCATGTGTTGTAGCATTGCCAAAATTCCCTATGAATACTAAAGCTAAACAAAAATCATTGAAAATATTTGATTTTTCTAATCGTTGTAATACTATACTTTTCTGTAAAGTATGAAGGAAAATCAAATATTTATTTACTCCTGTCCGATGTACTAAAATGTACTGATTGTGCTACAATACCGAACTAGCACATTTCACTGGCCGAGCAGGAACAGAACTTTCCCATTATCCGTCACACTGCTGGTCCCGTATCTGACGGATAAAGAGGTTCTACTCTAATTTAATTATTCACAAACTTTGCTAACCTACTTTTCCCGGTGTCTGTCTGTCGAACTGTCTCGCCATACAAAAAAAGATTTTCTTTTTAGAAACTTTATTCCAAAGCCCAGGGTCAACTTACACGAGTGGTCTCATGAAACCACCTTTTTGCCTATATTAGAAGAGAAAAAAATTTATGTCTGGGATTTTGATCAAGGTGCATGAAACCATAGACCGAACCTTACACATCTGTCTTGTGCAGTTTCGCTTGCAAACTTAATTCTCAAAAAACTGCGCTTCACCTTTCATGTCATGTCGTAGCGGTTGAGGTACTCGAAATTTGAGTAGAAAACTAAGAATAACAAAAACAAAAAAAGGGTTAAGGAACTTTTGTTACGTTCATTCGTGCAAGGCTGAAGACCTCGCAAACGGATGTGGCATTGGCACAGAGGTATTCCCTCGTCTACTTTGTCGTATATGCAGAGCAGTGACCACGTTGTGCCACTGGACTGGTCGAATTCAACAACCCTTGGTTCTTTGTAATTTGTTTCTCTGTCTGGAATAAGTAGAAGTTCGCTGAACCAAGGGAACTCATTGTAATTCGTTGTATGCCTGACGATTTACCTAGGGTCTCGTCAGGAACTCGAAACCGTTTGAATGCCACTTACGAAATGTATGAAATAAAATCCGCCTGTGTCGGCTATTCTCCGGTTCTCGTGGATCGTGTTCTTGCGAATATACGGGATAAACGTAAGTAAAAATTCAGTTTTATATGTTGGGGTATATGATACATATCGAGTGATTTTAACGATTAAAACGCGGTTAAGGGTCTGTTGTTAGTGAAATTCATTCCAGAATTCAGGAGAGACGTTTGCAAAAGGGGAGCTCCACTGGTTTTGTGGATTCGTTCTAGCCATACCGACAAAGCGACAACCCAACCAGATGACGTATATTGGAGCAGTCATTAACATTTACCCTCACGGATACGCACAAATACAGAATGTCTGTTACACACAAACGAAAATTCCTTCTGCACACATCGATGTATCTGACTGTGTATTACAGAGTTGTGCAAGAGACGCGAATGAACTGTTCTTGAATTGAGGCATTCACCTCTGAACCTGACCGTGTCGCCGTGGAGTGGCTCAATGGCTAGTGGCTCCTTTATCCTCCACTTCATGTTGAGATTGACGATTGATTGTGAACTCTTGTTTCGATCTGGTTCGTATTTAATCACTTGAGATTCCTTCTGACTGGCTCCGCATGATGTCCCTTTTTTGTAAAGGATTTCCATTTTTGGAGTTTGAATATCCGAAGATTCATTGTTCGTGCGACGTTTTTCTGGTTTCTGCTTGTGGTCCTCTACCACATCCACTCACTGATGGTTTTCTGGGAAGTTATGAAGCCTTGCAGATGCCAATCTCCAATCATAACTAGAGATGTTAATAATAGCTAGGTATGTAAGAATGAAATGAATATGGAGTCTTGCGGAAGGAAAACGTGAGTTTGGCAGGTAAAAATAGGAACGAATTTCTTGATAAGGTTACTGTTTGCGTCGTTCTTCGAATGTCTTATTAAATAAAATGAATAAATTCCAGCAGCCTGAAATCTTTACATCAGCAACATAAACGTGTCTCCGTTGAATCTGTTTCTCTTTCGAAACGCTAATCAAATTAAGTACCTACGCAAGGAATAAAATTGAACTCAGATCCGACTAATTCATATCAATTAAGGAAAAATTAATTACGTCATTGGGTTTTCTTCTTATTAATATAGCTCAAGTCAGACGTCCGTTGGAAGGGAAATGTTTTCAATGCCACCTACGACATGCGACATGGAGAGCTTCGTCATTCGAAAGGAAATTCGATTCTTTCACAGAATATCATTTTAAGGATTAACTGAGTTTCCCTTGAACGCTATGCGTATTAACGTATGGGATTTTCCAAAATGGGGTGTAGTTATCATATGATTTCCTAGAATTTTAGAATAAGCGTGGATGGGATTATATGTATATTAAGGATCTGGTTACTACCAGATAACACGTAATATGGGTTATTGCGTCAGATAAATTTGTGCCTTGAGAAATTTACGAAAAGTTGACTTTTAGTTAAAGCATAATTGTTAATTAGGTAAGAACAAACAAATTAAATTTGCAGTTTCTTCTATATTCAACCTTGAGAAGATCACGATTTTTCAATTTCGTTTAGCAGCTAAGTGTGAAACATAATCTGTCTGTATTTAATGACGATATTTCAGAATGTTTTGTCTAATTTCAAATTAACTATATCCCCAGGAGACTAACGTAAACAGTCCTCAACCTCAAGTAAACATAATCGACTGTAGACATGCTTGAGATAAGGCGAAAGTTCAAGTTCTTGTAAATTTGACAAATGAAACATGGAGCAGAATTCACAGAAATTGTCACTTTGAATTTCATTTCATTATCGATAAGACGAACTGTCTGGATAATCAATATTTTTCTTTGAAAACATAAGTTTATGTATTCGAATAATTGTACCACCCTCGAAGTACGAATGTAGACATTCAAAGCAATTTTGATAAAATAATGCGCTCTTTGTTTGACTCGTTGGCCTAACATAAACAAAACATGAAACATTGCTCTACCAAGTAGAAAAGCCATCCCTCGTTGTCTACAAACACACCAGGGGTTTCCCCATATAGATTAACAATGGCAAAACGTTTCGAATTTGTTCCAATTTCACGAGACGCGTTTTAGATAACCAGCCACTCCGATATCTCAACAATTGTCTGAGTTGCTGGCTGCATGACCAGTATGACGAAAAGATAAATAAATAAAATCTGATATTCAGTTTCATGTCCATGCGCGTGCAATATCGTAAACATATCGAATTCATTTTGTTTATTTGCAAAATTCAAATGCGAATTATAATAAGAAACCTCAACTAACGTCAGAATAATGGGTTAACCACAGACGGAACTTAATTTCTCCTTTCCCGTTGTGTAATAGAACGATTCGAGGGCAAGTTCATTTCACAACAAAGAACTCGGAGTGCATTTTTTGAACCAAATAAATTTCTGCAATATTATCTCGTGCTAAACCTAATAGAATATAAACATGAAATCTGTAAGTACTGAACCAGTGATTCCAGTAGATATCCATCTTTTGCCTGACTTTTTGATTATTACCTAGTGACTGTCTTCAGTATAACATCGATATTGCAACCCTTGATAGTCGTAACTCCCCAATAAACGCAATTAGCCATTGCCAAGCACATAGGAGCCGTCTTCTTTTGGACAGTAGAGCATAACCGTCAAATCCCAAACATTTTTCTTTAAATTCCACAAAATTACAATTCATTCAAGACTTTCAGTAAATATCATCTGAAAACTTGAAATCAAGTTAAATATGAGGAAAATCTGCAACCATGGCAGTCTCAAGCGAAACAGATTTTCGTCTTCAAGGACACTTACATACATGACTGTACTGATGCAATCATGCGCATTGAGCAAGCAACAATCAACAGAAACAAGACAAGAAATGTCAAATATCAAAATTTTTAATAATGAAAATTGATTTTCATTGATTTATGCGAGACTTTCGTCGTTAAATAACTTTTTATCGGTGCAAGATAAATCTCTCATTACATCTCCACGTGAATTTTGTTTGTTTAACCAGAGGGCGACAAGAAATTGTCAAATTAATTTCCTCATAAGAACAGTGCAACATTTTCTTATCACGTTTGAATAAAAATTTACTTTTTCCCTGAGAAATTTTGTGTCTAATTAACTTTCGTTGGTGATAAAACGTGTTTAACGTGAAACTACTTTTCCCTTGAGAATGAACGATACATAATGTATGTAGCATACCGACACTTTTATGGAATGTAGGTACACTGTTAAGAAGATTCCTTTTTTGAAATGGATTCGTCCTTTGTGTTTCAAGAAACGGTCAAGGACTACGTTTTTATTGGAAACAGTAAAACATTTTCCTGCAATTTCCTTACCATTCATCTTTAAATAATTGAACATACGAATCAAACTTTCATGTTAACATTTCTGTTGTTTCGCATGACACATCATGAAGAACTGGTGTCTAAATTTTTCGACCGCCAGTGTTAAGACGGTTCAGGCAGATACTCATTTTGCTCCAGACGGCTTTCAGTTCTGCTCACTCACACACAATCACATTCTTGTGGATCCGTCGTGGCGCGTGTGGGTGCGGTTCTGACGAAAAAGTTCACATGTTTCCACGACGTCGCGCGTTACGACTTCGGGATTTGTCACGATGAAATTTCGCAAAACTCTGATTATGTTTGTGTGAGTGAGTGGTCTGTCGCTGTCGCTGTCGTCATCGAGACAATTTTATCACTTCGATTCGACTTGTGGTTGTTCCTGTCATTAACTTCGCACGACGACTAGTTCTCAATTGACTGCAGACGTGTTAAGAGAGTTTTGAAACATTTTCAAATTTCCAATAACGCTATCAAACAAGTTTTATTGCAAATTTTCATTAAATAAAATCAACTAAACCGTGGTTTTGTTTCGTTCAACAAACGATGAAACAATCTGCTGCCGGATGCACACATAAGGTATCCGATCAACGGCTCCGTCTTGACACTTGCCGATACTTACAGCAAATCGTTTCACGTCGCCTGGAAGCAGCGGCGACGGTGACAGGAGGAGAGAAAGTGGCGGCACTGATAACTATTAGTGATAAAAATTTTCACATTAGTCAAATTAGTTTAGTTCTTGGTTAAGCCAAGATTGAACGAATACCTCCTACCTACATACCTACGAGTATATCTAGTTTGTTTACTTTTATCGTTTTCAAGTGAAGTGATTTTATTAGCAACTTGTGGTTTTAAAAAACACAATTATTATCGTTAAACTCTGAACTCGGCATTCATTCGGTTTTGTGAAATTAATGACTCGGTAAATGATCATTGTCTTCTGTATTCTTGAGGTTTACGTGTATGAAATAATTTAGCAGAAACAGAAATTTCTCCGCAGTAAACAGAAATTCACAGATCAAGACGACGCAAAGATCTAATTATAGTTTTTAACTGAGATAAATTTAGATCACATTGACTTGTCATTTAACAAATTACTGGGAAAAAGTTACGGAACGTGTGGAGGAGACAAACTTTCTAAACGCTATTTGTCTGTGATCTTAAAGAAATCACGATCAACAGAAAAACAAAAACAATAAAGAAACAACTCGACAAAGATAAGAAATATTTCTTCAATCACAACGATAAGAATAATAATAAGAAGCAGAAGAGGTTGAAAGGCTCGTGACTATATACTTCGACGAATAGTATTGTATTTGCCAATGCTTTTGAAAAGAATCAAAAATAAAATTAAATTATTTAAAAATAAATTCATTACTTTCTCAAGGCAAACGGAAGTGCAACTGAATTAGCTAATGAACTTTTAGTACGTACCTGTGATAATAGAAAAGTGTTTTCTACTACCTACCTGTATATATTATTCGCGTTAATTGTGCTGTTGCAAAACAAAACCATTATCTGTTTATTAAGAAAAAATTTTGTGTTGTGTGGAGAACGGAAATTTCCGTTTTGGATTTATAAAACTCGATAAATTTAAAAATTGAGTTACTTAAAACGGCAATTCAAAGGTAAAATTGTTTGATTATGTTAATTGATGTTTTTAATTTGTTTAACTCAATGTAAACTATGAGTAATATTTATTTTCTTTCGCTTCA
The DNA here is from genome assembly GCA_963971475.1 of Chrysops caecutiens. Taxonomy (NCBI): domain Eukaryota; kingdom Metazoa; phylum Arthropoda; class Insecta; order Diptera; family Tabanidae; genus Chrysops; species Chrysops caecutiens. Next base: position 51,712,295 of record OZ020569.1, read on the forward strand.
ACAAATTTTTATAAGTACATTTTCGTGGAAAAGTACGTGTTTTAGCAGTACGTTTTACTTGGAAATCAGTACACTTTGAAGAACTCGTTGCTAGTCTGTTATCAGTACTTTTACTTTCTGTTTACCTTTATCACTCGAAAGAAGAACTGGCACTCTTGTATTCTCTTGTACCCTTGTGCATTCCTTAATACTAAAATTTTTTGGTTAAATAATTGGGATTTTCTTCCATTTTTAGTTCACAAATTCTATTATATCAAACATTTTCATATTTAGATATACCTACATGCTTTTATAAATACCTGTTGCTATTGTTCAACGTCATTCACGCTAAAGTGAAAAAAAAATTATTTGAAATGAACAACAACCATGACCATGGCAATGAGAAACACTCTGACGGTTATGCTTCAAGTGTAAAATCGAATTCCAAAAAGTTGGCAACCCTGGCAAACATTTACTTTTTTCGGTCACAGTTTCTTTCGTTTCTTCTTCTCACAAATTTTCTACATTGCATCACATTTAACATAAATGTTAAAATAATTTTCAACTGACAATTGAACCATAGTAACATCTCAATACTGTTAGCTCGAGTATTTATCGAATGGTGCAACTTTATAATTCTATCAAAAGAATACGTCCACTGTATACAAAAATAATAATACTACAAGTACTACAATTTTGATACAAATTGAAGGAATATTTTAAAAGTCACCTTGATTGACGTGAATACATTTCTATATTGATAATTTGCGTCAAATGAGAAGTGTCTGGCGGGTATAAGATCGTTAAAATTTAATGTAAACAAACAGAATTCCGTGAAAAAATGGTGATGAATTGAATTTTCCATAATTTGTTTACCGATTCTCACCGAAAGTGGTTTGGACGTCACTAGTGGCTCCGTGTTAATGAGATATTTTAAATGCATTTATCTGTGATCACATCGTAAAGGGTAATGCTTTTCATAAACGTTCACACGAGAATGTAATGCGCAGGAAATATTCATTGTTTTGCGTTTCCAGAAAATAACTTTAAAATTACCTAATTACATTATGGTAGTGATATAATTTTATTATCTTTTATTATATATTTTTTAAAAATACTGTTGAATAACACGAGAAACACAAAAGATATTTCGTTCTGTATTTTCGCCCACGTTCGAAGTTATTTTACTTTGATTTGATTCAAAATATATTTATGAAAACTTAAATGCGATTTTGTATTTTCGTAAAAATGTCGTAAAAACCAAATCAGATCAACAGGAACCTATATCCGATGTTGCGTCTTATTAATTTTGAGAAAAGTCAACAAATTAAGCGCACAAGTCCACAATAAACAAATCGTTTTGCGGGAAAGTCTTTCACCTTAGAAAATTTCATTGAATAAATCTTGAACCTAATTGAACTAATTAATTAAAACTCATTTGTTTGTTCGGGCATTTGCAAATTTCTTTTATTCGTTTTTCCAAAGGGAAATGCTGTTGCCCTTATATTGGATTAGGAAAGTTTTTGCACGTTTGACTTAAATTTTTGGAGGAAACACGCAATGACTGCTGATCTTAAAAAGAAACTGAAAGAGCTGGATAGAGATGACTCCAAGCTAGTAGACATATATGACATATGTTTTAGTTCCTATTGATTCTTGAAGCTATTCGTTTGGCAGAGTACTAGTTGTCGACAAGGCAGCTTTGCCTGTTAACGTTACAAGTGCTGACAGGAATTGTTAAATCTTTGATGTTTTGTAAGAAGGTATTGTGTCATTAATTGCTGTTTCTCAGAAAACGAGTTTTAGTACCAAACATCAGGAGCATCAGGAGCTCACTGACCTAATGCTTACGGATCAATCGTAAACTTCAGGATAGAGATTAGAGATGAAACGGATAGTGGTTTGGCCGGATACCGAATACCGGATATTCGGCAAGCTAGGAGGCCGGAGCGCCGGGTATCCGGCTACCGGATATTCGGCCCTTTATCGCGTTACATGACGCGATCATTTTGATTTGAATATAGGCGCGGTGAACAAGATCGGAAATATTCAAACTACCTAATTGCTTCCTTTTTAGACCCAAGGTTCAAGTCACACTATTTAGAAGTTCTTCAAACTGGAAAAGCCCGGCAGAAAACCATGATAGAGAATATAAGAAACTCTTACGACGAATTTTCCTCTGACAGTAACAGATCATCGCCGTCTTCAACACCTGCTAAACGAATGAAAGAAGATGAAACTGGAACCAACTTCAAACGTGAAGCTCATGACACTTTTTGGGACTGCTTCAATGAAGTGGCAAAGGATTATAGTGATCGTCGCGATCAAGAAAAACAAAATCCAATTGCTAACGAGAATGACTTTTTTTTAAAGACATCTCGAATCGATCGCAATCACGACCCATACATTTGGTGGTCAGTTAATTTGAATCAGTAAACGCAGTTATCAAGGTTTGCTAGAATTTATCTTTGGGTACCTGGCAGTAGCGTTTACAGCGAAAGGCTATTTTCAGAAGCTGGCCTGGTATACGGAGCCAAGCGGAGTCGCCTCTTACCAAAATATATGAAAAATTTGATATTCATTCACTACAACTTGCCAATTACTAACTTTGAGTACCTACTAAACAAATTAATAAAACAAACATTTTTGACCTGCAATTATAAAAATGTCCATAACTTATTGTGGTATGATATGCCTTGTGTAAAATAATGAGAATTTTTTGAATTTTACTATCCGGAATCCGGCAGGATATTGAATTACTATCCGGTATTCGACCGGATAGTGAAATCAAGGCCGAATAGGCCGGATACCGGATAGTTACCGGATATCCGTTTCATCTCTAATAGAGATACACTAGACTTAAGGTCCTAGTACCAAACGATAGCGAAATGAAAGCTGACTTAAGATCAGTAATAAGCTGGGAATGACAAAATTTTGCCTTAACACCTTTATACCTAAAATTAGAAAAATTACTAAGAGGATCAACAACCTGGTTTTGTAGAATAGTCATTTAAAAGTGCTGTTCGCACTACACATATCAAATGGACAGTGAGTACAACTTGATTCTCTTCTCATTTTTGCGTGTATACACATGCGTATGTTTGAGCAATAGAAACATGAGGATGTAAGTGTTGTGTTCACACCCAGGTCTTCTGCTTTACAGGCAGATGCTCTTACCATTGTTAAATGATTACATGATCATATTTGAGTCGCCGTCCGAAATCAGCATCAAGTACAATCAATTTGCTGCTTGTCAAATTACAAGCCTTGGGTTTACAAAAATTGAATGTCAATTGATGGAGTAATGAGTTGATAAATAATTTTCAATTTGAAACATACAAATGTCACATGCAATGACGTAACGACTTCTCGCGTCCTCTCAATTTTTTCACCGGAAATTATCTGATTCCAACAGAAAAATGTGTGATCCAACAATTCTATTCGTATGAAAAATGTTTTTCTTTGAGTCGCAATTTTTATTTTACGTAAGTCCGATTATTATTTGCAAAAGCTGGCAAAGTTTCAATAAATTAATATTCAGTCTTTCGCATCATAAGCTCCACTTCCAGCTCCAGCTCCAATTCCAGTTCCATCTCTTGTTTCATGATGATGTAGTGATGCAACCAAACGTAACCAGAAATCTGTGGAAATGATTAGAATCGTTTCGATTTGATTGTTCTCAATTAACAGAGGAGTCCATTGGGGTCTGGCTCCCTAGCCTCGTCAAGTGATTCATCAGATTTCGCGATCAGCGATCAGAGAAATCAAGATGGCAATTTGTTTTTCTCAAGTTGTATAAAGAATAACTTCTTGGAAAATATTCTCTTTGTTAAGTTCAATGGAACTTTCTGAAAATTCATCACGAAATGCCTTCATTTCATTCCCAATAACAATTTGAAAGAGGTCAAGGATGAGCGATCGGGTTCACCGCCCATTCGAATTTTGTGACCTTGAAATCCACCATTTTTGTATCGTAAGCGTGCATGTTTGATCTTGTCACGTATGTGTGAATTTTTACTGAATGTCACTGACATTGAAAGCAAGTTTTAGCGCTTGATTTTGTTGGTGTCTCTTATTGTGAATGAAGCTTTTTGAAGAAACTATTTTCGATGAGAATTTTGTAGAATTGAAAATGAAAATTGAATAGTAAATCTACAATAATCTAGAATATTCTAGTGAGTTCCCGAATAAGAACATCGTTTCAATTGAATCCGCATGACTTCTGTGCTAAAATGGATGTCGTCAAATCAATCCGGGTTGAAGTATGTCTTAAGGGGTTCTGGGACACTTTATGATTTGCTTTCAAGTATACTCAACAAGTTTCTAAACTTACCCATATTGCAGTTATAAGACTTTACTCTAAACTCTCTACAAGTTTCTATAAGTTCAAACCATTTTTCGTTACCGTAATGACATTTGTAAAATTGAGAGGTATTAGAGGCGCAAAATGAGGGGTGTTATAAGTTTGACCGCTATGTGTGTCTGTCTGTGGCATCGTAGCGGTTTTTTTTATTTGAAACCATGTTTTCCAGTGATGGTTCTTAGACATGTTTCAAAGTCATCAGCTCTTATGTTTGCTGCAGTAGGGATCTAAGACGCATAATGTGTATTTACTTTACTTTCAAACATATACATATGTGTGACCTAAAATTTGTTGCGCTGGCGGTTTTTTAAATTTTTAATTTAATTGTTATTATACCACAGCCTGGCTTGCTGGGATCGCCAAACTTCCGTGGTCGAACATACTTCAGTACCTCTTCAATCTTCAATGTCTTCAATATTGTTTTACTTCAGATAAGCAGCTCAAATAGCTAGGAAAATATATATTATTTTAATAAAAACAGGATAATTGTCCTTCATATGTATCTAACCGTGTGCAGAAAGATATTTTGTAATATATGTATGCTATGTGTAGAATGAATAGCCTTCAAAAGTGTCATAACCCTCTAAAATCAATTTCCACTTACATATATACACATCGTTTCTTGTTACGGTGAAAATTTTTACCGAATTTTGTTTCATTTCGTTCTTCTTTGATTATTTTTAAGGCATTTAACGATGTCAACTGTCAATGTCAAATTCAACTAAAGTATCACCTGTTTTAACAATTTCGACTAAATGGTCCTCCAATCAAGCACAACTAATTGACGATGTATGTCAAGAAATTTTGACGATTCTCTTAAGGTGATCCTTTTGAGAAAAACAAACTGTAACTACTTTTACGAGGGAAAATATAAATTCCGATAAAAAGACCACAAATGATGAAAACTTTTAGCTCTTGCTTGTATGAACATACGTTATCTGTTATTGCGTCAAGTCAAGCGTTAAAGAATCTTTCCACCGAATAGTAAAATATAAAAGTAAATAAATAAATATGCCAAAAAATTTTTGGCACAAACACTGGGGAACACTTTCTGCCGGCCAAAATACGTCTTTTGAAGGTTTTTGAAAAAATTTGCGACTGTGTTTTGACATTGAAAATTCTTTTTGGAAATTTGCCTTTAGACAACACAGAAAAATGTTGGCGTTTTTGTTAGATTTTATCAAGTTATGACTGTTGCATCACATCGTTTCAAATTTTCGAATATAAATAGCACTTCTAATTAACATTCCAAAGGTATTGCGTTCTATCTTCTTCATTTTGAGACTCTAAAGCTTCCGTAACCGGCAGGTAATTTGTTTAGAAAGGTGTTTCTGTTTTCTATTTTCTCAAAATCACTTAAAGGTACGTTTCCAATGCCAGCTTGGAGTGGAGTGCGCTTTTATTCACTTTGGCACTCGTTTCCAATATCAGAGTGAATTGTTTTCGAATCTTGAAATTGATTGGTATAACCATGATTATTTGATAAATTCATAGAAATGTTATTTCACTTTACTAGTAACTGATACATAGTAACAAAAAGTCATTGGTAATCTGTCGAGCATAATTTCACTCGTTAAATTAATATGCAATTAATATTGAATTAATATTGATTAATATTCAAAAACACAAAAATTCGTCACTTATTTCGAACGATCTTATCGCGGCCACCTGTTGGAATCGCACCGAAATAAATTTTCCAAGAGTTTTTTGCCACTCCATAGTGGAAATAGAAATACAGTCGAACCTGAGTAAGTGAGAACTGGGAAAACTCTTTAAGTGAGAGTAATTGCCCGGTTCCGTCATTATTCATCTCTGTAAGCTAGAAACTCGGGTTAGTGAGTAACCTCCATAAGCGAAAACGAGATTGTGATCCCTTGAACCCTCACTTATCCAGGTTCGACTGTACATCCAATTTTCACGCAACGCTGGGCACATACATATGTAGGAGTGCGTGGGTGCGAAACGAGCGGAACATAAAATCCACTCCAAGCTGGCCATGGAAACGCCCTTACCATAATAACCTACAGATAACCAACAGTTAACTACAAATGTATCTGAATATAATCCTAATAGCTGATGGTGTTTCCAGTGGTATTTCTTCACAAAGCTCTCAAACCTACAAATACTTTCCTTTGTAATTTTTAGCGTTAAATAAAATAAATATTTACCAAAAGTTGAATTTTATTTAATAATGTTTCTGCAACAAACATGCAAAATGGGATATTGAAATTATTAACTAATATTTCCCTAATTGTGCAGTTGCGTGGCATCCGAAGGTACCGTACAAAAACCTTCGCTAAAGGATCTATTGAATGAATTTATTTTTAGAACAAATAATATTATCAAACATTTTCATGACTTATCGATGAATGACAAAATGATAAGCATAATTTTTCGTTAATTTGAATGAAAATTTGTAAATGTTCTACATTTTCCATTATCTGCACATCAACTTGTTGGAAAATGAAAACGCAATTTTGCAATTAAGGGAAAATCAATAAATTTACAAATTCAAGGTGAAACAAATCAAGTTATTATGAAATTACTTTCCAAAAATATATTTATTTTCTTTAAACGAAAAGTCTGGTACAATCGTCTGAAGTGGTGATACGAATTTAGTTTAATTAGCTTATAATACTTATGCATGATTTGTTAAAACTTAAAATTTATTTTGTATTCTTGTTCTTATTCCAGCTGGTTCGACTTGTTCCTACATCTATGGAGTTTCATCTAGACAGCGCAGAATACTGCCAAGCCCAGCACAAATAAGTACGTATTTATAAGGTATATTAAATTATATAAATAGATAGATTAACATAGATTCCGAATATATGTATATGGGGTTTTCTTAAAAAAATTTCATTTTCCGTCTATTGAGTCTGGGAATTGTTAAATAGTTGATTTGTCTTATAATAGAAACAAATAGGGTTGATCTTCAACTTACGTCAAACTGATTTGTTAACTTATTCCAATGTGATAATAAAGAACTTCCGTTCATGCAGATCCAAAGTCGTATGTTTGCGACCTTTCTTCAAGTAACTTCGTTCAAAAATTCCACTATTAATAATTACAATCAAATACGGTGTCTTACGTGTATTGTTTCCAACCAATTAAGTTTTTGAAATTATCTGATGGGATAACTTCCACATGGCATCATACCATCTCAATTTGCATGTCGGACGAGCTGTGCCAATTGAGGAAATTAAACGTAATAATTTTGTTGTTTCGACTTGTGTGGTGCACATGCAATAGGTTTCAAAGTGTAAACACCTGCTTGAACTAAAATTACACCCTTAACTCATCGAAAATGTGGGTGCAAAGGAATCTTTTAAATGAAGACGAACAGGTTAACAGTAGGGAATTCAATATAAAGTTGTTTGAATATCAAATTTATAACTAATAACATTTTTCTTCTAATTTCAGAAAAAAAAACAAATCAAATCAGCCCCCGGTCCGTTAAACTAAAGCAATCATCAATCGAAAATCACAAGGCGCATATCATCTCACATGTAAAGCCTCGTCAAATCATACGCCTTAAAAAGCATAAAACAATTCCATCAACATCAATTAAAATCTAAAGCTGAATACAAAAGCGAAACCTCTAGAATTTCAGAGGACATAATCAAATTCAAAAGTGAATTTTCATATTCAAAAACACAAAAAACAAAATTAATTCACATGAATTTTACTAACTTCTCTGTCTAAATCTTGTCGCTACACAACTTCAGTTTTAACATTATTTCACACCACTGTTTTAGTTAAATTATTTTCATTATTACTTTCATTATAATAATTTACATTTAAGCAAAACTTAGCTTTATTTGTTCTTGTAATAATTTTCGAAAAAAAAAACTAAAACATCAGAATTATAACGATAACACACAGTTAATAGTATACAAGCGGGTCGGGTATTGTAAATGGCAGAAATAACAAAAATTTTCAATTAATTTCTCGTGTGAATATTATCTAATTAAAAATTAAAAAGTCTAATTGGATGAGTAAATTTGAAAATTTGATAAAAATCGAGTGTTTCGTTACAAAATAAAAGAAAATTATTAAAGTGCATATAATTAAATAATAAAAAGGCAGTGTCTGTATATTTTTGTGATAAAAATTTATGCTGCTAAAACAACTAGAAAATTTTTTACGTCTTTATTATTACTATACACAACTAAAAGAGGAAAATATTCCTTTTCCGAAATTTTTGTTTTGCATCCTGTACTTAAGGATTATAAATTTATAAATAATATATAAAATAATAACAAGATAAAGAAAGAGCTTCGAACTTATTGGACAGTCAAATAAATAACAACTGAAGATTGAAAACAAGCCATCCAAAAACTATCGGGGGGAGAGGCATTTAGTTTAAATTTTAATAAGGTAAAATTTATTTTCTTATTTTATTAAAATATTTAATAATTATTATTCATTTTAGGATCAAACAAAAAGAAAAGTTAAAACACCAAATCAAAAAGGAACTTTAATGACCAGCATCATGCGTCAGAAGGATATCAGACCAGCACCAGCGCGCATTGAATTCAAAGGAATGCAATTCCTAATAACAGATCGGCCTTCAGATGTTACAATACATCATTATATAATGGTTAGTAGTAAACTGATCAAAACCATCATGTATGTGAATGAGTAGCTAAAGAAAAAATAGCTTTTATAAGATAAATATAATAATAAGTGTAAGTTAATTAATTTTCATTTTGTTACAGGAACTTAAGAAGCACAATGTCAGTACAGTTGTTCGCGTTTGTGAGCCAAGTTACAAAACCGAAGAATTGGAAGCACAGGGAATCACAGTTAGAGATTTAGCATTCGAAGATGGAACCTTTCCACCACAGAAAGTTGTTGACGAGTGGTTTGAAATTCTAAAACAGAAGTAATAAATTCAATATGTTCTTATTATATGTGGGATTTTAAATTATTTAATTAATAGTTATTCACAAAATCCAGAAGCTTGTGTTGCAGTCCATTGTGTTGCTGGATTAGGCCGTGCACCAGTTTTAGTAGCTTTGGCTTTAATTGAACTTGGCCTTAAATATGAAGCTGCTGTGGAAATGATCAGGGAGTAAGTGATAAATATATTCATTTATATTATATAAGAGATTTAATTGTTATTCATTATTTTATTTTCATTTTCAGTAAAAGACGAGGAGCAATCAATGCTAAGCAGCTTTCATATTTAGAAAAATATAGACCAAAATCGCGACTAAAGCACAAAAATGGTCACAAGAATTCGTGCTGTGTGCAATAGATATCAAAAATTCCCACCAGATAAAAAGTGTTCATTTTACCAATTACCCGAGAGAAAATACAAGAAGAAATTTAAATAAATTAAATAAAAATTAATTAATTAAACTTAACTATGAAAATACTGAAAATTTAAACACAATAAAATTAAATTATTAAATATAAAATAGAATGGTGAAAAAATAATATTATTCAAACTACTGTAAGTGGGGAAAATATGCAATTGAAGATATTTAAATTGAAATAGCTTAATAAAAATCTACGGCACAATAGTAGATACATACCGGTCACATGAAATATGTAATGCCAACATTAATTAAATTAATTGAAAACTCAAAAGATTAACATGATAAACAGAAAAACCTTAGGAAAATAATAATGATAATAATAATAATAATAATAATAATAATAAAACATCATGAAAATTGTAAAAGATTAAATTTGGACAAAACCAGACAAAATCGACCGCACTACTACTGGTGGTGGTCGTCTTAATTGGAAGTCTCTTTCTAATCTTGTTCTATTTTTCTTCTTTTCCAGTATACATACATACATATATTATTTAATAATTATTAATAAAATTATTATTTTTTAATTTGAAAAATATCTACCCAATATGCAAAATAATGAAATTGAAAGAAATTGAACGATGAAACACTCTTTCTTTTATGGTAAAAGGAACAATTTTTTTTCTCTAAATGCAGAATTTTTGTTGTGAATGTTAGAAATTAAAAATGAAAGAAAATAAGAAAAGAAAATTATATATTGTTAATATTATATTTTTTCGACTGTTATTGTAATTATTATCCATTACTACTACATAATATAATTTTTAATCTCTACAATGTGAAAATAAATTTTAAATTTCTGATTGACAAAACCAAGAATAAATTAAAATAAATTTTTAATCCTAAGTATTCGACGATAAAGATTTCGAAATACGAATGAGAAAAAGTTAAGAAAAACTATTTCTGTTTTTAATTATTATTCTGTCTTTACGTTCATTTAAATTTGATAAGCATTATTCGCAGAATGGATTGGACGTGAACAATTTTTATTTCATAGCAAAATAAGACAAAATAATTATTTGGTTTTTTGTTTAATTGCCTAAATCAGAGTTGTGCTCATTCACATTTATGGTAGAATTACTAAAATTTCATTAAATTTTTTTATACCTCTTTCATATCTTACAAAATTTTATATATTATACATAAAAATATGAAACATAATAAATGAAAGACAAAAGTATTCTTTATGGAAAGTTTTTAAATTCTTCCATAATGTGTGAAACAAAATTTATTTGAGAATTGATTACCTATTTTAATTATAAATTAATCTTTCAATGAAAAATTATAATTTTCAGTAAAGTTGCTTTTAAAATGACTTACTGAAATTTTTTTCTGATGGTCAAAACTGAAGTTGTGGTATATTGCTTGTAGCGAAAATAAAACAAACATTTTTTGGCAGAGCGATAACTATGTTAACACTTTTCAAGTTTTTCATAATGCTCTATGCAGGCGACACGATTTGTACCGAATTACATGCTCAGTAAGGGAATAAAGATGGTTATATTTGTCTGAAAGGTAGATATCAGTTATTGATAACACGAATTCTTACACAGATGAACAAGATGATGATAATAATCATTAGTCTGTCGAATAATTTTAGGCAAAATATGTAATTGAACTAAATAAATGACTGAATAATTTCGAAGAAGATTGTGCATTATTTAATGTAACATGATGGCTTTTCCTTTCCTATTCCAGTTTGTGGTGATTATATCAGCTAAATGCTTGAATTGTAACCATCGGGTGATTTATAAAATTAAGAAAAGCAAGTCAACGACTGGATAATACTGCAGAAACATCATATACAAATTAAATTAAATGAAACTTGCATAATCTCAATAACTTCGTTTATTACAATTTAAGGCAATTTCATCTTACAATTCTAGAAAACTCGTGTTTTCATATATCAATTAATTTGCAACTGATACCGTTGATCATGGCATCGTATACATTTATAAGAACATTATTATCCAATATTTTACATGCACATGATTGCTTCCTAATCGACAATTTCATTTATGCACATACACACAAGGTTTGTTTTATATTCTGCCTGTTAGGATACATGGGGATACTAATAACAATTTACCCGCATTAACGTTTTTCCTTTACACATAAAACTTACTTCAATTTATCAAAGAAACATAACTTTATATCTGTTGAAACATATTTGAGTATTCTATGTCCAAGATACTAAATACATATTTGTATTAATCAGGCAGAATAATCAATAAAATTTTCTGCATCATAAAATGTGCAATTAAATATTTAATTTTTGTTCAAATATATTTAATAAAAAATGCTTCAAATAATTTGAAAACAATTTTTGCATATTGGAAGTTTAAACTTTATTTATTTTTAACTTTAAGTGATTTGTTCGAGACTAAACAAATTTTAAATCAGGCATGGATTTTTCAGATATGTATAATTTTTTCCGAATGATTTTCTTAACAACATTCAGTGCAGCATAAATGCGGGTATCAAAATTTACTTTTAAAATTCTAGCCAAGTGTGTATCTTTATATTAATTGAATTTTATCATTTATTTTAATATTTAGTGTACGAATATGCATGTTGATTTTCTTACGTGTAGATGATAATTGTTTTACAAATTTTTATATTGTTTTTTTTCTGTTTGTGTTTCTTTTATTATATAGTATATTCCATTAAAACTTCGTCACAGCACAATTTTATTTTATAAGTGTTTATTTGAAAATAGAAGAAGAAGTTCAAACGAGAATTCTAGACATTGTGATCCTCACTTAGGGCGCTTGTGATTTTAGTTGACAATAAGGAATAACATTACAAGTGAGATATACTGTTAAAATTGATTGTGTTTAATCAAAGAATTGCATTTATTTTGTAAACATTTTGTGGTTATTTTTAGTTATTCTCTTTTCAAAGTCTGACATATGAGGTTCATTCGTGCGATATTCCTTATTGAAACAAGCAAAATATATTTATATAATTCACTATTTGTTTTAATATTCTATTACTATTATATCTTTATCAATTTGCATGGTTATTCTAAGGTAATCCTTTTGTAAGAGTTTGCGAAGACTGACTGGACGATTGATCTGTCCGTAAAGGATGCTTTGCTTCTGAACTATCACACTATAAATATGCATTATATTTTATTGATTATTTTATACTTCTATCACTAACATATCTTTACAGGGAATATTTAACAATCATTTACCTAAAATCAAGTGGTTGTAAAACATCACTAAAATTATACAGATTCATCTAGAATTCCGCATACCGGAATAAGTTTTAAAAAAATAACGTTAATATGTTTTGTTTTGTTTATTTTTAAGTAAATATATATTCATATGCTTTAATCTATTAAAATTGAATCATTTTTCATCACGCTCAAATATTCATATTTATTTTCTACAATAAAATATATTTTAAGAATTTAATTATATTTTTTAAATGTGTCCTTTTATCATAATTTAAAGTTTATTCTCACATTTAAATTGACATTTGTTTTTCTACTTGTATTATGTTGCAATGAGTGCAACCACAATTAACATTTTAAATTAAATAATTTTCTGGCTTAAAATAGATTCATAATCAAGTTTTAAGAAGATAACGTTAAAATTTTTAGGTATGTTTTAGCTAATTTCAAAAATTAAAACGGCACATTTTATTACGTTTAAAAATTAAAAATTATTAAATTCAAATTGTGTGAATGTACGAAGATGACGGGAATTGTGCACATTAAGCTATTTCGGAAGATTTAAATTCTTTGCAGAGAATGATTTTAAAAACGGCAGTGTTCGAAAAAAAACTGGACTCGAATCTAACAGAAGAGTGTTTTTTGTGCTAATCATACATTAAAAGGAACATAGATATGCCGTGATCATGGAACACTTGGACAAACGCGGCGCTCACGGTAACTCAGCGGTCACAGCATCTGCCCGGGAAGCAGAAGATCCTGGGGTTCGACTCCCAGCCTATGTGCGCGCATTTTTCCCTGTGTTCCATAGATACATTTATATATATTAACATGAAAAACCTGTCTAAGAACATTTCGCACAAACTAAATGTATTTATTTTGAATGGGTTATCTATCTACACAGAGGACAATTTCAATTAAATAAAATTATAAATGGAGCAATTGAAACTATTCAAACACATGTTGTATCACTATCAATATTAAGATTATCGTCACTAGAACTACTTGCTAATAGTTGAGCTGATTCTGGTTCGCAATCAATTTGAATTTTATGCTGTGACGAATTACGCTTATGTTTACCAGATATACTAGGGGTGTTATTACTGTTAGCAGCACCACTACTTGAAGTGGCTTGTGAATTAAGACTAGAGCTAATGTTTGATGTTAAGTTACTGCTCGTATTAGCTTGATGAGTTGGTGCTGAATTTGTTCCAATGCATCCAACACCTAAACTAATGCTAACACCATTACCAACCTCATTTGCAGGTGTTACAACTATTTTTAAATCTTTCGAATTAGTACGTCTGTGACGAAGTATACTCGCCGCTGACAATGGAACTTCAACCAATGGCTTTATGTCTTTAAGACTGTTATTTAAATCTTTAGAATTATTTCTAGAATGTGAATTATCAGATAGTTCATTAGAATTTTTTACCTTGCCTTCCAAATTCTTTAACAAATTAACATTTTTCTTAAATTTCGTTAAATCATGATCGAAACGAATATTGTTAGGAGTGTAAATTTGGTCGTATGAATGATTCCGGGAGTGTTTCTTAGCGCGATGGTTATAACCACCTTCCTCGTCTTTTTTAAAATGATTTATAATGTACTTTATATTAAGACTTTGATCGTCACGTGAATTTGTCCGTGAATGAGCCAACTTTTGACGGAATTCAGATCCTAAATCATGTGAGTTATTTCGCGTATGTGATTTAACAAATTTATTGTTTTTAAATTTACTAGCGTTACTATTTCCTGTAAAACCTACACCAGTTCCATTCAAATTACACTCTGATGGTGAATCGTAGTCCTTTGATGTGCTTCGGATCATTTTAACATCGCAGGAATTGCTACGAAAATGTTTTTTCGATTTTATTTGTGGGACTAATGGTAGCTGCAACGATTGTTGATGATTTGTATTGTCACATTTGTCATATCTGCAAAGATGAATTTTGGAAATGATTGATGAAAATGAGCTGCACAAAATTTATACATACCGGTACTCCAATTGTATAGATTTGGAGTCGTTTCGTATATGTTTAGATGCAATAATAATTCTCTTCTCGTCTTGTGATAGACTGTCAGATGATAGAAATTCATTTCCGAATGGTATCCCTTGATTATCCGCACATGCTTTTTCTTCAAACACTAAAAGAGGAACACATTATTATAATTTCGAAAATATTAAATTCAAAAGTATTGATTTGAGCTCACATTTATCTAAACTTATTATAGATCCAACGATCTCATGAGCAGTTATCGGTGTCGTTTTTTCTAGTTGCTTGCGCTTCCTCACTAAGTACCAGTCAATCAAAAATATAGCTAAGGCTACAATTTTTATACCAGCACAAAGGCCAACATACCTGGGAAAAGAGCAATACATAATTGTACACACTGTGAGATTCATTATTTTTTACTCACTTGTATCGGAATGTCTCAATGTCGTATATCAAACATCTTCCACCTTTTTCACCGCAAGTTGATTTCCACAGAAGGCAGGTTGAATCGATAAGATTCCCAAACACAATCGGTGCCGGTATGTAACCGAATAGTCGAAATATGACAAATTGCATACCTAGAGCAAATGATCTTTCTTCTTCAGATACAGATCGAAGAACAATCATTAGTAGTGGCATTTGTGTAGAGGCAACAATAAACGTCATGAAAAATAACAAAATAAGAAATGGATATATTGTCCGACAAGGCGTTGTGCATGGACCGGCAGTTGCAACAGGTACAACGGTTACTTCAGCAAAATCTTGGCGTGCTTTCAATGCCTGAGCTGAGCTACCACCACTTCCGGTGTAGATATTGGTTATATTTGCATGAACACCTAATCAAAGAATTAAAAAAATTCATTACACAGATATTACTCACAAATAAACATGAAAATTGTTTTGAAAACTTTTATTAATTAATACTTACATGCACAATTAGTATAGTTTGATCTCGATAAGAATGATGTACAACCAGCATGACATGGACTGAAGTACGTTAAACCATTGTTTCCACACACTGGTTCCACATCAGTCATGTGACACTCACAACCGAAATTACATGCTGCTGTTAAGTTCACTTGGAACGGTTCCGGTGATGCGTGTGTTGAACTATTGTAATATGGAATTGTTGTTCCAGCCATTTTCAAATTTTCACAGCCCAAAAAGAACAGAAGTGTGTAACAACATAAACATATCAAGTTTGATATTAGCACAAATTGAACGGCACCCTTTGGTTTTAATTGGAAACGTTTTAAAACACATCCTCCTATGAATATTCCTATACATGCTCCAGGTACTGCTATTGATCCAGTAAAAACACTTGCTTGGCTCTTCCCTAAACTGAATTGTGTTTCCAAATACTTTGGCAGAAAAACGACAAAACCGGACACAATCATTAACTCCATACAAGCGCCAAGGCAGGTTACAATGTAGACTGGGTTGCAAACAAGTCGTAACATCGACTGTGGAATATCTGTGGTGAGAAGAAGATAAAATTGATCAAAAAATTCAAATTTGTTTATAATAAGAAATGGTTACCTTTGACGTCCTTTCCGTATCCGGATTCAAATTTGGTCTTTTCCTTTTTAGGGTCAGAAATTTGTTTTTGCTTTTCTTGTGCTGGCCTTGGTAGGCTGTTTGTTTTATTAGGAACAGTTTGGATAGGTTTATTTTCCAATTTTCGAATTTTTTTCTTCTCTCGAGTTAAAACCTAAAATTTTCTTATTAAATTTTGTTCTTTACATTTCAAACAGATTTCTACCTTAGGAAATGAAAAAAATGGTACTGCTACAATCAATAGAAGAAGACCGCATAACAGAAATCCACCCCACCACATACCAACCCAACGACGATCACCTGGATCTATAGAAGAAGGATTATTTTAACAAAGAGTTTCATAGATTTATTATAATTATTTATAGGTACCTATTGATATTAAATTTCCAGAAAATGAGTCCATATGGAATGATAGCAAGTAGGCACCCAAAAGAAAACCTAGAACAGGACCGAATGCTGCCATACTGTACATGCAACCTTAAAATAAATAAATTGATCATGAGTCAGATTCAAGATCAGTTGAAAAATGTTGTTCTATTACCGATGTACATTGAAGAACTTTCAGTTTTGACATGATCATCAACATAAGTTGTACCCAAAGTGAATAAAGGCGAACCGCCACAACCAAGGAGTAATTGAGCAATAACAAATAACAAAACTGGTCCGAAAGTTGATGATTTACCCTGTATGCAGTTATCACCTCTTAAATTATTATGTGGCGCTAATGGTGGATTAGATAATCCACTCGATAAACGCCCTAGGCCCATATCAAGTTCACGTAATGATACACCACGACAAATATTGTCTGAACTTCGATTTTGTATGGATACACCAGGATTTGGTTCACCTGTAAAATGAGGCACCATAAAAACTAAAGATCCAGTGCCCATGATAACCGCTCCTGTAATTAAATTGAATTTAAATTGAATATTACATCTCATGTAAATAAATCAATTTTTTACCTATTCCAATCCATACTGGAATGTGTCGTCTACTACCCAAATAACTAACGAAAATAACTGTTATAACATTTCCAATTTCATAACTGGATGCAATCAATCCTGAATAACTGGAAGGAATTTCGAATCTTTTCTCTATAGTCGTTATAACCGAATTAATATAACCCGAACTGAGAGCCTGTTGCAGAGTGACTAGTATTGATAATAAAAGCACAAATATTTTAATTCGAGCGAATTTCTGAATAAAGTGTGGCCGACAATTGATGATTCCACAATCACGAATCAAATCATCCTCTTCATGTTGTGCTGCTTGAGCTGATTTTTCACGTTGATCAATGATCGTGCTTGATGGTTGACGACTGTGACATTTGACAACAGCATCAGATGTGCTAGCACAAGGATTACGTTGACTGTGCGATGGTGGAGGCAAAGGAGATTCAGCTTCTGGAGGAACATCGACACTACTATCATCTCCAGTTGTCTCTGAATATAGCCCAGTCATCTGGTACATGGACTCCTGTCTCCTGTAATAATAATGTATTAAGTCAATTACTTCGATTTGCTACATTTGATGTATGCAAACATACCTGTGCCCCTTCTTTTGGCAACTGGAGCCACCATTGCCATTGTTGTTGCTTCCAGTTTCATGAGACTCATGGTTCGCTGAAGATGTATTTCCTGAATTATATAACACCCCTTGACTCTGTTGCGATTGTGTTGCGTTGCCAGACGTGATCGTCATGGTTGTTATGCTCAACGCAGTTAATTATTTTTATCACAGCATTTGGGAAATTTCTACAAGGAAGAAAACACAAAAATTTTTAATCAACTTCTCTTTCAAAATTAAATTTTAAAAGCATGTCATCCTTGACATTTGACGACAATAGTCTGCTTTGGAGTGCAGTGTATTATTTTTAAATTATTCGAAAACTCTTCCCATAGAACGCTGCACCAAATCAATACAAGGCAGACGTCTTTGGTCAACTTTATTTTCCCTTAAACTCAATTCAATTTCTTTTAGAATTTCTCGCTCTTGGTAGACGCATTTCTTACATTTAAAATGACTTTGGGGTTACTTTATATAAATAGTGACGTACGAGTTTGCATTTAGTTTCATTGAAACACTTTATGTAAGTAAATATTTAAGAACATTTAAATGGAAACTTGCTAGAAACAAATTTTCTCAAACAAATCCAACTCTGTGGATTCTAGGTTTCTTCAAGCACTGGTTTACTTTAGTTATCTTTGAATTACTTATCTTCAATAAAGTTGAAGATATTGGGTTATGCAAATCAAAACTGTTTTATTGGTATTTTGGTGACCGCAAAACCTAAAGTTATGTGTCAAATAAATTCCGATTATCACGTAAAATATGTGTAAACTAAATTTTTGTAAGTTTTAGGCCTAAAGTATATGGGTTATCACTATTGGAACTGCTTTCTTATACAAATTTCGACCTATTTAATATGAAATTTGTTTTTAAGAAAGTTTCTGGTTTATAATTAATCACAACAAAATCATTTCATTATTTTCCAACAATTTCTGTGCAGTCGACCTTTTCAAACATTTAATTTAGAAAAACTTTGCATAATTCAAAAAATGATTGATGTTCTTCCCAAAGTGAGCGGAAATCAATAAAGTATATTGGAATACTTTCACATTAAGTGTTTTCGGTTTGTCGTATTTGTGAATAAAAAGAAGTTAAACAGAAACGTCACCATGGGAACTGAACATTTAATGGAAAATTGATTTTTATATGGGCTAATAGTATCAATTCATGCCTTATTTTCATTGTTTTCAATCATGCAGTTCTTTTATTTTCGGGTTTATTCAAATGGAATTCTATTCGGTTTTACGTTAAGTCTTGGATCTATCTAGCTCCTGAACTTGATTGTAATATAATTATTCGTCCATGACCACGAGTAGCAAAATGAATGTAATTTATTTAATTGCTATTATTGTTCCACCATTATACTTTCGTTGATGTTGATTTTGCGGAAGCGTGGATCATTACTTTGAAATACCGAATAACCTAGCATCTTTAGGTTAAACCTTAAATTTGCTTTGTGGCATATTGGGAAAATTCCCTCTAATAACCTAAATGATTTTTATAAATTTCCTTTTCATAGCGTTCGGATCACATTATCGATATAATTTTTTTCCAGTAAAAGCTTAGTCTTGCGCGTGAAATTAATGTAATTAAATTTTTGAATGTCCAGTACTTCATTAATTCACGAGCAAATGTAATGAGCAAAATTGTCGTGACTTGAGAATATTCAGCTAAAAAGTACAAATGAATTCTTGCTTACAGCCACTTGTAGTTAACGCATCTTTCCGTTGAAAATTTAATAATTAACACGCTCTTGTACATGTACTTGGCACAAAATTAAACAAGCAATCGGATTGACAATACACTTTTCGTCAAAGTGACTATATTCAAGACAGAAAAGAGAAAGTTTTAAAGAAATAGACGAATCAATAGCGTAGGTGGGACATATTGCATTCGACTTGAAGTGATCTACCTTGAATGTTGCTGGAGTGTTGCTTAATAGGAACTGGCACCTTCAACGATATTTAGAAAAATTAGGTTAATCGGACAATTTGTTCCAAACAATAAAGACTGGTTAGTATTTAAACAAAAATGCTTTTTCCAACTATTGTATGAATTAGAATGTAACGAAGGAAAACAGTCATTTATTTTATTTTACGACAACGACAAATATTTTGTTAAATCCTCATGTTTATTTTCTTCGCTCCAATTAATCTAAATTATCTCCAGAACTGTTCTTGCTGCACTTCATTTACTTGAAACGTTCATGCACTGAATATCACGAAAGTCGAGACGGTGCTGTTGTGGCTTACAACGTCTAATGCAGAGATTTATTGATTCATTTGTCTCGATCAATACGACGGTTTAAAAACATTGAATTATGGAAATCATGGTTGCAGTTTGTATCACATAAAGGTTATATTCTCTTTGCAGTTACAGAACTCTGATTTCTTTGAAAGCATCAAAAGGTAATTTCAACTTTTTTTCAATTAACTACTCCCTTATGTATCTCTTCCTTAAGTATCGTTAATTTTCTGAATCGTGATTAAAGGTGTGTTTCCAATGGTAGCGTGGAGTGGATTTTATGTTCTGCTAGTTTCGCACACACGCACTCCGACATATGTTTTTCTCGTGCAATGGCGTGGCGTGAAAACAAGATCTATTCCTATTTCCTCTCCGGAGTGGCAGAAAGCTTTTCGAAAATTTATTGCGGAGCGATTACAATAGGTGATTGCGACTAGATCATTCGAAATATGTGACAAACTTTCGTTTTGTTTTTTAGTAAAATTAGGTAAAAATTAAAAAAGGTATAATAATTCAAACTAGGCATGCCCGTGGCAGTCGGAAATCGACTGCATACTTTAGAAATTTAGAAATG
Source organism: Chrysops caecutiens (assembly GCA_963971475.1). NCBI lineage: Eukaryota > Metazoa > Arthropoda > Insecta > Diptera > Tabanidae > Chrysops > Chrysops caecutiens. Next base: position 51,733,086 of record OZ020569.1, read on the forward strand.
AAAGACTCAAGTTTGCTGGAAAATAGAAATTTGGTTTTATTTAAATTTATTTATTTTTTCTCAACTATGATACGTAGAAAGAAAATACACGTTTTCCACTATTTGGGAAGGTATATTCTTTCGAATGAGGTATCTAACATCATCTTTGGAAAAAAAAAATTTTTTTTTGCCCTAAAAAAATCATGGACTAACCATGGGCGAAATTTTTATGAAAAAATTTTTTTTCTTCGTATCTTGATATTTTGTATCTCAAATAAAAGTCTGAAGCTAAACGAATCTAAAACTGTTGATTTCACGGTGATATACCAAATATTCCAGGATATATCAATTAAATTATAAATATTTTCGAAAATCAATTTGAACTCGGAACTTTCTATAACATTTTAATAAATCACAATGATTTCGAATTTAAATGACAGCAATATAGACTAATTAAGGTATTTATGCAGATATATTTGCAATATGATTCAAAATTATTAAGATATTCAAGTGTAAAATGTAAGGACATAATTTACTATTTATTATAATTTGTAATTCTTTTGCTCGTGCTCTTATTAGAGCGTGAGCAATGCATATGCGGGAGTGTGAGCCTTATGGATATATTCATGTAGTTTGCCCGAAGGAGGGGTCACAAAATTTGTGTTTGCGTATTAATTATAGTATAGATATAGATATAAATACTTTATTCATGTTGAAAGAACATCACAATTTTCATAATTAAAAACGCCTCAAAATATCCTCGACACATGGATGTTATTGAATCGGAATATTGAAATCGTGAAATCATATAACTAACAATCAATTTTGTGATTCGGAAACAATCCACTCTGTCATTTGGGAACTAGTTAGTACCGGAGTCAATAAAAGCACACTCCACTCCAAGCTGGCATTGGAAACGAACCTTAAAGAAGAATAACTAAATAAGTACCCGGTAGAAATACCGATCTTAATGGTTATTCCATGATAAAACATAAAGCCTCAGTTAAAACGAAATAAATTTGATGTTTCTTTTAAAAATGTTGAAATCACGAAAGAACAACACTTAAGAATTTTCACATTTACTAAATTTAAAAGTTCAAAAGACCGACTAATCGTACAAATTTCCATTCGCAATAATTCACTCTCAAAAGGCTCGTCGTGCATTTCATTATTTTTGTTACTATTTTTAACCAAAATTCAACTTTCCAACTCAAAGTCGAAATTTTTCCCGTCAAAGTCGTACGCTAATTCTTTTAAACGGAAAAAACAGAAATTCCTTTCAATCACAAATAAATAATGCGGAATTACATGAAAGTTTCGGTCGAAATAAAACAAAAATTACTTAATGTTTTCTGTTTTCATTTTCAAAATAAGCACAAAAGCAAATTACGGCGGAGCTTTCGTCATTACTAAATCGCTTTGTCCAAAATGACCATGACACTCGCTGAATCAAAAGTTTTTCTCTTTTGTCGATACATTATTTTAATAATGATTTATTAGTATGATTTTGTATTTTCACTGATAGTTGCACAATAGCTTTCTTCCAACAAATAAGCTTATGTAACTTTCATTAACAAAATTTTTTCGTTAATCTTTAACGTACATCGAACAACAGGGTCAAATTGTTTCGTTAATGAAAATAAACAAAAACATTTCAGGTGAAACTACTCATCGTATTTCACTTTCGACAACAAACCATTTGCTATTTTATGTAATTTCACTAGCAAAATGCTTTATTGCTCAAAGTTTAAGCAAAAACACTTTTGGCAGTGCTGTGATGACAGCTGTCGGCCGGGCCTCATGTGAATTATTTCGTTCGCTTACATAAGTGACATACAACAATATTCTTGTGCTATAATTAACTTATTCATTGCACTGCACTATACACCCTTCATGGGCTTGTCTTTTCCTTATGCTTGAAACATTCAAAATAGACGAATATTTCAGTTGTTTCTTTGGAATTTCAATTAATCTCAGTTTTTCTGCATCCTAGCAGGAAGTTATCCAAATCTTAACTTCGATTTTAAATTGAAACAGTTAATACAGACTTCTTGAGCTTCAATTGGAATTTACAAAATTCACAAGTTTCAGGCATGTCAATAGTGTTAATTGGTTTTAAGTTTGATCTTTTCAGGAGTCGATTTGTTTTAAATTTATATTGACATCACAATCAGCAAGGTGGAGTGATTAGTTTATTATCAATGTATAACTCGTAACTTACTTTTAAAGAAACATGGCCTCACTTCTTTTTAATTACCTCTTTAAAATTCCTGAACGTACCGATCTAACTTCATTTATTTCTTACGTTGGTGACACTAAAACCTGACGTAATCCGATTTGATTCAGGTAATGGATGTCGCAAGGCCGTCAATGCTTTCTAAAAGTGTTTTCAACAACCATTTACACTAAAACTTCTAGCTATTAATACATTGGCAATAACATTGCAATTTTTGCAAAACGAAATATCGTCCGAAACGTGTCATGCTTTGGGAGACCTTAAGGTCTAAGGTCGTCACAAATGTATCTCGATTCGTCAAAGTTAACTCAAAAAAAGTTATCTCCTTAAAAGTTAAACTAACTTTATTAAATTTAAAAAGAAAAAAGATTCTCACATAATATAGTTACATATTTTGTCCCCAAAGTTGAGTTACTTTATCAGATGTACCCATGTCTGTATAGGTAATCATTTCAAAACATCACAAAAATAGATCATTTTTTCAGGGACAATCCATTTCATAACAGATTTATGACACAGATTGATCAAAGGTGCACATAATTTTTGGCACTAATATTTTTCATCTAAAAATATTTCTGAGATATTCCTTTATCTTCAATAACTGGGGTTTGTCCAAATAACATATCTCACAAGACCAATCATGTTCACGTTAGTGACATGATACCTTTTTTAAGAAACATAACATAAAACATTTATTAACTGTTTATACATTACTTGCAAATGTAAGGCATGCGATCATAGAGAAATTGTTTGATGTGCTTGTAAGTGGACGACAATTTCTGGTCAAGGATAACAAATGAAATATTTACGCCATAACCGGCGAAGCAAGTAAAACATGTACCACGAAATGTCGTGGCATGGTCTTCCGTCAAGGGACTTCTTTGCCCTTGTCCTTGAATTCAGAAAGAACGTCATTATTATTTCACGTGTTCAGTATGTTCTATTTCTATTTTAAAAGGTAGCCGTATCAAAAGTGGGAAAAAATTCAGTTAAAGGTACTTCCGTCCCATTGCGTCCTTCCAGGAATGCTTATTTTGAAGAAAAACCAGTTCTTCTGCTTTCCCTCACTTATGTTTTTGACAACTATTGTCCACGATCCGGTATTCTTGTCACCCACATTTAAGCATTTAAGAACCAAAAATCTAAGAAAACTTTTATCAACTGGTCGCTAGAATACTGAGAACCCAACCAAATTTCACAGCATAGCAAAAGTTATAAAAATGGAATAATCCTTTTTCGTTAACTCTTGACGTGCAGGTTTATCTTTTTACAGTTGCTGGTCAAACGCTACAAGCTATTTTCCAACTTCAGCTTAAACAACACGTGCAGGTAAAGATCAATTTTCGTCGTTTCTTTTGTTTCTTCTTCACACAAGTCTTCTAAATTATATTCCCTTTTCGATGTTTCCACATAAAACGTAACCAAGTTGTGATTTTTAAATGTATATATATATCAAAATCATTTTCAACTTGAGTGAAGTAAGGATGAGATAAAATCACGCCCTCTCATCTCTCAAGTTTTTATCGAGTGGTGCAACTTTAACCCAGTCAATGTATTATATTAATCAGGCTTTTATTTCTTGGAATTGTTAGGCTGTGCTTACGAATTCATTTCTCTATGGGCCAGGAATGTGTTCTTTAAATTCCCGCAGGATCGCTCGTCCAAACTACTTAACTCAATTCTTGGCATGTCGTCAACTGGACAAATATTTATAAAACCACCTAATTGACGTGTTAGATCTCTAAACAAGTAGATATCCTTGAAACAATGTCGACAACAACATGGTCTTCACCAGAAATACACGTGTACACCACCGCACGACGTCATATCAAAGAGCAGAGGTGGTCATCTTGTTATGTTCTATTTCCTCGTGTCATATCAATGACATTTAGAATGTGTGTTAATAGAACAGATGCAAATAGTTACTACATAAAACAGGCTTTCTCGTCCGCAATTTTAGCATCAATAACATGAGTCTAAATCAATTGATCCGCTCTAATAACTTCATAGCAAAATCATTTCTTTCCTTTTCATTTTCTGTATAGCTTATTGGATACGACGTTACATAAATGATTTTTATTTTGTATGTAGAGTGACATGAATGACCACGGTTATGATTTTCATAATCGGATTTTGCCACTCATTCACCTTTTGCCCCACGGCTTTCATCTTCTAAATGACATGTTTTATGGAATTTATTGATCAGTTTCTAAGCCTGATAGAAATTTGTACTATCTATGATAAACACATGCGACAACGAAATGTTTTATATGTATTTATATAAATATGTATTGAATTTGTATATGAGTAAGTGTATGAGTGGGAGGATGTGAAGTAAACAAAGTGGGCTCGAAGTGTATACCACAACTTGATAAATATTTAGACTTCACAAAGTAGTTCATTCCACACGTAGAAAACATAATAAAGTGTAATTGTTAAGCTTATTACGTTGTCTGACACAATTCTCTGAAACAACATTTCCAGATGAGAGAAGTAAGCAAACAAAGTGGTTTAATAGAGGTTGTTGACACTTAAGCCTCACAGCTGACGCAAGAGCTTATGATGTGGATGTCATCTCCCATTACGACGCGATCTTACAAAACAGATCAAGAACTTCAGAATGTGCAATATCTGAGCCATCTGATAATAACCAAATATGCACTAAATAAGGTAAGCTATCCAGATATTCAATTTCAACTCCAAGTAAACGCAAAATCGTGACAATCTTCAATTGTCCCTCTTCCACCATTGAACACCCGAGTGAAAAAATTAGACGGAATTCGATCGGAAATCAGACGAAAAATTTGACCAGACTGAAAACTGACTGAAATCAGTCGAAAAAGGAACTGAAAACAGTCGGAAAAGTAATTGTTTTCCGACTGACTTTCACTACCCCCGATCGATTTCCGAGCGTTTTAAGTCCGTCTTTCTAAAGGCAATTTTCGTAAAATTTAGCTTGGTCTTATAATAACAATACAGGTGCCGCTTCGAGTAAAAATATTTCCCATTTTTTTCAGTTCATACTCTCGACGAACTATAGAAAGAACACAGCTCGAGGAGCCGATTAGCCATTTAGAACTTTACCTTGCCAATATTCTAAGAAAATTTAACCTTTTTAAATCATGAGTCATGAAAATAGTTCATTTCCCATTTATTAGGAACCTATTTCCATTAAGATTCACAATGGACTCCATGGAAATGAAATTTTCAATTCTGAAAGACCAAAACGGATAATTCTTAAGAATATGGACATAACTTATACTATTGTAAATTGCTGTTTTGGAGCCAAAAAAACTTACAGGACGTGAAAGTTTAAAGTTCACGAAGGTTCATTTCCAGGTCATTCCGTAACAGCCTCGTGGAAGTGTTCTTCAGCGTTCAACCCTCCAAGATTTGCAGTCGATGTACTCTTCTTTTAGGGAAGCTTTGTCTTATCAGATGTAAGTATGTACTTTGGAAGGGAAACGATATAAGACCAAGTGGAAGACAGTATTTAAAATATAAAAAAACCATCAGACCATTTTGACTTGTTTATGGGTATTGATCCAGACACACAGAGATGCGAAATTGCATCTTAAACAATAAGAAAAAGCCGGGAATACACCAAGTTTGAAAAACGGACAAAATAGGATTAGACGAGTCGTCATGCCTTGGGTTAGTAACCAAAAATAAAAGCTTCTACATGTTCTGCTCCTTTCTTAATGCATTCACTTTTTTCTATAATTCCGTTTAAACTTGTGCTGACACTAGAACAGTTGCATTGTTCTCCTCAAGTACTTGTGGAATCCTTAACGAGATCCATGACAACGGTTTCCTTCATAAAATGAACTTTTAAAACCGACTGAAGAGCACTTCCTTTTTTCCCTATAAATTTCCTGCATTCGTTTTTTATTTTTCTATTTTATCCTGTTCCATTGCAAGTGCCAACGGGATCACTATACTAGTAGACATACCACTTGCTGAGATTCTCATTATTTCATATGTTTGTTAAGGTATCTACCAAGAATTGCCAGTATATTTTTCATTTTATTAACCCTTTGCAGTTGTCAACATATTTCAACATTGGGATTGAAATCCAACTTCGTTTTATTTATGAATACATGCTTCATCCTCGGAAAATTTCAGTCGTAGTTGCATTTATATTTAGTAGGAAAACAAGAGCTTTACGTATCTCTTGATGCAAACACGATTTTAAACATACCTTCCAACCTTTACAGATAAGATCTGAGTGGGCAAATTCCAGCTCTGGAATCTTCTATTTCTTTAACTTCAATTACATTCTTCAAAGATAGTATGTAAACCTATCCCCGGCGAACAAAAATTTGCTTCTTTTTCCACAGTTCATCGCTTATCAAAAGATAACTCCGTCCGACCTTTGCTACTTCAGCAAATTCTGATGCAACAGTGACAAATTCACCTCCTACGCGAGCTTGAATTCCGTTTCATTCCGTAAGTTTTGCAAAATGTCACTGAGACTACAATTTGGACGGAAGTCGACTGAATATCGCCTCAAAGCGTTGTTGAGTTGAGAATCTCAAAAACTTTTACTTTTAATTTACGACATTTTTTTTATCTTAAGAGCTTCGTGAAGGTGATCTACTGTGAAAGATTATATGGTCTTGGATTTCTTTGTGCGAATTAGTCACTCCTTTGTTCTTTCCTTGTCAGGTCTCAGTGCCACAAACACGGGATCCGAGGCAGATTTGTTGTAAAATGATATTGCTCCGAGTGGAAGTCAGGTACTTGGTGACAATAAAACACTTAAGAAGTGTATTGAAGGTATCCACGCTGATTGTTGGAAAATAGGGAGTGCTAGGGAGTGTGAATGCACTCATATAGTTATACCTACCTTTGAAAATTTTAGATTTAATTAGCATTAGTATGCTAAAACATCCAGAAACTGTTTCATGTTAAAACGCACGATTTCGACACACGAATAACAACAACAAATGTGTAGCAAAAACATGTTGACAACATTTTGCGTCAATAAGACATTGAGAAAGCAGAATGAGCTCATTGTTTCCGCTGGCAAAAATCTTTGTTCATTCAAAAGTCAATACGACCAAAGCGAGGCGTATCTTGAAAGAATGAATAGATTTCTTTCTTAAGTTTACTCAAAAGAACGAAAGCTTTTCTATGCTTGAATATTTCATTGCTTCATCTATTTTGAGAAAACCACGCGTTGTACGCTTTCGCAAAACTTGATTTTAGTGCAAGTATAACTCTTCTGTCTCCGGGCAACTTCATAACCCTTTCACATAACTATGAAGTCAAGACTCTATCAAGGACTTTTATATCCCACACATGAAAAGCATTTCATTATCGAATGAAGGTTGTGCAAAAATTTACCAGCCACACATCGTTAAAATTATTTCCGCAACTTACGAACAAGCCCACATGGGTGTTACAAAACCTGGTAACCAAAAATTTTGCGTGTTATTGGAAATACGTTCACACGTCAAACAGTATTTTTCCGCTAAATCCTTCAGGCTATAATATATTCTTCACACACCAGAGCATCTATCGATTATTGATTAATTATAGAATTTTGTGTAACACTTATGGCTCCAGTATAAATTTATTCATGCCAACCGTACAACCAAGTCAGACTTTACCATTCAAGTGGAAAATTTTCCATTACGACATTTAAAGGTCACTAAGAATTTTGTCTGCTAACTTTGTTAAGGATCAAGCAGCACAAATTTCATATTCGGTTTCTTATTTTTATCTGATATCGTGGAAAATATATTAGCCTACTTATGAAAATTAGATGATAACATATCAATATCATTCGCGTTAGTCTAGTCCACATTAGAATCTTATCACATTAAAGCTTTAAAAGTGTTCACTGCTGTGCGATATTCGAACAATTCAAAGACACTGGATGTCGAATGGATCAAATTTAATATTTTTAACTAAAACTCAATTGGACATGACAAAATCTAATGACAAGCAATGTTAGTGCTAATTGTTCGTGTCAGATTTCGTTACATTCAGCGAAATATGCTAATCCACGTTTTATTGCAACGAGGTTTTGTTCAAAATCACCTCGGTACTTTTGACGCTTGTGGATTATTCAATTGACAACAGACATATGGTACTTCCAGAAATCGTTCAAGCCCGTAAACTTTACTAACGATAATTTGAAATTATTAATAAACGCTCCTGACTCCGTATGGTTTTGTCTTTCTCTTCACCTTTTTAACCCCCGACGAAGAGAGCTGTTATAAGTTCGGCCGCTATGTGTGTCTGTCTGTTGCAGCGATTTGGATGCAGTTTTTTTTATTTGAAAGCAGGTTTTCTAGCGATGGTTCTTAGACATGTTTCATCAAAATCGGTTGAGCCGTTTCAAGGTCGTCAGCTCTTTTGCTAGCTGCGGTAGGAATCTTGAACGCATAATGGGTGTTTACTTTACTTTCAAACATATGTGTAACCTAATATCTATTGCGTTGGAGGTTTTTTAAATTTTTAATTTAATTGTTATCTTTTAACACTTTTTATGTCGTTGGCGCTACTTTCGTGTTCGCTTTTCCAAAAGTAACTATTTGGTCCCTAACTTCTTAACGTCTATAAGCTTTTAACGATTAGTTACTTTTTAATGAATAAATATTATTAAATTCTAAAATTTACTGAAAATTTATCTACCATATTCCAAAACTCTGGACAATCACGGCAATCAATTTATTGATTTAAACTTTTTCGAATAATTACAGTCCAAGGAGGGACTTGCGTGAAATGGATGAAGGACACGCCAAAATGTGATTAAATCCAGTTTAATAGAGCGATTCGTTCGAATATAATCGCAGTAACAAAATATTAATGAATTTGTTGAAATTATGCCGAAAAAGTAATTTTCATTTTAAGCTCGAAGCGAGTGTATGATTTAACAATTTCGAAAGTTCACTTTGATTGTGTTTTCCAGGAGTGATTAGCTGAAGTGTTGATAAGAGGCCACGACCTTATATTATCATCACTTTCAGAAATACTTACAAAACAAAAACAAACTTCCTGTGTGCAAACACGTATGTAGTTATTGCGAAGTAAATATTGTAATACAAGTCAATCTTAAATCGAAAATAATTCAATAATCTTGAGAAAAAATTTTGAGGCAATAGTGCCCAGGAAATTGAACAATGAACCATTTGCCAATGGAACATTTGAACAACATCCAGTTGCACTTTACTGATTTAATGATGGCATTCAATTAACTTTTCCATAACGAGAGTTATTAGTCTTAAAACAAAGGATCCATTCCAGAAAAGTAAATGTAAACGACTTAAAAGTTTTCTCTATTTACTAATTATGTGATAAGGCGCTTTTCTACAACGTCAAATAAAGAAAAACCTCGATGTCTCTTAGCACCACAGCACAGCGTTGATTCTAATTAGAGCAACAAATGAAGCAAAACAAACATTTTAGTAAATTTGGATTTCCTCATTCACATGATTATCTGGAGTTATAATGTGGTCAAAGCCTTATTTGTTGTTTTGTCGTGTTGACCCCAAAATTGTTTTGCTATGTAGTTGTGTGAAGTTGTGTGAAGTTGTGAGAACGACAAAGAATCATTCATAATGTATTGCAGTTCACAGTGTGCATACTTTGGAGAGGTTAATGTACTTTCCAGGTGAGTTAATTGGATTTCCTACCGGAGGCAATTCTAAATGAAATTCTCGATTGAAGTGCGGACGGAAATGTTTTCAAATTATCTACATACATTCAGTTCAAACTCTTGGTTTCTCGTGATAAAATTCAATAAAGACACCACAAAGCTCACAAAGTCAACGATCTTTACGCATATTTTATGACAGAAATCCAAATCTCAGATAGCATAGCTCTCAAAGCTGAAGGCAATGACCCTCACATCTGCGAGTTTGAATGGATAACGTATGAAAATTCATACAGATCTTTTGCAGATACAGAACTATCACCGATCTTGTGTGATCGTTACACTCACTAGATAGTTAGTTAGTCAGTTTGAGGAATTTTGTATCAAAACAAATTTCTTAAGCTCAAACAACTGGAATTGGAGCATGAATTTCCTATGTAATTGCAGAGGTAATTCTTCAAAAAATACAAAACAAAAACAATTAACTTAAAATAAAAGTTTTCCTACTTTTATTCTATGATTCGGTTTTGTTTTGAAAGTAAATTGAGTTGAAAATGATTGCGTGTACCAAAGCTGCAATCAAATTTATGTAATGCATAAGTAAAGGCTGATTTTTATATCACGAAATTATTTCTACAGTAACTCTGTTGTGTAGAGCCATGCACAAACGATTATTCATAGAGGCGCGCCAGCTGACTAAACCTGCAAACCTGAAAGCTGAAAGGTAAAATGAGCTTTACCATTCACCTATGATTCACTATTTTCCATGTTTTATGACATGTTGTTTGTAAGGATAAGGAAAAACGTATCACGCTAAGATGGAGTGTTTAAGGCAACCCGGCCAACGAATAATTTGTATCGTGCTTTTTTACATCCCATAAATTATTTTTTGTTTTTTGTTCAGAAGTATGTATGCAGATGGCATAGTTTGTCGAGGCGCCATGTTTACTGGCTGTTCAAACCGTTTATGTTCTCTTGAGAGCAGTCTACAGCTAAACCACTTAGACAGTATATTGAATGTTAAAATCAATCTTTTCTATTATGTCATCATCGTATGTCCTTTCAGATTTCACCAGTGTACTAGAAGAATCTCTGTAAGTGCACATACACTTGAAATAAAATCGAACTCGCCACAACACAACGTTTTAAATTCCATTGAACTGCACCTGATAAGGACATTGCAAAGTTTAGTGATTTGCAGAAGCAATATCAGTTTTGTTTGTTTTTCAATTGAAATAAAATTAATTTAGATATCGAAACAATTTTTCGAACAGATGTTTTTGCAAAATTTTGATTCACTTTGATTGAAAATTTAAAGTTAAGTAGATTGTTTTGAAAGTGATTTTAAAGACATTTCAAGTTTTATTACACTTCATCTTAGTTATTGCACTAATATCAAAAGAAACAGGAAATTAGGGGCATATCTTAGGCATATTCCTTATAGGCATCAGAAACATTCCCAAGGAAAATTTTCAAAATATTTCCCCACAAAATTTCGCTGAGCAAAAAAAACTTATTTAACATTTTGTATCACACACAAAGGATAACCAATAAGTAAAATGCGGTTTGTTATTGAACTTTCGTATTTCCATTCGTATTTGCAACTGCTGGAAACTTTACAAATTAAAATAGTTAGTTTCAAACATACAACCATTACATCATTACAAAAGTCGTAAATATAACTATTCAATAACAAAAAGTCAAATTTGACCAATGAAAACGAAGAGTTTTGACAAGTTGCGTCATGAGCAGACACAGACTTTGCGGATTTGTAATAAATTTTTGCTTCCCTCACGTATATTATAAATGTGAGTTAGGATAATTCCAGTTGTTTTAAAGTACCAGATACTAGCTACGTTCCATGATAAACGATCGAATTCTGTTCGCAGCTTGTATTGGATTTACAAAGTACATAGTAGACCCGATGATCTCGAATTCAATTTGTCAAGAATTGTCCCTACAAAGACGTTTCACTGCAAATTGCGGAAAGTCTAACTAAGTGGTAGTTATGTAAGTTCAGTATAAATTAGAGTTGGGCCATTCCTGTTGTTATTACTCTATCATTCCATGATAATGTCTTATGACTTTTGTATTGACAACAACTGGGTGTTATGGATATTGGGTGACAATGAACTCTGATGTCGATTCAAATTTGTCAAAAATAGTCCGTACCACGTTTCACTGGACATTGTGGAACATTCCGGTGTTACAGATTCTTCAGATAGTCAGTAACTCATTATCAAGCTCGAAATTTCAAATTTGGGCAACAGTCAATGCATTCTGACTTTCAAATATTCTGGCATCACCGACATTGATTGCATAAGCATTAAGAATTCATAAGCCAAAGGCAAAGGCGAAGGCATTTCGGCGATAAATCTAATAATGCGGCCGCATCCACAACTCCGTCCGAATAAAAATGATTTTCGTATTGCAGTCAAAATTATTGTCACGATTTGTTACGGTGCAGTCGAAATTTGTATCGATTGACCTAAAAACGAGCTAAGCTTCGGGTGCATTGGTGCACACAAACTGTCCCATGACGATTAAGGAAAATTGAAAGTTTTCTTTTTGTGTCAATTTAAAATTGAACTTTCGGCAATTATGCACTGCATACTCTCAATGTTAGACGAAACTTTCCGGCTATAGAGGAATCGCAAATGAAGTACGAACAATAACATAACCACCACACAAGGAACAGCTGCAACTGAAATGTCAAAGAAAACGACACGAAACAACAAAAGTAAGCAGCTGATTATGTTTTGCAGCAACTCGTGCTCATAAAATCTCAAGGGAGAGAGTGTGAGAGATGCAAGTGGACTGTTTGGGAAGAGAAGAGAAATGCGAAATTTGGTTCACTAAGAGACAACAACATTGAACATGAACATTTTTCAAAGAAGTAAGAAATGTTCGTTAAACATTTTGCTGGTTGTTCTTGGTTTCCTTTTCGATATTCAATCGAAATTTTCTGGTAATTGACTTCAATTGATGTTGGACGTAGAGCCATTCGAGTAGTCACGAACCAAGAAAACACTTGAAAGTTCACATGGATTTAGCAGGAATAAATTTATATACACGGAAGAAGTAAAAACTCAAAGAAAATAATTTAATTTTCATATTTTCTCACACCAGGAAAATGCAAATAAATTTTGAAAAAACACTACAGTTATATAAACGTGGTAAGCAGTCGAACAAAGAACGTCCAAAAAGCCAGTTTGAGGAAAATCGATAAAATACGCGGTAAACGTCAAAGACAGGTTTAGTAGTTTTCTTTTTCACATTTTCACGAATTTTTCATTTTAACGAAGCAAATGCCACTTTTAGAGAAGGAAAACTTACATAAATAATATGCTGTGAATATCTCCTGCGAATTCGTATTCCGTATTCCCTGTCTGAGTTGTCTGATGCGCTAACAATGTGACCTCCTGAAGAACTCCCACGAAGTTGTGAAAAATTTTTATGAGAAGTTTGCAGGATTTTTATATACACTTCAATTGTTTAAATGAAATTTTAAAACAAACTCAAATGAAATTCATAAATTAATGTAATCTTATTCGCGATAATCTGAGTTTAGCACTGCACGATTAAGAAAAACAAACAAAATTTTTTGAGGTCGGGTCAAAATAGGACACTCACAGAAAATTAATAATGTTGCTCGCAGAAGGAAATTAAGGTGTTAAACTATAAATTCTGGTTTAAAATTTGTCTTAATTAAATAATATGTGGTTTTTAATGTTAAATTATTCACATTTTCCCCACTTTTCACTTTAAAATTTATTACTAAAGAAATTTTTCTCACAATTATGTCGCATTGCCGACATTTTTGACTTGACTCTTCAAAACTCACCGAATGACTGAAGTCGGGAATCCAAAAATTTACTCCTCTAACCAACAATCATCCGAACCAATGTTTTGTCGAGGTGTTCTCTTATATTTTGGTGTGATGCTCTTAAAAACTTATATTTTGATCAAAACATGCTATATTTTTATGGAACTTTTAAAATTTAAACATAACTTAACATAAAGATATCGTTTTTATCAAATTTTAGTGTTTTAAAATAGACTTTTTGGTCAAAATTGTGTAATTAAAACAAAATATTACGATTTTATTAAGACCATTTCCCATTCAAAATTGTTAAAGTTCAAAGCCTTTCTTACGTCAGGTTGAAGAATGTACTAGAGACGCGCTTACACTCCGTAGTATTGTTAGCCGTTAATAAATTTCCGTCAAAACTTTGTTGTTTTAGAATACGTTAAAACTCGACATCATTACCTCATCTATTATCTATCTGATATAAAATTATAAAAAAATGAAAATAAAATAAAGAAAATACCTTATATTGTGTTGGAATTAGTGGTAAACAAACAGAATAAAATCATTAAAATATTTAAAGTCTCCAGTTTTTGACATCAATTTTCGTGTTTATTTATTGAACCAACTGTCAATGAATGTAATTAACATGAACACAAATGACATATAAACAAGATAACTACATATTTGATTTAAATAATTTTTAAATATTTTGAATTATATTAATGTTTCCATTTTAATTACGACTTATACTACCACTTAAAACAGCACATTAAATTAAGTTGTAACAGAAATTGTTCTCAAACTATGCATATACAATGGAAAACATACTAAAACTAAAACTATTCAGGTATGCATTCACGCTTTCAAGCTGAGAAATCATCTAAAGTAATATATAATCACACATTTATGTAAATGTTAGAGTAACTTTTAAATAATTCGACTTGAGATTATAAATTATGCTTAATTCTACCAAATTTACATAGATTAATCATAATTTGAAGAATGTATTTTAATTGAATTATTTTGGAAAATTATAGTAAATGCAATAAGTGTACAAATGCCTAGGTTGAAATAACACCAGCGAAAGGAATGTATTTTTTAAAATTCGTTTTTCACAAAATGGAATATCCAAAAAACATATCATGTAACGATTAATTCTTTGTAAGATCTATTAAGTGTAATTTGAATTTGTCTTATTTTTAACACTTAGTACCTTTCTACACGTATAAAAGTACAAAAACATCAAAAAGTCTAAGAAATATCTTCGAACATGTTCGGATTAATAACGTTGGTCACTGTTGCGCAGATAATGCTGTCCAATACCACCATTCATGGAATTTGTAGCATTTTCCACAGACACCTGTTGCTCCAACTGTTGCTGTTGCGGTTGTAAATGAATTTGATTTTGGGGCTGTTGTATCTGTTCATTACAATTCTCCTCCGATTCATTTGCATTCATTGCCTTGGGCGGGATGTAGAACCACCATGCGCCGAAAAAGAATATCACAGAACATGCTTTACCAATCAGGGCAAGAATCCACATGTATCTAAAAATAAACAGTAAATAGAAGAGATACCGGAAATATTATATAGGTATAGAAAAAAATCCTGATTTGTGCAATCTTCTTACTTGCTCATGTATTTATTATCATAAACAAGACATGCTCCATGGTCATCGCATGATTCTTGCCATAGAATGCATGTTTCATCGATGAGCGCGCCAAAAATCATTGGTGCTGGAATTGTTCCAAGCAGTCGTACTTTGATCCATTGTATTCCGAGAGCAAAGGATCTTTGATCATCATGAACACATCTGCGAAGATATTAATTCTGTTTTGTACTTATTACACAGTATGATAATAATTCATAATTTACCTTAATGTAGCTGATAGAGCTGGCATTGTTGCTAAAAATGTGAATACCATCAAAATAAAACAGAATGCAACAAAATACGGTAGATAAGAGCATTTTGATTGGCACATTGTGTTTATAGCATCATAGCTGGTATTCTTTGGAGCGGAAATACATTCACAATTTAAGTAGATTTTTGAATTGTCCATTCCAAGCTCTTTAGTACAGCCAGCATGGCATGGTGAGTAGTACATTATTCCATTTGTGCCACAAATTGGATCGTAGTGCATTTTGTCGCATCCACAACGTTGGTTACACGAAGCCTCTAGGTTTAGGTGAAAAGCAGTGCTAGGTTGATTCGAACTAACAGTTTCAACTTCACTTGGACTTTGAGTGGCATATGATGCGGTTACACCAGCAAAAGCTAAATTCGGGCATGATAACAGAAAACATCCCGTAAAGAGTGTAGCAACTATTGTTGCAAAAAGGCAGAGCTTAATTATTCCCGAGCATGTCAAGTTGAGCCTTTTAACCAAGTATCCTCCAAGAAAAGTACCTCCTCCTCCAGCTGGTACTGTAATAAGACCTGTGAAAAGAAGAAGTTAATAATTACTTTTGGACTCAACTAAGACTTTTACGAATATACCCATTAAAAGTGCTGACCACACAGGAGAAATACTGAATTGATTCTCAATTTGCTTTGGGAGAAATGCAGCAAATCCTGCTATTATGAGTCCTTCAGTAGCACCAGCTAAATTCAGGAAGAAAAACGTTGGATTTTTCAAAAGCGTACACAGAGCCTTTGGTATTTCTCGCATTTTCGTAAAAGTTTGTGCGTTTGTTGTACCACCATTATGCGCTTCTGAGACTCTTTCTTGTTGCAGCTCTTCAGATCCTGGTAATGATTTTGGGTATCCAAACAAAGGTATTGCTAAAATCGCACACGCAATCGCTGCAAAAACAAATCCAATCCACCACGCACCAATCCATACTTTACTCTGAGATGTGAGGCCGAACCTAGAGAAACAGATAATTTAGAGAAGAAGGTAGTTCAAAGAATATAAAGAATATTATGTTTCACAATTCTTCATTCTTGTTTCTTGTTTCTGTGCTCCTATTAGTTTCTTTTCTTCATTCGAACTTTGGAAGGTCATCGGAAGCAAAGATGACCGTTCTTTAACCCTATCTTTCGTCATCTACTACAGAAGTCAGATTTAATTAGCTTGACTGTCAGTTCTTTGTTAATGCGACATAAGAAGATAGGAAAAATCCTAATAACTCTCGCTATGAACGTTTTCCACTACGAACCCCTCGAGTAAATTTGTCGTGGTAAGCTATTTGTTTATCTGAATCAAAACTAAGATGAACGAGTTTTCTTCTTAATTAGCCACGTTAAGCTTCTTAAACACAATTTCAAAATAGGTAACCAATGATTAATATATAATTATGTTTTCAAGTTATTTCCTGCTTGTTAGCATAAAATTACCCTTCCAACAACCCCATTTTCATGCCAACAATTAAAAAGCTCTCCTTCAACAGAAAAAAGGAAGATTCATAATTCTCCTTCATCATCTTCAAGAGGAAATGAGGTGGAAATACTTTTTTGTACATTTTGTAAACCCATAAATAATAGTCCATGATATTCAGAAACATGAATTTTCGTAATTAATTAGATAAATTTCCACACTTCTAATATGTTACGAGTATCCTAGCTAGAACAAATACACCTAGAATAATAACAAATATAAATATAAATTTCAATTAACCTTTCAGTAGGTATCACAAATCCCAAGGAATCTCCCAATTCCTTACACAAGAACTCTGTCAGTTCGTTTTCGTAAAACATCCGACATTAACAAGGATTTCCCATAACTTTATGACGACTTTAGTTGGGTTCTTCCAACTTGCTGAAGGCAAGTGAGCGAAGCAAATTTTGTTACTTGACAATTATCCCTTAACAGTTGTGTTAAAGACAAAACAGGGAAAAAGTGAATAAATATAAATAAACACTGAAAGTGGTTAAACGTTCAAAGAAAACTGAAAATCACCTGATCACATCATGGGGTGCAGCAGACCTGCACAGCGTCAAACTTACCACCATATCGTGAAGCAACAGGGAAAAATCTACCAACAATAAGTGTAACAACAGCATAACACTCATAGCAACAATAATATCAACAACATAATAATGTTTGTTCCAAGGAAGGAATAGAAGCCAAAAAAAAAAATTCCTGAAGATTGGCAGTAGCAACCACCTCGTGAAGGGTAGCACCATAAAATACCACCGCGGGTTATTTGCACACTTTATTACATAAAAATATTTTCACAATCCTTATTGAAACTCATACAAGTCTGTATGTTAATATATTACACGTTAGTGAATACACGTACATACATCAAATATCACCCCCGCAAAGGTGTAAATGGCTACTAAACGATGAAGAGGATGTAAAACATCCCTGTAGAATTGAAACGAAATTCACTGCCTTTTTGATAGGGTTTGAATACGGTTTTCGGTTTTTGGGCTTTCCCTTTCATTGTGGGCTTCTTCTAGTAAGCAGCACGATTGTTCAGTACTCCTCTGTGTATAGGGCTCTAACATGTTTTCTTATATTCGAACAGGGTTAGAAGAAATCACCCCCATGGGTTTGATAAATGCAGAAATAATGGAAAGAAATCGTTCAACGGATTCCACGGCATTTTGTATCATTTATTTTCTGCATTTTTATTTTATTATTCCTCGTTTCTCTTCTGAAGATACATACCTCTACTGCAAACTCCAGAAACGGATGGTAGGGGTGTTAAATAAACTAACATCGTTCTGACGTTAAACATCAAAGTGAATATTAGCAATATAATATACAGTCGTATGAAAATTTCCTTAACATAATTCACTTCGACTTTTTATAGGTGAATAGTAAGTGTTCTTTGGGGAAGATGAAGGTTTGGTATGGAAACCCAGAACGTTTGAAAGTCTTTAAACTCCATTCATTTGATCCAGAAACGCAATACAAAATATTCAGGAAATTGCAAAGAAATTTTACAACCCTCAATTCATTATTAAGAAAAATGAATACCAGTTTTACGATTTTTACCTCGAAGCATTTTACACCTGCTGCTAAACGATATTAAAATGTTGATTTCAATTACGCGTTTTACGGTTTTCATGTTTTTCATTGGATGAAAGATGTTATGCTACTTTTATGGTCTAGCAAATGTCAAAACGTTTAACGAAATTTGTCAGGGTGATTTCGAGAAGTTGTAGAAAGTAGATGACGTGAGTTTATGAGATGTAGATTACTTAAAGTTACCTTAACTTAATGAAAAATTTGGGATGTTGTTTGTTACTTTCAATAGTAGATAATACACTCTTGCTCAAAATAATACAAACAAGTAATCGAATTACTTACAAACTTGGATCAACTGTTAAGAAATCTGTGTATATCAGGAGCAGCTGCCCGCCAATTACGTATCCAATAGCAGGTCCTATGATTGCCATTGTATAGTAAATTCCTGTAAAACAAAAATAAGAATACGATCAATATGTCAATATGTGCAATCTCGAAGTGAGCTTTCTGTCAAGCTGGTTTGCGAGATATTTTACGTTGTCACTCTGAGGTATGTCCTCATTTTTCAGATAGATCGGAAGGCATGTTTTCCTACGGAGTGTAACATGGTAACATGGTTTCATTTCTCTTCATTGATCTATATTCTCCATTTTTCAGCATTTAAGTCACGTAAGTTGCTATAGTGATATTTTCTTGAGTAACTACCCGAGTCGAAATTTAAGTTTTATTTAGCACCCTTTATGCCCTGAACTGTAGTTTTAAATATAATTAGGACCCGATTGAGCCCCTGGAAAATGTTTTAAATGTAATTTGCGCCCCGTAGAGTCAGACGAAAAATTTTAAAATGTAAGTTGGTGTCACCAGGTCCTGTTTTAAATATATTTTTGGTCCTACAAGTCCACTTAAAAAATTTAAATGTAATTTTGGACTAATAGGTCCTACTGAAACTCTGAAAATATAAATTGAGCCCGTTAGGTCCCGAAGAGAAGGAATTTTAATGAAAATTTGGTTAACACATATATTTATTATATTTCGACGGTTTCGACTACGGTATCGCGAATTTGAGTTGTAGATAGAAAATATGGCCAACTTATGCAGCACTTGCTTTGTGAATCTGTGAACTCGAGTTCTACGGATCAAAGTAGCTAGGTTAACTATATAAATTAGTGTTGTGTTTAAGTCATTAGTTCGTGTATTATACGCGTGAAAACAGTGTAAAGTTATTTTCTTATTATCAGAGTTTGTTTTAAATTCATAATTTGTTTTGATTTGGCTGAATTCTCCCTACAAGTATATTATTAAAACAACCAGTATAACATAACTATAACAACTAGCAACTAAGATAAAGTGGGAGAGCAAAACCCCAAAGAAAGGATGCAAAAATAGGCACATTTATTGGTAAGTGGTTATTTTCATAAAACTAGTTATTAAAATTATTCTGTAACACTTTTTTTTGCAGATGATGAAGAGGTTCCAGGCCTGAATTATAATCATGAGGAAGATGAATCAGCCCAAAAGAGAATCAGTACCAGAGGGCCAGACTGCGCCAGTTCCAATCATTAATGAAAGTGTTTATATAAGTCTATGAACTATAATAATTATTACGATAATTATTATGTTTTTGTGATACTATGCTATTTAGTTTAAAAACACATATATAATTTAGTTTTTAATGAATAATTAATTTATTTCTCAAACATTGTATTAAACAATTGTAATTTATTATTTTTTTTTAAAAATAAATAATTTAATTTTTCTCAAAATATTTTAAACATTTTTTAAGTGCTGTAGGACCCAAATCGGAATATTTGGGACCTATTTACGGTTTAAAGATCTTGTGGTCCCTTTTTATGGTTTAAAGGTCTTGTGGGACCTATTTATGGTTTAAAGATCTTGTGGGCCTTAATTACATTTTGTTCACTTGTGCTATTAGGTCCCGCAGTGGGACCTAAATACAGCTTGTGAACCGTATTTAAGGTCCAAAACCTCCGAAAGCGGACATAGCCGGCACTTGCAGGTCTTATTTAGTGTTTATCATGTATTGAATTTCTTTTTTAAATTGTAATTTAGGTCCCTAAGTCCCACTAGGGACTTAATGGCTTAAATGAAATCTTAAATTTCGACTCGGGTATATCAGCTGTAAATAGAAGGGAAAACGTAGGACCAAGTACACTACCCTGTAGAACCCTAGCTTAAATAGAATGTAGTTTTGAAATCTTATTGTTAATTTTTGCTTGAAACGTTCTGTTGCTTATACCATATATGCTTTTAGTAGATTGTAATATTCTGTTGGGAAGTACTTCGTAAATATGTACAGGAGTCCTTTATGCCAAACTTTAACCTCAAAAACTGTTCTAATTTTTGCAGTAATTCTATTCTTTGGTACATAGTATGTTTCTTTCGATACATAAACTGATGATTTAATAACAGTTTATATCCCTGATTTTTTTTCAATTTTTAACTGGTGGAGTTTTAAAATAAAATCATTCTACGAGTTACAGATACTCCGTAATTTGTATAAGTAAACAAATAAGTGAAAACATTAAAAAGTAGGAAGATTACAATTATATATCTATAAATTGATCATTTACTAAAAGTAAGATTATACCATGACGATATGCTTTTAGCAAAACACTTATGATTATCAACATTCTGATTTAAAGTTGAAGGACCGAATAAAATTCGACCCTTTATTTTGAATGAAATTTCCAAAAAGACACCTCTAAAATGAAACATTAATGGAGAAATTGAAAGAGCTTATAGTACTTGAAAACTCATATAAATACCTAGAAACCTACTTAAAGTACTACATCACGTGCAAGCAGTCGATTTTTGCAATCGTTCAACTTTCCTGTTTCTTATATGAGAATGTTCACCCCATAGATTTTCTATTGGCAAATTACGTCATTATTCTTGTATCCAAAAGCATATAAACAGTTTTGTTCTAGGTATGGCATGTACCACCTTCAAAAGTATGCAAACAAACCATTTATACCCTCTGGATGTTTCGTGTTCTATTTTGAATATCATCCATTTATCCTGGTGTGCATTGAATATCCTTAGCACTCAATGCAAATTTATAGACCTTTTTAAGTGTCACAGGTGGTTTCAACTCATTGAAACAATTTATAGCTTTACAGTATTCATGAGTGTACCATATTCAAGAAGTATCCTTTCTATTCCAGCAGACTTGGCTCGCTGGATCATAGCGCTCATATATAACATGCATGGAATATGCTTGCAGAAATCGCAAAATACCAACAGAGCAGTGGTCCAGAAATGAAGGATGTATGTTTCTATTTAGTACCTACAGTATTCACGTTTTAAATTACAGTAAGTTTCTGAATATAAAATTCTTTTACTGAGTGTTTTTCACAAAGCGGAACACACAAGTCTCACTGACAATCTATCATCCTTTGCTCAAGTATCCATACAACATACAATCACCTTAAATGTTGCCATATACCTTCGCATCTATGTGCAGGAAGGATAACTTCAAAACAGTCTAGGATTGTGTGGTCTATTAGGAAATATGTGTAATCTCAGCCAAACTGAGACTTAAAAGTTGCATTCAATGTCGAAAGGAACCACCCTCTACTGAATTTATTAAACTTCGACTGAGAGGGTTGGATTGTCGTATTGTGATGTGAAAATGAACAAACACTTTGTCGGAATTAAATCTTTTGTTCTCTTATCGTTATCTAAGATGGAACTTGTATCACCATCAATATCAATGTTTTTTCGAGTACCTGCACCATCTTGACAAGTTTCATTTGGAATTCGGTATGATTTGCACGAAGTGATTAACTTTTTCGATGGTTTGTATTTGAAATACGAATATGCATTTGATGAATATTTCATATATCATTTACAACATATGAATAAAACAAATACTATGAGATTAAAAATTACTTTCATTCAGAGTCCGAAACTATGATTTACAGAACTACAAACGATAAATCTGTAACACATAATCTTTTCTATCTAATAAAATAAAAAGGAACTTTCTTCTAATGATATGTTATGATGTTTCGCTTCAATTTGTTCCTAATTGATAATCTCCAAATTAGAATCGTCAGAAATCTAATAAAATATTTATACACTCAATTAACCATCAAATGAACTGTTGCCATAACATGATTTATGAATGCAAACTTGTGCTTTCTGTCCATTTGTTAAATTGTTTTCGTTAGTTTTGTTTTGTTTCATTTTGTTGTTTGTATATTCAAAGGATTCCCTTTCATGGGATCAAGGCTCGGTTCTCCTATGGATAAGAAAGTGATTCGCAACCTGAAAGTATTCACATTTAGCTACAGAAGGGTTGATTTGATTTTCCTTCAGTCCTTCGTAGAACTAATTTTTTGTGAAAAATTCATGGAAATAAAAAAGAAATAACGAATGATCTGTTTTTTTACCAAATCACTTGGCCTATCGTTGGGATTCGATGAGGCTGAAGCAGGGTAAAACCATGTGCTGCGTATCACGTGAATGTGCCTTTCAACTTGCCCCTATTTGGCGAAGATGACTTTATTTATTTGGATATTCATTGGAAATTTAGGGTCGAAAAAGTATCCCTGAAAGTTTGGTTTTATTTAAATTTTGATTGTTATCCAACCGAAAATGATTGATGAAACGAATTTCGGACATATTTATTGGCATTTTTTGGGAAGTCAGGCTACTTTCATTTTTACGTAAATCGATGACAACAGGATAAAAGAAGTTTAATTAGAAAAATGTATTACAATTTAACAAATGCTTACCCAAATAAACGGATGACATCTTTTTTGAAACGTTTTCGTCGATATATGTCACGCCAAGGGTAAACAAAGGAGATGCTCCAGCTCCATGAAGAAGTTGTGCTAAGAAAAATAGCCAAACATTCCATGTTAGGTTTTCTGTTTCAATGGAGTTGTTGCCCATGTTGTTGCAGTCCTAAGAATTATAAAAAGTAAAAGTTAAGACATTTCGAATTGAGAAACTTTTGTTTTAGCACACAATCTTGTATACAAATTAAGGATTGTATGGCGACATGGCGAATTTGTGATAGCTAATGATAATCTCTGACGAACAGAATACTGTTCAGGATATTCTAACATTCACTTGAATGTGACTATTAAGCAAATAAGTGTATTAATATAATCATTGAAAAGTTTAGCTCTCTTGCTTAGTTTCATTATTCATGCTTAAATACACTTACTTGTTTTGTCATATTGTTATTGGTGAAGCACACATTAGCTTGAGCAGATGAAGCTCGGTAGTCTCCAACTAAAAAATGTGGCAGTGCAAATGTTAATGAACCAAGTCCCATAACAATGACACCCCAACCAATCCAGCGGGGTTTCGAGGCTCCGGATCGTCCACCTAAGTACGTCACAGGTACTAAGCAAATAAAAGACGCGATATCATAGCCACTGGCTACTAACCCTGTTTGGCGTGATCTTAAACCAAAACGTCGTTCTATAGTTGTTATAACGACATTTACAAAGCCATTGACGATAAGGCCTGAAATGAAAATATGTTTAGATTTTAAACATAAGTACATTTTGTGAAATGAAGTTAAGGAAAGTAAATTTATCCCCAAGAAACACAAAGAACTTTTATGAAGGGGGATCCCTAATGCTATACATACTTGAGGTTAACCAGAAGTGACAAAATACAAGTGAGTAATTTCTAACGCTTTCACCAAACTAAACGTGCAGGAATGCATCCATTCAGGTAGGCCTCCCGCAGTTCTTCAAATGTCAGAATCATTCGTTTCTCATATTTAGTCAGGAAAACAAAGAATCAATTAAACCAACGAATTTTCTTGAGTTTACTTCCAGTCCATTTCGGAATTCACTTTTATTGAGTGTTTGTGTTTTTGTTGTTATTGTTATTTTTGTTTGTGTTTACCAGGACATTCTCATATAGTGTCCGGAACAGAATATTTTATTGGTAAAGAGATTACATCTATGGAATAATAAAATCTAAGGATCAGGAAAGCACTTAACATCTTTGACAAAGAATAGAACAAATTAAGTGGGATTAAGTCGTCGTCTTTCGTTTGTAATGAACAAAATGTATCTTAAGAACTAGGCACTAAACTATGTATGTATTATATATCCTAAATCATTCACAATTCCAATCAAAATATGTCGCTTTTACGAAGGAAAAACTAAATGGGTTCGATAAAAATGAGTAATATCGAGATTCCGTCAAACTCCATGAATCCCAATAACATTATTGAATCTGATAAGCCAGGGAAAATGGTTTTCTTAAACATGGAAAAGTACGTGCATGCTACACGCTATTTGTTGTTTATTTCTTGCAATCATCTTTACTGGACCACAAACAACTTTCCGTTTCCTTTCAAACCCGGGAGAGTTCATTTCAATGAACTAAATCGACTGCCAAATCCTGCCAACGAAGAAGGGATTTTCCATTCTTGATTTCAATACAAACTTCGAATCGTTGGGACATTTTCCTTATGTTGGAGCATGTTTTTGACATTTAACCTTTTGCGATTTCTTAAAATATTTTGTATTGACTTTTCGATTCAATTTCAAATTTCGGAAGTACTTCACTTTGTCAGAATTGATTATCGGAAATTTAAAATGTGACACCTATTATGACAACTGCATTGCTCCGCTTAAAGAACCATAACTGGTTGAATCTTGAAGGTTCGACGAAAAACGGGATAGTATTGTAACTGGAGAAGGTCTTGCAAGCTGAAATTGTGTTTGTCCAGAGCTTGTAGTGATTGCAATTACAACAATTGAATTTGATGTCAGAAGCAGAAATTGCTTCGGTGTGTTGGAGGAAAAAGGTCCTTCGTTCGTAGGAATTGAAATTTCGAGGACCACGTCTCTTCAAGTCTGCATTCTAAGATTCCGAAATGAAATTCATTTAGTTTGAATCGAATTGTAAATGATATTATTGTAAAGAATACAGAGCTTGGAAAACTAACTTTGTCTTATTCAATAAACGCTTATATAAATGATCTTTAAATGAGCTATCAATGATGACGGTTGAATGACATGGAATAATTGAATCAATTTAGATAGTGTTTCATTCAACTTACGTCGAGTTTGTTTGCTGTTAGACAACTTGTTTGTCTACATAATTCTAGATCAAGGTTTTTTAGTACAAGTTATTATTAGCTTCGTAATAAACCAGCAATTACATATTTGTTAAGTCATTGATAACTATATATCCAAACCTAGAGTCCATTGATCAAGTGTGTTTGTCAAATATGTTTTAAAGCTTCTATAAAATCAAAGATTAATAGCACTAGTAAGAGCTGAAAGCCATGACAAAAACGTAGAAAATTCATTTTTTATTATGACTTTTTTCAAGATGAAAAATCACAAGACTATCGCTTGCAGATTGTTCCGACGTACTCCACCTTTGTACGTGTTTAGAAGCTTCTATGTAGTTCACGTAAAGAATTTTGACGAAACGAGTTTCTAGGAAACAAACGAATATTTATCGAAAAACGCTTGACACACCTTCTACACTTTCAATCTAAAATATATCGAAATCCATTTTCTAAGAAAAAAATATTTTCATCAACTCTTTTAAAAGCTTCTTGTTCTTGGATACCTATTTCTATAACATGAGTTATGACGTCTATGGTTTATGTTCACGCTTTCAGAAGTATATCTTACCCGTCAATTTAATAAATCTGTTAGAACCCTTTTTCGTTAACACTCAGAATTCCAATAAGCTTTTAAAAGGTCTACTTCTCCTTGACTTTTCCTTATATTTATCCCACTATTTCGTGTTACATCTTAAACTGGTTGAGCTCAAGGAACCTTGTCGGTCATGCCCGGACAAAATTGTAAGCAAATATTAATAGTAGGCTAATAGCCTGCAACCCAATTTCGAGGTACTTCTGAAAGACTTGTCATTGTTTCGCTTCCCCAGATACTAAACATGAAGCTTTCGTTTTTGTGTTGAATGTAACAACAATTCTTATGGCGCTATTCAGTACAGTAATTCAACATAAAAAATTTCAAAGCTTCAATTAAAGAGTTATTAAATCAACTTTCCCCCAGATCTGCGAAACATATTATTCAATTCAAACTTACTCAGAATATCAAGAATTTTCTGAAATTTCTAGGAAAGGCAATAAATCTCGACTCGTGAAATTACTATTTCCTCTGATTCCCAAATTTGTTAGTCTAATAAATTAATAGAACGCTGGTGCTCCGTTTAATGGCAACAACAAGCCTGTGATGAGATGAGATGAGATGAGTCAATTCGTTTTTGGCTATATGATAAAAATCTTTAATTTGTCGTGTGTCTGAGTGCGCTTCTAGTCTCCCACTCAAGCTATTTGTTTCGATTCAATCGAGAGTCTGAATGCAGTAAGTACAAGAAGCCTGCCGAAAAACTTTGAAAAATTAAAGTGTAGGATTCTATCCGGTTGTTACTTATTAATGAAATAGATTTTGAAATTCGTCCGGTACACTTTACTGGATGTACACCCATTTATATTGTTGAATCGGTGGGTTTAAGGAAATTTATTGATTTAATCAAATGCCCATAAGTTTTTCCAGCAAAATGCAATAGCTTTCAATAGTTTTTGTCACTTTTCGACTTTATTATGGTATATACGATCCAGACTATAAATTACTGAACCCTTTTTGATGGATAGAAATGAAACTATCAATAAATCGTAGTTGCAACGTCTCGAAAAAGTTCAATGAAAAATTTTACAGAATTTACGTCGTGGGAACAAGCAATTCTTCATGAACGTGCTGCAATTTAACACAAAGTTAACAGGAAAAGCTTTTTTACCCTATTAGAATTTCCATGCATTCAAGCATAGAGAAATGGATGCTGAAAGTCAAAACTAACTCACTTGCATAGATGATGCATTCGTATACCATCTGTTGCATGTGGTTTCCAGGAGCATATTGCTACAAATAAATATCCTACAATCGTTTGTCATCTTCACCACAATTTGTTATTTGTTGATGACTATTAAATTCATAACCTCTGCAATTATTCTCTCTGTTTGATTGGTTTTGTTTCTAAAAAACGTAAACGTTTCTAAATGTTTGTCTGATAATTACAATGCCTTCTAGGCGGTTATCTAATCGCGTCAACTGATGTTGTTCTTAACAATAAAACGTGTGCAAAATGCATCAACAATTGATACAGCCAGACCTCAGTGTCTCTATTACAGGGTAAAGTGTTGAAATGGAAAATAAGTGTAAAACATTTAATTAAATATCGCATTGATAACGACCACCGTATTCGCGAAATACAAAACGTTATCGACATTCTTGAACTCAGTGCACAAAGTAACGAATATAGAGCAGACATGCTTTTGTTTGCTTTTTATATTAATTCCCTTTATTTAATTTAAAAACTAGTGATAAATGTCTTTTGGGAGAAGAAATCTTGAACACGAACTAAGTTATTTTCGATAAAAGATACAATGCAGCTCATGAATATCACATATTCTATTAAGTTCTAGGAAAAATGTTAAAAAATGTTAAAAACGTGTCAAGTCATCTTCCATCGATGATATGTGTCTTTCCGAGCCTTTACCTTTGAGTCAATAGTTCAAACACTTTCCTCTTTTATAGGTACTTCAATAAATAGATTTGTTTCATTGAACAATATCACGTGCCAGAATGGAGTAACATGACGAAACACTTTCAAAGGTACGTTGAATGATGTCCTCTCATCCCCATGAATACTGAAACAGTTTATCTAATTTTATGCAGAAACTCTTGACATGATCCCTATCCATATAACCCTTACACAGCACACGAGAATTAATGCAAAAGAAACAATTGAAATTCCAATTTTGTTTTTGGACGATCAACCATCAACCATCAACTACAAATATGAGAAAATCATGTTCAAGAAATGTACAGTGTTTGACGTAGCAGTTACTACGTAGATCATCGATAAATGTTTATAGATAATAGACCATCCTTGAATAACGTTCACATTACATAGTGATGATATAATACATGGTAGAGTATAGTAGGTGTAGACATGAAGCAAAATAAACATAAAGGCAAGTGCAAAGGTGAATGCTTTCTTAAACTTCATATAACTACTTATCGACTATCGCATAAGTCAACTCGGAAGTAACATGCAATGAAGAATAAATGACATAGACGTGACTTGTTGATTTTTTTGTTTCTTCTTTGCTCTACACCCTTAAAGTTCCTTCCTTTATTTTTTTCTTTTTCGATCAACCCCTCAAACTTTCAACGTTTTTCAATTACACTTGAAAATTTCAATTTTGAACTAAAAGTTTAAAGGGACCTTTTCCACTATTTTTTATAACATATAAGACATTTATGCAAATTTAAGTGAAGAGATTAAATGGAATTTAATTACATAGTTTTGAGAAAAACATAACTAAATTACCTTGCATAGCACCTGCCCAGCATAGCCAAAATAATGCCCATTTTGCGGACAGAAACCGATTAAGGAATTTGGGTTGAAACTTGCCCCAGCCAAACACTTTACATTTTTCACCCTTATTATTTACTTTTAAATTATTATGAACACTTATCAATTTAACAACAGACCCATTTGAATTCAATTTAACAGGTGGCGGAGTACCATCCGTATCCATTTGGTTTTTATCGTATTTATTTGTTGACATCTTATATCGTACCAAGTACAGACGGTAGGTAGGTAGGTATTGTTTGATTTTGTTGCTTATTTAGGTAAAACTGTGATTTACATAAATCTATTTGTTTAGGATCACTACCAAACAAATGCTTCCCTAATCTCACTCAAAAATCAACAAATAATTTTATTTCTGACTAATACTAATTCACAGAAGATGACTGCCAAAGTTGATAAACATAATTATTTAAATTTTTTCCGAGAGAAAGATGAATTTTTATCGTGATATGATTGATTGCTGTTATCGCTTAAAACACTTCGCGGAACCCAACTCGAAGCAATCCACCGAACTGCTCTGCCCGAGATCAGACTCAAAACTGAAATATACTTTTGAAAGATGTTCGAAGTGGCTCGAGGAATCTTAACACTTCCAAATAGCTTCCCAACTCTGATTGAAAATATTTATGCACCCACAAATACTACCATCAGATGAATTGGGGTACATACACGTTGGAGAGATTCACAGTATGCTAAAGGTTTTTGGAGTGCGGGTGTATCCAGCACACTGGATACAGGAATTCTAAATGAACACGAGGAAATCCGTTTCGATGGACATACGACGTAACGTTCGATGAATATACCAGAAGTTTTATTATTCCAATTCAAGATTCCCAATCCAGTCTGATGAACGATTCATTCATTTCATTCACAAAAACTGTTTAATCCGTACTACCTCCGGTTGAATTGTGCGCATGCCTGGGCATTAATTTCTCTATTTAGATATGTATTCTCAAAATATTTTTGTTAAGACGTTGAAGATATAAAGATGATTTTACTTCAATCTTTTCATAAAAGTTCTACGGGTAGCGTGATGACATTCTTTTCAATGACAATTTCAATCATTGCTGCACTGTGCAACAAGATCTCTAGTATCCTATTGAGAAGAAAACCTTCCAAGTCTCATTTAATTACACAATGAATTTCGTTCGAATTTGAATATGAGATGCATGTTTGAAGTACATACGTTCCTATTCATTAAGTTTCCGCCTCTTTCTTAATCCAATCTTTGTAAAGCCTGATAAAATTTGTTTCTGAATTATCTTCATAATATCTTGCTAAGAAATAGTATTGTAGTTCAGAGAACTCAGTGCAAAACATTATGGTGAACGTTGCAAAAGCGCAGAACGTTTACTCATTATTCCCAACTAAATCAAGTTCATCATTAGGAATGCAATGGCACCAAGGGTTTAAGAGTATAAAAATTTAATTCTGGGTCTAACTCTTTCTTAAATGCTGACTACAAATGCAAATAGAAGTCCATCCCTGTATGTTCGTAGCATGTTCAATGAAATCGGATTGAATGGGGAAATTGTTAACTAGTTGAAACGATCGTCCAAAGTTGTCTTTGAAACAAACATTGTACCTAATAGCAAATAATTTCTGTTGGATTTGATAACGTTAATCGTTATGTTAACTCACGTTGAGTTCAGGCACAGCAAGATACATTAAGCCGTATTCTCATTTTTGAACAAGCTAACGGAATAACTTAACCCTTAAAAGCAAGAAAAGTTGATAAACTCCAAGAATTTTTTAACGTTACTTTTCGAGAAAACCAATTATGTCCTCGGTAAACTATAAAAAATAACACAATATTTTATAATACTTTAATTGAGATCTTATTCATATAAATGCATATTTAACAAAAACCAATGAAATGAAACAAAAGCTATCCTACTGAGTTCCAGTTGAACCAAATCCTCCTTCGCCACGTTCGGTTTCAGAAAGTGATTTCTCCTCAACAAGCTCTGGGTAGCAGATTTTCTCACATATTAGCTGGGCAATCCGGTCACCTCTTTTAACACTGAAATCAGCTTCCGAATGATTGAATAGGACAACTCCAACGTTTCCTCTGTAGTCTTCATCAATTACTCCTGCTCCCACGTCGATGAAATTTTTAGCAGCCAATCCAGACCTTGGAGCCACTCGAGCATAGTAACCTTCAGGAACTTGTATCTGGATGTCGGTTTTTACAATTTCCTTACCTCGTGCCGGTACAATATAATCGTATGCACTTTTTAAATCGTATCCTGCAGCTTTAGCCGACCCTCTGGATGGGGCTAAAGCATGTTCAGTCAACTTTGCAAATCGAAGTATTTCTGCAACCATTTTGTTGATAATGTTCTTCTATATTTTCGCAACAGACTAAAAATTCGCAAAACTACTGCACGCCCAGATCAGATCACAAGCAAAATTCCGCGCGTAATTTTAAGTCAAGCTTTAACAAAGGTGTCAACGAATACTTCAATCTTCATAAGCATTCAGAAGTACTGGAAATTTTATAAATAATTTTTCACTTTTCCATTGATGTCGGATAAGTCATAAATTTTCTACTATTTTATTCTAAAACTCAAGTAATATCAATTCCCTTGCAAACTTATTGTCACAATTGTATGATCAGTGATCTCTAGTTTTTCAGTCTGATTTTGCTGGAAGGCCTTACTTATTTAATCGATCATTCACCAGATGACACTCCGCTAGGCGCTATTTTTAAAAATAAATTATTGAAAATCAATCGTGGCCTTTTACGCATCTAGTCAGACAGTTTTGGCAATTTGGCAAATGTATACAGATATGTTTCACCAATTATTTTGATTCCGTGGCAAACTATTTGATTTACAATGCCAAACGAGAATAATAAACATATCTATTTATTACTCATTTGTCCAAACTCTCAAAACAAGTTACAAATCCTGATATCTAATGTGTAAAAGGCGTCATATAAGGAAAAAATAGCTGGTTGTGACAAACTAGTTGAAAAGCAAAAGGATTTTATTGCAGATAGTGCTTGTCCATCTCCTCTAATTGAGGATTCTTTTGAGCAATTTTTAACTATAACTGATAGCAATATTTTCTATATCCAATCTCATGTTTTTGCTCAAAGTATAATCCTTTCGTTAGAAGAGATACAATCTGATCCAATGGAATTAAATATCAATTATATAAAAACAAATTTATTCTTCGGAGACACTTAATGGTCGCTGAAGTTCTTTTTCAAAAATAAAATTAGCATATTCCTCAGCTTGTAAACGTTTCCTTTTATTGAGCTGAGGTTCAATGAAAAATTTGTATCCAATTATCAATCCTAATGATGCTACTATTCCTTTTGTCATAAAACTGACAGTGAGATTTGATTTCTTCTTAACAAAATCCAGTAATCTCATCTAAAACGAAATTGATTAAATTATATATGTACTAGCATATGTTAAATTTTTACTTTGAAATATTTGGATTCACGGGAGCCGACCCTGGCGATACTTGGTCTCTTTTATATTTTAATATCAATGGTTTCCAAATATATATACCACCAATTATTCCAACTGCGGTCACAACAAATAATTGTGTGGGAGTAAATCTTTTAGGACGACGAATCCTCATACCTCTTGCAGAACTATAACTTATTTTATTTGCTGATTCGTGACATAACACTTGTCAAACTAATTGCTTTGGCTTCAGATGCTTGCAACACTTGATCTCTGCGAACAATTATAAATCGAAGAGAAAACTTAATATTTATACTTATATTTTGTGGAAAATTCTTGTATTTCCATTTGAAATGTTTTTAATAAACTAATATAATAAGAATACATATTACTACGTTCTAAATATGAACATATACTGACTTGGTTTCTCTTTTTGATGGATAGTACACAGCTGGTAAGGCCATAATTTTGTAAACAAACGCCTTCATGTTGGCAGCCATGATTACTAAAGTTTGCCGATTCGCCTACAGTTCCACTTGTATCACGTCTACACGCTTATTATCGGAAGGTGTTGTTAAGCATGCTATGCGTCCATATAAATCGATCAATATTGAGCAGGTTTCGTTTCCATGTGTAGATTCTGGATTACATACATTCAGAAGATTTTGTGCTTCACGGCGAAAATACCAATTCGCCTCAAAGAAAAGTGAAGCGACACAGGCAGATTTCGCGTACACGGCAAGTCGTTTGGGCTTGGTAATCCAATTCAAAATCAAACGGCTGCAAGTTTCGAGAGTTTTATTTAATAAAACTAGATTAATGTATAGCACGAACTTATATATGACAAAATATGTCAGAATTTCATAAATTTGATCGAAGTGAACAAGGATTACAGCGTTTGAAACAGTTTTTGTTACGAGAAAGGTTTGTGTTTATTCGTTGTTTGTTTTGAATTTTTCGTGTAGCACTTTGCTTGTGGATTATATGAGATTTATCTACTTCAATTTTATGCTATAAATAAGATCAATTAATCATAGTAAAACTTCCTCATAATACTTGTTATTTTAGTTATTGTGATATTCTTCTTCTAGAGTAATTGAAAAGGAAGAGGAAGTAGAAATAACAGTGGATCTGGACACTTCAATGATGTTGGACCAAAGTTTTATGGACATGTTGGAAAGTCGGAGAAAGGAAAAGGAGATTAATGACAATAAAGAAAATGAATCTCCACAATCTATCGAAGTAAATCATGTTTCAAAACCGGACAATAGCATTCATCTAAATAGCCGTATGAGTTTTGACAAGTCGGAGATACCATGTAGAACTACAAACAGTTACTTAAGCCACAATGATTCCACTTTTGTAGAAGAGTCTTCTTTATGGCGGATAACAAACGAAAGCTTCGAACAAACAGAAAGGATGTGCGAAAGTTTGTATCATCAAAATCACTTTAGTGATCAAACCCATGATGAAGCGAACGGGATAGATAAGGAAACAGTAGCAATAGAGCGATTACTTGATAAAATGAACTCTGATAATGAAAAAGCCAAAGTGCATTTCACAGATGTAACACAAATAAATGATGTTGAAGCTCCATCTTGCCTTTGGGACAACACTGTTTCAAATGAATCAACATTTCAAACATCACCTGTGAAAATGGTTGGATTGTTACGACCATCAACAATTTTAGAAGAATCGTCTGAATCGTGTGAATCAAATTCTAGTCGAAATAGTTTTAAAACTGCTGGAAAATTGACTGATATTACTTCTACTGATCAATATGAAACTGCCAACGAAACTGTTGAACGTAGCTCTGAGGCAGAAAAGAGCAAAACAGAAGATAAGACGAAAACCTTACTTTCTGGGACCAAATCTGATTTTGATGTATTCCCTAAGAAAACACGAACTTTTCTACTACACGAAACAAAAAGAAATTACTCCAGAATGACACCATCAGATAGTGATTGTGCATCTGAGAGTTCCAGCAGTTGGCATGCTAATTCACGAAATGATTCAAACAGCATTCCGAGCTCATCAAATTTCGATGATAGTTTAAATATTATTGAGAAACCAGATCGACCAAGTGATTTTGCAGTAGACAGCTTGAACCATTCACATGAAGCATTTTCAGCCAGAGAAGACGACCTTTCTGTGAAATCAGAAATACGTAGCAATTCACCAATACCTAATAATACACAAGTGTCTGCTGATTCTGTCATATCCTTATCCGATGAAGAAAACGAAGTTAACGGCAATAACACAGATTTAAATCAAGGATTCTCTATACAGGAGACGGACAGCGCCGAAGGGGTGGCTGATAATTCCGGTAAGGAAGATTGGATGAATTCTATTCCTGAATTCAATGATACTATCGAGGAAATGGAATATATAATGCAACATGGCATGAAGTATATGCAGAAAACAAACACTGAAGATAAACATGATCAATCAAATGCGATCCATTTGAACGTACGATCACCATCTCCGAAAATTTTTTCACCACGGACTCCAAGCACAGTAATTCATAAGTCAAAGCAAAAATCTCCACATGATGTTTGCAGAGATAATGTTTTCAAAAAACCAATTATGAGTTCGGGGAAAAAAGTGCAAAACAAATTATTGAATCCATGTAAGAAACATACCCAATTCGATCATGTGGTTAGCCCTATTGCTGCTTATATTAAGAACACTCCAAAAGTACCTATCACATCTTCCTTTCGTGGAAACCACAATGTTTTTGAGTCCAGAGCGATCAGAGAATTGGATTATTATAATAAACAAACTCCAAATTGTAACAAGGGCTTTCCTACATTGCCAAGAAAAGCATATGTTTCCGCGGAATATCAACATGTAAGTAAAGAATATAAAATAAAATTTATTGTATTTTCTACATTGGTTAAATTTTTTTCAGGTTGTTGATGATAGAAAGCAAGTCGTAATGCCGGGAGGTGAAAAGATTCAACGATATTTGTACACTTCGAAAATTCCAGCTATTATTAGACATGAGGGAAAACTTAAAATGAATCTTCCAAAGGCACAAGGAGTTTGCGATCGGACAATTGATAACAGTTTGGCGGATTTGTCGATCATGTCAGGAGACGTTTCTGTTCATGTTCTGCGAGATGCTAAGCAGAAATAAATGTGAATCGAAGCTTGGTTTCAAACTTTTTGAAAGCAACTTTACTGCTGGGAAACTAGAACGTAAATATGTATATATTTTTTTAACACAAGGATTGAAATATACATAAATGCATTTGGTACAATTAACTTTCTAATATACAATCATGAAGTATTCTTCTTCCCCAAAGCTCGGCTCACTTTTGATTCAGTTCGTTTGTTCAAATGTTGACAAATAAATTCTCCAGCCGCAATCAATTTCTGCAGATCAATTCCAGTTTGTATTCGCATTCCATGGAGCATATAAACTACGTCTTCTGTTGCTGCATTCCCTGATGCACCAGCTGCATATGGACAACCACCTAATCCCGAAACTGAAGCATCTACAACTGATATACCTAAAATGTAGAAAATTAGGTCAGGCTTTTACGTGATTTATACTTGTCACCTTTTTCTAATGAAGTCAAAATATTTGAAAGTGCCTGTCCATAAGTATCGTGACAATGTACAGCAAATAGATTCCTTGGTCCAATTTTTAAGACTTCATTAAGCATTTCAAGGAAAGAACCGGGCGTACCGACTCCGATTGTATCTCCAAGAGAAATTTCGTAGCAGCCCATATCTAGCAATGTTTCAGCAACTTTAGCAACTGCTGACGGCTTCACTTTGCCTTCGTATGGACATCCCACAACTGTTGAAACATATCCCCTTACTTTGATATTGTTTTTCTTTGCGACTTCCAAAACATCGCGAAATTTTTCTAGACTTTCAGCGGTTGTACAATTGATATTTTTCAGTGAAAATGTATCTGATGCTGCTCCGAAAACTGCAACCTCCTGTGCTCCTACCGATAGTGCACTTTCCAGTCCTTTCAAATTAGGAGTTAGAACTGGGTAAGACACTCCTGGTTTTTTGTTTATTCCCTTAAACACTTCAATGTTGTCACCCATCTGTGGGACCCACTTTGGACTGACAAAACTTGTTGCTTCTATGCATTTCAATCCTGTATCTGACAACATATCAATTAGTTTTATTTTCACGTCTGTGGGTAGTACTTGAGGTTCATTTTGAAGTCCATCCCTTGGGCCAACTTCGACTATCCTTACTTCTGATGGTTTGTGTTGTGTTGAAACCTGTATGTAAAATATTCAGTTTTGAGGTTAAGTTAGTACTACAGCTGATAGATGTTCACTTTCTTGGGATATTCTCCGTAAATGAGGCGACAATTTGAAGAAGTTTGTGTTTCTCAGTATCAACATGGTTGTGGTATGTAATACAGAATATTTATAAGCTTCCAAAGTTAAATATATAAATAATGTCCACGTACACGTCAAAAATCTATCTTATGGTATGTATGCAAATGATAAGACTAACTAAATGCCAAAAGGTTTCACTCATGAATGATTTGTTTTGACTAGCAAAGCAGATTTTTCTTGAACAACAACAAATATAATTATGTATATTGTAACTGAGAAGATTTTTATTAGAAACTTTGAATATTTTACAAAAATACATTGTGTTTATTTAAGTTTTCTCTGCAAGGATGGAGTGGTTGGAGTTGGCGGCTTGGCAATCTAGAGAAAATACAAATAGATTCATTGCTTTAACTCACAAACTAGTTGGTTGTATTGAACTCTTACACTTCTTGTTGTTCGAGGAGTTGTGGCTCCAACTTGCGAGGTCTTGGTTGAAGCGTTGGTTGTCTCGACAACAGTCACAGCTACCGGCCTCTGCTGCGAGCTGTTTAACCCCTTTTCCACACTGTTGCTTCGTGACGCTGAGCTAGATCTCTTAAACATTCCAGATATACGTTCTCTTAAATCCTTTTTACTCGTACGCAAGTCACTAGATACGCTTAAATCTGAATCAGATCCTTGTACCTTTAAATCCAATATTTAATATTAAAAATTCGATAATCTTATAAATACTAAATTTTACCGATCCTTCACTATCCACACTTTTGCCTTTAGTTAAGCTCCTTAGTTTTCCCATAATACCTCGTTTCTTCTTCCTAACCCTTGGTATATCACTCTGTGTGGAACCTGCAGATAGACGAGAGTCCATGCTCGATTCTCGTCCCATTTCGGAATCAATTGACTGCATGGAAGACATGCTATCATCGTCTTGACGCCATATTCCCTAATGGATTACATTGTTATGAGAGGAGAAGATAACAAGAATAAAGATTTAACAGTCTACCTGATCTGTGTGCGTTGTTTGATCCAACGACAAACTTTTTCTGTACAAGCTTCCACCTTGTGAGGATCTAGAAGTTCGACCAGATCCCCTTGACACTCCTAAACCAGTTTCTTTGTCCGTAGAAGATGCTCTTCTAAAGCTACTTCGCCTTAATTTATCCCTCTCTTTTTCATCTTCCATCAGTCGTTGATATTTTCTTAACTCCTCAGATGCTTCTGTTAGCCGTGCTAACACATTTGATATTTGGAGATTTGTTTGGCTTGGGGATGGACTTTGACTTCTTCTAGATGCCTCTTGCTTTGAAGCCTGCAAGCTGTTATTTTTATTTGTTCGGCTACTTGTCCTTTGAAGCTCAGGAGCAATTTTAACCAATTCATCGACTGTTTGCAATAAAGCACCCACTTTACGTTCTCCATCTTGTTCCAAACGCCTCTTCGCCATTTCCTTTTCATGTCGTTCACGTTCACGTCTTAATTTTTCGTTAGACGTGCGTAATTTTGCATGAGCATCTCGTAATTCTAACAGATCTGTTTGTAATTCTGAAATCTTTTTTCGTCCTTCTTCTAGTTCCTCCTCATTGGCTTTTTTCAATTGATCTAATTTACGTTTCGACTCTAGACGCTCTTTATCACGTTCCCGTTCGACTTCAAACAGAGTTTGGCGCAAATCTCTTGCTAACGTTGATGTTTCTTGAATCAATCGTTGTTGTTCTTCCCTTTCCTTTTGCCAAGATAGCTCTAATTTTGTTTTCATTCCTGCCACTTTAGTTCTTCCCGAACCAAGAAGACGATCTTCTTCAAACTCATTCAATTTTGAAGTCATTTCAGAGATTTTTATTTCCGATGCACTTCTTTCAGAAACAAGTTCAGTTTTCAATCGACTGACCTCAAGACGAGATTCACTAAGCTGATCTTCAAGACATCCCAACTAACAAAATTAATGTTATCAATATATAATATTCTCGACAAACTCTCTTACTTGCTGTTCTAATAGTAGAATTTTACTTTTATCATCTTCATCACCACTATTGGCTGAAGCTCTGCTTTGTCTGCCACTGTTCTGTTTTAAATCTGTTATAGTTCGTTGCGCAGCTTCTAACAATTGTTTGAAAGTATCACGATCTTTCTTGAATCGTTCACATTGGCGCTATATGAAACAAAATGTAATTAAATAGCAACTACAAAATGTACTGAACAGTTTTTACCTGCATCGAAGTTAATTCCGTTTGAACATTTTTTAACTGCTGCTCATATCGTAGCCTTGTGGATGCGACTTCTGACTTAGCTGCAAGCTCTGAGTTTTCTAAGCTAAAAAGTGCAATTAAGTAAAAAAATAAATTATTTTATCGAAGAAGTCTTACCGAATTCTTAAAGTTTTAATCTCATTTTCAAGATTCGAATTGTGATCCCTTAAAACTCTTTGTCCTTTGTGAACTCTGTCAAAGTCGTCTAACTTTTGCTTTAGCTCCTCGTTTTCCTTTCTCACTTGTGTAATGAAATTCACGTTCATCTCATTTTCTTTTCGAATTTTCTGCAGATCGCGTTCTTTTTCCTCCAAGCTAGACTTGAGCCTAGCTTTCTCATATTCCAGTGATCCAGCTTTAATATTTTTAGTCTCTAACTCAGTGATTTTCTTTTGGGCTTCCTTAAGTTTTTGAGCCATTTCAGATTTTTGAACCTTTGCATTGTTATTTTCTGCAACCTTTTGTTTCAGGTTTGTGATTTCAGTCTGCAAATTTTGTTTTTCCGTTGTGAGTTGTGCTTTAACTAAAACATGCTCCTCATGTAAACTTTCGTATTTTCCATTCAGTTCTGTAACCTTGTTTGTCTCCTTAGTTAGATTATTTTGCAATTCATCTTTTTGCTTCTTTAACTCCAGAAGTTCCTTACTAGTTGAAATGTCTGGCTTTGAATCTGTTTTTGATTTCAACTCTTGAATTTCTTTCTCGAATGTTTTCTTAGTTTTTTCCATATTCTTACGAACTTTGGTGACCTCACTCTCAAGTTCCGCGGCTTTATTTTCCCATCTCTTGCTTTCCAATTCCATCTTACTAACGTCTTTTTCAAGAAGACTGATTTTTTCTTTATCTCGTTTCGTTTGACTTTCTAAGCTATTTTTAGTTGATTCCATTAATTTAATCTTAAATAAATTAGGAAGAAGTATTACATAGTTAATTGGATATCATATTTTTGTTCTGTATTTACCTGTGCATCTTGTTTCTTAATTTTTTCCTCGAAATCTTTTATTTTGGTGGCAAGTTTTGCGTTTTCATCTTCAAACTTTTTGTACTTTTGCTCTAAGTCTATCAGTTTAGTAGATTGAATAGAAGATGATTCTTTTGTTGCGTTTAATTTTTCTAAAAATACAAGTGAAAATATAAATGAAAAATTAGAAATATTTTTTGTAGTGAAATCTTACTTATATCCGTGTTGGCTGCATTCAACTGCTCTTTAGTACGCTTTAGTTCCTGTTCAATTGTATTCTTTTCCTCCTCCAATTTTTTGAGCTTTTCTGCACCACTTCGAACTACAATCGCTCTCATTTCTTTAATTTCTTCTTCTAAATCATCAATGAATTTCCTTAACGTGGATTTTGGTGTTAAGTCAGTCACCTTCTTGGGAGTTCGAGAAGGTAATTTCTCTCCAGCTTGGTCGATAATAGTTTTTAATTTCGCATTTAATTCATCTCGCTCTTTTTCAATCTTTTCTAACGTCTCCTTAAGTTTTAAAACTTCAGCAGCACCATTTTTATCGCTATTAGTTAGTGAAGATTTCCGCAATGACTGCAGTTGCATTTTTTTATTTTCCATTGATAATTTATCATTTTCATTTTCCAAATTTTGATTTTTGCTTCTTAAAACTGATGCTTCTTGTTCTATTAGTTCTAACTTACGTTTTAAGTCTACTTTATCACTATTTTCTAAGGAATCTGTTCGTGTCAATTTCTTATCATTTGAACTTTTAAATGCTGTAATTTCTGCCTGCAGTCTTTCAATGCTTCGATCTTTTTCAGTGACCGTTTTACGCAACTGGTTAGCCTCATCCTCTAATGTTTTCAATTTTTTCTCAGATGCTGTTGATGGTTTTGAAAGGAGTGAAGGCAACTTCCTGGCATTAGCATCAGATTTATTCTTAAGTTTCTCTTGTAATTCCTTAACCTGTTTTTTGCTTTCTACATTTTCTGCTTCGAGATGCTCTACCTTTCTTCTAAGCTGCGCGGCTTCCTAAGAATAATAAGTAAATTAATCTAAATATGTAAAATAATATCTAAACTTTCATACTTGTTCATTCAAATCCAAGAGAACACGTAATTCCGCGGGATCATCTTCGTCCGATATTCCTTCATCGTGCTCAATAGGTGGCTCTGGGGTTAAACGTGAAGGAGTCGGACTAAGTTTCCGACCTAAATTTTTTAAGAAAAGTTGATTCATGTTGAAACTGTTTGAATTATGTTATAATACACATTACACATCATACAAAATTGATTTGTTAACATTTAATACAAAACTGTTAGTTTGTTAGTCAGCATTAGATCCAATAAAATTAACTAAGACAATTGCAAACATAGTATGAGCAGCTGTAAAAAATGGCAGAATTGGTTTTTGTTGAAATTCAAAGCAATTTGTGGGCACGTTAGATCGACAAAACAGAAATTATGCGATTAGCTTAAAACAATTAAAGAAAGTTGGCCAAATATGCATTAAAATTGATATCCAGTGGGTTATCTTATACTCATACTTCTTGCTTTCGTTGCCATTTTTTTCAACTGCATCATCAGTGACTCATTTTCATCGTCGACTCGTGAAGCTTTCTTCCTCAGACTTTCTGCCTGTAAATACCATCATATATTAATTGGTTTCAAATTAAGAGAAAACACGGAAAAATATTTCTGCAATAACTAAATGCTAAATGACAACACTTAGTTGATTTTGTTATAAATTATGTTGTCTCTCTATTGAGCAATATTTCCTAACATAGAAATTATTGAAGATATTTCAAGATGCATTCCTCGTAAAAATTGTTTTACCGTCTTAATGTTATAAACCTTCACAATTTTTGAAAACTATACTTTGAAATTTTTAATTTTTATTTAAAAGTTAGGATATGTCACTAGAAATGCTGTTAATTTTCTTGAATAAACTATTCACTTTTAATCATAAAGTAAAAATATGCTGGACTTGTAAAATCCCTGAAAAACAAAGTATGACTTTGCTGTATTTACGAGTTTGAAATTGGAGATAATGAGTAAGTATTTATTGCGAACCAGATAATTAGAATATTTAATATGGTTACCAACAGTTCTTTCTATTCTAACAACAGGAACATTG
This sequence comes from Chrysops caecutiens, assembly GCA_963971475.1. Classification (NCBI taxonomy): domain Eukaryota; kingdom Metazoa; phylum Arthropoda; class Insecta; order Diptera; family Tabanidae; genus Chrysops; species Chrysops caecutiens. The sequence goes on from OZ020569.1 coordinate 51,775,124, forward strand.
AAAACAATTCGTTGAGCAGTGTATGAGTGAATTCATTCGTACCTGCCATTATCAATGCGCCTGAAACAATAGTAGGGAATAATAGTGTTTGAATGTTGGGAGCTCCAAAGGATGGAGGTGAAACTCTTGAATTTTCGTGAAATAGGGGTCCAGTGTTTAAGTCAATTTCAGTTTCAGTCCACTTATCAGAAGTGAATTCATTACATGGCATCTCTGTACTTTGGTCGGTGGAAAGATACTGAGTTTGAGTTGCAGCAGTAATACGTGGAGATTTCTCAAAATGTTCGGAATCAGTTTGACTAGCTATAGAAACATTTTGTAGAAAACAGATATCATCGTGAAAGTCCGTAGACACTTCTTGTGTAGTAACAGTATCAGTCTGAACTCCAGCATGTATATGAGTATATTTCTCAGTTTCGACAGATGCATCTTGTTGAGTATCAAAGTCGGTTCTAGAGCATTCGGTACTAACAGACACTTTATCGATAACGAAACAATAATTGATCGCTTTATCTATCGTCACAATGTTTACAGTTTGAGTTTCTTTTGGTATACCGATGGCATCTGGAATTAATTCAGTTTGTATACCACGATTTTCTCGTGGCTTTACACGACGCTTCTGTCTAAGTCTTCTGCCCTATTTTCAATTGTAAATAGTAATATGCGGCAAGAAATAACAATCAAGAAGAATAAACCAAGCATTACCTCTTCTTCAGCAAATTTCAATTGTTCCTTCAAGTCCGCTTCCCGTTCTAACGAATCCTGAAGGTCCCGAAGTAACTGAGCTGGATCTTCTTGAGATCCCCCACGTGTAATAGATTCTCGGGAAAATTTGCCATCCGCTGACGAAGATTTTCCAATGACTGATAAGTGTGGTGCCTTCTTTTTAGTGGGGTTCTTTGCAGCTTCTGCTTCCATCTAAAAAAATAAATTCGCTCAGCAATTGTACATAAAAGCATTAAAAATAATTACTTACCTGATATTTTTTCACAGATTCGTTAGCAACTTTCAGCTCTTCCTCTAGTTGTTTAATTTTATCGTTCAAATGAACATTATTTTGAGATCCTAATGTTTGTTTTTCAATTTCTAGTTGTTCTATCTTTCGCTCCGACTTTTTAAGCTTAAAGCTGAGAATTCTACAGTTTTTCGTTGTTTGCTCTAAATCTTTGCGTATGGTTGCAAATTCTTCTATTTGGTCTTCCCTGAAATTGTCGTGCATTTCATCTATTTCTTGCTCCATACCACGAAGCTCTTTTTTAATATCCTCATTCTCATCCATTAATTCTTCACACAATTGTTCGGCTGCCTGTAGCTTTCGTCTAAGGTCATCTTCAACATTCTTTTCTGGTCTTGAATCCAAATCTCGTTCGAGTTCTTTAACCCTTAGACTTAAACTTTTCTTGTCGTCACTCAATTCCTCAACTTGCGTCTTTAACTCATTCACCTTCTGTTGGAGTCTAAGTGCCTCTGATGCGGTCGTCCTATTCGAAGTGACTTCCATTGAAGCAAGCCGTCGAAGTAGGATATCACTTTTTTCACGTTCTGCCTTTTCTGCTCTTACCTTCATGAGCTCTAACTCGCGTTTTAAGCTAGCAATTTCCTCTTGAAGTTCTTGTTCCCCAACCAATGTTGTGTCTGTAGTCTCTGTAGTCATTGATATGTTATCATCCTGTTTTGCCTTTGTGTTTTGTTGCTTTATATGCAAAAGAAACTGAACATCCTGACTGGTTTTCGTTTGTTCATCTTTCCTTTTTTGCTCAGCAGTTCTCTTCGGTGTTTCAGGACGTTTTACACTGATGTCGTTGACCGGCTTCGTTGAAGAAGTTTTGGATTCAACAGTTACAGAACTTTTAACTGTCGATTCACTTGATTTCTTTATGGAACTTTTTTCATTTTCTACAGTCTTTTTTTCTTTTTCTGTTTCTTTTGGCGGCGACTTATCACTAAAATAAGAAATATGTATGAGATAATGCTTGAAGAGTTAAGATATTTGAAAACTGCAGCAAGTCTCATAAATGAATCCATTAGAATGCAGATATGCATCAATTAATACCAGATGTCTACAACTAATTTCGTTCGATAGAGGAACAACATTCCTTTGAACTTTCACGTTTTCAATAGTTTCTAAATCAATAAAAACTGCTCACTATGACGAAAATTCGGACAAAGTCAACAACCCAATTCTTAGAACTCGATTTGCATGACGATCGAGAGCGTGGATTTATGCCAAAATTTGTTGCAAAAATAGATCGTCCCGCAAAAAGTATGTAATACAACTACGAAAAATTTTAAAATCATGAATATACCCGAGTGTCGTTTTGTTTTCAGAAAATAGATATAAAAAGGCACTCGCATTTCCGGCATTTCAGCTAGTGAAGGTGGAAAAAATTCGGCAATAAATTACTAAGAAAGGATTTGTGAAGTGATGTTTCCCGTTTACGTTATACATACGTTATACATGCATATCTGTCCGCATATTTAAAAACTATTTCATCTAACCTACATCTACAATATAAATAAATTTTTGCAAGTTGTAATGAAAAACAGTCCCAGCTTGTTGAAGATTTTATCCTATTTAAAATATATGAACATAAACCTACCTATCGGTTTTTCGTGGGAGAGACCTTTCCCGACTAGACTCCCTTTCGTTGCTATTTTGCCTCTTAAGTAAATTCATTTTTCGAACACGTTCCGCAAGAGAATCTGTTTTCAATATAACTAGATCTGCATCTTTCGATGGAGACGAAGATGCAGTAGTGCTTGCTGATGAAGATGAAGATGAAGATGGTGGAATGGGTGGTCGCTTAACTGTAGTTGACTCTTGAAATTGAAGCTGAATAAGGATAGAAAGAAAATTGTAAGAACGTTTTGAAGATCATGGAAATTTATTCTTACATCTTTTTCATCGAGTGTAATCGTATGGCGTCTTCGTGGAAGTTGAACTGAAACCGACACTTCAGTATTTTCGTTTTGCGATTTCTTTGTAGAATCATCAAGATCTGGAGTCGATGTCCATGATGAAGGACGTTTCCGAAGCTCTATATTGTATTCAACAACTTTATTTGTAAAACGGAAAAAGAAAAAGAAAACAACACATATAGAGACACCAAGACACTTAAGAAGATTAGGTCGAACCACATAACAAGTCACTGTTAAGCCACAATGAACACTTAAACTTACCAATACCATCACCATTGCTACTATCATTAGTTGTACTTGATAAATTTTGTGTTGAAGTCCACGTCCGTACAGAAGACCTATCCGAATTCCTACAAACAATATTACGTACACTTGTTAAGCTCAACTTGCCCACCATATGTTAAGCAGGATCTTACCGAGAGTTTGATTCTGAAAGGTTTGGTGACGAAGAAGCAATATCGTCTATAGCACGTTTGCCTCCATGCTCTTTGTAGTCTCGAAAACATCTCTTGCATCTTGTGGGCCATCTTACTTGTGGATGAAAACCTAGTGGACATAGCTGATCACCTTTCGCTAGGGGATATAAATGATGCATAACTTATCTTCCCCTTATGCTAGAAGCAAGAAGTGGAACGTTGGTAAATATCAAACCATAAAGATTTTGTGGTAAACGTGTTAAATATCTATTAAGTCTTTCTTTATAACTAGTTGGTGATCTCCTCCAGAACGCTGTGACATCAACAGTTAGACTACATTTGCACTTTACATTCATGTAAATCGCATGTAACCAAGAACTTGATTTCGTAATTTCCTTCTAGAGAGCGTAAAAAATTATAAACTATTATTTAAAATCTAGAGTAAGGTACATAGGTATGGGCAAACTTAGGCGAGCTCTTTCCAATAAATATTTTCTTCTGAATTTATTGAACACTCGAGGGACTCGAACTTCTTAAAAACAAACAGTGAACATTTCAAGATTTTATCTTTTTTTATATAAAGAGCAATTTGTATCAATTCAATATCTGTCTGGAACATCTAAACTTAAACATTTCTGGAACTAGTAAAAATTAAACCACAACATAATAATTTATTTAACTAAAATCCGGAAGATCAACAGAAATCACATTTCGTGATCACTTTCAAAATAAAAATTATCACTACATTTTCAAAATATAGATTATTTAAAATATATTAAACCTATTAAATATTAAAAACTCAAAGTAAGCTTACATGTTACCCTTCAAGAAATGTTGCAGTACTTATTTGCAACACTATGAAAAATTCAAAACAAATTTTTGGAGTGCGCAGACAAACATTGAAATTAGTTAAAAATTAAAAATGCAAAGCGTAGTACCTACTCCTTTTCATTCATGCTAATATAGTTCTTATTTATTCTTGTGTTAAGGAATGAAATAAAAATTCCCTCTAAGACAACAGTCACAGCCCTGCGTTTTCCACTTCAAAAATGTAATTCATTCTATTTATGGAAAACTCCTAAACGAATTATTTTAAAATAAAAGTGTTTTTCGTTTTTGATTCATCAAGTAAAATCTACTTTTGAGAACATGTGTATAAAAAGCAGCTTTAGAAAAGAAATAAATACCTACACTTTAAAATGTTCGATAGACAGAAACCTTTAAGCTTCTCACATGCAACAGTAACACGGTAATCCAAATTCACAGTTTTCCGTTTTTAAATTTTCACGTTGCGTAATGTGAAATTGCAGGAGACATTAAATCACTTCATTTTGTCGAAAACATCTATGCACTGATATTGAGAACACAATTATTTAATAATTCACTTGAATTCTTATAAAAATTTATCACAAAAATTCTAGTTAAGACAGAATTTAGAACGTGTATTAGAATTTTATGTTAAAAATAGAAAATATTTTCATTACACTTACACTAAAGCAATCATTTTCGAACATTTTTTCACATTGCACACAAAAAAAATTGTTGTTCGATTTATTCCAGTATGTAATAATTTTAATTCATTTATCTAAACATGAAAACTTTTACGAAAATGAAACTTTTTTGCTAACAACAAACTCGTGGGATTTTTTCAATAAATTTAAATTTAACTCGTTTCTTAAACACAAACATATAAAAGACAACCGGACGAAAAGAAATCACGGAATCGACTGGCAGATGAATTTCGGAAGGAGTTTAGAAGCTTAAAACAATCTTCTGGCAACAGAAGCGCATGCTTGAAGAGAATAAGCTTAAAAAATTGTAATTCAACTAGAATCCATTAGTTCCCATCGGAGAGATGTGATGCTAAATATACACACTTTTGTGATTCTGTGCAACTTATTACAAAATATTTACACAATCATGTAAATGGTATCAATTATGCTACATTATAACAATGACCATTTGACTTAAACCGTGTCATCCTTAAACATCGAAGCAAATGGCTTATAGTTTTGTGATTTAGAAAACCTTTCCATACATTACATTCATTCAACATGAAATAGTTTGCCTTATAAGAATTTTAAAATTTAATTTTAGAAACATTTTACATTTTAAGGCCTTTACTTACTTTTAAAACCCCATGAACTGAAGCATAATAACAATTGCGACAACATTTCACTCAGTAGTGTCTGCACCAAAAAAGTGAAAGTCTTAATGTATTATATTGTATATTTGTAGAACTCAACTCGGTGACTTGAATCTGATTCCTCAATCTAATAACCAGACAAACATGCTTCTATTGTCGCAAAAACAATTCGAGCTAAATATTTTTATTTAGAACAAGATGCTTCGGCATGTCTTTCTTTTCTTTTAGAAAGACTTGCTAATTTGGCGTATCTCCAAGTTCTTCTATACTTAGTTCTATTCTTTGGATGTTTAATTGCGGTTAGGAACGTCTTTTGATAGAGTAATGCAGTACAGTGTTTATATAGTCACATTTTAAAAGAGAATACCGAAACATGAATTTTCACTATGGAAGATCTAAATTAGAAAAGGAAGATACTTAACGCAACCAATTGTAAGTAACAATTTGTGATTTGTATTGTATAGGAAGGAAATAGAATGCGATACAATCCTCTTGGACATAGAGGATCAATGTGTTACTTAAATACTGTAGACATAAATTGTAATCAAACAACGAAAGAAACTTCAAAAAACATGAATTCCATATTAAGTGTGCTTTATTTCTTGTAATCGTTTACAAACAAAGGAAAGCTATTAAAGGAACAAAAGTTGACATCATTTTTCACTGGATTAGATATATGTAATAATTTTTAATATTTTCTTTTACATAACAGACGCACACAATAAATTATATTTTTTGAGCACACAAAATGATTAAATATAATAACTCAGTGAAATTGTATTTCAGTTAAGATTATCTTATACACAATAATTATAATTCCATTTTTCCTACATACATACTTCCATAATCCAAATTTATTTCAAAATCTTTAAGCATTATACTATTATACTCGTATTTACAAAGTCCTTTCGTTTGGTCACATATTAACCATTCGCTATTTTGAACCAAGTTCATATATTAATTTAATATTATTTATAATCATTATTTTATTTATTTAAGTAAATAATAACATATTTAAGCGAACGTGGCTTCAAATTTCACAGCCGTTTAAACAATTTTTGTTTGGTGTTATGAAGAAATTCATTTTTATTTCCACTACATGTTTTTTAATGCGAATCTTTTAAAGATGTGAAAGATTAGAAAAAATTTTCTACTTGAGAAAAGAGATATATTTTATAAAATACTTCAAAATGTTATAAGTTTTCTTCTAGATTTACGAATATTTAAATCATAACACCAAACGATAAAGTTTTTCAATCATCTTACTAGATCTTTATATAATTATTTAATTTACATTTTATAAAACATTTTTGTATTTAAATTGTTTATCAAAGAACAAATATTTTTGACATTATTTATCACTGTAGATAATTATTAATTATAATAACATCTACAGATTTTTTATTGAACATATTCAATTATGCGTGTGTATTTGATACCTCCATTATAATAAAATATGTTTACAATAACTAATTGGTATTTCTATTAAATATGATTTAGAGGCTTTTTCCATAGAGTCCTAAAAGTCTAACGCGTGTGGAGACAGGACTTTGGACTTGTTCCAATATTTCCAACTTTTTGTAGGCAATAATTAGGTAAATGACATAAAAAATTTTTATATATTTCTAATTCAAAATTATATTTATCATTTTCATTATAAACTTTTAGTCCCTTCTCATATGTAAAATTAGATAGATATATAATAGTTTATTCAGTCACTTCTTATATGAAAAATGACTATCATTCATATTTTTACTTTTCATTTATTTTATTTTATTTTAGCTAATCAAATTAACGTGTCATTTTAAAAGAAAATTAAATATATTAAATAACTTCAACATCTACCAAATAATTTTAATTTTTAAAATTCACAAAAGCACTTACGGAAAAAATTTGAAAACATAAATTTTATTGAACAAAAGCTGGAAAATTAGCCAAATAAACGATGGGTGCAAGATATTTTTAAAATATGAATTTGAATCCTGAGCTTACTAACATGTTCAATAAGGAATTGTTGATTAATAAACCATGTAGATACACTGATTTTTGATAGTTTTATAAATTGTAATTTATAGCAAATGTGAAAGAAAACGTTTAATTTAAAATCATAATATTTGCAACATCATACATACTAGTCAAATAAATAAGTTAATCTAAAATAATAAAAACAACATAAATTTTTTCCAATTAAAATTGTGTTACAATGTGTGAGGATTCAATATGTGTGACATTTTAGATTCCTGAAAAACAAAACAAACGAAATTAAGACGATTTCATTGCAAAAGATGCTAAGGAAGGAACAAAAATGTGCAACAAAATGTGAAACGCTCAATATGCGTAGCAAAAATTATGATCATATTGTACGATAATAAGATTTTAGCAAGATATTTTAAGGTTTAGAAAGAAGGGGAGTTCTCTCAGTTGCATTTGAAGAGGAACAACCGGCTGATTGACGAGTGCACTAAAAAGAAATAATTAAAATGTTACAATTCGGGAAACGAATTATCACGCTTTTAAGTCCCCAACAAATAATGTTGGTGCAATGGGAATGTCAATTTTTGCAAAACTATTAATGGCAAAGCACTTTAAACTTTATCTGATATGTTATTGAAACTTTCAATGTCAATTTAAAGTTGTTTAAAATATAAAGAAAATGTACTAAGATGTGGAAGCAAACTATAAATTACAAAGCATGGAACTACAATGGGAAGCATAGTATTGATGAACATTTTAATTGTTAATAAAATAGAACGAAACATAACAATAATGATACAAAATCAAACACACAATTAATGTACAACTGACACTTCACATAAAGTCATTCGTTACAACATTGAGATCAGAGATAATTTGATTAGCTTCTCGTAGGACGTTCGACTTTTCGCGAAAAGTATTATTAAATTTTATCAAATTTCAATATTTTTCAGTCGGTCAATATATATATGCAATTTGTGTAACATAAAATGTTGTGTTATAAACAACATTAATATAGTATATTATTATCATTGTCATTTTTAACATAAGGAAAGTTTTATTATAAGGATTACAACCAGTATAAATGGTGTTAATTTGGTAAAGTTTTTTTTTTTAAGTTTGTTTTGTATTTGATTAAATTAGCAATTGTTTTAAATTAGTTTTTAATAAACAATAATTGCCAGCATGCAAAATAACATAAATTTAGGGATTAGAGAATTTTATATTATTACACTCCCAAAATAAATTAAAGTCAATGAAAATTAATGTTTGTAGAGTTACGAAATACAATATTTTCTTCAAGTCGAACAAGTGATAATATTTGATGTTATTTTCTACGTGTTGTGTTAAGTTCTCGCCTTATATATTTATGAAATCAATCAGAATGTACGTATTTTAACGAATTGTGCAAATTGAAATTTTCCAAAAACATTGTGAACGTTTTTCCATAGGTAAATGGACAGGTAATGAAGGTAATGGACATAAGATGTTCAGAAGAAGATTATGTATCAGCTTGAAAAACACTGGCTTTACCTTTTCTTGAAGAAAATGTATGAATCATGTTGTTATGACGGAGGAAAATATTAGTCACAATATAAAATTACCTTTGAATCGAGGTAAAAAAGTTTAGAAAGAAGTCTGTTTAACAAAACTAAAATTTTTTTTCGTATTTCGGTATGCTAATGTTGAAACTTAAAGATTTTTATTTAAAACATAGTAAAACATTTCTATATGGAATGAAATGATCCATCATCAATGAGGATGAGACAACAAAAGCTACCCACATTTATGGTATAAAATTTTCGAAAACCTACTTTTTCTTATCGTCTGCCGTGACGCAATTCAACATGAAAAGTTGATAAGTTTGCTCGGAAATTACTAGCTCACTTACAAAATCACATCCACTAGTCAACGAGCTAAGAGTAAAAAAGTGTATATTATAGAATTCAATTTGATTATCAGTTATTATTATTTGTATAAAATTATCCATCATGCTATAAGGAAGCAATTTAAATTGCTGAAAAGGATGTACGAAATTTATTTATGACGACGATTTGAATTTCATTTAAACTAAATAATATTTTGAAGTTGTAGATATATATTATTATAACGCGAAAACTTAACACTTTTTTTGCTACTGCATCTGACACATCTGAGACAAGTTTTATTTAAACTTACAAATCAATTTATCAACTAATTTTCAATAACAAGTAAAAATTAACAGGCCTTTAACAAATTTTGTTCTTATTCGATTTATCCGTCGCGATTTATGTAGCTAGCAAAATATGTATTCCGATCATTTGATACAGTTCGTATACTTACACGATTTATAGAATTTCTACGTAGATGTTGAGGATCTGTTACATTTGTTCCTGTGTTACGAAAATCGTCATCTTCTAGACACAAATCAGAGTCCGAGTCTGATCTTCTAATTCCACTATCCTGATATTACATAAATATTTTGATTGGAAAGCAGAAAGGTAGAAAAAATATTCATTATGCAAAAATGATTCTATTCCGAGATGTTTCATAAAACACAATTTGAAATTAAACGCAGGAATTTTGAAACAAAAGCCGTGATTCATAAAGCGTGGTTACCATTATAAGAGTAAATAAGATTGTAATACAAATCAAAGAAAATTTGTCTAAAATTTACCTGCGTTAGTTGTTCTGTAGTTGTTAATAGTCTCGCAATTGGATTACAGCAGACAGGTAATGTTTCTAATAACGTAGGTCTTGAATGTGTCAACAGTGGCTTCATGTACCTTGTAAAGTAAAGAATTTATGTTAATTTTCAGATATGAGAAAAATTGTTTTTTCTTCACTTACTTAGTATCGAAATTTCCCCAAATTCTTGCCAAAAATGCCTTATCGTGACTCTTTTTGGCAGCTGACGATCCAGCTCCTTCAATGTCACCATTGTCTGTATCCTGGAAATAAAATTGAGAAATAATGTTCTAAATCATTTTTCCACTAATAGCATGAACAATCTGTACTTATTATTACAATTTTTCCTAATAAGAAAGTTTTCAATGATATCTCACCAAAGAACTACGACGCCTTGATATTGGAAGTTGACCTAAATTCAACCCAGTATCTATGGACTGCTTGAAATCAAAGTTAAATAGTGCGTCTTAAATAGGCGTTTATAGATTTCAAGAATATATTCAGTCATGAAAGCTAGTTTTATATGCTTCTACAAAATATCACTGTTACAATAGAAAACTTCTTAAAAAAACGAAAAATTATGAATTAATTTATCTAACTATTTTGATACAAGTTGTCCATTTTATAGTTAAATTCTACAACATTACAAACGAAGTTTCTGATTTACAACTTATTGCTAAAACGCAAATATTATTCAACGACAAACCACCAATAAGTTTCAGACTTTTGTTTTGCAATATGTCTGGACGCTACCTAATACAATGTACCTCATATTGCATGCCGCATATAGTTTCCCATTTAAAGAAACAAAATTTAACATTAAAACTAAACTTGACTTCAATATTTCGTAAAATTTTCTAACATTCCCATTTTAAAATCATTTTCACAATGATTGTAATTAACAACGAGTGACGACTCGTTGCAATGTTTACATCGGAAATATGTATATTACGATACAAATCAATTTTAACAAAGCAGACGGAACCAGTTAATCTACTCTTAATATATCTTAGTTGAAACAGTAACATGCAAACTAAGCCATTAACCTAGTTCAAACAGTAATAACATTGAATATTTTCATATGAACATACCCCAGCTGTATTCTCCATTGAATTGTAAACCTGATGAACAAGGGGTTTTGTTTTCATTTTAGTGAATGAAAACATAAGAAAAATAATTAATATAAAAACTTGTTCACTGCTATGATGATTATGCGTTTAAGATTTAAAATTATTGCAATATCTATATGCAGAGAATCGATACGAGAATTTTATTACTTACACTTCTTACACCAGGATAATTATTAAGCTGTTCTGTTTCATCATCCACTCCAATCCTGAATTTGGAATTATTTAATGTTTTATTTGATAGTAATGTTTGTTACTCACGGTATTTTGAGCCAGTTCAATAAGAAATTGGCCGCACCTCCTTGAACTATAACAGTTATTATAACTATCAATGATGTTGTAGTCAACATAGTTTGCCTCGCTACGGAAACCGTGTTTCTTATTGCTAGAGCGAAGGACATTGCGCCCCTTAAACCTAAATAATAAATAATTTTTCTTAACAATATCTACTCAAGATTGTTGTGGCAATGCGTACCAGCAAAAAATAGCATATGCTGAATGTTCATAGCAATTTTTGGTTTTCTACCTATGTTCAGTAAAAATGATAGTGGGTATATATTAACTGCTCGTCCAATTGCCGCACACACCTTCGGTACGTTAAATACAGTTTAGAAAAATGCAGTTTTAATTATAATATGCAAACTTACGAATCCAGCTGTTATAAATATTGGATCAAAGTGATGTTTGGGAAATGTAAACATCGATACCCCAATGTAAGAAAATATGAAATTCTCTGCTAGAAAATTGAGAAGTTCAAAAATTTGCTTGGTTCGTGTTCGTGAATCTTCTGATAAATTGTTATAGGTATAATGTGCTTGACATATCCCACAAAACAGTACAGCAACCACTCCAGTTAGCTCAGATGCCTCTGCTATTAAGAATGTGCTATATGACATCAACACGAAGAGTGCTGACTCCAGTAGGGGGAAATCCCTTACGCGAGTGAATTTCGTCAAGTGTTTTCTCAGTTAAGGACTTTTACAAAATTTAAATAAATAAATAAAAAGAAAATTAAAAATTTCAAAAGGATATCAATGCTGTGAAACATCCCATTGTTGCACCTATTACAAGTGAAAGCAGGAAAACTCCAAAGAAGTCACCTAGCGATCTAATGAAGGCATGTTGTTCAAATCCTCCCGTACTTGAATAATGTTCTCCGTAATTTTGTATTGCTCTAATAAAACAAAGTAAGCGTATATGATGTGAAAGATATTTAGAATTATTACCCGCTCAAAGCAATAGCAACTGCATCATTAAGTACTGATTCTCCAAAAACAAGAGCATACAAATTCACATCAACGTGCATGTCATGAAATATGGCTAAAATTGTGAGTGGATCTGTCGGAGATATGAGGGCTCCGAAGTATAAAGTATCCAAAAATGTAAAACTGTTTTGCACATAATCAGGCATCAATTTAACACAACCATACATCAGTGCACCGACTAAAAAGGCTGACAAAGTCGTTCCAATAATGGCGAACGTGATTATTGCCCCCAAATTTCGGAAGAAGTATTTCTGAAACATGAATATGAGTATTTGCTATACAATGTTGAAGTGGTTTTTTATTACTCGCTTCAAACTGTAGCCTGCGTGGAATATTATTGGCGGAAGAATTATATTAAAAAATATCTCTGGATCAAATGTAGCTTTCAAATCAATTTCGTTTTCATCAGCGTCTAAATTCTGCCCTCGAAACGCGTAAACAAATGTTTTGTTCACAGGTCCTGGATCTGTTGATACAGGATTTAATTTTCCTGGAAACTAAGATTAACGATTCTGGTTAGAAGGAATATATGAATACTGCAAATTTCATACCTTTAACCATAAAGTGTCCGGTGGTAAACTTTGATTATACTTTGTATTACTTTCTGGTTCTACTTCCAAATGAATTATAGGCGTTGTTGTCCCAGCATACCGAATTATTGCCCCAACAATTAAGCCTGGAATAGTTTTTAAGAACATGATATAAATAGACACCACCTTACTTTACATATCTTATAATACATGGGATTAACTGGTAATTTCTTTGAAAAATGGTAAATGTTTATTAAGTCTGTTTGGAATCAGTTACGAATGACAAGGATTTTTTGGGCCGGTATGTAACCATGGATCGAACATGGATATATCACTATGCCCTATGGAGTCAAAAAGAGGGCCAGGAGAGTGCGGAAGTCAACCAAAGCGTCCAAGACACTACAGTCAGTAGGCAAGGTTATGGCCTCTGTATTTTGGAACACGTAAGGAATTTTGCTCATTGACTGTCTTCCGAAAAGTCAGACCAGGGGTGTTTCGAATATTCGTTTTCGCATCCGCATGGATTTCGACATCAGCATCCGTAATATTCAACGCCGATGTTCTCCATCCGTAACATCCCTGAGTCAAACTATCAACAGAAACTACACAGGCTAGCAAACCAATCCACTAATCCAGCAGTCGATAAAAACGATGGTGAAATTTAACGATTTACTTTCATTCAAACAGCATTTAACGCCACCATATTCACCAGACCTGGCCCCACCTGATTTCTACCTGTTCGCAGATCTTTGAAGATGAGGTCTATTTTGAGGCAAAAGACAAATCGTTCTATAAGAAAGCATCGTAAGTTAAGTAAAACGTTGGAATGATTGTATCGCTATAGGACGTGACTCAAGGGATTTAATGATCTAGTTTCAATCTTTGGTGAAAATAAGTGTCGACTGTTGGGAATTCAATTTTTTCATGACATCATTTGTTGTTATGAATTTCGAATGAAATTCCTTAAAGTGCCGAGCATTGATGCTTTCACCTTAACATGATTCTATAAATTGTAATGAGCAATTCCTTTGCGGATTTATGTCAACAAGAAATTATCAAAGAGCCAAAAGTGAACTTGAAAAACGTTAAAATATTCTTTTTCTAATCAACGTAAATATTCAGATTGTTTGTATGTCCCATATGTTTTAACAATTTTAAGTACATATTTTGAGTGTTTGCTTTTATTAATCTAAATTGCCTTAAGTTTTTTTATAGTGATTACTGTTATCAGTATATTTTGATTGTACTGACGATAGTACTCATTACCATATTTAGTTTTTAAGGAAAAACTGGAACTTAAAATGATATTGTACATTTAGATTCTTCACCTATTGAGCTAATGTATTATGTGAATAAATTTTACCTAATTATTTTGCGCAGCAGCTAACTAATTATTTTTGGAAGCTTCCTCAATGTAAAACAAGTGAGGAAGCAACCAAAACCTGTTTCGAAAACCTATAGTTAGTGACCTATTCAATTTACTAGGAACGTTTACATGCAAACTACGATTGAAGCGAATAGCTTGTTGTTATCAAACGACTGAATTTACTTTACTATCTATTCATACTATATTATAATGAATCATATAGTGATGCATGAGGCATGTTCGTGGCTAAACCGAAGACAACTACTCAAATAATCTTATCGAATTTCAAATGCCGTCCTGTAGTGAAAATCAATAAAATATGAACAATATGTCATCCAGAATAGCCTAGAAATTTTAAAGTCGAAAACCTTTTTTCAGGCAGGGTGTGGGATGGTATATCAATTTTAATAGAAAACAATTTGGATATATTAATTTCTTACCGTATATAACAGCCAACCCGGTCTCATGCAACCATGAGACACGTCTGTGTTTAAACATCCAAATCGTAAGGACTGTTAATGTTAACAAGAAGGTGTACAATAACAGATTAAGGCTATCGATTCGATGTGTTAAATTTGCTTTAGCATCCAGGGCGATATCAGTGGCTTCTCCATTGCAATTAGATGCAAAACAGCTTAAAAATATAATAACTGCCGCAAAAACAGAAGTTTTCGCAGACCTTCTTGGTCTCTTGGCATTCATTGTTAATACACAACTTATAGACATTTCCAAATAGTTACAATTATTTTCGTTCTGTTGCAGCTGTAGTATTTTACGCAATAATTTTTTCTATAGCACCTAACTTTTTCGCATTACATTTTTCAAACTGTGCGTCATTGTAATATAAGTATCTTTTCGAAAAATCTTGAACTTTTCACAACAAAGAAATCGACACCCCTCGAAAACGCACTATATGAATAATAGAAATTTATTTATCTATACTAGACCGTAGTTGTTATTGAAAATTAGTTCTTATAACGAATAAAGACAATTATCACACACTTTTTAATGTTTAAATTCTACAATATGTTCGTTTGCTAAAACAAAAATATTCGCCACCGACTTCTACGTGAAAACACTTCCTACGATGGAAAATTTTGTTCTTATTTTGACAAACAAAATTGACATTTATGGCGGTGCCATGTTCAATAGAAGAAAAAGACAGAGGAAGAGAAACAATTCAGTGGTACCAATAATATTTTCAGTTTTGAAAACAGTCTGAATCTGATTGGAAAATGTTTGAATTCAAATTGAATGTTACTCAAAGCGCTTAAGAGACCCTTAAGTACATGGACAAGGGAGGTAATTTATTGGGGTCACAATTTCATTATCAAGAAATTCATATCTAGAATGAAGAAGCACAACGTCTTTCGAAGAGGCAAACAGAAAAGTGTTAATACTAGCAAGACGATCAAATTACAATTACTCAACGTTTTCTGAAAACACTTTCTTCATTTTAAAAGCCCTCAATAATAAATCATTAGTTAGACTTTCTTAATATTTCATTGGTCAACATAAGGAATATACTATCGAATTAAACATTAAAAGGGAATTTAAAAAAATAACTCTTGCAAATTACATTTAATAATTTTACCTTAATTTTTCAAACAACAATAAGATTAAACAAATATTTTCAAGAACTTTGTACTGATTTTACGTTAACATTGAAGATCTCTATGTCCGTAGAGGACCATTTAAAGAATTTGTTTTGACTCACAATAAGAACAATAGTATAGGTCTACAAACCAACTATGTTTGTCGACGAATTCCATGCGTTTATTTTATGAAAACATAATATTTTTCAATTTATTCCGTATATCATCTGTAACATCGAAGGATGGTCCATGTCCAGGTATAATAACATCAACCATGCTTGCAAGTTTGAGTCGTGTGTATTCCTGTACTGATGGATTTTCGCTTCCAGTAGCTAGCCATAATGTATTGTCGTATATATCACTTATGCTCTGAAACAAGTCTCCACATATTCCAACTACTTTATTGAAGTTATTGTTTCTAACAATAATCGAAACACAAGACAATGTGTGACCAGGGCTCGCAATTACTGATATATCCTTAGAAAGCTGAAATGGTGCTGAGGATGTCACAGATTTTCACATCAATTAGAAAATACTGAATTATTCTAATGCTTTTTACCTTGCTCAAAATCATGTGGTATAAACTTGTCTTTGGATGATATACATTGGCCAACGATGCACAATTCCATTTGCGGAAATATGTTATTATTTCCTATGTGACCTGGATGACCATGGGTGCAAATAACAGCTTTTATGTCATCCGGGCTTAACCCATGGTTAGAAAGACCTAAAAATATTGGCATAATTAAGGGAACACCCGAGATTTAAAATTATTCTAGCCTTCTATTAACTTTTCTTTATCCCACACACTCATTGTATCTACAATAACATTATAGTTATTTTCGCCTTTGATTAGCGTGCAAGTGCAGCCGGTTCTTCTCACGGTAGAGTCCGTAGGATCCTTGACGGAATATCCTTCCGAAATAATGGTTATGACGTTAACCATCTTGAAGATATTTTGGATGATTGATAACTTATTATTAAATAAAATAATACCTTCTAGTTCCAATTTTATAGCCTCAGTTTTGTGATAAACAGCAAAGAGCGCATTTTATACGGTGCGGTCTAAAAACTCTATGACAATTCTGACGACTCCCAAACAAAACTGACAGTGACATATCCGAATGACAGCTTGAGTTTGAGAATGGTGGTATAGGATACATAATTCAAACTTTTAGTATTGAATATAATTAATCTGAGCATTAAAAATCAGGGAAAAGGGTGTGTGGCCTACAGGTGAAATAAATCTATTCCTTCGATAAGATACATAAGAAAACTCTGCAATAATGGTCAACGTAGTGACGGTATTGTTCGAAGGATATTCAATCATGGATCACAATGAAAAGGGTGTGATGTATGCTAATTGTACGTGCACACTCGTAAGAGGCGAAAACAACTATATTGTTCTAGTTGACACGATGACCCCATGGGATAAAACTAAACTCCAAGAAGGTATGAAAATTGTAAAACATTGACTTGTATACCAACACTTTTCTTTAAGCCCTCGCCAAAAACGGCGTGCATGTGAAAGACGTTAAAGCTGTTGTGAGTACTCATGGACATTCTGACCACGTAGGAAATAATAACTTGTTTCCTAACATAGAATGGTGTATTGTGGGGCAAATAGCAACGTCTAAAGATAAACAAATATTTCATGATTTTGATAAAGGTAAAAGTTGTTTATCGATTACAAAAGTGCAAAAGTAAAACTGAACATTTCGTAGTACCTTTTCAGCTTACAAAAGATATTTCTGTAATAGCCACACCTGGTCATACTCTTTCCTGTGTATCAGTGATAGTTCAAAACACGAATTTGGGAAAAACAGTTGGAATATGTGGTGATTTGTTTGAACGAGAGGATGATGTTACCGATAGGTCTTTATGGTTGGATGCTGGGAGTGATAATCCGGTGCTACAAGAACAGAACAGACTTAAAATAGCTAACAACGTTGACATTATTATCCCAGGTCATGGTCCGTATTTTGAAGTAACCGATGGTATAAGGGATAAACTAAAAAACTTGATGTTTGCTTAAAAATCAAAACAGTAAAGTTGATCTCTTTTATCTTATGACCAAAAAGATGATCTAAAGAAAATATGTTGTAAAAATAAATATATTTTAAAAAATATCGACATTTTACTAAAGAAATATTACAAAATTTCGGCTAAATTTTAATTTTCTAAATTTTACAAATCTAGCGGATGTGTTGTCATTATGTCGTTACTTTCGATAACTGCTTGTGAAATGTATTTCATATTTTTGTATAAATCAAGTTGTTGCTTGCTACTTATTTTCTTCAGGTTCTTCTTGGCGCGATATGATGCCTAAAAAAACACAATTAGATTATGTTTACAAGCAATATTAGTTTCTTACCTCAGTGCACCAAGCCTGTGCCAGGTTACATTCTAAGTCTTTTGTGGGTGAACTAATCTTGATAGACTTTGTGGCTCTTGACAAGACAGTAATCATAGCATAAATATCAATAGCAGCATCAGCAAGACGACCGAGCAAGAATTGTTCGTTAATAATATTTTTGCCATGTTTTATCAGAAGACCTTCGACAGTTTCCGAAAATCTATCGATACAGTAGGCTGCTTGCTTGGCAGAGTCTTGCAATTCAGAGCTAACATACGGTGATAGATCCGTAGCTCCAAGACCTACGGATCTAATTGCACGCTTGGAAGACTCTTTGAAAATGACACCTAAGTTCGATGCGGGACTCTTTAAGGCTTTTTGTAGTTCTCGCAGGTGTGATCCAGCATACTGAATTCCGCCAAGAGCAACCAGTAAACGAAGAATTTCATTAGTTCCTTCAAAAATTCTAAATATTCGCAAATCACGCAATACACGCTCTAAACCAGCTTCTTTCATAAATCCCATACCCCCGAGAATTTGAATTGCTTCATCACACACATACCATGCCGATTCGGATGCGAAAACCTTTGAAATTGCTGCTTCCAAATGGTAATCTTGACTACCCCCATCCATATTTTGAGAAAGTGCGTACGCCATGGACAATGTTGCATATTGGTACATGGCCATTCTGGCTAATTTTTCTTGAACAGCTTCATATTCGTATATTTTCTTTCCAAACTGAGTACGTTGAGCAGCATGCTGAGCTGCTTTCTGTATGCAATGTCGCATTGTACCCGCAAGTGTTGCAGACATACCAAATCGTCCATTATTTAATATATTCATAGCAACTTTAAAACCTTTCCCTTCCTCACCAAGAACATTTTCGGCTGGTATCTTAACGTCTTCGAAATACACCTCTGCTGTGTTCGAGCATTTTATTCCCATTTTCTTTTCTGGTGGTCCAGAAGAGAGACCTTTGTAACCCCTTTCAACGATAAAAGCAGTAATCTACAATAACATGGAGTGTTTTTAGTTTCACATTTGTCCCAATAAAAATTAATTACCTTGTCTTTCTTTGTGCCCGTTTTCGGGTCTTCCACTTCAGTTTGGGCAAACACTGTAAATATACCGGCATAACCTCCGTTCGATATCCATATCTTTGATCCATTCAGAGTGTAGTATGATCCGTCTGCTGATTTAACAGCCCTTGTACGAATAGAAGCTGCATCTGAACCGGAACTTGGTTCGGTTAAACAGAACGCGGCAAATACTTTTCCACTGGATACTTGTGGTAAATACTTCTTTTTCTGCTCATCAGTCCCATACAAAAGAATTCCCTTAAATCCTATACTCTGATGAGCTCCCATCATGACACCAATTCCTAGGTCATTTGCACCCACAATTTCTCCCATTCTCGCATACTGTGTGTTGTTCAATCCTAACCCACCAAGATCCTGGGGAACTTGTGTCCCAAACGCTCCCAGTTCCCACAGAGCATCTGTGGTTGCTTCGTCTAAACAAGCGTTCTCATCATTTTTAGCTGGGTTATTTACGTCCTGTATAAGAGCTTTTACAAAATATTTTTTAACTAATGCTCTGAAATACCTTACCCGGAAAAATTTCTCAACTGGATCAACAAGCATTCCAACATATTCCTTTTCATCTGCGTTCAGCACATCAGGATAAGGAAACACTTGAGAAACTTCAATATCTCCTTTGAAAATGTTTGTTACAAATGATTTGTTTGGCCGTGGTGCAGACTTATTCGCCTTTGTCGGATCTGCATCGGGTTTTGTTTGAGCTGCAGTTGCAGTGGCACTTAGGAATCTACAAGAAAATGAACAAAACAAGGTTACAAAATTCGTATAGTTATGTGAAAGTGTTTGACCCTGGCCCCAAATTTTATAAATAAATTGTTCATTACATTAGAACACTTGTTTAGCATAAAGCAGTGTTTTATGGCGTTCTGAAGGAGAAAAATTTACAGTCCAAATACAACATTAGGTCTGTTCGCGTACGTGCTCGGAACATATTGCAATATATTGCAATATGTTTCAATCTCGAGATTGGCGTTCGCGTACTTTCTCAAGCTGAATTTTTGAGAGAGTTTCGCGTGACGTGATGGAGGGGAAACGAGCTCGAGCTTGAAAAATGTTACTAGACAAATTTGGTCGAGTAAAGTCGAGGTGCTTGAGAAATTCATTGACAGCTGTCAAAGTTGTCAGATTTTCAAATAAACATGCTTGATGTTACTCGAAAGCGTTTTCTTACTCTTCGAGTAACAGAGCGAAATCGTTCAAACCTCTCATTTTTCCTCGAGTAAAGTCTAGTAAAGTCTAGTAAAATTTAAAAGTACGCGAACAGACCTATTATATGCCCTTAATTTGCGTACAAATTTTCACTATCTATCTATTGAGGCTAATAGTACAAAGGTCAAAAGAAATTCACTGATTTTAAAACATCATTTTACCTTCGTATTTCTGCATTTGCTAAACTGTTTCGGTTTCTTATAATAGCACGAATCATATTGGATACGAAAGTGATATTTGTATATTTTTTAATTTATCACAAATTGGTTTTTAATTTAAAAACGTACAAAAGCTCCTCAAATTTATAAACACTACAAACACGGAGCCAACCGAACTGACAGTCGCAACTTCCACGCAGAGCTAGTTACGAAACGTCAAAAATGAAAATATACTGACGTTTGATGACGTCATAGTACAAGGTGTAATTTCTGCTTGACGTGCGATTAGTCCATGGTAAAATGTGACATGACCTGCAAACTGATTTCTTGTTTTGTGAAAGTTGCAACCACTTGTGTGTATAAAATAATTCGTTATATGTCTCAAATTAAATCGTTTATGATGGAATGTTTTACAAAATACGATTTGAGTTATTTCCTTATAGAAAATAATAGTTGAGAGCTAGGAACATCTACTCCGCAGGCAATATCAATAGTAAGATCAGTATCAACATTTACATTACCACTATAGTCCCCAAAAACGTATTATAGTTGCACACCAAGCCTTTTTTGAACTATATTCGTTTTTTATTGTTAGCTTAATTAACTTGATTAGAAACAGTAGGTTAATTTGATTAAACTTTAGTTCCAGAGCTATGACTGTAAAAATGTAATACATTAAATAAAACTAATAAACCTTAAGAAATGACACCTTGGAAGAATTTCATTGTCAAATTCAATTCCAAGGACAAGATATCAAATGGACACGTCCTCTTGATTCCTCATGATTAAATCTAACGTGCCCTTCCTGTTTTCGAACAGAACAATTACTTACTTTGTAGCTATTGAATGAACTTCGATTGAACTGCACCAGACTTACTGTGCGCTCAATATTTACGATACAGCAGAGTGACCCAGGGACATTCGAGATACAGAGAGTTCAAAAGCAATCTTAAGAAGTTACCTTTCCCTGAACTTTACAAGTAATGGAGCCAATACATTCAGCAATGTTTAATGTATTTTGTTTTTCTGTTGAAATTAGACTTTAAGGTTTTCAAATAATTTTATTAAATTACATCTTCAAAGTACATTTAGAAAAAATGCAAATATACATTTAAGAACAGAGTTTAAGAAAAAGATAATTTCAATTTCAAACGATTTTTCTTTATCTAAAAATAGTTATTTTCTGGTTTTTGTGTCGCTTCAATCACATTCATGTAGTTCCTTGAATTAAAAGTTACATCTCTAAACATTATATTGTTCCACATGTTTTATAATTATATTATTTTGCTATCCTCCTGTCATACATGTAATCGAAGTGAATGTTTGGATTATTTAAAAGTGTGGTTGTTATCATGGAGATGGTTTTCATTGTAAACGAAGTCTGTTCCACATTTACTATTTAATGACTTGGTGAAATGGAGTAAGGTAATAATAGAAGACATATTAGACTTATAACAAAGTAGTTTTTAAAGACCAATTTAATTAGTCTATGTTTAATGTAGACATACGTTTTTCAACCCTGTTATGAGGAAGTCAAAATAAGATAAGCATTTTACGAAAACGACAATGATAACGGAATTACGTTAATTCAATATCTTGAAATAGTTCTCCGACCCAAGCAATTACAAGACAATAATGTTGAAATAATTGTGTCAGCAGTTCTGTCTCATCAAGCATTTCAATTTTTTCGATTCGTTGACGCTCCGATGGTGATAGACTTTGATAAACTTGAACCATATCCCATGCTCTACAACCATTCCAACCACAATCTAGAAATCTTGATATTTGTGATTCCAATGATTGACATGATTCAACACCAGCCAGACTACATCCTCTTGCCCGTAAATTTCCCAACATAACTTCACCAAATCGATCATTCATGTTTACCTGAGAAATATAAATTGTTTTAAAGTATTTACTTCAAATATTTAATGATTATTATTCAACCTGTTCATAGTTAACGAAAACTGCGGATTCAAATCTTCCTGCTAGCCATTTTAGTAAATTTCTGCAATTTTGTGATTCAATATAGACTAGTACACATTCAGCCAGAAATATAGTTGGCAATTTATAGTCAATTTCAGCTTGTTGAAGTTTGTTATCCACTTCATCAATATTACGCAAATCTACTCCCATTATATGATAGTTTGGGGCATGTAAGTCAGTAGGACTTAACCTCACTTCACCATCTTCAACGTATATATTGCCTAAAAGGTTCTTATTACGTTTTATCATATAACATTTTCTTGATGTAACAGTTGGAAAATCCAACTCTATAAAATTTTGAATATTATGCGATGCATCCCTTAGTCGCCAGTAAAGTGTATCGAAACCGCAGCCCAAATTAACGATCTGACAATTGTCCCCTGTTTTCTAGAAAGCACATAAACGCAAAAAGTGAAGGTTTTTTGTATTTTATCCTTGACCAACCTGAAGAAACTTCTCAATGCACATCTCCACGCCCTTGACCCGAGCAAAATAACCGCGATTTATTTCCGGTGCTTTTCGTTCTTGACTCCTTACGAAATGCCCTAAATGCTCATCTTTCCAATATCCCAATCGAACAGCACTTCTCTTGCATTCACTAGCATCATCATTTGTTGCAATTACAGCTTCATCACAAGGATGAAATGATGGTGTATCCATTTTTGTTTTTCCTGGGTTTATCTCACTCCGAAAATCTGTAAAGTGTCAAACTTTAATTGAATTTTCTACTCATTACCACTCTGCGTTTCAATGGTTTTCATACACTTTTGTTAATATTCCTAGTTATATGTTTAGAAAAATACAATAATCTTCTTTTACTTCTATAAAAAGGCTTTGAAAACCATCAAAACTTTAATGATTCCTTCGAATTTTCTTTAGTTCTTTGACATTTCACTGAATGTTTTTCCGGCAAACGGAGTTTGATCAGATAGTGTTGTACTAGTTTCATGTTAATACATGAACCTTTATCAATAACTTCAATTGCGTCTAGGGTATGCGATATTAAGAAAGTGGGATTTGTCTTGGATTGTAAAAAGTTTGAGCTTGGGGTGATGACCGGAAACACAGAAAATACTCCCGCTATAAAAACAGTTGGAACTAAAATCTCCCGGTTTCGACAAAGGACTAATATGGTCGCCACATATCCGGAACAAACGTAGAATGTGTTTAATAAAAGTAAACTCACGAAGACCTCTGATACAAAGCCAAAAATTAAATATAAAAAATAAACTTCTCATATACAAGCAAATAATAATAGAAAACAACTACTAACAAATCTGCCAAAACAAGGAAATTTGACGCATCCTCAAGATTCCGTGGTATGTTAAAAATACAGATTTTCACAAAGATTTAAGATTAGAGACAATAGACAAATACATAAAGGACAAAGCATTGAAATTAATAGATAAAATAGACCAACATCATAACATATAATAAGGTATCTTGAGACAGACGTCAGAACGTAACTCGACATACTCACACTTGCGAACGATAATGACTGACTAAAGGGTATTGGGTAAAAAACGAACTCACAATTATGAAAAGCAAAAGTGCTTAAACACTAGCTTAAATTAAAATATAGTTCGAAGAGAAAATATCCCGGACGTATGAAATAGTGAAAAATATGAAAATATAAAATGTATCTTACATACTTTTGTCAAGCACTTGAACAGAGCAAAATGGACAAAGCAACAAAGAACAAAACACAAAGCGACAATGAATAATGCTCATGGTTTCTTATAAAATAAACTTTATGATTAACTTAAAACTATATGTACATACATCAACGGTGTTGTGTTTTTGATAAATTAAAATAAAATCAATGTTGGACGGATCACTGATAAGGATATGACAAAAATATTTACACATAAAAAACTTAATGAACAAATAATAATGGTT
This sequence comes from Chrysops caecutiens, assembly GCA_963971475.1. Taxonomy (NCBI): domain Eukaryota; kingdom Metazoa; phylum Arthropoda; class Insecta; order Diptera; family Tabanidae; genus Chrysops; species Chrysops caecutiens. Next base: position 51,799,837 of record OZ020569.1, read on the forward strand.
GATAATTGCTTTAAGCTAACGAACTTATAATTTTCCTTAACTTAAGATTAAACTAAAACTAAAACATGTAAAAAGACATTACAAAAGCGAAATGATGTAAAATTATGAAACAATAACTGCGTAAATTATAAAAAGCTAATATAAAATTGTTGAAAACTTATATACCTTAATACTTTACCGGAATGTCCTTTTGCTAAAATAAGTTTCTTAAAAACTAAAATTATGGAATATTATTATATTATCTGGAACTAAAAACGTGTTAATATTTTCTCATGTCTTTATGATTTACAAAAATATTCGTACTATATACATGTACATGTTTTAAAAATTATTTCTTAGAAAAATATTTTGTTTCGTTCAACTCTCTATGTCATCTTAATAACTAATTTGTTAAGAACACTTATTGAAATATTGCGCGTTAAACGCAGCTTAATGTTAGACAAACTTATTTCATTATGGAATGATATCTTAAAGCTAGACAGAAGTTTGTGGTACACCTTCAACCAGTTGTGTTCGGCTACCAAGAGGAAGTTTCGTCCTTGCACTTGGAACTGGTTGACTGTTTTTTGTGCTAGCTACACTGAATTCATTGTCTAACAGTTTTCTTTCCTCTAGTTTAGCAGTTTTCCCTTTTGGGTCCATTTCTACTTTGTAGCCTGAATCAAGATTTGTATCTTTTGAAGATGAGATCCCACTTCTCAATGAACTTTGACTTCCTAATTTTGTTTGCATCACTGTCAATGAACTCGGCGATCGTACAGAGGTGGTATCTGTTTGAGATTTACTTAGTGTTTTTGATGAAGGTGAGTCTCGGTACTCGTAAATATTCTCCTTAGTTAAACGAGCATGATGATTTTCAACCATGTTGGTATTTTCTACTCCACCATTTCCAGACGGCCGTGGTGGTTCTACCGTTTCAGGTATGAAAATATCCTCATCATAAAATCGGTCGGCTTGCCTTCAAAAATTACCAAATAAAACATTTTGAAATCTGTCACTCAAGCTCGTATCTTTACCTTTTCGCATTACGCCAAAGAATGCAGCAAATCACAACTAAAACAACCAAAAACAAACAAGCAACTGATATACTCCAAAACGCTATTTGCAAGGGTTCGTTCGGCTCCCACCAGTACTCAGTCGTTGGAGGATAAGTTGGGACAAACACTCCTACTAGCTTTGGTATGTAATGTGTCCAAAAGGCACATTCAGTTTGCCGATAATTCAATTTTATTGTTGAGTTGTACGTAGTATTGATGTTTAAGTATCTCAATTCACCTTCATAGGCCATTTCATAGTGCATACCTAGAACTTGTTGTGGTGTAGGATTTCTGAAAGTTATAAGTAATATAAAGTTGATAATTTCGAAAATAAGTGAATTTCATACCCATAGCGTGCGAAATTAGTGAATGTTTTCATGAAGAAGTGACTCATGTTCCTATCATTCTCTGTCCACATGTTCCGTTCTAGACGATCCCGTTGTGGAAAGAATTCAACGTCCATGAATGGTGCACCAGTGAGGAGATAGTGTTCGATATCATGAGGATATTGTCTCCATTCCGGTAGTTTCAGACCTTCAATTGTAGTGTTCATGACGTACATGTACACAGGAACTTTCTTCTCCAAGAGCAGTTTTACCATTTGATCTACAGGCGCTCTATACAGAAAATCTGACATCATATTGATATATTGTTCCCTAATAAAAGTTCTGTTCTTCGGATCTGGCCAGTGAGTATACATGTACTTGATGGCATCGTAAATTCCTTCTGGATTCAGTGTGTAATTGTATTTGAACACGAGTTCTCTTATTTTCTGGTCGAAAAACTGCCCGTCTACGTTGTATAATGGAGCAAGACTTTCATTTTGTGAAATCAAAAACGCTGCTTCTTGGGTGGTTACCCCAGTCATGTAATGCAAACCTCGGTTGAATTCTCTCTTGTTTATTAAGTCATATGGCTTTTCATTAAGAAACTTCCAATCCTTCTCTCTCCATCCTTCATACCAATCATCTTTTGGGTACGTGAAATTAATGTCAAGTACAGGTCCCCACGAAAAAGTACCCACTTGCGGTGGGAATTCCCCGTTTCCAAGCTCATAAAAATTACGGCCTTGTCGCAGGCAATTAACTAGTTTCCAAGAAGACTCTATTGGACATCCTAGTAGCTGACCAAACACTCTGCTTGTGTTTTGTGCCCTGTACTTGTCCACTATCATTGACCAGTCAGCTAGAGCAGATCCAGATTGAGCTATGACTTTTGTAACAATTTTCTGTGTGAGTGGTGCCATCATCAACAGTCCAGCAGAAGCTGCCCCTGCTCCAGGACCGAAAAGTGTTATGGAATTTCGATCTCCGTTGAAAAATTCAATGTTGTCATGGATCCAACGAAGCGCCATTGACTGATCAAGAATACCATAGTTCCCTGGAGAATTTTCGTCTGCCGTGGATAAAAATCCGAGTGCACCGAGACGATAGTTGAATGTTACAACAACAACTTTATAAAACGTAGCCATTATGTGGCCCGGGAACAAATTCGAAGCTCCTCGAACAAACTCTCCTCCGTGTATATGAACCATGACGGGATATTTTTCAGCTACACCTGCACTAGTCTGAAAAGGAAAAGTATTTTGTGAATCTACATATGTCAAAGGTCATTTCGATCATCACTTACCTTTGGTGAATATATGTTCAAATATAGGCAATCTTCATCCATATCTCGAATACCTTTTGTATGACCTGTGTATCGTACATGCTGTGGACAAGCAGGCCCAAAGTCAACTGCTTGTAGTAGCTGCCAACCCCGATGTTGTCTGGGCGGTTTGAATCTGCCCTCAAAAGTTGGCGGCAGTGCATATGGAATTCCCAAGAACACTGAACATTCACCCATTACTCTGTCTACTGGACTATGCCATGGCCGGTAATATGACTTAGGATCTGGATCATCATACGAATAAACTTTGAATCCTTGAACTTGCCCATAGTTTGTGGTAACAAAGACATCTCGATCTAATAGAAGGGAATCTTGTCGTTTTTTGCCTTGCAAGTCTACTCTCCAACCACCCAAAATTCCAGGGAACGGTGTCAATGGTGCATTTGGATTTCTCTAAAAAGCCAAAAAATTTTTGTTTCTCTAAAACTCTATAAAACAAATTCTTTTCCCTTACTGGATCGAACTTAAATCTGTCGTCCCCTTGGGGTACACCTTGTGGATACTGCCCAGGGAAGTTCTGCCCCGGATATTGTTGCCCATATCCCTGTGGCTGATAGTATCCATACCGACGATCTTTATAGGTGTAAGTTCTATTAAACGATGAATTTTTAAAATTTGATCAGCAATTGTACCTTGGATCTTTTCAAAAGTACCTGTAGTCTGGATCGCCTGGTTTTGGCCAATTGTAGTCACCTTCTCTAGAGTAGAATCTTGGATCTCGTGTTTGCGCCAACGAAGTATCCAAAATGGTGAACACACAAAAGAGAGCACACAAGACACTGCACGTATTCCATTTAAACGTTTTTCGGTTTATATTATTATGATCGTTTGTTTTACTCATTTTTAAAGAAAATTTATGCTCAGGTTCGATAGATATATGTTTCATGGTTTAATAATTGGTAGCTTTCCATCACATTTTGGCACAATAACATATTGAAATTATTCGGAACACTCTAATTTTTAGTAGTTTACGCAATAAAACAATTCATCTGTAACAGGAATATTTAAAATTTATAAATTTTATCTATTAGGCATTCTTTGATAATGAAAGCGTTAAACAAGAATTAAAAAATACAATTTTGCATTTCTTGGTTTCTCAGCATTGGAAAGTAATATGATGATTCTGATGACGTATTACGTTTTGTAAAGATGGAGCCTAGCATAAACAATCCACTTTCTTGTTAAAAATTTTGTTTAAATATCAAAAAATTAATTTAAAAATGTTGCATCAAAAGTCTCAAGAAAATATCAAACAATTATAAAATTATTGCAATGAGATGTTTACCCAAATGGCGGTTGATTTCGGATAAGCTCATTTTGTTCGTGTTTAAAATGCAGAAAATCGACCGAAAATCAAACAAACACCATAAAAAATCAGCGTTTACTTGCATTTAACATGGAAAACAAAGATTTAAGAACCATGACTATGTCAATGACGTCACGTTGAATTTCACACGTGAAAATTCCACTCTACTCTTTCGTCATTACGATTACTATGAAAACAATCGAACAACACAGGTAAATCCTCTGTAGTATTACAAGCCATGAAGCAGAAAATGTGTATGTGTGAAAGTAGTCCGACTTGCGAAGTACGGGAAATTCACCGCGTTTGTGAATTTATCCAAAATTTAATCGTAATTAAAGCGTTTAAAATATTTGCCATATTGGAGAATCCGCGAAACGCGTATAAAATCGAATTTTATCGGCGGTATGAATTTTGACGTTTGTTGTTTTGGCGGAAAACAAACGCAAATATTCATTAAATTTAGTGTTTGTGATTCTAGAATAGTGAAATAATATTACTATGAATAATAACATAATAAAACAATAATTTATTGTGATACATTTCAAATAAAATAATTAATAATAAGATGTATATTTTTCAAAGGAAATAATTTTTAATGTTTTAAATTATGAAAACAAGTAAAAATTTATAAAATATTTAAATATAATTTTGTGACAGTAAAAATTACTTGAAATTTTCCAGTAAAATTTTATTTATATATATTATAATTTTTGTTATTTTATATTAATTTCTCTTGTTATTGTTTTATTTGATTTTGTTGTTAATTTGTTTATAACGTAATTTTGTTATCAAATTTTTGAATATATGAATTCATTTTCCTATATAATTTAATTTTATTTATTTTTAATGTGTAATATATATTAATACTTATTTTTATACAAGCGTATTCATTGTCTTAAATAATGACATTCATTGGATTAATAAAAAAGTGATTTTTATTATAAAATATTTCATATGAAATTTCATATTCTTCGGTATGCCAATCGGACTACTTTGCCCTATGAATGCGGTAGTAAGAAAGTCTGCTTCATGGCTTGTACTAAAACATTGAGAGGGTTTTGACACAGGTAAAAAATAATTGACTTAAAAATTTTCCATGTAACGATTTTGTTTATGTTTGATGGGGCAGTGTAGGTGAGCAAGATATTCACAAAAAATGCCGAATAATTTTTTTAGGCACTTATTTAGTTTGTGTGGGAAAACAGGTTTACTAAACCTAGTTTGCTCAGGTAGTACAACCGTTAACACTCACTAACACACGTATGAATAAGAGAAACATTAATTATTAGTTAATGCACAATAAAGATAACCTAAAATTTCACAAACAACATTCTGGTTTACACGTATGAAATATGAGGTTTTCAAACATATTTTTAACAAAATTTTTAATTTTTAACTTTAACACCACAGCAAGCACTTGATACAATTGTTACTTCGCCAAATGCACTTGACTTTATTTTCGTATTTGTTCCACATTCACCTACCATGGGAACGTTTAATCACAAGATAACAACACAAAAGATTTTGTTTTTGATTATTCACAGCGAAATAAAGATAAAGTAACAATCGATAAGAACTAAATATTTATTCAGAATTAATTGTGAATCGAATTTTCATAAGAAAATCAACAATTTAATGTAAAAAAGTTAACTTTAAGTCACACCATCAACCTGACAACGCCCTGTCAACGCACCTGCCGTCTCACCGTTGTACAGTCGTTAGTCACTGACTTCGATTTGAACGTTTTCCTCGTCTGCTACGTTTACACAACTGGAAATCGCGGTTTTGCTCGAAGAGTGTAACTCGCTTCGATGGACGACAAAGTCTAACTGACTAGTGTAGTGACTGGGAAGCCTCTTTGTTCGTCTTGACAAGACTGGGTACTAATGAATAAGTCTTACTGTACAGAAGTGCGGCTTATGTAAAAATTTTGATAATATCAACTCATTTTGGAGCCGCATTAGCAAAACAATTTGCTTTTAGTTTGCATCCAGCTCAGCGCCAGTTTGATCAGTTCTTGAATCTCTTAGAAATTTAATTAGAACTTCTAAATGGCACTAGTATGATGACACGCAGATGACAAACTTTTTACGGTCAACATTTAACTGTGACCTCTGCCTTCTATAGCTTGAGACAATTAACTGATAATTAGTTCATTAATTGAATCGGACCCACTTGATGTGGGTGCCCTCTTGTGACGTCACAATTAACCCGATCTGACACCAAACGTGGAAGAGTCACAAACGGAGTAAAACGGAAATTTTTGTTTACTTTGCAAAATTGTTTATAAATCATAGGTTTCTTAAAATATTAATTTATCGAATTGCAAGATATTGAAACCGTGGAGATTCTATGGAACATAAGCTTAATCATCAATTTAACGATGACGTTTTGTTTCATTCATGTCGAATCGGTTTTTAATTCAAAAATGAATTTGAAAATACACGAACTATTACTAACATTTACTAGTTCTTTGAAGTTACACGCAACAAATTGAGTTAATGCCCGTTTGGTGACCCAAAGGCCAATTGCACTTAAGTTGAATAATTGTATTTATTGATTAGTTAAATATTTGTTCTTCAACTACAAGATGACTTTTGAACTGCAATGAGGAAATTATTTCGACGACTTTTCCATTTCATTTTTTCAATAGTATTATAAGATATTGCATTATATAGTAACATAATATTAGACTAAACAAGGGAACAGAAGGTCTCTTCACGTTAAGTTCTGATAATCCTTTCTGAAGAAGCTCCTTGTTACCTCTAAGGTTTCACTTGAAACAACTTAAGAAATTAACTAATTGTAAGCTTGAATTTTTAACGTTTCCTGAGACATGAATATCTGGAAGTTGTAAATTTAAAAGTAAATTTTTAAAGTTTCGCAAGACATTAATATCTGGAAGTTGTAAATTTAATTTTCAATTGGGAAATAATTGTAATTAGTTAATTTATTAATTTTTGAAATGTGATTTGGCTCATTCCTGGTGTTTCAAATTTGTCTTGGATAGGTTTTGTATGTGGCGAAAAATAACAAATGTTGCATTGAATACAGCAACCATACTTTTTTATTTATATTCATTACAAAAACCAGTGTGTACGAAAACCTAAACGCCTATGGTATATGCAACATAAATATTTTTTAAATGATTCATTTTTGTGAACTATCTGTGGAGTCTGGAGCGAACTATTCAAATAGTTCACGAAAATTAACCATTTATGAAATTGTTCAAGTGGAGTATTTTTGTGGTATTCTCCAAATTCTGTAACGCTTTTCTTAAATTTTATTTAACTTTCTTCTGACAGTGAAAATGTCAGTTTTTCAGAATCAATAATTATAACTTAACTATTGAGTTGCAGGTATGTCAAGAAAGTACATCATGAAAATATCAGTAAAACAAGTCAATTCACGTCTTTAGTTATAATATTATGTAGTTTTAGAATGGACAAGCGATCCTTTAGATCCTTTTGATGGTCATGTTAATACTCCGCTTTCGCGTTTAAGTTCATAAACAAAGACAAAGTCGAACGCTACGGAGTACCTGGACACAGAATAAGAAGAATAAAATCGGGAATAACATGATGAGAGATGGAGCAACAGAGATGATTGCTTCAATTCAAGACTACTATGACCCAGAACACTGTGAGATCACTATGTTCATTACGACGGTGGGGACGAAGAAGAGACAGTAGAACATCTATTAAGCTCCTGCCAGGAATTGGTCGACACCGAAGTAGGATTCATGGAGAGACTGGAGCATATTGTTCTAATGTAGAGATGTAGTGATGTAGAGGGCAGTAAGTTTAAAAATATTCAAAGGAACATCACAATGGGCTACAGGCCACTGAATGAGAACTCCACCCTAATTACCCAACATAACCTATTGTCAATACGTTGTATGGACCCGATTGATCTGACTACTGTATGTGCTGCCAACTGCAGTTATTAACAATTAAAAACAATCCTAGAAATCTCACACGATCTTGTTCTCTTTTTCAGAATCAAGAACACGCTGGTGGCAGTTCTTGGAGTAGCTGCACGAGTGGTGAAATGAATTCAGTTATTACGGTCATGGTGATCATGTTGTTATAAAAAAAAAAAAAAAACGAAACAAAAAATCCCGACAATTGCCTGCATGCCACGATTTTTGACCTCAAAGTGCATGCGCACCTTTCCCTAAAATATTTCGGTTTTTGAATTTCCTTTCGAAACATGTACGGCCAATTGCGGGACGAACAAAACCAAAAAAAATTGGTATTTTTTATGTAAGGGGAAGCGTGATTTCGAAAATGCACGTCACATGAATACGAAATTTGATTTTTGAAACGATCCGACGACCCTCTTCAAAAATTTAAATGTCCACCAACGAACAAGGGTACCTGCAAAAGCAGACACGCGGCACTTGTTCGTGTGTGTCTAGTGTAATTGAAGAGTACGGAGAGAAGTTAAACACGAAATGGGTGCGTTCTCTACGACACACTATAGCAGCAATCTGGCAGCACTAACGCTAAACGAACGTTGATTGGGTACTGATAAGGGTGGAAGTTTGTGTTGGCGTCGATGATGATGAGTGTGTGTGCGTGTACGGGGTAGAAGCGAGAAGAGGATTTTGTTTTGGAACACTACACAGTACGAGTACTGCTCCGTGAATTCATTGCACTTTGCACGGTTGTAGGAGTGAATTGGTTGGATGTCGAGCAGAGATAAATTTTTGATTCAGTCTGTTCAGTGCGTCGACCACGTAAAGTTCGTGTTCTGTGTTGTATCGAGCAGGTGTACAGTGTGTAAGTTTTGCCCAAAAGCATCTGCAACAGTCAGTTGAATCAAGAACAGTCGTTCGTTGGATCGAAACTGATACGCGAGTAGTGATTTTTATTTACTTTCAATTGAAACATTAAAACAGTTCAGTTTCAAAGAAAACGAAAATTTTAACTCTTTACGAAAAGTGGTTTTGCAATTTTTTCAATTTTATCAATTAAACTTAATTTAAACCAATTTGTGCTTCTTGAAGTGGTTATTTATAGTTTGTGATGTTCAAAATGCGCTTCTGCAGCTCAACAAAGTAAATTTTTGATTATTTTATTTGTGAATTTTAACGACAATTTGTGATGGCGACATTCAGCCGACACTCCTGAAAATTTTTGATTTGCAAACAATACAGGAAGGAAGTGGATTTTTGACAAACCATCAAAAGTGAATTAGTAATTTTTATTTGAAGTTCGTTAGACTTATCAAATTAAAAATGGCGGATGAAAGCTTACATATTCCATCCGATCAAAATATCGATTTTCATATTGTAACGTTGTTCGAGAGGCTTGAAGCGATGCGAAAGGACTCGAATCTTGTCCAGTCAATTGGCGCCAGATTATCAAGTACTTTGCAACCTAAGCGAAGTATGCAAGCGGAAATTAGAACATTGGAATTTTGGAGGTAAAGTATGCCATGAAATTGATTTGAATTTAGGGTGGAAATCATATTAAACTTTCCCTTGATTGAACTCATATACGTGGGGCGGAAAGTAAAATCTGTTTCCGATTCCCTTTTATTTCGACTGTGAATGTCCACTTTTAGACGGTTCCCAATGGTTCCCCATGGCAGTTTGAATGGAGAGTAAATCTTCTGTACAAGTTTATTAATTTTTAAAATTTTTCCCAAGGACTGCAAGTTGAAAAGGGTTTTCCAGTTCATATTTTGGGATAATGCTCTAGGTTACAAAGAGTAAATTACTTAAAAGTTTCAGATGCTTGAAGTGAATCATTTAACTGAAGGATTTGAAAACGGATTACTTAAAATTAAGTTGGCTTTTTATCAAAGTTTTTAAGACAAGTGGGCGAAACACATATCATTCTGTCCAATTTCAAATGACCTGAAAAACATACTCTTCTCGGAAGTATTATCGTATTCTCTTAGATAAGAACTAATTGAAAATGATCCTAGTTCCTTATTCATCGAAATAGCACAAGCACTTTTTCGGAAAATACTGGGTTTTCCAAAATTTTGTAGTGAGTACCTATAAATATTATATTAGAATCATTGGGAACATCTGCTTTCGTCTGCCTGACTAGGTCAGAATTATCCTTCGTGGTATTGAAACCTTTGTTAAACGAGCGGAAGGATTAAAATGTTTCTTTAACTGTTTGTATGGAAATTGTGGAAACGAATATGTATATAGCAGTTTTCTCGAATATTTTGTTTAATAATTATGTCCCTCAATTTTCTCGTCGAATTACCTCTGGTGTTGAATGAATCCATTTCATTGATATGATACATTAACCTTTGATAGAGTCACATACTTTAGAGGTCTATTATCAAAGATCTATCTGTAGAATATAGTACAATGATTCTAATGTACCCGCAGTTTCTGCAGTTCCCAATCAATTGAAGGCAATCACAGCCGTGAGCAGCATGACCCGACAGCATGAACTCTGAATGGAACAGACCGTAATATGCTGAACAAAAACAAAAAGTCTCATTAATGTTAAGAATTATTTTTTTCATCCCCAAGCATTAACATAAGAAAACAAAAATATAAGAAAGAATGAATAAAAAAAAAATCAATTGCAATAATTTTCATTTCTTTTATTCATTTTGTGCATTTCGTTCATTTGCTTTTTTACCTTTTGCAGGTCAATTATTTCGGAATGTTTGGCGTCATTCTTTTATGTATTCATCGTGTGTGGAGCAGCAGCAGGAGCTGGAGTAGGTGCAAGTATATCGACTGTACTTCTGGCAACAGCATTGGCATCTGGTTTTGCGGTGGCAACATTAACTCAATGCTTTATGCACGTTTCAGGTGATTTAATATTGTTAAAATCCAGATAAACTCGTATTTTACACTTGTTATGCAAAATATAAAATTTACCCTCAAAAAAAAAACGAAGAAAATCCTTCCATTATCCTTAAATTCACATATTTTACGAGAATTCCTTGTTGACCGCAATCACGGATGGGTTTTGAAATAAGAAAACGAGGGTTTTGGCAAACACACGATCCCGTTCAGTAGTTAACATATGGATTGTAGATTGTAGGATTTGCTATGGCAGGCAAAATGGGCATGGTAATGTGTGAAATCGTTACGAATAATAACAAACAAATGAAAACCACAATTAAATAATCGTTTCTTGACCCATGTTGCATGACATAAAACTTGTGAGGAGTTCATAAAAGAGTCACGAGGGTGCCAGATTAATATCCAACCTACATTTTATAGTAACACATTCGAAGCACTTACTGAAATCTTTTTGGACGTCTTTGGGTTAAACTGAGAGAACAATGTGGCCTGCTTTAAGACCCCTCAAGCATATGGTATTCTCAACTTGAGTGTAGGGTAATGTGGTCTGTTTAACGTATAGTAAGCTATAGTTACTCTTTATGTTGATTTACGGGTATATCATACAACGACGTTATGCTCTTATGCTCTTTTTCGTTTATTGTGTACAATTTCTCATGCATAACAGTTTCCGAAGAAGTCGATGAAGGAACTCTGTTTGTTATTTTTCGTGTTTCACATAATACTTCATGCTTATTGTTTTCTTTTCATTACTCAAACAAGGATTCATGCCATTTCAGTGAATTTATCATTTCGCAATCGAAATATTCTAAAGAAAATCTTTATATTCTACTGTATTCGTGAACATCTGAAATGTGATATACCAAAGTGTAGATTTTCTTCCACTTCCTCAATTATCATCTCATGAGCAAATGAACATCTGGTTTTTAGTATCCTCTGGAAATTCTCAGAAAATTTTTAACTTTGACACCATATTCATAGAAACATTCATTTACAGGTGCTCACATTAACCCAGCAGTTACTTTAGCTAATTGTGTTATTGGAATAATATCACCTCTACGGGCAGCGATGTACATTACAGCTCAATGTGGTGGAGGTATTGCAGGAGCCGCACTTCTCTATGGGTAAGTACAGCTATTATCCGTATTGAAATGTATGTCACAAGTTGAAAGTTTTCCTCATAAGGTTATCTTCAACATCATAAAGCTTATTAATGTCATCAAGCCAATTTAGTGTTAACTCTTGCTGAAAAGTGCAATCCCACAAACTAAAAACCAATTTTAGTGTTTCCCATTCATGAACTTTCCAAAGTTTATCCATATAAATAGTTCATGTTTTCAAAGTTCTGTTATTAATTTAAACTTTAATTGGAAATAACACTCACAAAAGCTTAATAGAACATGAAAATCTTTGTTTATAACTCGAATTCGTACGTTTAAGATTATGAATGTGTGTCCAAAATAATTGGAGTAGCTGCTCATATGTCGACATGTTATAAATGGTACTTTCCGATGAGTTTTGAACCGAGTTTCAAGTAAAAACAAACAAATTTTAGATTTACGAAATAAAGTTTTCATCGCTTTTGAACTTTTGGTAATTTATTTATGAGTTAAAACGAAAAATAATATTTAACTTACAACCATACTACTTTTGTTTCTTAAACTTCGGTTTTTGCTGGATGTAAGCATTGTTCATTCTACGTGAAAAAGTTGAAAAAGCTAAACTGAACTTTCAAGATAAACGTTAAATTAAAAACGTCAAATTCGACGTCTTAAAAACAGCATCAGTGGGTTTTAAATTATTTCGCATTGAATGATAAGACGAATTTGATTATTCAACCCTACAAGAGAATTCAAATTTGTCGAATGTTACTTATTCAAAGGTTCATGCTTTACTTGTTTTATAGTCTGGCCAAGGGCAGTCGAGTGAAACGAAAATTGAAACCTTTCGAATTTGTTCAAGGGTTATACCCATCGCGAAAGTGGACTTGCTTACCTTCCCTCGATTACTAAAATTTTGTTGGTTAGGTGAAGAATTTGCAAATTTTGTTGATGGAATTCAACGATTGTGACTTGTTGCTTCGTCAACATTTTTCGTATACTTTACAAACGACCGCATATTAAAAGGTTTTTTTACCAGTTTTCTAAAATTTATCCCAGTTCACTTCAAGAGAACCTTCTTTTTGTGTAGGTCTCTCATCCAGATGCACTTCGGCTAACCAAATTATGTTTTATAAGTCACGCTAGTTGAAGTATCACTCGTTCCAGCCGTACTTCTGTTATTTTTTTGGAACACTTTTGAATTGGTGTTAGTTCAATCATCGATATATATTGGTAGGCATCTGGTAGAATCTTTACTTGAACTACAAAGAAAATAATCCAATCAAAGTGTAAGGAAAAACGAAAAAATGAAAAAAAGGGAAAAACGGGCAGGTGTGTTTAAGTCATACCTCTTTCTTTGAAAAAGATCGTAAAAAAACGAGTCGGAGGCATCAGGCAAATTATAAATTTGGACACGTGTTGGCACCGGAACTCGGCAGACTTTTATAATTCCCGCTGAGACAGAAAATTCGAATGTACTGGAAAGTGGACAAGTCACTTTTTCGACATGTTTTGCATAATAAAGTGCAACCGCTTGTTCTCAAAATCATATTTCTTATTCTTTAAAAGTTACTAACTTGAATATCCTTGTAAGTGTGAAGAGAAGTGTATGCAATGCATTTGAACTCGAATATCTATAGAAGGATTCTTGAAATCAGAAGAAGAAAGGGCCGCGACGGACACCATAAAACTCCAAATTGAACGTGCAACATCTGTTGGCTCGTGTCGGCACCAACGATGCGGACACAAACTGGACCTGCCCGCAGGCCATTGGCAATCCACGAACTCCAAATTAACGAAAATATCTTCTTCAAAAATTAGACTCTTAAAAGAAATTAAGGTTTTGACTCGTTGAATGGAGTTTGATGGAAATGATCTTCGACAGACAGTGTTGCCAACGGGTTGTGAATTGAAGAGAGAATAAAAAAAGGATGACAAAAACTTTCCAAAAAATTTGATCCAAACAAGAACGGGAAGTTTCAAAATTCATTTACATCAGAAGAAGCAACAGCAACTCTTGAGCAGATGTTTTGGTTTTGGTTGTAGACCCAAAAATACGTTCTCAAATTTTCGTATTTAATCTACTATATTTTTTGGTTCTTTCAATTCCTTTTTTTCCTTAATAGACACTGTGAAGAAGGAAAAATAGTCGAATAAGAAAGGAAGCACACTAAAGGACTTACAAACGTTTTTCAAACGTTCCTTTTTCCAAAGAGGGTAAGGAAGAGCATTCAGACTTGGCGTAGGCCTGTTGCATTCCACGTGATGATCATACTTAAATTTTTTTTCTTCTTTATAAATCCTACAAAAAAAATCGCTTCGAGAGACACCAGATGTATTTTTTCTTTATATCATATAATATAAGCCTAACACCAACACACTGTAGGTTTTTCTATTCTGTTCAGAATTCCTTTCAGGAGCGTTGGTAGTAAGAGATAAGCATAAAAAGAAAAGTCCAGGTGGAATTTTTGGATTTTAACTATGCGTTTATGCGTTGACAAAATCCAAAACACATTTTCAAAATAAATTTTCATGTGTGTTGTGTTGTTCAAAATGAAATATTTGTTGCATTTCTGAAGTGTTGTGCATCTTTAAAAATATCTGCAACTGGTGCTGGCGTTGCATTAATTATTCTCTCATGACTTCTGAATCATGACTTCGGCAAATGCGAACAAAGCGTAAAGTTCAGATAAGTAAATGTCACAAGACAACCTTGTCTTGTGTCAACAAGAAATCACTCCGTCTTTGTGCTTAGTAGATTCGTTTTCATTTTATTTTGAAGCAATTTATAGCTTTAGCTTATGAAGCGTAACTTGTCAGCAAAAATACATATATCTATAACGAAATCAATTTTAAGGACAAAAACTTGGAACATCTTTAGATTTTATTCACTTCCGATTTCGTACTTGAATTGAAAAACATAATCATTATCGATTTAAGTGTGAGTATTATAAAAATCCATTTTTATAGCGGAAACTACAAGACACTGTACGACATAGTTCTCTATAAAAATATTTGAAACAGTAATATTATTAAGATTGTGTTTAAGGTACCCCCGCCGACTTGCAAAACGATTCACTCAATTACTATAAGTAGCACTCGTTATGTAATATGTTATTCATGAATATCTTCGACTGCTGGTATTAATCAAACTTTTATTGCATAGGGGCAAATTAAAATCAGCATGCGTTCCCTTAAAAGGTGTCTAGTATGATCTTCAAAACATTGTACAACAGTAACATCAATTTTGTAATAATCAGATAATTAACTATTTTGTTAAAAATCTGTTTCCATTCATTATAGAACGAATGCAAACACTTAAGAAATAATATATGCAAAATACCACATTCAATAGCCACTCACGTTGATTCTGGGAATTTATTTTTGCCAGGTGATTCTTTCTGGTAATCTTTTCAACATTTGCAAAGATATCTCTTCGTAATAGGGGTGGGAGCAGTTTTTCATATCACGTTCGTATCGAAGTTAAATCTTTATACCACCTGCTTAAGCGTTGTGAAGTCTGCAGTCAATAAATTTGGCCCAAGACTATAGTAAGCTATATATCTTTTGCCCTGAAAACACTAAGCCATGAGTAAAATCTAGGTTCGGATTTTGCATTGCATACTGCCCGTTTTTCATGCTTCATGGAAAATTGAAAATTTGTTAGACATGTGTTAGTTATTAGCAAATAGTCGTATCAAATAAATCTCGTTCTAACCTAAAATGAAATTCGTCACTACATATATGAAACGAACAAATCAAATATTATGTAGTATTTAAGCACACCTGCTTTAAGTCTTAAGTTAAAATTGAAATAAGTTTTGAGAGATGAAAACCAATATAGTCAATATTGTCCTCAGAAAGTTCAAGTTCCCACGAAACGTTTGTGTACATTAACCACAAGGGACATTGAGGTCATCATAAGTTGAACAATAAGTTCTTAAAATTGCCAAAGATTTGTGAGAAATCTAAAATGATATTCAAATTGATGCAGCAATATCTGCAAAAGAATACTTCGCTTAATATGCACATCAATCATTAATGAAGACCCAAATATTCGTCAAAGAAACATCCATTTAGAATGTGAAACACCCTGTAAAATGACTACCGAATTGTTAAACATCTCGAAGTGAAACACTGTAGGTGGACGATGCAGAATGAGAATCAAAAAATAAGCAACAAAATCTTCTGCATTATGCCGTTTCCGGCCACTGTCTTCTTGTATCGAAAGTCTCGTGATGATTCTGTTTTCTGATGTTTACGATGTATGGCTTCTATATATCACTCACAATCACATAGGTTCTGTGATCTGATTTCAATAATTCCACTGTTCTCTAACACTATTCTCCAGGACATCGTGTATAAAAGGGAGAAGACGCTGCAACAATGCATTTCATAAATTGCATTGTTATGGACCAAGATAATCGTATATTTTGTGAAATCAGATGAACAGGGAAGGTCTGTGCTCAAGGTGCGGTGAAAAGTAAGAAATAGGGAGGAGGATGACAGTCACAGGGATACGCAGAACATTTTTTTTATACCATCTTATGGGACACTATAACCGGAGATCTTTCCCATTTCCTTTGACATTTCTTATTCTTTATTCTGATGCTGATGTTGATGCTGATGCTGATGCTGATGCTATTCAGAAACGGTCCTTACATCAAACATCATCGTTTTCCATTCTACCAGCAAGGAGCTCATTGTACAGCACATAGTACCAAATAAAGTACGTCCTCATAAATGCGGTGTATGTATGTACATACATTAGCAAAGAGACTACTTGCCACTAGAAGAATCGCCTATACACGTGATTATAAAGAGGATTATACAAGAGCACAGCTTCCTATAATAGATATCCTTTTTTCCGCATTTTGTTGTCTTAACATCCACGCGGTATTTGTACAAGTTGAATCACCGAACAAACATCTAGAGTTACGGGGGAAGCACCTGGTAGTAATGTTTCCTGTTTATTATCTTTGTTTGCATGTTCAACTTCTTTAAGATGAAAAGGTGGAACGTGTTGCAGAGGTAAGGACGAAGCTATGAGGAAGCAGTGAAAGATGAACGAAATATAATATTGAACGTGTGAATTTATTCAACTCGTATACGTTAAAGTACTCGTGATTATGCTTGCAATGTCGTTTCTAGTTATGGAAATGAGATTCAGAATTAAATTATATTTGATTTTAGAACTTACTCGAAATAACAGAATCCTTTAGAACAAATGATTCGAAACTTGTTTAAGAAACATTTCTAAAAGATGATTTGAAAACTTTGTTAAATATCAAACGAAACAATGAATCTGCTTCGAAGGTTGACACAACTTTTTCAATCCTTCCATGTTTTCAGCTAATAGCTGGAATTCTTCAAGACTATAACTATTTGCAACGTTGTAGTGCAGAAAGGATCTAAGTTAAGTTATTACGAATTCCAACACGTCTGTTGTAATCCAGTCATTGTAGTAATGTTACGCTCGTAAACTTTGAAGGGGCACATGTCATTTAAAGAGTGTCTTAGATATTACTATACTATTTTTCATATTAATTACATTAAACGATAATATATCCATTAATTAAGAGTAATAATAAATTTTATTTTATTGTCCTAAAGAATTTAAATTTTAAATTTGAGTACCTTTTGAAGGCAGCTGCGACATAAATTTTATTTTCAAGCTAGAACTTACATACACGCTATCACACAGAATTGTGATAATCCCATGATACTAAGAAATGACTAAGACTCTTGGGTTCGGACTATTTACATTAAATGGTGCGACCAAAAATTGTTATTCATAACTCTGTTTCCGACAAACATTGATTGGGTGTATATAACTTTATTCCATTATCAGTATTTAAACATCGATATCTCAAAAGGAAATGCAAATGTCACTGATGAATAAAATTTGACATCGAAGTTGTGCTTCTACTTATCACTTCTTGGGATTTACTACTTCTTCAACGTAGACAGTTCCCTTTTTTCCAAACATTTTGCAAACAACTTCTTATCTCTTATCATTTTTATACTAAGTTTGTTTGAAATAATCATTCACAAGTTTTCTCTTTAAGAAAATGTGTATCTGAGGACACATATACCACATAGATTATACCATGATTACTTCATATGTAGGTGAATGTTAACAGGCTTCACTAATTAAAGGGATCAACATAATAAACCTACTGTAATATCTCGTTTGGTGAAGAACAAAGGTGCTATAAATACGTAAACCTTTGCGTTGCCTTCTTTCTGTGTTCAAATTATTATGATTAACCACTGACTTAGTGCTTTTAATGAATTTCGCGACAATCCCCTGCAATCAACGAGTATGACGCCTTTTAATTAATGAGTACCATCATCTGGCCCGTCTTGGGAAATGTTCCTCTTTAAATAAGCAACTGAATTTTGTCAAATATCGTGTCATGGTTTGGAGTAAAGTATGTCTTCTATTTAATAATAGAAAGCAAGATTATAAATGATTCCTTAACTTAATTACTGCAGTTTATTATCACACCAGGTATATGGGAACATTCAAGAAAATTTTCGGTCAATCTGTAACTATAAATAATACCTTTCTATTAACATAAAGAATTGCTATGTATATTGTAGCAATTTATGTAATAAATTCACTTGTTCCAGTCATTAATACCAACATCAGAAGTTTAAACTGATGAAGTTGAAAGGTCAGTTCAAATTAAATTCGGCTTTTACCTTAATTTTGAAACAATTTGGTAATAAACTAAATTATAATGGCATACATTAGGTGTTTTCCCATAGAAAGTATTTGAAAAATTTTATTTGAATTTTCACGCCGAATTTCATAATTCTATTTGTGTGTAACCCAATTGTACTTCAATTGTAACATGGTTAATAACTCAAATAATTTGTTCACTTGAAATTGTTATTACCCAAAAGCAAATAGATAAATTGAAAAACTAATAAATAAATCTTTTGAAAAACGATAAAATTTTTCAACCCATTTTTCTGTAAAATTCGAGAAAAAACCCCTCAATTCCACATCCGAATATGAACGAATCATTGTTGACAAGCGACAACCCCTCGTTGTGGCTTTTCCGGGAAAATAACAACTTTGTCGACTAAAGAAATAAACTTTTCCACTTTGTAAAACGCGTCGTGTGGTCAAAAGGTTAAATTTCGAACATTTTCACGAATCTATTGTGGTCATGTCTGAAATTTTAAAGGGCACTTTGGGTTAGTCCCAATCGATTTTCATAGATACACCCTACCATGCTAGGATAAACATAATTTTTTAACTCACTTGTCTTGCGTATTTTTTCAAGAGGGTATGATATACTCACCCTTCTCGCTGAGATGCTAAAATGCTGTTTACGAAACCACATGCGTGAGGGGTTGATGTCAATCGAAATGGTACTTTTTTCTGTGCTGTATCAATTTCACTGTTATACATAAATTGCCCGCATTTACACTTAAAAAATGATACTCGACTGATTACCATTGCATACATGGTGACTGGATTGAGGGTTGACTCAAGATCGTGTACGTGTTCGTCTCAAAAGTAGTCAATCTATGGCACTTCATACGATAAATTTTAAATTTAAATCCACTTGAAATATGTTTCAAATTTTAGGGATATCAACTTCCCGATCACATACAGGGGAACACAATTCACGACGAGTTTGTTGATAATCGGCGAATAATTCGAAGTCTTTTCATCCCTTAATTTTTCAATTGTCCGACATTTTACAATTAATCAATTTAATGGGCTTAGCTGAATTTAGTGAAGAACGATTCACTTGTTTGTGGCAGCATGTGTCAAGAAATCATATGTGAGAATTTGAATTGAGGGTTGAAATGGACCATTGCCACTACAGAATGCGGTAGGGTGAATTTAGAAGGATGTGAAGTTACTGTGAGTTCGTTGGACTAACAACAAGTGAATTTTGAAGAGGACTTTCATTTCAATGTGCACCAGAATCGCTACCACCGTGGGAGCATGTTACAAGTGAATTTCACAAAGATTTATCAATTAAAATTAACAAAAGGGTAATGAATAACATCAATTTTAACATGTTACCCCTTTGATAAATCACAATGTTCAATCATGTACAGCAACTTTGTGCATCACAAAAATATGACAACTGAATTTGATTAGCCTGATCCTGTCCAACACTTTGACATCTTCCGCATTTATCGTTATAATAATTCAATCCGGAACAGAAAATTTGTTGTATTTACCAATTATGGGAAGTTGAACAATCTGTCTTGGAGTACTCTCCCAGCTAACGTACGAACAATCCCTGCAAATCCTTAAGCGACGTCCTGCGATTGTATTGATTTAGTATTTGTTTCAAATCCTAGACAATATCATTTCCAAGGAAGAGCTAAAGATTTAATTCTTTAATATCAAGTGCTCGTAACTTTAAAAGAAACACCTGAACTAAGGTAAGACACAAAATGTAGACGGCTCACTCATGAGCACTCAACAAATTTAAGGAAGAAATACTTTTCTACTATTTTCTATTTTCCTATTTTGAATAAAAAATCACATAAGCAAACGTTGAAATTCATGCTTTCCCGGATAAGCCTTTGTAGATAAACAGAAGAGGAACTAATGAGCACGAGTTGTGAGTGTAGATTTCTAGGATCAATCACCTTCTCGTAGAGCGTTTAGTGGCTTCCTTGATATAGGGAATCCAATATCAGCAGCTTATGACGAAGTTGAAATTTCAATAACATTCAGACGTTTTCGTAGTAGTCCGCAACGTTGGACTCAAAAATATATTGAAGAACATTTTGAAATAGGATAAAAATGTCCTTTTACGGATCTGAACTTTCATGATGACAACTAAGAAAGATAAAGGAGGTCGCAGAATATGGTTTCCAGAGCGATATGAATATTTAAATGAAATCAAACAAACCCAAAACTTTGAATTCATCAAATAATTTGAAACTCTGAGCAGTTAAACGTTACATAGAAGTATATAAAAACGAAGGAATCGAAGATCTTACATAAAAGATTCAAGATACATGAACTATCCAATTTTAACATTGTCTACTAACGTCTTACTCGTTCTATATATCACATTTCCAAATATAGAAATCGGATATGATAAAATTTCAGGACATGAAATTCATTTCCGGAATATTAAAATCGATTTAATATTGAATGAAATTGGGTTTTTCTCATTTCTAACTCGTAATGCGTGGAAATTTTTAATTGGCACAATAAGAGTCATATGTTCAATAGCAATAAATCCTCGATGCACGGGATGACTCTGATGTCACATAATCACATATTCAAATGTTAGAAAAATGTTACCAAAGTTAAGGAAAATAAACTACAAATGGTGACATTTTTCCCAAAAGAAACCACCGCGCAAGAGTGGTTAAAAACTAGAGGAAACTCTTTACTTCCAAAAATACAACAGAAAAGGATTGAAATAAATCTTAATACACAACAAGGCAACAAGATAAACAAAAATAATACACTCCCATAGATTTTATTTTAACACCAACAATATAAATGGGTAAAAGAATTAGGGCTTGTCATAAAATAGACATTTTTTAAGTAAGGGTTGACGGCTGTTCGTTAGTTATTCAACATCATCCCTAAAATTCGTGTTTTTCTAATAAAAATCCTATCAGAAAGAGGCCTGCATATTAAGATAACGAGGGTTAGTTGTTATTGCATTATTGTCAAGGTTCAATGTAACCTAACTATTCGTAACTTATAAACCAACTGGAGACAAAAAATTAAACCACATGCGAGAGTTATTGACTGAATAAACCAATAAATTACGAAAACGAGGAAAGACATTTTGGGATGCATTTGATGTGGATGCACTTCTGGTCTGAGTGTACCATTTGGGTTTTTTCCATATGTAATGTATGCTCGAAATAATTACCTTCTATTGCGTTAAGTGAAGTAAGGAAAATTTTTGACAAAATTTTTAAATATCAATGATTTATTGAAGTAGTTCCCATAAAAAGATGCACATTAAAAAAACATTCGTATTTAAATTTTTGGGGACACATTCGTTCTGATGTCTCAAAATATTCGAAGGGCTAATTTAGATGCTACAAAAAACAGACAGCCACCACCAACACTTTTTTTTTTGAATGAGCTGAATGTTTTAGTTACATGACATTTTAGGCGTCAAGTATGTTAAATGATTCAAATCGGATGTATCTTTTCATATGGCCACCATGTGTTTATGCGAGGGCACTTTTCCACCAAAAATATGTTTTTAAAAAATCCGCTTAAAGTGTTTTTTCGGTAGAAAGTGAAACCATTTTGGGTTCTTATGAGTTTCGTCTTGAAGACAGTTTTCAAGAAATGCTCTTATAAAATGAATATGCTGCAAATGATTTATAATTTTTAAGAAGGAATCCGACAAATTTGCAACATTTGAAAAAATTATGTTTGCGTGGGTCTTGAGTTCTTGAAATATCTGGATTTTAAATTTTTATTTCTTGAAAACTGTTGAAACACTATTTAAAATTACGACTAAACATCTTTATTATCATATGAAATGATTATATCATGAGTGTGTACATGTATGTGGAATGTGTCAATTTTGAAATCTTATTTGCATAATTCCTCAATTTAGAGCTCATTCGCATAATTGAGCTGACTACCCTTCGATGTATATGAAGATAAGTGGTGCGATGCCCTAATGCAATAATCGAAAGGAGGTTTACGACAAGTATCTCACTTTTCTAAATCCGGATTAACAGATTTTGATGCTGATAAGAATACCATCTTTTGATTTTCCCAGATCAGAAAATTCCCTTGAATTTCCAGAATGCTAAGTCACTCAGATGCGATTAGTGCACATCTAGGATAAATGATTTTCCGAAAAAATGCGGTTTAGGATGAATTGTTTGTTATAAAACAATTGGTACATTGTGTCGCCACTTAGAGGGTGCACTGCTAAAATTGATAAATTGTCAAAAAACTGCAATGCAAATAAGTTCCGTATATTATGTTTAACATGATTATGAAAAATAACTCACCCTCATGGAAAGCAACAAATTCCCGGGTAATTCATAAAACAAACCTCCTCTGAATCCTGTTCACTGTATTATGGTAGAGTGGTCTCATCCGCAGGACACATGTTTTCAGTGTGACACCACTCAAAAGGTGACCGCCGTGATTTGCATAAAATATTACGATAACATGAACAGAAGGTTTAATGTAGTTGCAAATTCACTGCATATACGAGCATGGTTTTTTATTACAATCGGAACAATGCAATCACAAATGAATTTGACCCTTCACATGAACTTTGAAAGGGCAAAAAACAAATCGTATTAATTCAATACAATTGAGATAGGATAGTATTCAAACAAGGTCGATTTTGTTTGTTCAACGCCAACATGGCAATTGTAACATTTGGGTCCTGCTTTAGTGCAGGACACAGGACTATCAAAAATTTCACTTCGTTATCGTTTAAAGGACTTTTTTCTATAGCAGTTGAATAAATGATTTTCCTCATCACAAAGGGCAGTCAGGTTTCATAAAATACCTCTTTAGAATAAAATCACAAATTGTTGAAAGTTGAAAAGGTCACTTTTGATAAGATAAAACCGTCCAGTTTGTCGGAATTTTTCATACCAGTTAAATTCATATTAAGACATGTTATTCAAGAAAACCTTTTACAGAAGTCTATAAAAGAGATAATTTCTAATGACTGGAAAATAACCATATGTATTAATTTGAGTCATCATTCATGTTACAATATTACATTTCCCCGTGGATAAACAAGATCACAGCAAACTGCAAGTTAATTAACCACAATACCAGGAAGTATCCTTATATAACGTCATGTCAACAGGATATTAGCCTTCAAGGCAACATATCCTTACGAATATCTTTAATAAAGCCATACGTGTCTTTCAAGTCACGGCCCCCAGCATTCGCATAATGTTGTAGGATATTGCCTGAATCTGGCATCACGTTTGCTTCGAATATTTCCTTACTATGCTAGGATACTTCTTGAGAATTAAGTGCTGCTATTAGTAAAAGAGCACCTTTAACATTGGTTCCAGTATATTTCATTATATTAACATAAAATCCACCATTCCCTCGTGCTGGAAAAAGTATATAACACAATTTGCCTTCCTTTCGAAAAGATTTTTCAGGTTCAAAGGCACTAAATTCATAAGTGCGTGTCTAAAGATATTTCTTTATGTGCTAACGTAACGAAAGAAAAAAAGATACTCAATACAAATCCTAAACGGTTATTTTTGCTGTTTAGGATACACAAGTTGTTAACTTGCTCATTCAAGGATGAGATCCTCAGTATATTCATTTTAGCCACCTCCATTGGAAGTAATGTACCAGAAAAATTATGTTTTGGCGTTAATAGGCAGGAAGGTTATACAGTTTCTCAAAGTAGTTAAATTACCTTGCTGAGAAAGTATGAGACTTAGTTCCAACGTTAATTGTAAAAAAATAAATTTGTGATTCACCACATCACGGGATATCAGGCAAAAACTTGATTATCTTCAACTGAACTGACGACCAGACCAGGTATTTCTGGTAGAACCATTCATGAATCTGATGAGGTTTTAACACTTTAAATGATACACCATGCAATATGACTCCGATGTGAATAGCCATCATCATATTAAAAATGATGAGAATCTATTGACTTTGATTCTTAAACGACAAGGTTTTTCTCAGCATCCAAATTGTGAGACCCAGAAACATGAGATAAATTCCTTTTTTGTTAATTTTCTGCTTAATTAAAACAATTTTTTTAATCATTCCAGAGTCAGCATCCCTGGGTACCAAGGCAATCTCCAAGCATCAGTTTCGCACAGTGCAACACTAGCTGCCTGGGAAAGATTTGGTGTGGAATTCATTCTAACGTTTATCGTCGTGTTGGCCTACTTCGTCTCGATGGATTCATATAAGAAATATTTTGGAAATGCTTCACTGGCCATTGGATCTGCCTACAGTGCTTGCAGTTTTGTGTCGGTATGTAAAAGATGATATTTTGTATTTATTTCCATAATCATCTGAAAGGTATTTTTTGGCAAAGATAAGAAAAATGTTCGCAAATTTAAACGGTTCCTCTCACATGCACGACCAATGTACAGTTTTTAATGTAACCATTTTATAATAAGTTGAACGTTTTCTTTTGTCGTTTATTTCACCCAGAGGCTGAACATTCAAACGACCAGATTTCTCGCAGTGTGTAACATCCGTCGCCACCCAAAATCAAACACCTGCCGTTTAGGAATTTTGTAAAGGTAGTAACAGGCACCGTTTCCTCATCCTGACGAGCAATCTGTAGAGTCGTGGATGCGTGGATTTTTATTTTTGGTTATTTCACTGAAATTTCGTTCATTCGATACAACCAACTGTTTTTTTGATACTTTAATGATTTCGTTTTTGCTTGGCTTATATCTTCTTGCTTGGATATCTTCACAGCATCACATACTCTTGGTTAAAGAAGGGATAGACACACAGTATCGGATTTATTGACCTCTTCTCCCTGGTAATGGCAAAATGTTGCCGGTTTTCTTAGTTGGATTTCTTTGCACATGGGTTTTCCCTCTTTCAAATGAGTTTCTTGGCTAAACAGCTTATCGTCATGCACATCAGTCTTGATTGATTATAGTAGATATGCACACATGACCTCCGATTTCACTACAAGTTACGAGGTAGTATTGATTAACATTTAAAGGATAAATTTACCAAACTCTTTCGTATCTGCTTCTTATGTCTGTCTGCCTTCTGATCCAATAATGAAATGAAATCAAATAGCCGTGAAAGGAAAGTATCTGGAATAGAATCCAAAATCTCAGGATGGTTCTTTAAAAAAGTTTCAATGAGAACTTTTCTAGGTGAAAACGTTATGTTACCAGTAAAAAAATCTATCTACATAACTTTAATTTTGTTGTTTCTCTCTCGAAACACCCCCAGTTTTTGCTATAAGCCGTATAACCCCATTATTCTTCATAAAGATGACCTACACGTGAAAACGCTTAAACAGCGCGTATCAACAGCGTAAGGTCACAAGCCATGTGTATGTAAATAATTAAGTTTTCGAAACACAGAAGGACTTGCAATTCGTCTGAATCAAATTACATATATGAAATTCCATAAAAAGTAACTCCCAAAAGATTTGAATAGCAAGTGAAGTTTAAGCGTCTACACCGTGACATGGTAGTAATATTTAAAAGGTTTCGTTGGAGATACGTCTTGGGAAAAAGAAAAAGGATGTTAGAAGGACCAATTCGAAATAAATGTTTTAAGTGTGAGTTATAACACGTAACTTATACTGCATTAGGGACAGGTTATAAATTATCCTGTAAAACGAAAAACTGTACAGTTCATAAAAAAACTGAATTTCTTCGAATAAACATGACGTGAAATTGCAAGCACATTATGTACCTATATCTCTCTGCAGAATACCTGATTCCAACAGAAACACAAACAATTTGGTAATATGAAGATGAAATTTCCACTCGCACTCTTGTCAATTTTTCCAGCTCAGGTAAATTCAAGGAATCGCAGGTCAAAATGCATTTTTTTTTCAAATGTTCACATAAAAATTTTCCCTCCAAAATATTTAAAGATTTATGATTCCTAGTAAAATGGCAAGGTTAATATATAAAAGATTTTACATACACAGAGATTTCTGTGTTAGGATCTTATATACTCTATGACTTCCAGGAATTTTGAAGTCTAATCTATTAATGGTGCCAGTGTCAGAAGGGAGGGATTCTTACATAGAGAATAGGTCTTGCACGATTCTACATAAAATACAAATACCATTGTTATAAAATTTTATCCTTGATTATATGAAATCGATTGAAATTATAAATGTATTTTATTTTCAGATGCCATACTTGAATCCAGCTCGCTCCCTTGGCCCGTCATTTGTCCTCAGCAAATGGGATAATCATTGGGTATATTGGTTCGGACCACTTGTTGGAGGTGTTGTATCCGCATTTGTGTTTGAGTACATTTTCAATACAAAACGTCATTTGAAACGAAGCAAAGACAGTGCAGAAAACGATTCGTCCAGCATACATTCTGATGAAGATCTCAACTACGATTTGGACATAGAAAAACCTAATATGCCAAATGGAAAGTTTCCAGGATCAACATATCGTTCTCCAACTGGGACTTTGGGTCAGCAAGGTGGTTATTGCCAAAACTTATACACAACTGCACCACTGACCAAATTCGAGCCACCGGAACCGTTATACGGTGGAACCCGATCATTGTACTGCAGATCACCGCCTTTGACTCGCGCCAATTTGAATCGATCTCAATCGGTGTATGCTAAAAGTAATACTGCAATTAATAGAGATATGCTTCCACGACCGGGACCATTAGTGCCTGCTCAAAGCTTGTATCCATTACGTGTAACACAAACTCAGAGCCCCCATTTACAAAATCAAAATGTTCAAAACCAAATGCAACAAAGATCGGAGAGCATCTACGGCATCCGTGGATCTACACGTCAACCACAAAATACTCAACAGCAACAGCAGCAGCAGCAGCAACAACAACAGCAACAACAACAACAAATGCAGCAGCAGCAACAGCAAAATGAACGTAAAAATCCAGAGAGTATGGGCTTCCAGCCTGTGTACGGTACTCGTCAAAACCCAAACCCTAATGATAATCTTAAATACGATTCTCGGGGCACCGATTCCAGAGATGAAGCCGCCAAGTATAACCGACCAAATAGGCCTGAGTCAGTATATGGAATGACTGTTCAACGTGGCCGAGGCCAGTCTGCACAGTCAGATGATAGTTCCTACGGTTCTTACCACGGGTCGACAATAACACCTCCTGCGAGAAATCCAAATGGGGATAGTATAATGTATCAACCACCACCACCTGCGAATCAAGTCCGAGGACAAAATGAGAGGAAAATTTCATCTAGTGGTCCTGGCGGTAGTGCCAGCGTAAGTTCCGAAAGGCAGCAAACAGTAACGTATTCAGCTAAACCACCTCAAATTATCAGCCAAGGACCAGTTCCACATCAATATGGATTATTACCTTTAAGACAGAACTAGGAATAAACATGTTTAATACCTTAACTGATCACTCATTTGAATGTATGTAAAATTTCTGACAATAAGCAATAACACACAATCAGAATGTTAGGTTTATGTAGATATGTTTTAAAGGCTTTACAACCTTTTACAGATATCCATTTTCAAGACTGAATGGAGTCCAATTTACTAATTTATTGTATTATTGAAATTAGTTTGAATTGATCAGTTGTAATAACAATTTCGCAAATATTAGGAGACAAATGACTGAAAATTCCACCAGATTCATAATTTTTTACTTTATTGATAAAACTAGACATAATATGGGCGGACTATAATAGTTAAACGTGTGCACAGAATATAATAAAATCAGTCTTTGTTAATTTGACTAACTTCAATGTATATATTATAATGTGTGATGAGCAAGTGTTGTTTTCAAATTAACTATAAACTAAACTTAATAAAATGCATTTATTATAAAACTGAACGATTAAAGTATATATTTAAAATAGATTTGAAAATATTATTATGTTAAGATTCAAATAAATGTATCGACAAGAAAAATCCTATTCAATATATTTAATGTAATAGATAAGAATATTTAAAATGATCTTTCCAAAGAACATTACTTTTAAATATTTAACCTGTATTCTGTAGAATATGATTACAAATTAATTACAGTTTATATTCTACCGGATAATATATTATTTAAACAGTTTTGTACATACGCTCCCATAATTTAAAATATTCAATAGTTGCGTTTTATAGAACAATTAATATGAAAATAAGATCTAAATAAAGTATTATTTAGTAACTATGAGTTGTTTGTTTTATAAACTATATAGTGATTAGGGTTTGAGCAAAATAATTGGTTCAACAAAATTCATCTTTGTATTTCCGCTGCCATAAAACTAACAATAAGAGAAACTTCATTAATCCCTGTTTTGTTTCGCATGACTTGCGAATAAAACTTTTTAAAACAAAATTCACTTCATCCCATGCAACCCTTGCATTTTGGTGTATCTCATATCTTACTTCGGACAGATAACCCTTTCCTGTTAAAAGGTCCGTTTTTTTACAAATTGCTTGTCATTTCATCCAAAAAAACGTCACCGATAGTTACAGAATGTGACTTTCATATTACACATTTTCTTGATTAACCCTTTCACACCATCAAATATTAACCCTTTTAAAAAAATTAATCCAGGTATTGTTCGAAATTGTGCATAAGCTGAGCATAATAAAGTTTAAAAATGATGTAAAGAAACAAATAAAATATAAGGGCAGTTCCCTTCCATGAGAAATTATAAGCAATCCCACACCTTGATACGTATCCAGGTTAGCAGAGTTTATTCCTTGAAAGCTTTATATTATTAATGTTGTTAGTGTTAGAGTTCAAAATACATATAATTTGTGGGAATTTTGAAAACCTTTATTCATATGCTTAATTTTCATATTGATTTTAATATAAAATATAACTTTATAATTTACAATCATTCAGCTTTTTCATTCGATTGGTAATTACACAATAGCATAATAATAATTATATATTAGCATCATATATTGAATATATTTGTTTCATTATGTTTTAGTTCAATGAAATAATAGTTTTTACTATATGCACAATTTTGAAGAAGAATGACATTGATTTCAGTAACAACGAAATTAAAATTTATAAGTAAAGTGAAGCTGCAAACACAATATCGCGTTTGAGTAATCTAATACCTTCAGAAAATTTGTTTTCCAATTCTGTATTACCAATTGTTTTAGCAGCTTGACACATTTGTCTAAGTAATTCTTCTAACCTACGCATACATCTTATTATTGATCCTTCGAATATATCAGTCATTTTGCAAATATTCAAGAATGATGCACCATTACACCAAGATAAAACTACATCCATTAAATATGGTTTGAATTTCTCCACGTATGCATCTTCTTCGATTGCTACTTTACATTCAACTGAAACCTTTGCTATTCGTTTTGCCAAATCTTGCATTAATCTAAGTGGACCAGATAACTCCTCCGTTGATGCTGGTGTTTCTGAACTTTTCTCGTCGCATACAAAGCACGATAATAGTGCAACAGATTGTGGAATGCTTAAACTATTGAAAACACCATTGAAAATCATTTCCGTTATTAGGAGTTCATCTGCCGTACTGAGTTCACATGCAACACGTCCTTTAAATTCAATAACATCTGCTTGAGTACAATATCCTAGACGTCGTAATACTCGCTTTCGATATTTCAATTCGTCCATATGTAAAAGGCTCTTCGCGGCTTTTAATTTATTCGTTGCAATTTTTAACTGCTCAGCTATAGCAAGTTTATGAGTATATTTGGCATAAAGTGACTCTAATTCCTCCGAATTGTGCAAAGAATGTGCGTACAAACTTTTCTCAAAACTATCTATCGAATTAACCACTTCTTTAAATTGCACATCTTTGATATGCATATCGTCAATAGGATGCAATAAAGGTGGACCATCTGGGAATCGTTTCTTTACTTCTTGTAATGATTTGTGAACAGACCAACGATTATCTGGAGGCCTTAAATCATTGGGAAAGTATATTCGCAGTGATGAAATTCGAGAGACCAATTTGTGAATTACCGGAACTACTTCCATGACACCTTTTTTCCCTGCAGGACATGGCTTTGGATTTGAATCAACTTCGAAACTTTCGTCAAGATGCAGTAAAACGTCGATAACAACAACTGTATCAGTTTTTGCAGGATTCTTTTTGTCGTCATTTTGTTTTTTAAAATTTATGATTACTCCCCAATCAAACTCGTCTGTTTCATTTTGAATTTTAACCAACCGACCAGGTTGTAGATAAGGAATAAGATATTGTGGCGTTGTGATAAAGGACCGAAATTGTTTCCCCAATTGCTCCAATTGGTCTCGAATATGATGATAAGATGAAATTGCATGTTCATTTGGTATCTTTATTTTTCCTAGCTCTTCCTGCTTTTCTTGAACTTGTTTGTATAAGTCTGGTATGGAGCTTTGATTTTGAAACTGGAAGAAAGACCGCTCGAGCATATACTCTGGATTGATTTCTTCCACCCGCAATAAATTCAGCACCATGTTGTATGTAAGATGAAAAGCTGAGTTGATTGGATCGGCTTTTCCTTGAATAATATCTCTCCCAACAGTTGGGGAAACTTTTTGATCAATCATCAGTATTACTATACCTTTATCATCCAAACCTCTGCGACCAGCACGACCAGACATTTGTATATATTCCCCTAAAATGGAGTATTCCAATTAAAACATTTAAGCAGCCAAAAAAACAAAAATTTTCTTACCTGATGTTATCCATCGATAATCTTTTCCATCAAACTTTCGCGCTGCAGTAAACAGAACAGTTCTGGCTGGCATGTTTAAGCCCATTGCAAACGTTTCGGTGGCAAATAAAGCCTTTATTAGACCCTCTCCGAACAATATTTCAATAGTTTCCTTCAGAATAGGTAGCAGACCACCATGATGGATACCAATTCCTCTTCTAAGCAATGGTAATACATTCTCGACTTGTGGTAACATCCTATCTTCGTCTGTTAAAACATCCATAGCGTTTTTAAATACTTCGTCAACAAGTTTCTTCTCTTCGGCTGTATTGAAATCTAATTTTGCCATTTGTATTGCATATATTTCACAGTCCTTTTTACTGAAGGAAAATATAATGACTGGAGCAAAATTTCGCTCCATAACCATTTTAACAATTTTATATATATTCGTCTGTCCGGCATTTGTTCCTTTAATGCCACCTCGTCGACCTTTCTGGTCACCTTTACCTGCGTCACCACTATTTTGTAAAATTGACATAGCTGTATTGAAATTATCTTCCTTAAATATTCCTTTCTCATCAACCACCAAATGTATGCCATCACCACCAGCAGGAAATATATAATGTTGCAAGGGAGTTGGACGATAATCTGTGTAGACAACGTGGCATGGCTGTTTGTGCAAGTGGCAAACCCATTCGGCAAATTGTCTAGCGTTTGGAATAGTTGCCGAAAGAAAAACATAACGTACATTATCTGGCAAAAGAATTAGAGTTTCCTCCCAAACAACACCTCTTTCCTTGTCTCTCATGTAATGAATTTCATCAAAAATAACCCAACCGACTTCTCTCATAATTTCGGAGCCTCTGTACAGCATATTTCTTAAGATTTCAGTCGTCATAATCAAACAAGATGCAGCTGGATTAATAGTGACGTCTCCTGTGATTAAACCAACATCTTTAAATTCCTCGCTAAATTCACGGTACTTCTGATTCGACAGCGCTTTTATCGGTGTTGTGTAAATAACTTTTTGCTTTCCGTTCAATGATTGAGCAATAGCATATTCGGCTACAACTGTTTTCCCTGCAGACGTATGAGCTGATACAAGAACTGATTGATTATTTTCAATGCATAATATTGCTTGCTTTTGGAAAGGATCCAGTGCGAATGGATATTCTTTAGCTTTTTGTCCAGTGTATGGTGTCAGAGGTATATACTCTTGTCCGGGATATGTTGCCACTTCATGTGTGCATGCTTCAGGTGATTCCAAAACGTGCACAGATATTCGTGTTGTAACATCTTCAACAGTAATATCATCTAAAATAGATTCCTCCAATTTTGATTTTTTCAACGGACTGTCCTCCACTTGGCTATCATCAAGTCCACGCTTCTTTGTAGCATTATTCCTGAAAATTAATTTGATGTAAAAATTTTAAGGTTAGAAAACATTATATTCGCGTAATTCATATACTTTGGTTTTATTTCTGGGACGTCTACTACAATAGGTTGATCTGCAGTCACATCGTCGGTTTCTTGTTCGAAACAATCAAATAAATCGCCAATTTCTGCCATTTTCTAATGGAAATTCTGGCAATCACAGCAGAACGTACAAGCCGAAAATTTCCAAACACGCTGTCAACAGCATCTACGGAAACAAATGTCAAACTGTGAA
The DNA here is from genome assembly GCA_963971475.1 of Chrysops caecutiens. NCBI lineage: Eukaryota > Metazoa > Arthropoda > Insecta > Diptera > Tabanidae > Chrysops > Chrysops caecutiens. Next base: position 51,832,700 of record OZ020569.1, read on the forward strand.
GCAGATAAGTGAAGAGGAATGAACGCACCCTTGTTTTGAAACAGATATTTGAAAAATTTAAATAAACAAAATTTAAAATAAATCAATAAAACATATGAAGTAGATACATTTGAATGTTAAAAAATCTATATTAGTTAATATTTAATATAAGTTGAACAAAATATGCAACCCTGATTTCATAATTTATGGTATTCTAATATGATGTCTTCCTTGCTGTTATGAGTGAATTTTGGTTTTTAAAGCGTTTACCTTTGTTTAAAATGTTTTAACGAAAATATTGTCCAAATTTTAAAAATTGTGAATAGAAACCTTAGGTGTATAACAGTTTGTAAATGAACTGAACGATTCCGTATAACACATTCAACTAGAATTTGTTAAGTTCTTCAATTTGTCTAACCTGTGTGACAGAACAAACAGGAACGAACTGTCAAAGAAATCGAGCCAAGTGTCAAACTTTTTTCATACGACCAAAATTTTTGTTGTGGTGCTGTGGAAAAGCCAATAAATTTGACATAAAATGGCATCTCAAACCGGTGGCGTAGCGCCAATGGCAATCGCCGGCCGTATGGTTCGCGAAAGAGAGCGTTTAATTGGTATGAGCAATGAGGAACGAGCCTGGCGCAAACAATGGTTAAAAGATCAGGAGTTATCTCATCACGAACCACGAAGAGTGCCAGAGTTGGAACGTGAACTTAAAAATCCTATTCGCCGTTTCTATACTGCCCCATTAGACAAAATGTGTGACGCTTTGACACCAAGTCTTGTATGATTAATTCGGTTACATAATATATGCATATAACCTCAACTTTGATCTTTCAGGGACACCAAAGAGCCTTCGCCATACGTTTTTGGACTGGAAAAGCATTGATGGTCATGACCGCCATATATGCTGGTGCTTATTATTTCAAATACAATCCAAATGTACGTAGCTAGTTCAAATAATGAAGATAGCGTCAGTATTGGAGTTGTTAATTGACTCTCAGAATCTGTTCAGCTGGAACTTGAACTTGTTGCTTTTCAAAATTGCGTTTATAAGAACCCACATAATGACTGATAACATTTTCAGGATTGGACAAGGAAAGGCGGCTGGAGAGTTATAAAATCACGATCGGCATGTAATCCCGGCGATTCTGGATATCCCAAGGTTTCAGATCGGTCTAAACCATCAGATTACGCAGACAGAGGATTCAAACGTGCAGCAATCTAGAAATGTTATGAATCTGATGTAAATATTTAATGCAACTGTGACTCCAATCGTTTTTTAGGCAAAATAATTCTACAACCGAAGTCATCGCAAATATGATCCAATTAAAGAGGTTAATGAACAATGCATTGGTGTATGTGAAACTGAATACATTTTGATGATGTTGCAAAGAAAATTTTTTTTGTTGAATCAGATATTTTCGCAATTATTTGTCTACATCTACTCTAATTAAAACATAACGTAGTTTGAACACTAAGAAGTAAAGTTTCCATCAGTACTAACAGATATTCGGTACAAATTTTAAGGATTTATATAAAAATTGTTATATTGTAAGGGAATATTTTTAAATCAATATCAATTTACTCAATTCAGTGAATGCACAGGAACAAGTAATGGAAAATCTTTGAAATTTATTAATTGGACATGATGTAAAAGCTATTCACGGTCATACGCAAAGTTACAATTTTCATGATATGTAGTTGTGAGTGTAATCAGCTGAGGACGACAGCTGCTTGATCGACGCGGTTTGTTTTGGTATCACTTTCATACATTGACGTTCCGTTGAGAAACGTCAAAAAAAGGCGGTTCTCCCCTCCACAATGTATGGTTACTTTTTGCTTTTTGCGACGTACTAGATTCAATTTTTGTTTTCTTCGAAATTAGAGAGAGAGTGGTGGTCGTGGTGGGTTTTGTTTTCAAAATAAACAGCAATCAGTGATGTTTGTGATCAATTTACATTATGAATTCTGTTAGTAATTTTCACGCAGAAATACATGATAAATAGGAAATATATTGATGATTTGAAATTCAAGCAATTTGATCACTTTCCGTGGTATGTTTCAAATTTACAAATTCAAATAGTGAACATGGTAAAAATTTTCAAACGCTCAAAACTAGTACTGTCGTATTTCCCCTTTTTTTTACACTACCCCTTATTTGTCTGAATGCAAAGGTGGAATGTGGCCGGTCTTTCAGTCGGTTGTATATCACGGAAGAATTCAAAGAAATTATCTGGGAAAGTGCATTGGCCAAAAAGGGAAAAACTGACCTGAGCTAGTATTATATTGGATAATTTTATTAGCTGGAAGGACGGAAGGAAGCGAAATTTAATTAGATCAAAGTAATGATTAGTACAGAGGGAAAGTGCAAGGAAATAGAGTGAATTTTACAATCAAGAGTTCTTAATATACCTACAACAAATAAAGTTTTCGAATTGAAGCTATGAATGAAGAGAAATTTTAATGGTGCTAGAAAATTTGCAGTAGTTTTTCCATTTGAGGTAAATTAAGTTGTATTAAATCTACGTTAATTTGTTGTTTAGCATTTGGTTTATAAAGTGGAATAATTTAACTTTGTGATCGAAGTAGAAATGCGCCAAAAACCTAGTCGCGTTGGTCTGAAATTGACACTTGACTGTGTAGCATTGCAATGCGTTAATGGAAGAAATTTTGGAATGAGCACATCATATGAACGGGATTATATTTCAATAATTATAATTGTTAGAATAGAATTTTGAATATCTTTGGAAAGAGGATGAATTTAGCTTGAATTTGGTGGTAAATAAAATTTAATAACGAAATGAATAAGCATCGGAATTTTATTGTGATTTGATGGTAAAAATATGCGACGTGTCGTCTTATATGGGGGTGTTTTTTGGCGCGCAGTGATATTTTCAAAGGCAATTTTAACAGACTTCTCATGTTACAATTTTGAAAATTTTTACATATATGCAATCTATAAACACTCAAATATCAGATTTTGAAAGAATTTTGAAAATCAAACATAATTTAGTGGTATTAATTTACGCGCCAAAAACCGCACCTTGTCACGGCATCAAGTTCTCGCGCTCATAACTTCATAAAATTATCACGCGAATGGCGACCACGAGTAGAATTTTTGTGAATTATTTTTAACCTTTTCTATTGATCATTTGATCATATAAGAATGTTTATTTATCTGATTTGAAGAATTTAATAACTTCGTATAATTACTAAACGTGTTCTAAAGGTCTGGAAGTGTAAGAATTCACATAAATATAACTAACCAAAAACTAGCATGAAATTTTTTTCCATAAGTGAAATTCGAAAATTAATTATTATATATTTACATGCATTTGAGTAATGAGAAGCAAATGAAAAACGGTTTCACATGGTGGTATTTTTCGGTTATACATATTAACATACAGGGATATTCTTGGCTGTTTACCTGTACATAGCAAAATGTACATGGCCTACTTGAGGGGTTGATAAAATTCCGGAACAGAAGTGCTAAAATGGCTTGCATTCTAGTCAACACATTGTCCTTTGTGTACCATGAGATATGATTCTTTGTATTAGTGTATAGTACAATTTACACACTCAGAATTCCCAGGGTCGAATGCACCCCTGGTTCTTTTGTAATACAAGGGATAAAAACTGAGGCCATACGGTGAAGCATCAACCCTCCTTTTTCCTTGCAAGCAACTTATGTATTGGCAATTATGTGAATGTAAGAAAAGGAGGGAAATTTGTTAGCATTACTTCATGTTTTATACATATTTTGAATGTAGGTAATGTGCATTGAAAAACCAGATATTCATTGGAATGGTAACTGAAACTGAACTGGATATGTTTTGATGTGATTTTCTTAACGGAATTTTCTCAGAATTTTCACAATTTTTCATTTTGGTATGCAACTTAGAGTAATTGTGTTTGTATTATTCCTATACTTGCAGTTTGATATTGTCTGGAATTGAATTTTTATACATCAACGGCCCACTGCCGTCAACTATGGATATAAAAAGGTAAAATTGATGTGTACATGATATTGAGTAAATAAATTACTTGTTAAAGAAGATATCTTAAGTATTGTAATCGAGTTATAATAAAGAAATCAATGTATGTATGCATTAGGATCATCAGATACATTGAGAAAATCATTTGAATCTCTTGAGTTGTTGAATTGTTTTGTGTGATTTACAGCACAGCAGATATAAGGAGATATGTTGCCTCAACTGCTAATGATACAGAAACCTTGATCAATAAAGTTTCGATAGTAAATAGTAAAACTAATAAAAGAAAAAGAAGATCAACGTTCGATGAGAAAGTACGTTAGAAAATGTGCAATATTTTCGCATGTAACTTCTATGCAATATGTATTTTCAGGATATAGAATGTAATCCATCGAAGCGAGTGAATGTTACCGGTTACAGTTATCCGACACAAACTATAGCAACAGCACCCACTAAACAATCTAAGTGTAAAAGAAGGTCTACGTTAGACGAAGAAGTAGGTCTTGCAGAAAGGATAACTTAAGAAATATACAATATATTTTGTTTCTAGGATATTGGAAGTTGTCCATCAAAGAGATCGAATCTCATGTGTAATCCGCCAAGTTGTCCTTCACATACACAATCATCAACAGCATCATCCTCAACACCACCAGAATCATCTCCATTTAGCGAATTAGACCATGAAATTGGTTCTATAATAACTGACACACAAAGTTCATCTGAATGTCAGTCAACAGTTGTAGAATACGATTTTTCACATTTGAATAGCCCACCAACTCCAGCAGAAATGTCACCCGCTTCCTGGCCAGTAAAAGCTTATGAAGCATGGCGACAGGACGATTGTGATATAAATCCTGCAAAAAGTGGAAAAAGTAGTGAAACGGAAATTCAAGCAAAATCACCATCAGATAATCGTATGTGTCCTCTTCCTGCTCTCTCATGGGCAAATGCATCGGATGTTTGGTCATTAATGTGTGAAAAAGATAAACGGGCTGCAAAACAACGAAGTGCATCTATGTTTGAAAATCATCCAGATCTTCAGCCACGTATGAGAGCAATTCTTTTGGACTGGTTGATAGAAGTTTGTGAAGTTTACAAATTACATAGAGAAACATATTTCTTAGCGGTGGACTATTTAGATCGTTATTTATCAAATACAAGAAAAGTACAAAAAACCCATTTTCAATTAATCGGTATAACATGCCTTTTTATGGCGGCAAAGGTAAAATATTTATTTATTGGTTTATTATATTTTGTCAATCAATTTGTTTTCGTTATAGGTTGAAGAAATATACCCTCCAAAGATTGGTGAATTCGCTTATGTTACAGATGAAGCATGTCAGGAAGAGGACATTCTTCAACACGAGCTATTGCTTTTGAAAGCGCTTGATTGGAATGTAAGCCCTGTGACAATTATGGGATGGTTAGGAGTTTATATGCAACTCAACGTAACCAACAGAACACCATCGTCTTTTTCAATTAAAAAGAGTCGGGCTGAATTATCTAAAGAACAATCTGTAAATAACCAGAAAAATTTTAATTGTAGTTTATCAAAAAGTGTAAATGATATTCCAAGTAAGAACAGTGTTTTTGACAAAAATATTCAAAGCGATAATAATACGTACAATAAAAAATGTGACTGTAGTAAAATTTTAACCAGTTCGTGCTCTAGTTCTAAATTTAGTTGTAATAACTCTAGCCAATTTAATAAGAGTAATTTTAAATGTAAATGCAATAATACTAAGGACAATTTTTCAACGAAAGATAACGAGGAGGATGATTCGTTTATATTTCCGCAATATTCTGGTATGGAATTTGCTCAGACAGCACAGCTAGTGGATTTATGTTCATTGGATATGGGAATTGCGAATTACCCATACTCTGTGATTGCTGCAGCGGCAATAAGCCATACATACAATAGGTAAAAGATCCTTAATTTATGTGCAATATTTAAATAACTTCTTTTGTATGCAATATTTAAATTAGAACTTGTGAATACAGTAAATGTTTCGTTTTTAATATACGTTCACACAATTCAAGAATATTTAAAAGTAATAAAATTACCCAGCATTAATTGCTCCTTTTCTTTTTCGTACTTTCTTTACTCTAAAGGATTGGTGAGCTACATCTATTACAAAATTTACCATTTTAAACATCATTATTATATTGTCCTTTCTTTAAACAGAGATATTGCTGTTCGAGTCTCTGGTCTAGACTGGCAAGTGATCGAACCCTGCTCACAATGGATGAAGCCATTTTTTCAAGTTATATGTGAAGAATCAGGACATTTATATTTATTGGAAAAAGATGAACAAGTGAAATCAAAATTTGGACTGGGTCATTTTTGTCCAAACATAGTTACTGATGATTCTCATATAATACAAACTCATTCAACCTCAATGGAAATGTTTGTAAGTACTAGAATGTTTTGGAAATAGAAAAGTTCTAATTCTTTATGAAATTTTTCCCAAGTAACTAGAATGCAATTTAATAAACATAATTGTTGTACAAAACGCGATTCTATGGTACAGATGCAAAATGGTTTCAAAGAACAGTAATAGGATTAAGAAGCACTATCAAGTTGAAATTCTTATTACTTTATATTTGCATGTAGAGATTCATGACATTTACAGAAATTCAAATTCAATATATGTGTAAATTATAAAATAGAAAGCTTTGTTTTCATTGCTAACAATAACTAATATTATTAAATATATCTGGTTTCATAAGGAAATTCAAATAAAAGTAAACAAATTTATTCTGTAATGACTTTTTAAATTCAAACAATATTCATTGAAATGTGGTGCTACAATGTGCTCTAAAATTTCATAATTAAAGCTTCCTTTGCGTTTTCTTGCAGGACAAAGTAATGATGAAGCGCGAACAAGCGAATCCTTTGATTACATCATTGCAAACAGAAGCGTCTCCAGCGGTCGGAATTATATGTCCAGATGGACTACTGACACCGCCAGCTTCAAGTAGAAAAAATTTAGATGAAGACGATATAGAAGAAGGTCAAGATAAGGTTGGTTTTAAGAAAGAACCGTCTGTGTCAAGAAGTAAGAACTGATATAATGTTTGTTAAGATAGATCAATTACATTCACAATTAAAATATGTAAATAATTCATATAATCTTAAATAAAAATTAAAACTATTCACAATATACTTTAAGAAAAAATAACTCAATGTTTTATGCCTTACAAAACAAACTCCAAAAAAAAAATTAGTTTAAAAAGTGTTGAATAATATAAAAGAAAATTTTGAAAGTTTAACTTTAAATTTAGTGTTTTCTCTTAAGAAAAGTTTGATTTTATAACATGTTTAATACGTTTTGGTTTTTTAATTGCTGTTCAGGATAAAATATGTTTACATTGTTGTTTTATAACTAAAATAATGTTTATTACGTGTTAATTACTCTCATGAACAATATAAATGCATCATTTGTTACATTTCATAATCTAGTGTGGATCATACTAAACTTAGCGCCATATAATTGCGAAGATAAAAATTATGTTAAACTTTCATTTGCTGTGCTCAATTATCCGCAATAAGCGGCATCAAAATCGCGTGTTTTTCGATGTACATATATAATTATTAAAATAGGTAGCATTTTTTATTCAAGCATATTGAAAAATTCTTAATATGTAATGGCCTACAGCTGCCAATCTATTGTGTAGATTTTTAAAATTAACTTGCGCACATAACAATAAAAGTTAAAAATGAAAATGCTTAATGCGTTTTAGTCTTAAATTCATATATAAATTTACATATAAAATGCATTTCAATTGAATTGAACTTGAAAGGAATACTATTATACTATTCGAAACTTAATTAAATGTTACGTTTTTATGCTAAGAAACATAAATTTTACAAAAAAAAAAAAATACATTTAGTGTAAGATATTTTAAGACACATAACAAAACTTTACGTTAAACTAGAGATGCGCTTAATAATTTAAGTTTAATACACATTTGTTAAATTATATAATAGTATAATTGAGTGTAGAGTGTATATTTAAATGTCACGTTAAAAGTGACGAAAACTCTTTGAAATTTGTAGCATGTTTTATAGCATATAACATATTCCATTTGATTTACAAATTGTTTAAGTACTTTATATAGTAAATGTTAAAAGTGTGCAATTATTTTTGTACTCTGTATAATTAATTATTCTATAATACTTAAAGTGAAAATAATTTTTCTAAAAGGAATAAATGGTTGCCTTAAGCTTTTGACTAGAATAGGAAGAGTCATAAAAAACGTATTAGAAATTTAATTTAACAAATCCAATAGGAACTACTGAATATTTTTAACATTTTTTAATTTATTGTTTGAGAAAGAAATAAAGTGAGTACTAAAAGAGTAAAATCGATGTTTTAAATTAAATTAAATTTCGTAGTGCAGGTAAGGTTTAAATTTCTGATTATGAATTGTGAATAATGCCAATTTCAGGTAGGTAGGTACATGAATTCATGAAAGTCAGGCTAGAAAGGTTTGACAAGATCAAGTTCAAGTTTGAAACGTCAGCAGAAGTGAAAGTATATTTCAATGACTCTCACAGAAGATAGTTTTGCAACGAAATGCCTGTAAAAATGAAGAATTTAGAGAATGATCTTTTGAGATTTTTTATTGTTTGGTTCAGCTTTATTTGACAGTGGATATCATAGTCCAGCACGTAGTTGGAGAGTTAAGATCATTGAAATATCATGAAGAACGAAAGGGTTATTGACATCAGATCAGACAGCTCTTTCTTCTTTCACGTGCTTGGTCACTAGCGTAAAATTTATGCAGAACATCATTTATCTTGGCAAGAAGGGTTTCAAAGTCAGAAGATAGAAACAAAAAATTTCAAAATTGTATGAAGATGTGGCAGCACTTTATTAGACAATGTTACCCAATGTTTGTTGATTTAAGGACATCGTTTATTGGGAGAGAACTCAAAATTCAACGGTTCGTTATATGCTGGTTGTACATACAGCTGCCTACGTTAAAAAATTCCTACCAACGCTTATGTCAAAGCTCATGGTGCTTCAGTGACTTATAATACTTATGACCTGCGGTAAAATGTTTTGTACATTGAATTAATAACATGTTATTAACTCAATGGTTTTATAGACAAGCTAGGCTACTTTCATCTGATTTTAAAATCTTTCATCTGATGTTTTGTTATTTTGTGACGTTTAGCTGTTAATGGGAATTTGAAACCTTCTAAACAGAAATCCTTTTTCGAACTGTTTAAGTCATAAGGACCTAAAGAAATACATTTCCTTTAAATATTCTTTATATGTTTAAAAAAGTGATATTTTAGTTTTGGTTGGGCTAACAATTATTCTATATGTTAAGCCTCACTATTTCTTTGAGAATGGTAAGGCCATGAGACTTTACATTTTGGCGGATTTTTCAAAAAAATTTTGCATATTTTGGGAAAATATTCAGAAAAAGACGTATCGTGGTCTTACTTTTTTATGAGCTGAGAGCAAATATGCTTACAAATATGAATAATAAATTCCCATCGAAATTTATGCTTTCCGACTCGTCTATTGGTCAAGGAAATGTACTAATATTTTGCTACTTTTGATAACATAATTTTTTATTATGATTTTCTCATTGGATAGGTCTGTAACATACGTCATCCTCTTCTTACAATGTCCAACAAATCTATGAGTTCCTTATTGAGTTACAGGACGTTTTAAGCCTACAAATACAAAATTAGTTTCAATTGCATAAGTAGATTTTTACATTGACAGTCTAAATAAATGTTTTGTTGCCTGACGTTGATGTATCCTTAACTCAGTCCAAGCAAAAATACGCAATATGCTTGTCCTGCAACATATCCTACCCTCTCTTCAATATTTCTTCAGGTAATGAAACATGATTTTAGTGGATCATCTTACACAGAAAGTCGAACATGGCATGATTGTGAGATAGTTTTATGATTATTTTTCCTCTCCAGATTTGTGATGTTATATGATATTTATCCGTGTTGATTTTAATTCTGTGAGTTTCTTGTCGTTATTGTATCAGAACAATTAAAAAACGAATAGAAAATTCATTCATCTACTACAATTTCGAATGAAAGTCGTTTGAAATCGCTGTGGTAACGCGGTATTTTTGAATTTCTTTTTGTAAAATTTCAACATTAGAGATTCGTTTTTTAAGATTTATGAAAATAATTGTTTAATAATAGTAAAACTATATTTCCCATACTATGGTTTAATTACATCTGTCATTCAGAAACCATATTTTCGATATTAAAGTACATATTTGTATTTTTCACTACTTTTTTCGTTACTTTTTAATGTTGCTACCCAAAATACACCTAAAAAGAGCACAATTATGGGAAATAACAACTTACCAAATTGTCATAGAAAGCATAAAAAACTAAGTAATCCTTGAATGCTTCTTTCGGCCTAAGTTAGGTTGAGATTAGTATTTGTGAGTATTTAGTTCCGCTTTCTGTAACATATGTTTCCTTACACGAAATTCGTAGAATGTTTGCTTGAAAATAATTGAATATTCACATTAATATCTTATTTAAAATAGTAAAAACAGTGATTTTTGTGAGCCTTCAGTAATGACAACACCACCACTTACACGATGCATCAACTCAAATCGAATTTGGAGTTAATTCTGCAGGTGAAACGACAATTTAATAAAGGATAACACCTTCAAAGCTGATAAACTTTAGCTGTTCCTTGAAAATGTATTTGCTCATATGTGGAAACATTCCTAGGAGAATTCGAAAGGATTATGGAGAATTATATAGTATTAACACTGACTGAAGTATGCTTTGGAGATTGCACTTTGAAGGTTTCATAAAAAGAATATTTAACCACACGATAATACCTTAATCACGACACAAAATTAAATGAAATTTCTTTCAAAAAGAAGAATGATCCTCTCATTTCCCCGAATTCAGGTTCTTGTTTCATCTTTCTATCACTTCCAGTGATTGTCTATATGAAAAAATGAAAATTTTTCGGTTTCTTCATAATTTGGAACATGTGCATTGCACATTTAATATTTGCACGTATATTTGCATTCTCCCTAATATTGTATAGATGAGGTGTTCATATCCCAAAAAATTTAAAGTATTCTTGAAGATGATACAGCGAACGGTAGAGATGATTTCAACTAATTAATTTGGGTTACTGGCAATTTCTATGCTTTACAAGCGTTCATAAATTTTCTTGAACTTCATAGGAACAGTGTTGTCCAAAGCATAATCTCAATAAACACCCTTATGCTGCTCTAATTGGGACTAGCTGTTCATTTAAACATCAGAATAATAGCATATTGATGTTAAGATGAATGCAGCGAAATAATTTCAAAGGCAGTAAAAGGAATAATTGCTGCAGGTATTCACTGTGGTAGGATGAGTTCTCGAAATTACATTTCATATGTTGCACTAGAAACCAGTTTGAATGTCCACAGCTTAGTACTTAGGTAAAAAAAAATAAGGATTTATATTTACAGGTAAGAAGATGCCATATACACTTCAGATAGTGCGAAGTTTCGAAGGATTTGTGTAAGAACAATGTGCTAGAACAAATTTTAATTTAATAACACACGAAACATACGTTCTATGAGAATTTTTTTGGAAATTCTCATTTGCTGTTGTTTATGTAAGTATTTAGGTAAATTTTAACGTTTTCAATGTTGGTTTAATGTACCTGTGCATGTTTTCATTATAAAAAAAATTCAGACAAAAATACACATATTATATTTAATTTGTATTTCCAACAAGAACGAGAGATATTGTTGTGTCTAATAATAACTATATGTACTATATGTATGAATTTAATTTTGTTAAATATAAACGCGAAATTATTTAAAAAGTGCACCGAAAATGACAGGTCCCCGGACTTGCCAAAAGCTGTACTAAAAATAGACAAACAAAATGTCACGAAGACTCATTTGAAATACAAAGTTAACATTTGTGAGGCAATCAACTTCAACGTTTCAACAGAAGTTTGAGGGCATCTGTGATAATTATTCGACATTTGTGAGTTGCAATGAGAGGTATACGAAAAAATAATTATTTTAAAACAAAATTTATTTGGTGAATTTGTATTTTAATAAATTTTTGTTATTTAAAAATTAATCAATGCAATATTAAAAATGAAAATTTGAAGTGAGGGAAGAGAAATTACGCGCTTCCGACGACGTGTTACAGTGCTCCTCAAACTTGTAGTTGTGTGATGAAATTTTATTTAACTTACAGAAAATATCTGTCTGATTCATAAGAAAGGTATGTAAACAACTGATAATTATCAACATGTAATATCAAAGTCAATGTAATATTATAGATAAAACACGCGAATACGTAATAATTGTAAATTTTGCTGTAAAATGACTGATAACCTTACAATTGTTTTTAATAAAACACAGCAATTGTTTCATATTTTTCATTCTTCTTGTTACGACACCGCTTGTTATCTCGATTGAAAAGCTTACAACGAACATAACCGAATTGAAATCAAAATTTGTTGATGTTTTCATACAAAAATGAACTACTTTGCTATAACAGAATCATTAATCAGCAGTTTAATTTGAAGTAAAAACAAAAATTTCAATTGAATTTGGAGTCTCAAAAATATTCCTTTTAAAAGCTTGAAAGAATCAGTTACTTTTATTAAGCTGACGCCAGCGCGAAGCGCCAGCTTTGAGTATCTTTCACTCAATATGCATACAAACAAACATAATGTTATGTGATTTTGCGAATTTAGTGGTGACAAATACTACCCTAGGCTACTATGGCCTAAAAACGCCGGAGCATCAACCCCAATACAGGGAGCTTTTTTAGTATGCATCACAGTCAGTATGTATAAGCATTCAGGGAGTGTATAGCGCGTGATTAATTTTTTGGTATTAAAAATTTCTTGTATCTAAAGTGATGTAAAACAAGTTATTATGCATGATAGTGATTTAGAGAATAGTTCAAGTGATATACTCAATTTATTATAAAAATTCCAAATCATTCATACTAAAATAGTTTGCATCAGTTTTAAGCGCTACGAAATTGTGTTTTTTTTTTTCAAACAAAAATTGTGTCGTTTTTATGTATAATCTATTTCATTACTTTTTTCCGTAATTGATTTTGAAATTATAGCGCGCATGTGGGTCTCCTTAGAATATGTTAGTGTTACGTATCGAAAATTATTCATTTCTGTTGAGTTAAAACCGAAAGAAATTCAAATTTTTATTCACCCCCACAAAAAACTTAAGTTAACAACAAAGTAAAATTGAAGTTTTACGAAGTGTAACTTCATTTATTGTGTCAAAAAATTAAAAAAATTTAGTTTTAAATGTTTGTGCTACTCACGAAATATTTCAATCAAGAGTAAAGAGTCGGTTATCATTGTATTTGTATTGGTTGGTTAAGCGCATGCTTTAAAATCACGAAAAACAAATTACTGTTGTGTGAAATTTACTTGATGAAATTGTTGAAAAATCTAATTTTATTTAAGAAAAACCAGTGTTAATTGAATTTCAATATAATACATCGAATATATTTACTGAAGAATTGATTTCGAATCACACGAAACGTGCACTAAATTGTTTTATTGGTTGACCTGTCCATACTCGCACATACCGACCTCTATGGCTATATATGTTCATACAAGGGTATGTGTTTTTGGAATTCATATAACATACAAAAATTTGGACAACTTGCCCCTTGATAGCAACATTTAATTTTCAAACAATCAAAGTGTATTATATAAATCAAAATTGGTACCGTTTCCTTTCCTCAACACATCAAAAGTAAAGCAATCGTCTTTAATGGTATCCTTGTTCTACTTGCAACCTTCCCCATAAGATTGCATTCTTACCATTAAGTGTTATGATATACAGGTGAACAGTGAGTGTAAAATTATGAACTTGTTTGAATATTGTGAATAGTATTGTATTATCTAATGAAATTTTAATATACTTTCGAACAACTATCTTAAAATCATGATGTATTCAAGCGAAACGAAATTGATTTGTTTTAAAAAGAACGATATGAATTGAATGGATTCAATTGGAGTTTGCGCTTGAAAAGTGGACAATGAAATAGTGAAAAAGTTAATAATAATATAAAATTCCTAAACATTATTAAAATTATAAGGATGTCACACAAGAATCGTAAAAAATTGAAATAATTTTTAATTCAAACAAATGAAGATCACATACAATTATTATTATCAACTTATCAGAAATAAGTTTGATTTTCATTTCATGTTGATAAACTTTTGCTCAGGGTTATCGTGCGGGTCTCGGTGGTAAACAATTCTCAGTACCTAACTAAAGTAGATCGGCAAAAATGTGTAGAGTAGTGACCTTGTCATCTTGTTCTAGTAAAAAAAAGTTTCAGTTTTTTACGATATCCAGTTAATAGTATACATGTAGTATTTGCTGAATAAACACAAAAGGGATTATATTCAATGGTGTGTTTAGATCAGTTTTATATTCGTGGTAAAATTTAAATTTCAAAATTCATAATATTTGTTCAAATTCAAGTGTACACAATGAATGAAAACCTAAATTTTTGAACGTATTCCTAGCAATGCATATAAATTTGAAGAAAAAACCAATATACATATGTGGAAGGGTGTGAGCATAATTTTTCGTTCTTAAACATAATGAAAATTTGTGAATAACTCAAATGTATAACCTAAAATCACAATTTAATCAATACATAAAACGTACAAACTAAAAGTCTAGTCACAACTATTAAATGTTAAAAGCGTAAAAGGGTGTCTCATATTGAAATAATGCATTTAACTTTAGAAATCAACAGTGGGGTAGCGATAATGTATATAATATTTTGGCAGTGTAACTGTATGTGTATGCAATTCTGGCCTTGAAGTTTTATGAACTCTTCGTTTCTATCAAATAAATGCAGAAGCGCATACTAAACAGTTATAGATTTTGCTAATTATTTTCTACTCTAATTCAATTAAAATTTCTTTATTTAATAAATTAATTGAAAATTTTCATGCATAACAGCTATTCTAGTGGAGAACAAATGAAAGGATGTGTGAATTTCATATAATGGAAGAGATTTGAAATTATTTCCGGTTTGATATATTTAATAATTTGATTCTGCTAGTGTGAAATATTGTATCCATATCAGGCCGATATTAAATTGTGGAATAGATGCTCTTCAGTATGTGATCAGTTCATAACTTGTGTCCTACATATCGAATTTTGTTTTTTGAATGTGATTAAGAAAGAGTATATTTATACAAAATAAATAAATAAATAGTACGCGTTTTAGTATAAATCAACGACGGGGTGATATATACAAGACAATGAAAATTATATTACAGTATTATTTTTGGTGATGATAGTTGAAAAAAAACAAGGTCAAAAGCTCTTTAAGCTTTTAACAACATTTAACTTTTAAAAAGAAGTTAGTTGACGATAAGATTTAAAACTTCTACAAATATTTCGAAGTGATATAGTATATACACACAACGTACATTGTGACAATATTTACCAAAATGGATAATCGTTTGGTTTGCATTTTGATCCTGTGCACTTTGATGTTTGCGTTTAGACAGGATACATTGCAAGTGGTTGGTGATCAGGATGAGGATATACCTCACAATGAGTAAGTGTGGTGAACAGTTTTATTATAATAAATATCGAAAGTATTTTTGTTTGCTTTAAGATCATTTTCCTGCTCAATGTTCTGGTTAGATAAACCTGTAGTTTTTGATTTCTTGACATTATTGTAATTACTTTCAGTGGTGATCGTACATAATTTCTAGCCACGTATAGTGGATCAAAGAAGATATTTGCTTCATATAATGATCATATACCTGATTGTGAAATAATATTTTCTTTTTAAACTTTAAACTTGTATTATTATATATAATGCTATAAACTAAGAATAGTTCTCAGTTCTGTCTTCACTTTCACTCATTTTTGATCCACATATTTGTACACGAAGGCACTGCTACCCAATTCTAAGATCTGATTCATGGAAGATCTCATATTCTTGAAGATTGCTTACCAGTAAAACATATATGCAAAATACACCTTAAAATCACTACAAATCAACTTCGTAATAACAGTGCAAAAAATATCACTAATAGTAGTTGTTATCTTGCAAATAACCTCTCCATGTTAACCTTTAAGGTCATGAAGCTTTCAAGATAAAAAAAACACTGTGCACTTCAGCTGCTCGTGTGCATTAATAATAGTTCCTCTTGGACATGCTGAGAACACTAGAGAATGCCATCAGTATATGATAAGTGTCCTTTTTTCCAAGTGCATAAGTCAAGAGTGTCACGTCCTCGTGTTCTTTCTTTAATAAGTTGAGACAAGGTCAAGAAATTCATGTCCTTTGGTATGATAGGATCATGCAACGAAATGCATCAATAACTTTGTGTCACATTCAAGGAGATTTCGAAAGTCTTGAGGATAAAGTCGAGATATGATTCTTTTCATGCATTCAAACTTATGTTTCCATATTCAAACTGAAGGGAAAAGTAATTACTATAAGATTACTCAAAAGCTTCTGACCTTGCTGATACATATAACAAGCGATATAAGATTGTTTACAATTAAAAATGATAAAAACTGAAATTGGGAGGGTAATCAAATCAATTTCTCTATTTCCAGAGTTCGAAATTGGGCTCTAAAGTTTGGCGTGGACCTGTGGGAATTCGGGCAACAATTTACAAAAATGAATGACATTAAAAGTGTAAGTACATGATAAGCTTTGGTAGCTAATTAATAATAGTTATAATCATGAAGATATTATTAATTTTTGCGTTTCTGATTCTGTGATTTAATATCATCTTAGTACTCCACGTTTATTTGTTATAAAGGTAAAGAAGAGTTTTCGGAACATAAATTCTTGATTGACAATTTGATGCCTGGTTAGAGTTGAAAACTTCATTTAACTAACAATTCTGTTAGTTTCTTCACATTTGGTGGAATATTAACAAAATATTTAATAAAATTTCGAACAAGAGTAAATGTGTACGTGTCAGAAAAGCAGTGGATAACAGAAAATTTGATATTCTCATAACGGATCGATTTACTTTTGGATGAAATGAGAAAAACTGTGAAACGCTGTTAGAATAAATTCCCTTCCTTGATTGAGTTCTAAAGTAAAAGTTCTAAGAAAAGTTATTTTTTTGTGAAAGTCATCCCTGAAAAAGAAATGAAATATTGTGCTTTTCACTTAAACATTTTATTATATACAGATTTTTTCCATGCAACTATTTGTATCGCTTTAACTTTAAATGTCTTCAAAGAATCGTTGATTTTGAGCATGTAAATATCGGAAGAATATGTTTTTTGAGTTACTTAATAAAATAAAAGTATTTAAAAAAATATTGAAAATTTTATATTGGAAAAGGTAACCACATATAAAATGGTTGTTAAAGGCACTTTCAGGATTTTTATTTATAACCAAAACTTGCAACGAACTTCTTAAAGATGTCTACGTGCTCCCATTGCAATTACATTTCAAACGTGCTTTGCAAGTTCCGTGTAATTTCCAAGAGTAATAATTTTTCTCCTAAGTGGTAATATATTGTACATAACCTACTTTTACTATTTACATTATTTTGTATTCACAATATCGATTGTAATTTTAATTTTAAAGTGGGTTACAATGCCATCGGGAATATTTCCTGTTGTAACTTTTACTGTTAAGGACACGAAACCGATTCTTGGAAAATACGAATGGAGTTGATAAAAGTTTGCTTCATATAAAAGTAGCCTATTTAGATGTTGCCATATAATAGTTAATGCTGCCCATACTAAAAGTTAACATAAATGAAACATTCGTTTGACATTCATAGCGACATGCCAAGACTAAGAGAAATTCATTATCTTCAATATACTAATTTGTTGTCATTATAAGCCTAATAAGATGATTATCATAATGGCCGCATTATCTACGCGCTTCTCGGGATCGTCATTTGAACAGAAACATTGCCTGTGTGAGGTTGAACATTTTTTGAGATATTGAAATGGTATGACTTCAAAGCAACAACGCAAGATATTCATTTTAGAATGTCAAGAAACATCCACCAATTCCTATACTCACAAGAATACATAATTGAGAAAACTGTCACTAATCCAACTGAAAGATGAAAGTCCTTGTGACCCTTAACAACAGAATTTTCATTTGGTCTGGGAGAGGTCAGCATATTCTCTTTATTAGCATATGCTCAAATTCCTTTAGTAGAAAAATTCCTTGTACCTTCGTCTGAGACCCTTTGAAATCCTTGTCGCAACATTCGCAAAGCCTCACATTGTATAGCCCTTTAGCTATATGTAACATTAAAGTTATGATAAACCATGTAGAAATTCCAATGTACCTAATATAAGTTAAGTAAACATTGAATTTTCGGTCGTCTTTAACCACTAAAAGAAGTTTTGGTTAAAGTCATTTGTTTTCGGTAATGATAAATTTATGTATTTACAAAAGCAATTCTAATGAATTACATTAAAAGTTTTGAGGCTAATGAAAGAAAAAGAACCCAAAAAAGCCTACAATCAATATCCAATATAGTTTATGTTAGCACAGGGAGCGTGTGTGCAAAAACCCTTAAAACACATGAAGGATGTATTTGTACTATATATGTTTGTGAGCAAGTAAAATTTTCGTAAATATGATGCGTTAGCGAGAATGGAAGTGTTTTCTAATCCTTTGATAGTAGCTGGAAGAAAACACAGAGAAAAAAACCTTAAGGATTTTACTAACTCAATGTGGAAAAAATTAAGGGTAAAAGTTTCTAAAGGAATTGGAAACTTTTTCTCAAGCATGTGTCTACGCCCATAACAGGTGGACTGAAGTGGTATAATTAAAGCATGGGAAAACATCCTTAGAGAGTTCCATTACAAGTTGATGAGATAATGAATTGAAGTGAAATAAATGTGACATCCGTGAGCTGATATTGGAAGTTTTTCTTTATATCGAAAAATCCATCATTTCCGCCTGCGATGTATCGATTTCGGTACATTTGGAGTTGCCTTATTATTTTTTCGGTATAAATTTTCAGCAGGAATTCCTGCTTAATACCTCAAAAATATCAAATAACATATAGAAGAATCTGATGACTTCTGAGCTGGAGTTTCATTTGTGATTTTTATTAACTTACTTTCCTGTATTATACAGAATTATACAGAATTACACAATTGCCTTAGTATTTACTTTTGTATTTTTTGAAGGATTATTAAATTTTCCACAAATAAACCGACTTCGGTTCGTTAATCAGTCTACTAGAAAAGACAAATTGGATAAAATTTAATTTTGTAGATGTACATCGTGCTAAGACAATAGCTAAGATAATTTGTGAAAGAATAATTTATTTACAGAAAAATTGAATTAATGCGATGCTCAAATTACACTCAAAGAAATTCATGCTTCACATATTCCAATTTTATTTCAGAGATACAAGGATATGGACATTGAAGTTACACGCAAAGATGGTATTCTTCTACTTAGGGATATGGCAACAGAAGTTAAAAATTTTATGGACTTCAAGATGAACGCAGTAATGGTGAGTTATTATTATATTATAGTTTTATGGACGACAAACATAAGTCTAAGAATACATAGAAAGAACATTATGAGTACCTACGTGTCAAGAAAGTGTGTAATATCATATCACGCTTTTCATCCCAGGAAAGTTTCTTTCAAGACACAAGTTTTATTTATAACACGATTATCGATTTTATGAGGATCAAGATCTTTCTCAAAAAAGGTCAAAAATGCACAATGCTTCAAGGTTGCTTAATTAATTTGATAATGGTTGAATGTTGGAAAAAACCAGGCTTTCAAAAACCATCAAAGGATAATGAGTCAGGAGAATCACTACCTGCGACTTTTGCAATCTTACTGGGAGTGCTCATATTGCTGAGAATATCTCAAGGCCGTTTGTATAGCCTGTCTCGAGACCTTGGTGATATTGCAATATTAACAATTTTACCTAACTTCATAAGGGTATCTTAATCCAATCTTATTCCCATCGTGAAGCTGATAAGCCTCTTCTACTTAACAATTCACGAACTTAAGAGTAATGAGACGTTACCTACCAAAACATCTGCGTGTTATTAATATTGATTTTTATAACTTCCGGTTGGAAATAATTCCATAAACGCTCAAAGCCGTCATTACAATATCCGTTTAGAGTAGAAATTACGAGAAAATTAATTTCCAATTAAATGCGTGTAATTCATTTGGCATGGCACGAAAAATAAAATCAGTAACTAATAGTAAAAGTTTATGAATAAATTAAATCATATTCTGTGTGTGTTTATTTATTTTTTATGAGTAAATGAACTGTATAAAAGTGAACTAATACTCGCGTTGATTACACATCTTAATGTTTTCGCATAACCACCTGTTGATTGTCTGATTCTTGGAAATTCTCCATTATCCATTCAACATTCCCCATTCAATTGAACTTGTTTTTTATGAACTCATGCAAGAAGGATAAATTAAAGACACCCTCGTTTAGTTGGAATTTTTTTTTCACTCATCTTAAGCCTTTAAGTTTCATTTCTTTTTGCTTTATTAAGGAATAACAAGGAAATTTTTATAACTAGACATCCATGGTTCAAGGTTTATGAAAATTGTTGAACCTTTCGTCGTCATCGTCGTCGTCGTCGCCGGTACCGCCAACGTTTGTTTCTCGTTAATTTCTTCAACCCACTTTGGCAAACAAAGGTTTCAAGACTGCGAAAGGTTTCTTTCTTGAAAGAAATTCTCCGCAAGCGCCTTTACAATATTGCATGTTTGCTTTTCGTCCTTCATATGCTGCGAAACATTGGGCTGCGATTGCAAAACTTTGCAATTTACCTCTTTTGGGTGTGTTTCTGTTGGTATTTTATATGTAAACTGCATAAGTTTACTTGTGTCAGTAAATTTTTTCCCACGTAAGAGTGTAGGAGTGAGTAGGATCTTAAGGACAATTTCATTCGCATGTGTATTTCAATAGTAAAATTTATGCTCACGAAGAGTTAGTATGACATGAATTTTGCATGTATTCAATAAGCAGATTTGTGAATGAAAGTGTATGTGTGCTTTAGCATAAATCCCAGTGTGCACGAGTACAAACGAAACAGAGTCGATTTCGAGTGGCGCACTAAATGCTTTAATGGTGTGTACATAAAAATTGCCTTTGAATTATGTTGTCGGCTACAACAGGAAGGCGAATATCAAACTGCGAGTGGTTAAACATACAAGGGCGTAGTAATTCCTCTTCGTCTCTGGTCACACTGTATCTAAGTTTGATTCTAGATCTACTGTGGACAATATAAGAGTTCATTATATGACAAACATGAGGACGAGGTTAGAATCTATCGTACATAAAGCATATTATAAGTGGAGGACAAGAGTCGTCCGCTCTCACAACCACATCATCAAAATGAAAAGAAGTTTGTCGAGTAGTTGAATTCTTTTTCTGACCTACGTGCATTTAACTGCCACAAAACATTTATGTACATGTATATACATATAATATAAAGTTTCAGATCTACTCAATTGTCACAGCAAAGGTTTAAATTCTATGCAATTTACAGCAGATGACAATAGCCTTATAGTCAATGACACATATCGTATTGTTCTGTCTTCAATATCCATGTGTGGTGTAATTTAAACATCCCTCAATCCTTTTTTTCTGCTTTTAAATTTATTTACTCAACAGCCACTGTGAGCAATAACATATTCTAGGAATGTGGAAGATTTACTATAAACAGAGTGTTGTCAAGCTTTCAGCTCTTGGAAGAATTATTTGAAACAAAAAACTGTGTTAAAATTCTCCCAAATGAGACACTTGTTCAACAATATTGTTTTATTTCTATGCAAATATATATTTTTTCGTGAATATATATGTAGTTCTATAAATTAACAAACTTTTAAAACTTGGGATATGATTCGTTTAATTAACAAAGCGACAGGTATGAAACATAGTTCTTATGATAATGAAGTATTTTTGCATTAGGTATGTCTAATTTGCATTGTACTACCGGAGTATTCAATGTTCTGGTTACAGATATTAACTAAGTTTAAGAGTTTGGGATTTGAGGTCCTTTTTCAAATAACTAACTAACGCCTTATCCAATAACCCTTAGCATTTTGAATAACAGTTCTAAGTGAATTGGATGGACGTGGTTCAATTTTCTTTTTCCCTCAATAGTACGACACGTACTTCAGCAGTTATCACGTCTCATTGGTCGATATTACGAAATACTATTCCTGTTGTACACCATAAAAACTAATTTATGAAAATTTGAAACAATTCCTTTCAAGGGTGAAGAACAAAATTAAAACGGAAAACTTCAAAGTGTATAGAGATATCATGAAGTTGAAAATGTAGAACATGTACAATACATTTTATGGAAGTCTATCAGTTAACAATAATATGTAGAAGTAGATAACGTATTGAAAAGATTCTCTTAATGATCTTTCATCGATTTTCTCGTGTTCCAGTTTTAAAACTTTTCCTTAAATGTAAAAATGATTCAGTGTTTTCGATTTTTGTAAATTTTGTGAATAAGATTAAGACTTGTAATTGAATAATACAAAGCTTCAAAAGAATTGATATTATAATTAAAATGAAAAGTGACGTGTCCTGAATATTTCACGAACAAATTTTTGATTAGCTGTTGACGCCTTTCTATTGTTTCTACATCATTCTACATTGCTTTTCTACAAATTACGGCTTCAAGTCGAGATTTTAGAATGATTCAAATGGATACGAATTTTGAAATGGATAAAGAGGAGATATAAATCTTTTCAGCAACGAAATTTATATAACACTTCATTATCTAAACCGCAAACCAATCAATAAAATTTGTCTGGAATCTATTTACAATATATGTATGTATATGTATAAGATTCAATTTGGGGTTTTTGTCGATATATAAAATCCTTAAGCATGCTTCTGGATTTGGTTTTAAGGCATTTCTTTCAACAGAAACTTTGCACTTTTGAATTGCCTTTCTGCAAGTATCCCTGGCAAGATGACTACCATTCTAGCCCCATCCTTTTGTCAGAAATTACTTAAATGAAACTGAACTCATGTTGAACGCACACGTTTTCATCGTAACAATGTCACAGCTCCAAAGATTTGCTGTTCGAGTGTCATAAACGTTCATAACTCTACTCTTAATTTATAGCAGATGAAGAGTAAAACGGTTGAAAATTTATTTCGGTCAAAGTACATTTGATCCCTTAAGGATTTTTGTCTCGAGGCACCCTTCAGTGCTGAGTTTCCTTTTACACAGAAACACATCCTTGGAAATTCTTACTCTTGCAACGGAAAGCTAAATTTTACGATGTTGCCTCGAAAATTCCGTAAAACATCTCAGGAATTGATGCGTTTCAGAGTATGAAATCCTGAGTCTACCATTTGATAGTAGATAGATTTACGGAATTTTCGTTGATGATTATATCGTCGAATTGGAATCCTTCACTTGTACACACACTTAAGGACGATAAAGGAATTTCGTGGGTTAAATGGATCAAATAAACATTTTTTTCTACTTCGCAAGCTTCTTTTATGGGTTTCCTTGAAGGTTTAGCGATTGTATTTTTCACTTTTATGTGATTATTTCATAGGTCTTGGTTGATGGTTACACTATTTAAAGTGATTCAATAAACACAATTTGTTTTAAAAATTTCCGAGTTACTGATATTTGAACGTTTTGAACAAATTTGTTGAGCTACCATCTCTTATTTCTAAAATCCATTCGTTGAATTCAGGAATACTTTAAAACAAAAAGTATGAAAGAAGATGTCGAGAATTCAAACACTTTTTGATAAACAAAAGTTTCAAATTTTTGTGAACTAAACTCATGAAGATACACAAAAGTTTATATAAACTCTTACATTATTTGGGAAATATTTTGCCATTTAAAAATGTAAAAAACATTCGAATTTACACAATAATCTTCCATAAATGTGTTTATTTGTTAATCAAATTGAATTCAAAAATAAAAGCATTACTGTTACAAAAACATGTTGACTACATATTTTAAAAATAAATAGTACAAACATTTCGAATCAAATCTCATACAAAAATGAAAACATCTACAACTCAGACAAGATATGCGCTCATAGCTTCAGCTCCAAAATCAGTTTTATGTTTAGCAAGTGTAACAAAAATCAGGTTGAATTGAAAGCGTTTAAAAAAGAAAACCTTCTGAACAACAAATTGTATCAAAAAGCAATCGATTTGATCTGTGGGGGTTTGCTAGAGAGAAGATTGTTGGAGTTTGAAAAAAAGTCAAGCTCCCCAATGACGGCATGGCGCAATCGTTAGAGTATGCTGCCTTGAACATTTCAAAGATTTCGTTTTTTTATTTTATTTTTCAGTTTCTAGAAGAAAAGTTTCGTCAACTGGTAAACAGATTGATAAAGTTTGTGATGCTGATGCCACGTACCCCAAATTCGACTGTCATGTGACTTGTCCTGTGTACGTATATAAAAACGTTTCTATGAGATATCCTAGATCAGAAGAAAGACGTGCACAATCTGGGTCGCTGATGACAGTGAGGGCTTTAATTCATGTGTCGTTTCGTATGACATTTTCTTTTTTAGTCCTGATTATAGCATTTTGAGGGTAGTAGCCGATGGTTTCGATTTCCATGACTCAAATGTTATAACAAACTATTTGCCATTAACCAATCCTTCATTGAATGAGTTTTGTAGGTAGTGGAAATAATTAGAAATCGTTTAACCATTGACCTCATAATACCTTCTGACAAACAATGTCGTTTACGAATGTGTATGAATCCTGTCTGCATATAGGTATGTATGTAAATGTACTAACTATAGGTACACCACCTATGACTAGCCCATTCTGCAATCAACCCAACCTAGCTCAGTGTTAGCTCAATAAAACGAGTTGTTTACAGCAAATTGACTAGAATATTACATTCTACCCTAGGATAATCCTGGCGTGGCTGGACGCCCTTTACGTTTGTTTTGATGAATCATTCATACTTTGGTGCTTTTATTGTTAGCTACAAAAGGATACAGTCTAGCGAAAAAAAAAAAACCAACAACAACAAAAAATTCTTGATACCTTCGTTCTGGACTCCCACTCTAAACGATGATTGCTGGTCAAGAATAGGAATGAGAACAATTTTTATTTTAATAGCCTTCATATCTCATTCTCTAGAATTCCAGCACGCCTACCAGTTTCCTGGTTTCAGACTAGAAAGAATCCTTTAAGAATTATCCTTTTTTTCACTCTAAATGAGAATTCTTAAATACCTTAAAAGGCTGACCTTAAAGGTACGCGACGAGATACAAGAAGATGAAATCAACGATGTAATTTTCGTTGGAAAAAGATTGACACATCAAGGGATGGATATTCTGGCTAGGGGTTACTTTTTATCCTTGGGATATCCTGATATGAGCTTTGCCCTCAAACGTTCAGTGAACTTTTTTTTCTACTTCCCTTTTTATGATGAAGTTAATTTGATTTTTGGCAGGCAGAGGGCATTCACTTTAAAGTTACGGGAAATTTCGGATGTAAGTGTGAATGTAGATAGATTGAATCATGCGCATTGTATGTACGCGGGACAAACACACACGTTTCCGGTTCTTGTTTCTCCCTTTTTTACTGTTATTTGTCTCCGACATCTAAAAAAGAACATTTACTGGTATTAGTCTTTGGCTAATGTGTAACTAATTAACCCAAACTGTCAAAGAAATCTCACTTTAGAATGTTTTTGCGGTTATCAGTACTAAATAGTACACCATAAACTTGTACCCAACAAAATGTTCTTGATGTCAAACATTTTATACACACGTAAGGGTTAAGCTTGGTTGGTTATTCGAAAGGATATCGGGATATCAAAGCGGCAAGTAATGTGTTATATGGATATTTACTTACACAAAGACAAGTATTTTCAGTAATGTACCGCATAAAGCGGAATTATTTAAAGCACGAAAGCTGTTTTCGCCACTATAGTGACAGTAGAGGCTTCTAGAAAGTCAGCCCTGGACATATACTAATATTCTTATATTGGCTTCATCTCACTCGCACTTTAAGGACATCGTCTTACACATACTCTGTCGAAGAACGACATTTGCACGATATTAAATTTTTCTATGCATGTCATACAACAAACCCAAACCTTGTTCAGAGAATTCTTTGCTCTTTTTACCATACTATGTCTTGGATTCATATTAGCAGGATATGTATTTATTTTTTAATAGTAGTCTTTTTGGTAGACATTCCTCTTTGAATTCAAGAACGTTTTCCTAAGCCTCCTGATGACTGTGCAATCCACAGAAAGGACAATCTTGTTTTTGGAAGCCTATCTCAAACCTTCACTTACTATTTAGATGCAGGAAAGGTAAGGACTTTGAGTCTTAAAATATGGAATACCAGTTGATATGGTTGAATATATAACATAGCCAAGGATAGAAAAAGTAAATTATTATTCGGTTTTGCATGTCCCCATAAGACTTGCGTAGGAACATACTGACAGTTATCTATGTTTGGAGAATGTTAAGGATAACGAGGCAGTTGCTGTAGAGATGGGAAAAGAAAACACATTGAGTATATTCGTTATGATTTCTTATGAAGGTTTCCTTTGAAAAATAAGTCCTCGGGTTTCAAGTGAAACATGAGGATCTTTGAATCCTGGAAAAAAGAAGCAACGTGTTCTTGTTGACCGTATGATTTTGGAATGTTTCATTGACGTATGTCTCGTGCCTGTTAAATAATAAACATTTAATAAACAATCATTTTTGTTGGTGCTCGCTTAATGATATATATTTAACTCGTTTAGTGTTGTGATTTCACTAAAAATTCGAAGCATATAAATTATGTATAGGTACTAGCTAATCATTGTATATGATTTCATGTTAAAGGCTTTTGAACTTGTAAAAATATGTTTTCAAAACATCTTTCATGTTGATAGGAGCTCAAATAATTGCGTACATTTTTGTGGCAAAAAAGCCTTTGGTAGAAAGTATAAAAATTAAAAGGTTCCAAAAGGAAGAAAAAATCAACTAACCCTTTTACTTTAATTCAACCCCTATAAGCCAAATAATATAGTGGGCAAGATTAATACCAAACAAACCGCATTAGAAGTCAAGCACGGTAAAATATTTTGTTTGAAAATAAAAATAAAACCCGAACACAACGAATCATTCTGTTAAAATAGACCATTGAAATTAAGTCTTCTCAAATAATCCCTTAATACTTTCATCCCTAAAATAGGATTTCATGTTACGCTGAGAAAAATTCAATTTCTCATTCGTGTGGTATGGTGAATCAAAAGCTCAGTCTGAAAGAATTATAAGCATAACATAATTGAAAAATTTTAAGGATTTTCTTAAAGTTGTAAAACGCTACATCAACTTTGGTTTTGGGCTTTAGTATTTACTTAATTAAGAAGTGATGAAGACTGAAATATCTCAAAAATATTTTCTAGATATTTATTATTGTGATGAGATACTATTAACTAAAGGATTCATATTACATACAATGTTTCTTCACTAGAAGGTTTTCAAGCAGTATATCTAGTACTTCGTGATATTTGTACCATCCTTAAAAATTTTTCAAATTTATTGTAACAGCAGATTATAAGAACCAATATAAGTGTTCGTGACACTCATTCCTGCTCCTCTAGTAGTACACTCATCAAAGCTTGGCAGACTACATGACCTGGACATAAGAATTTCTTGTCTTTAAAATTCCTGCAGTTGAAGATAAACACATACATCGTTACACTTTGCCGATATTTGAAGCGTTAGTTAGAGTAAGAAATGGACACATACAGAAAAATTCCTTTAGCCTTAGTGAAAGGATTTCCATAGAAGAACCAGAAACAAGACTGCATCTTTCAAATTCAAAAAACGCTAAACTCTTAAGGCACGTCGAGATAACCAGCAGCAGTGAACAACTGAAATACGAAACTTTTTCAACAAAACCACCGTCTGACGAAAATATCCAGATGTTAGATTTCCCTGAAACTTGAACAAATGAATAACTTTTTTTAAAAGTATTTTGAAAAGAAAAGAAAACTAGAAAATAGTTTCCTTACTTTATTCCATGTGAAAATTCTTATATATACCTACATAGATATTCTACATTACGTATACCTCTCAAGGAAATTCTCAAATTTTCACGCAGGTACATCAAGACTGCTTCTTATCAGCTCGTTTCCGGAAAAGTTTTCTATTAACGATATTTCCTTTTTTTGAACATAAACGATTTCCTCTTCAAAAGAAGTTTTTTGTCCTATTCTATTTGCTTAAACTTTCGATAAAAATTATCTGGCAAGACAATCGTTTGGAGAATGCATGTTTGTACTATATAACATCGATTTGTATTCAAACATTTTCAAACGCATGTCGAAAGGAACATCTACTATAAGTGCCAGAGAGTGTCATTGGTCATTGTTTTAGAAGCAATCAAATAAAAAACTTTCAACGTGAACAGCCAAGAGACATCATTGATAGCTTCCTTCTAAAGACATGACGAAACAGGAGTTATTTTTCAAGATGTTGGCGCTGACAGGAAGTACAATTGTTTGTTTAATTTTGAATTAACTGACGACATTAGCCTTAGCAAACCTGAGAATTACAGAAACCAAACTCTTCTTTTCTCCCCAATACCACTCTAATTCATTTGTTAATGCATTTCATGGCCCAGAACTTTCGTTATTTGATGGATTTCCTTAGAGTCACGACACACACTAAAGCTGGGGACTCGTTTGTTCATTAGATGAGCAGGAAACTTGAATTTCTATCCCAAGCACCTCTGTCAGGATGATGGCGAATGGTATTTGAGTGCCTCTAATATCCTAAAAGCGTGTGTCTAGTGAATCCTTGAAAATTTTCTACACAAATAAAGTTGGTGTCAGTTACACGTGTATGGACACGTTCTGTGTCAGGATCTTATATCCTGGCTACGTTAATACGTGCCTCTTGAAACAAATTCACTTCTCGTTGTCGTTTACCATTGCATTGGATGCACTTATTGTTAACATTTCAATGTTCCTGGCACAAAATAGGTTGTTCTATGGTAGTCCTAGTGATGGCAAGAGAAATGAATAGTACGAAGAAAGATGGATGAAAGTCTGGATGAGCCCTGAAAGGGATGAACATTCTATACGAGAGTGAGTAGGCTTTGTATACCAGAACCTGGGTGTGATGGACCTTTAGACGTTGCAGAACGTAGTCTTTTGGGATTACAGTCACTTTTCGGGTGCATTCCGTTTGCTACTTGGCTTCTTCTGTCCGTTCTACTCCCCTATCTAGTAGTGTATTTTTTTGTTTTGTAACTTTTTCCACATGAAAATTTCGTTTTACAACCGTAAAAACATGCTAAAGCAAGTTCATCTTAATGGAACGTGTTCTTGTTGAGACGAATTTCACAAGTGGTTGACAAGGTAATACACGAGTGAATAATGTCTTTCATTTTCCCCAGAAAAAACACTTCGAACATTCTTTGAAGAGACAGAAATTTTAGCCCTTTATCTTGTAGCTCTTTGAGCTTGAATAGCCTTCACAAGGTTCTGTATAGAGAATATAACCGTCTGCATTCTTATGACCACCGAGTCTTTGAATTTATATAATTAAATAAACTATTGCAAGAACTAAACGAACTAAAATTTGATGTAGCGTATCATGGACTCAGCAGAACAAGCAGCTCTTTCAGAGTCGGACAGAGAATCGCAAGGGCATGCGTCATCTCCTAATCCAACACACTACGATGCACGTCGTATCAATGAATATAATGAAGACGGGAAACTGGCAGACGGAGCTCAACACATGGATTTGAGATTCATGAGAAGATTTGAAAGACTCCCTGTCAATATGAGTTTAAGTTCAATTTTGGTTTCCAATGGTATAAGCCTTGGTGCATCAGATGTCAAGTCAGCATTGACGTGGAGCTCTCATTTGGATCCAATATTTGCGAATAACATTGAAAGAGATCCAGCTTTGTCCTGGCAATATTTTGGATCGAGTACTGGTTTTTTGAGGCGATTTCCCGGAACAGCCTGGCCGCCAGAGGGTTCCAAAGGTAGTAAACAGATTCATGACTTTCGTACGCAAAATTGGTTTGTGCAAGCTGCATCATCACCAAAAGATATAGTAAGGATATTATTATTATACTATTTTCTATAATACAATAACATTTGTTTTAGATGATCTTGTTAGATGCCTCTTCGTCAATGTCACAGAAATCATTTGAGTTGGGAAAAGTAACCGCCTCAGCTATATTAGACACTTTGGGGGATAATGATTTTGTGAATCTCTTAACGTTTTCGGATACTGTGAACTTTCCTGTTCCTTGTTTTAAGGACCAAATTGTTAGAGCAGCTCCAGATAACATTAACGAAATGAAAGCAGCCATTAAAGCGGTCAAATTGGAAAACAAAGCAAACTTCACAGCTGGCTTGGAATATGCTTTTAGTCTCTTGCACAAGGTATGTAACACATCATCGGGAAGAATACTTATCTCATGCTATTGATTTAGTATAACCAAAGTGGATACGGAAGCCAATGCAATCAAGCGATAATGCTTATTACAGAAGGAACATCTGAGTCACAGAGTGAGGTAAGAGCAAAAATCTATGCATTTGGAGCATTGGCTGAGACATGCGTTATTATTTCAGGTTATAAAGCACTACAATTGGCCACATATGCCAGTAAGGATTTTCACATATCTAATTGGAAGTGATTCTAGCAGTAAAAGCAACTTACATGACATGGCATGTAACAATAAAGGATACTTTGTTCAAATAAATTCTGTGAAAGACGCCCAAGAGCGTGTCATCGATTATGCTATGGTGATGGCTCGACCAATGGTGATGTACCAAGCGGATCATCCTGTTCATTGGAGTCCAGCTTTTTTAGCTGGTAAATCAAGTGGCCTTGGACGAGATAATGAAAGCAAACGAAGACTTGTCACCACTGTGTCATCACCTGTTTTTGACAGACGAAATCATTCAGTTCGCGTTGCCAATCTTTTGGGAGTTGTAGGAACGGATGTCCCGATAGAAGAAATACAGAAAATGGTACCAGAATATAAACTGGGTGTAAATGGATATTCATTTATTGTTGATAACAATGGGAAAGCCTTATATCATCCTGACCTTCGACCATTAAAAGATGGCAATCATTACGTTGACCAACTTAAACCTAAATATTCTTCTGTTGATTTGACAGAATTAGAATTACCTGACGTTGAGTTCTTTGATGATCACGAGGCGGACGAGGAGAACAAAAACTTTTTATATGATGTTAGTAACTAAACTTACTTTCTAGATATATCAAATTTATCAAACAGTTATCCTTTTTACAGATGCGTGAAGACATGGTTTTTCAAAAGGAAGGTGAAACCGAATTCACGGTCCTTCAACATTTAGATAACATGAAGAGAGTAACGTCGAGGACGTTAAGGTAAAGTGTTTTTGGATATTGAAATCCATGAACTAGTTTCATTATTCTATTACAGATACTTTTATGGTCCAATTGAGGGAACACCCTTCACATTGGCCTTAGCACTTCCCGATAAATATGGTATTCACGAGCTCGTCTCCCAGGAAGAGATTCGTCATGCAAGGAGTAATGGTAAGATTGTCACAGATTAAGTCGTGTTAATATTTGAATATAGAAATTTTCCATATTGCAGTAACTGAATATTTTAAGGGAGATAATTGGAGAGTTCACCCAGATTGGGTTTATTGTGAATACAATAGTATAAGTGATCTCGAGAAAGAACGAGAGAACTCGGGTGAAGTGCTGTCGCGTGAACAAGAACCAAGTTTCTCTACACCTGAAGAACAAGTTCTGCATTTCCTAACCCGTGCTGGGAAGCCTGGATGGAAGTGGATGTCTGTGAGTAGATATTTTGAAATCTTAACTTCATGATGTGTCCAATTGTAACCAACATCTGTTTTGTTCGTCTCTTTACCAGCCCAACATTATCTTAATTACTGTTCAAGTACAAACTAATATTCTAAAAACAATTTACATATTTTAGGTAAGGCCACGATCTCCACAGCCACACCATGGCGCTAATGGTGCTCCAATGGGGCATTATGCGCAATTTTTAAATGGTGGACAAGGGTCTAGGAAGGCAGAACCGTATTATTGTGATCGAACTTTATTTCAAAGTTTAGTACGTGATGCAATGGTAACTGAAGGACTCGACAGCCCAATGCATCCTCCCAGGAAGGAGAACAAACAGTACGTTCGGTTTATATATTCATGTTATTTATTTGAAACTAATTCATAATTATTACAATTCATGTCACTTTAAGTGCACCAGAAAAAATTATTAATTTAAAAACAAATATTTTTAAGTAACGCACATTGCACGATTATTTCATTTCAAATTTTCTTTTTTTCCCTTCCAATTTTAACTGAATTGTATAGTCCGATCGCCACATTGATGGCTCTTCTGCACAGGTAAAATTAATTATTGCGTTTGAAATCTTCCCCAAATGCTAAAGCTGACCGTGATTATGGTAAATTGTTGAAAAAGTATTGCTACATACATCAAACAAGTAGTTGTAGATTGTATGATATTCCAAGGATCTATTGCAAAATATTGTATTAGCAGATATATCGCCAGGAATTCTTAAATTACATTCTGCAAATATTTCGAAAAATTTTTAGATTTGATAAAAAATGAAATATTTCTTGTCGATCAAATGTAATTATTGGATTTGAGAATGTATAACATGATGCTTAAGATTTGCTCTTAAAAAGGTAGATGCCAAGATTTTCATAGATATCATAAATGTTTCTCTTATTATAAATCCAAATAAAAGCAAGTTCTAGACAACATATGGTTTCTAAGTTGCTAACAAACATTTTAACATAAGTAAAAGGAAAAGCTGTTTCTATGTCTTTATCAATGAGCTTCAAAAGTTCTCTGCAGTTCCTTATTGTTATGCAAATCCAACGCTAGGAAACAACTTTGACGATAAATAAATTTAAATATTTATCTAGTATATAATATTTAAGGGAAATCTGGAAGATATAAGTTGTATTAATTTCTTTGTTACAATTTAAAAATAAACACTGTTCATAAGCTAACAAGGACGGAGGTAAATATATGGTGATCATCACATTATTTCCTACAAGCTGTCGGCCCGGCCGTAGCCTTAGATTTTGCTGAAAAAATTTGGATGAACTTTTCGATCGAGCCTTTTCATGTTTCTAACATTATTGTATTTCTTGCAGCCAAGGATATCAAATGTTCAGCGTGAAGACATCTTTTGTTGCAACACGTTCTGGACTCTTGCGATGGGTGGATCATATTGAGCATTCTGAAGATTCACCAGAACCGTAAGATATATCAGCCACCAAACGAGAGTCAAGCCTTTCATTTTCAACGTTTTCTTTCTGTAGACATTTCAGTGAACAGAATGCCCGTGCTATGGACATGAGCTGGTACAAACGAGCGGTTGATCAACATAACACCGAGCCCGAGAGCTTTGTGTTTAGCGTGCCGTTTGATTCTGGTTACACAGGGAAAAATAACGCTACAGTTGTCACTGCAACCCATGCAATATTCATTGAACATCGAGGGCATAAAGCTCCAGCTGCTGTTGTTGGACTACAATTTCAACATGATTCACTTTCAAGACACTTCATTAATATAACATCAGCGGTAATTATACAAAACTATTCATAAAGCATTAACATAATATACTATGATTGAATAGTGTACTGGAATGACTGGCTGTCGAAAAACGTGTGCTTCAGATGAATTGGACTGTTATTTGTTAGACAACAATGGTTTTGTTATACTCTCAGAAAACACAGAGCACACAGGGAAATTTTTCGGACAAATCGATGGAACCATCATGGATTCTCTCGTGCAGGATAGAATTTACAAAAAAGTATCTGTAATGGACTATCAAGGTGTTTGCTCTGATAAGGGAACCTACACTGCTGCTGGAAGTCGAATACGGTTTCCAAGGATGATTTCATGGATTTTGAAATATATTACAACATTCAGTGCTACATGGTTGTCGCTTTTCCCGCATCCAATATCATCGTGGGCACATGATGACGGTGGATATGGTTATAATGATGAAGATTTAGATGATCCGGGCTACAGCGAATATGATACCTTTGGAGATTACCGTGGATTAGATGATTTTGAGGAAGAGTTCACTACACCAGACATTGTATGTTGTCGTTAGAGAATATAAGCGCTTACTAATATTGGTTAAGAAATTCTTTGTTCCTTTGCAGGAACGAACAACCCCACCTCCTAAGGCACAAACGGAAACTGTTGGACCAAGAACAATTCCTGATCCTCAACATGCAAGATCCTGCGATCTTCGAACAGATCTTTACGTTTTACAACCAGATAGACTTAATCAAAGTGGACAAAATCATCCGTTGAAGGTACCGTAATGAATTTGTTAGTTTCAACAGGTTTTAAAAGCTTATTTCAATGTATTTAATTTTTAGGGAAAATTAACAAATTGTCATTCTTCGGGGTGTGAACGTCCGTTCAGTGTACAAAAAATACCACACAGTAATTTGATCCTGCTAGTGGTCGATACACTATGTCCATGTGGGACAAAACAACTAAGCATCGAAGCTGTAGAGGCACCAGGAGGAATTGGTAAGTAATTAAATTCTACTCATAATGATTTAGTACATATTATTACAACAAATAGTACGGTGAATTGAATAATAGAATCAATTTTGATTTAAAAATCCAGATAAATTAAAGAAGAAATTGTAATTTTTAGGAGCATGTAGCGCTCGCAGACTAAACCGTGAGAATTTGAAAAGAAATCGACCTGCAAAATGTATAAGCTATCATCCAGAAGAAGTGGAAATCCAACAGTGTGGGCGAGCTAATAATATTTTCACCAAATCAGTAGTTATTTCTCATGTTATTTTGTTAATTGTAACATTATTAGCGTGATACTAAAATTTAATGTTATAAAATTATAAATTTATGTAGACAAATGTTTGTACGATTAATACATTGAGGAGAAAAAATGTATTACATATTGTAAGCATTTGGATGCATGACTTATAGGAAATAGTTAAAAATAAATTATTTTAAGATACGAATACAACAACTAAATCAAAATGAATGAAACATCTTTAATACTAAATGACATTATCATAATAATTAAAAACTAATGAAAACATAAAAAATTATATTGAAAACACTAACAGCTTGCTGTTTTGCTGTAAGTTAATTTTTAAACGATTAAAAGGTTAAAGACAACTTTATCCTGAAAGTGTGATTATGTTATGGTAGTAATTCATTTTAAGTATTTTTATTGATTAATTGTTAGTAACAAATACAAAAGAATAAATATAACTTTTAAGTACAATATGATAATTTCTGTAAATTGTAGTTAAATTATGGTTATTTGAAGATAAAATTAAAAGATAAACAGTCTAGCAAATAAATTAACATTACACACACTTTAGTAAATCATTAGAGCTTTTTTATATGCAAAGTAAAATTTAAAACAAATTGATATGGACATCATGATGAAGGATTGTAAAAAATAAAAGTATATCTAAATTTTATAATAAATTCATTATTGAATTTATTTATGCACTTCAAAAAATTGGCAATTAGAGAATAATTTAATTTTTAAGGGTTAAAAACAATTAAAAAAATTTGCAATTATGAAACAGAAGTGAAGGATACATATGGAACACTTTTTGTCATTGATGGTTTTGTTTTAAAATTTTGTTTTAATTATTTCTTATCAAACATTTAAAATAACAAAGGGGCCATTAAGGATATCCAAAATTTTTACTAAACGATTAAGTCAAATATAGCTTGTAGCTCTCAACCCTCTATAATTTAACAACGTAAGAAATCATAAGGCAAAGCGAGATTACATATGTTGTCCTTATATAAGATTCCTTTGAAATTTTTAAACACACAATTTTACATAATATTGTGATGAACGTGCGGTTTTCTTATTTTCATAGAAAGTTGCCTGGTTTGTATTGTTTAGGAAAACCATTATTGTTTCAAACATTTTTGATTTTTGATAATATACTATATAATTTTCCTGTATCTCATTCGATAAATTTTTCAAATATTTCTTGAATTGTCCTGAATTTAATTTATTTTTATTTATAATTAATAATAAATTCTTTTTCAAATATTTTCGAAAGAAAATTAAAACCGTCCAAAATTTCTGATTCGTTACGATGGTACCAAGAACTTGTTCTTTTAACATTTTCCATGTGACTTTCAAACTACATTTGGAAAATTTTTAAAATAAACCAATATACTCATAGTAGCTAGAATTCCAACTTCTATGGTTTAATTAAATACATATATGTTACAATATCAATTTTACGGCTGCTTTCATGCTAAATGTTAGTTACACGTTCAGTATTCTTTCAAAAATTTATAATATCAAGAGCGTTATGCGATTAAACAAAATCGATTAAAAACTTTTGTCAAAAGTATTTTTAAATTTATTTTGAAATTGAAATAAAAACAAGTGATTTATGAATGACTATTGTAACTTAATACAAATTGTCACAAATGGGACCATCGTCTTAGCAAAATGTCTTGGTGCCAGCACTTTATTTCCTTGGATCAAATTATGAATTCAACCACGATGGCAATGTAAGAGACTATATTTTCCTTCACGAAGTTTCTATACATACCCTAATATGTAATTAAATAAAAATGTGAGTAATTAAATATTAGTTTCAATTCATTTACTAGACAATAATTAATTAAATCAATTGAAGATTTTCAATTCGTGCATAGAACGAATTGTTATTAAGTAAATTAAAGCAAAACCAACAATATAATTATATATAACTATAAAAACATAAAATGAAAAAATCCACTAGTTATTTGTTAGTCAAAGTGAAATGATGGAAGTCAGAGTTAAAAAGTTAAAAATGTTTAGTGAAAATAATTTAAATTTAAGATACTAAATTATGTTGAAGGAGGAAATGGAAACTATTATTATGAAAATTGTGTATAAATTGAAGAAAATAT
Source organism: Chrysops caecutiens (assembly GCA_963971475.1). Classification (NCBI taxonomy): domain Eukaryota; kingdom Metazoa; phylum Arthropoda; class Insecta; order Diptera; family Tabanidae; genus Chrysops; species Chrysops caecutiens. Next base: position 51,869,640 of record OZ020569.1, read on the forward strand.
ATGACATTAAGATATATAAATTTATACCCAAAATAATTTATCATCTAAGGATAATTATGACGTAATTAATAGGATAAATTTCTTCATGATAAATTGGCAGTAAATTTTTGTACAAAAGATATATGATTAATTAATTGTACTATAAATTTAAGTTAGAAAATTGAGTAAAATTACATTTAAAAATCTTCACTCGCCGTGTGAACAGAAGTTTGCCCAAACAATAATATTGAAAATAAAAGAAAATATTCACAAAAATTAACTATCAAACGTGTCTCGAAAATCTAAAATGGCCAAACTCTTAAACTTAAAATTATGTAATAAAAAAACATTATTCCTTAACTATTTATAGTAAAAATAAAATAAAAAACTTATTGAAATTTTCAATTTTCCGTGACTTGTTCAAAATTACTTAATATTAAAACTATCGGACTCAAAAGCATTAAAAGGAAGGCAAATTGTATAGTAAATTAAGAACGAAAACAAAAATATGTAAGAATTTTTCAAATTAACTTTTACAGGGCTTAAAATATTTCAAAAATATGGAGTTGTTGATGTCAGTTTAATTTGAATGGAGCTAAGATAACGAAAGCAATAAGAAAACATGATATCAAGTTCAATTAAGGATGGTTGGTTAATTTTATTAAACGACATATCTTGATTTAGTTCAAAAATCATTCAATATCATTCGAATTTTATATCTACAAAGCAACGAACGTGTGTTGGCCAAACTCGTTCATTTTTAGAAAATTTAACACCATCATACCAAGCAGTGTTAAGGTCTTGCTGGGGGAACTTGTTCAATATTCCTTAGAGTCCTAGTTTCTGCAACGTGAAGAATATTTGGAAGAAAATGATTTCAGTTTTGCTTCAAATAACCACTAGTTTCAAACCAACTTACATGTATTAAAAAGATCCCCAAGCGTACATAATATCAGTTTAAATTTTATCAGAAACTAAAATACCCACCGTGCCAAACACATGTTCAACAGTTATCGTTTTTTATTCACCAAACGCACAATTTTAATTCATACCCTATAACACAAGGTTCATTCAATTAACCATATCAAATATTCAAATAAATAAACATAAGCTAATATAACTCATGAAAGACATAGTACGAATTTCAAGTCTTAACTCTAATGGATCAATTTTAATTTCATTATAATTCGAGATATTAGCTATAAATATATACAGCTATCATTATTAAACTCATTTTACGACATGAAGATAGGGTCATATTTAATTTTACATATCCTAAAGGAGTTGGAATCGAATGTATTTTTAAAATGTGTATATAAAACAAAATATGTCACAATGGAAAACAAAATAAATTACACTAAACGAAAAAGTAAGAATAATAAATGATATTACCGGACCCAACTATACCATTTAACTTTCAATAATACAAAAACAAATCATACCTTCATATATTCCACTACATGTTATTATATAAAATAATTAATAATGTTAATAAATAAAAGAAAATAAATACAAAAACAAAAAAATGTCATTCCTTTATATCATGTAAGCTACTAAAATTGCGATAATTAATGTAAAATACTTCGTATCTATACTTGTAAATTTAAGTTTAATTTCGTCAAACGAAAAGCGTTAAATTTGTTTGAGACACATAAATTTATAGTATGAGTTTAAATTGTAGGTATTTAAAATTTTTCATAATTTCTTATCACTTTAAAATCTTTCAAGATATTGAAGTTGATTTAAATGTTTTCTTATAAAAATTATTTCCTAAAGAACGCGTAATTTGCTCTAAAAATTTCTGTGTCTTAAACCAATAAAAATGTCTTCCATATCTGAGAAAGAGATACTGTATTAGGGGAGGAAAGGTGAATAATATGATAAAATATTTCATTCATGAGACAAAACTACTTGAAAGTTAAAAATATTTACATATATAGGAAGAAATTTAAGTAAAATCAAATCATGTTTACATAAAAAAATGAAAATTTAAGTGAAATGTTGATAAATATAAATTTAAAAAATATGCCAGCTGTCATGAGGATGAAATAACTTTGTTGTTTTGTTAAATTTTCCATCAATACACTTAAAATGGCTCAGTAATATTAAAATAATTTTAAAAAATTTATCTTTTAAGAGATTGTTGAATTAACCTTAACAAACACTCGAATGAAATTATATCAAATACAAGACATCCTTTTTAAAAAAATATTTTTATTTTATTCTGCTTTACATTAAAAAATTTGTGTGGTTGGAAATTAGATTGACGCTTTTATTTAAGAGGAAATAAAAATTTGAAAATGTCACCCAATTGTTCATTGCTTGCTATAAATTTTGTAGTTTTCATGCAACTTTGAAAAATGTTAAAATATCCATATAAGTGGAAGTTTGTGAGACAAAGTACTCTTAAGCGTTTTTCTTATAATTAACCGATGCTTGTTACACTGAGGTCATTCACGGTAAAGACAGCTTTATGCGCTACATTAAAATGGAATAGATGTACAGTGTAGAATATTTCAGTTAGCTTTGTATGATGTGTGAAAACCATTGATCAAATAGTGATCCTAGAAATTCTTCTCTTCGCAACTCATTTTATATCATTTTGTTTTCCTTGTTCAACACAATGAGGTCATTTATAGGGTATGCACATAGGTTACTTAAGCTTAATAATAATAATGAATCACCAGGTAAGCATAAAGAAAGTACCGGGATGATTCAGTTATTGGAAAATAGGAAGTTTAAACCAAATTGCTCAAAATGTGACAACAGATTGGAATTACAGAAAGCGTCGATCTTCTTTCTTTCGTAAAATTGCTCAAAACTGGCTCATAACACATCACAATTGTGTCAATAACACACAATTGTTACTATTATAAATTCTGCTTAACATTAAACATGTACAATGGTATAAATTCTAAAAATAAATCTTAATTTGACGTTTTAAGTTTCTGTACATACGAAATAGAATTAAACCAAACTCACTATCATTATATTAATAAAAAGTTTACCTAGAACGATCGATACAAAGGCAATGTACACAATATTAAATAAATATAATACTCTACAGGATTACATTAGATAGTTTGTGTGTTTTAAAAGGAAAATTATGAGAAATACAAGATAAAGTGTATATGGAATGATTAATTGTTAAAACTTAATTATGTTGTATACTTAATGTACGTATAAAACATAATTAAATCAAAAGATGCAATAAAATCGAATTGTTATTAAGTAAATAAGTTCAAATAATATTATCAAATTTATTTGTTATTTCAATCAACTTCAACAAACTACACCACCAAATTATTATTTAGTGTAGATCACAATATTAATTAAAATCTTTTTATGTATGTAATTGTGTTTATCATTTGAATAGCATTTGTTTAATACCCCACAAGAAGCATCAAATAAATGAATATCCCATTACTCGTATTGAAAATTATTTCCATACCTAAAATATTGTTTTTCCCTTGCAAGAGAAACTGCTCTTGTTGACCAAATTGCCAATATCGTTATATTGATATTTGCTCCCTATACCTATTTTCTTGGAAATATGCTACATTTACATTTTTGTCAAATTTATCTTCGATACATACTTGTTTTAGGCGCAATATCATGTAATGAACAGTTGGAATTTTCTTAAGAACTAAATAAACTACAACAGATTTTGGCACATGTTGGAGATCAGCCTTTTTCTTCAATTTTATTTTGAAATTCAGCTCGAAGCCATGAATATGTAACTTCTTCTGGATAATCAAATTGAGTAAGACCTAAATGTAGCATCAAATAATTGACTGCAGACCGTAGAAAAGCGACTTTCCGCATGAATCTCTCGTCAATTGGGACATTTTCTCCAGTACTCTTACTACTACCGGGTGCACATTCGAATGAAATATTATCATCTGCCATTATGACTTGATGTGATGTTTTCCGTCTGTTTTTCTTTTTCCCGGGTGGAACTGTGGATCCTTCTGATTCGTTTGTTTGCAGTTGTGCTGATTTAAGCGACATAGTGTCTAAGGAGCTCTCCTCCTCATCCTCGATCTGAAATAAGACGCGATCAATATTACCCTAATTGCAAATTGCTTCTATCCTTACAAAGATTCCTTTACTCGTACTGGCTCCAATATTCATGTTTTATTTGTCTTTTTAATTTCTAAATTGAACAGCTAGGCAGAATTGATTACAGATTTTGACAGCTAGTTGATTGTCGATTTCCTCAGTACTAGATCAAAGCAACTCAGAGTAACATCTGGCAAGAATTGTCGTGTACAAAAACATGCCAAATGCTTTCATTTTTAGAACATAAAACCCTTCAATGATTGTCTGTGCTTCAATGGCGATGTTCCAGAATAGAATTCCTTCCCTCTTTGTAATTTGTAGTTTTTCCGGTTGGTGTGCTAAGCAGTTATCACATGTTATTAAATGGAAACGAAAAATTCAAAAACTAAGCTTTTTATGATTCTTGGAAGGAAAATTTTTCATATAAAATAAAATTTGTCCTAATATTAACTGTAATTACTGTACCTAATTTATGTTTGGGTAATCACTATTCTCTGTAGTTATGAATAGTAGAAATTCATTCTGTTTTATGTGCACAAGAAAATTTTATGGAAATTTTATGTGATCACAGAGGCGTTGGCTTCGAATGACCTCATTCGCGTTTTTGAAGAAAACGTTCATCCTTTTTTGAAAATGTTTATCCACAAAAAAGATAAGGAGATTCTCTTGTAAGGCGGTGGGTAGACTAAATGTGATGTAAAACCCTTCAATGGCGATGTTAAAGAACAGAGTTCCTTCCCTCGTTGAGACTTGTAGCTTCTGTAGCATAACAAGAAGAAATAATTTTCCAATAGATATAATGATGTCATAATCTCTAATGTTCTAATGTTAATATTCAAATTTGCTGTTTGGACCAAACAATCTTGATTTGTCGAATCTCCAAGTCAAAACACAGGAAGTGGATAATTAACGTGTATAGTCCTAGATATATTTGTTCGGCACTTATATTTTTATTCATTATTTTGATTCTAGTGAACAACACTTAAAACATTCCGAAAATTATCTTATTGTCTTTGCGACAAAACTTTGTTCTTTGATCTATCGTGCTCTTCTTGTGTCCAGTCGGCGAAGTGGTTAACACCAGCTTCCCAGGAAACTTCACCAGCTCTATATTTCTTGTTGTGCTCCTCTACTTTGCGCACGGTTTCAACATAGAGACTTTTACGCATGGCATCTTCTGCTGGATCAGGGTAGGATTTGTTAAATTTAACCTGTTAAAATAATTTTTTGAAAATTACAGATGGAACTTCAAAAATCTCGGTTTCTTACTTTATACGCTGCCCAGTCTGAGTCCAAGTCTGCCATACTTGTTGCCACAATCACACTCGCAATAAACAAAGCCACAAAGTATTTCATTTTCTAAAGTTTGAAAACATTATTAAAGTCACAAATTTTTTAAAATAAAAATTCCTACCAAAATTTTCTATAACGTCTTATCAGACCGAAAACAGAAAGAGATTTGAGCTGCAGACGTTCTTGCGGAAGCATTTATGCAGCTATTTCTGTTTTTCCAAATTCTGGTGCGGCCACTAAGGTCAAATTGTTTTACAGTGATAAATGTTAACATTCAACCTGTAATGACTTTTCCAGATTAAAATAAATCGAATATTTCAGCTAAATAATAACATAGACTGATAACTCTTAACACAACCTTATCATTGATGCAACAAATCTCACTGCTGGTACATATAATAAAACTTTAAAGACTTTTGTTGATGATATTCTTATCAATTATTTGTCCCTGTTGTCATCATTAATTCGGCAACTGGTTTATCTTATTGTTTAATCACCCATATGCCGCCCAAACTGTCAACTCGCGTGATATTAACATAACGCTAGCAATTATTAAGTGATTTAAAAACATATTAGATTTTATGGCAATAGCACCAGTCCGGTAAAATCTGAAATATTTCTTGATATAACAGCAGAGTATACGACAAAAAAATGTTGAACCTTTCAATCACATTTCAATTGTAGTGTGTCAAACAGTCTCCGAAGCCGCTATTTTATTTTTGTTAATATCCCTTGTCATTAGTACGACATCACTCTATAACATTTGTCATAGTCAATGCACTGAAAATGTATTGAGCTTCATTTTATGTAATTCAATTTACGGTTACTGTCCATGTTTTTTCATTAGTTAGTCACAATTGTGAGATATGTATCTGTAATTTAGCTTCGCTCAAATTATGAGGCATAATATCCAACGAGGAGTTTCGCGTATATTATAACAATCTGTGTTTAACCCTAGATTCATAAACATTCGTCTCACAGACCGCGCAAATCTCGTAAACCGTTATAACTTTCAGAATGAAAGAGATAGAAAGCTCAACTCCTACCACGTTCCCAGATGACTTATTGTCTCATTTTGCGCCGGTTGTATGCGAGGGCGCGTGTTTATGACGAGTGTTTATGAATAGTGTTACGATTTTACATAATACAATGAATAACAACAAGAAACCCATGTCCCGAAGATCGTATATAAAAGTAGTATCCACAAAACTGTGTGATGCTTGGTTACTTCAGCGCCGTGAAATGCCCACTCTGAAGCGGTGCCTAAAAGTGAAGATTGCTCAAGCACAACCCACAGGATCACAGAAAAAAATTTGTGGTTTCTGTGATTATAAAAAACGGTGAATGACCAGGTTTTGTTGTACTCAATGCAAAAAATTCTTGTGTATGGATCAGCGAGGAATATTATGTGTTGATTGCTCAGAATAGCTTTTTTCTCATATCTATTTAATTTACTTATTGATCAATAAGCAACATTTGAAATTCGAAAGTATTTTGATGTATTTAATAATGAAATCATCAAAAAAATATATTCGTCTGAGAGACGAATGTTTATGAAGAGTGTATCTGCCAAGTATGTTTATGAATCTAGGGTTAACATAAATTCAATGGCTTTGTTGTGTAGAGCGGAAAAAAATTTAAAATTTAAAGAAACCAAAGCAAATGTAGAATTGTTGATAACAAGTCCAACTTTGATAAGAACTTTGTAGGAAAACTGTTTGCTATAAAAATATCAAAAAGAAATGTTTTCGATGGGAATACATTTATTATTCAGTGATTTTCAAGGAAAAAAACTGAATATTTTGAAAAGTTTCATTTTGATTACAAATTCTAATTTCGAAGCCACATTAGTTGAAAACTGAAAAGTGCAATGAGTAACAAAAGACAATGAAAAATCCGAATTCGAATTTCAAAAAGCTTTTTAGAACTTCCCGTTCCGGATTGTAAATCAACCATCAGTATTTGAAAAGTTCGAACGCCAGTCGAATTATTTGGAGCAATTTTTTTCTCAAAAGCATGACATTTTTTACGGCAGCATGCACAATCAATGTTATATCCGTACTTTCATCCTTCGACAATTTTACCAAAATGATAGTGTTTCAATATCGTTCCCGGGCAAAGGCTGGTCTCAGGAAAGGGAAGTTGTTCAGTAGAAAATTTCGTATCCGCATAGATTGGAAATTGCTGGAATTTACGCTTCAATGAATTTTAGGTTACACTTTCAGAAAATTGAAATTCATCTTAGTTATGAGGTAGGCATTTCATCAAAATTCATCGTAAAACTTGCTCTTGCATGAAGTGGTCCGAGATGTAACCGGGTTACTCTATAGATTTCCAATATTCCTGCGATAAGTTAACTCATCTCACCACGCTGGCCGTGTGTATCTTGTTGTACAGGATTTAGTGGTTTTGACCTTTCAGTGATGAAAATTGATAGAATCATGGATTGGGGAATTAGAAGGAAACCAAGATTGAGATTTTCAAATATTTACGATTGAGTGGTACAATTCTGCCCTCAAGCTAATTCTATTCTGTAATATCAATTCTAATCATGCTGAGTGCAAGTATATAAATTTTAATTCAAGGTAAATGCATGGCAACTGAGTTTCCAAAGTAGGAAATTCCATAGTACAGATTGTCATAGCAACCAAGAATTTGTTAGTTGCAACTACTTAAATCAACGTACTTGTGCAATATATAAAAATTTTAAACATAAAATTTTGAACAAGACAGTAAGAGCTGTTCAAGAATCGTAATATTAGTTTTCAATCGATTTGGTTAAGGTTTTCCTAAACATCACAAAAATGTTAGAAGCAATGAAACGTTCGGCTATCAAACGTATTACCAAAGAGGAGATTCGAAAGTCATGCAAGGATAATCACTTGTATCATACTCCAGAACTGAATGATGTTTTATATTTGCACTACCAAGGTAAGTCATAACTGGGCACGAGAATAGTTAAAAGGTTTGAGACGATTTCTATCTATCACAGGATACGACAAGATTGAAAGCCTTGAGGAATATTCGGGACTCAAATGCCTTTGGTTAAACTCAAATGCAATATCGAAAATTTGTGGTTTAACAAGTCAACCAAATCTTAAGTGCCTCTTCTTGCAACAAAACTTAATAAATAAAATTGAGAATTTGGAAATGTGCCCAGAGCTGGATTTATTAAACTTATCTCACAATCACATCAAATGCGTTGAGAACTGTGGTTCGGATGTATTGCCAAAGTTGTCAAGTTTAGACTTGTCATATAACTGCTTGACAACCGCAAATAGCTTGGAAGCATTGAAATCATGTTTGAAGTTGAGTGTTTTGGATATATCAAATAACAGAATCGACGACATTCTGGTTGTGAAGGTAGTACCGGATTTATGATTGGTTTTAATGCTCACCAACTTTTGTAATTGTCATTCGCAGATACTTGCTGGAATGCCTGAATTGGCAGTCCTAAATATGATGGGAAATCCAGTCGTTTCTATGATCCCTCAATACAGAAAGACCTTGATTTTGGAGTGTGTAAGAAACAGTGTTTGGAATGTGTTTGATGTTCTGTTATAAAAATTTAATTTGTTACAGGTAAAACTGAACTATTTAGATCAACGACCTATAGATGAAAGGGATAGAGCTTGTGCTTTAGCTTGGTGCGTATAATTACTTTTAAGGGTATGAATATCTTACTCTTGTACTATTCAACTATCGTTTTTGCAGGAGACGTGGAGGCTATGAAGCTGAACAAAAAGAGAATGACCGTTGGATTAAGATGGATAAGGACAAAATGTATCAGAGTGCAAGAGGTAAAATAGTATTCAAATCAAACACAAAACAAATTATGCCTTTTTGTTAGACACTTTACGCCATCGAAGGGAGGCAGAGAAAAGGAAAAATGACGGTGATGTGTCAATAAGAGAAGAGCTTTGCTTAGGAGACACTTTCGTTGGTCGTACATTTTCTGAAGACGCTTCGGGCATGGATAGGCCTCATAAAAAAAGTTCCTTAGATCCTTGTGGCAAATTTCCAGTGGTATTGAAAGGGAGCAATTCTTTCGAAAATGAAGAAGGCGCTCAAAACCTGGTCATCACTGAAGATGATGAACTATCAATTGGCTGTGGGAGCTGTATGTCTATTGATGAAGCAAGACCGATCAAAAGTTTGAATAGCTCTAAACAAGTTGAAGTTCCGTCCCCATTGGAAGAAGGTACCTCTATTGATGCTAACAAACAGGATAGAAGCAACGAGTCGAAATTTGATGATCCTCCATCATCAATCGTTGCTCCTATTGATGTAGAGGAATCTACTGATAAGCAGCTTACATCGCCATTGACAGAAAATGTGCCTATTGCTGTAGAAAATCAATCTAGAAGCTTGACCGAGGCTAAAGTTAATGAAGAAGATGATGAACTATCAATTGCCTTCGAAAGCTGTTGTTCTATTGATGTAGCAATACCGGACAAAAGTTTGAATAGCGCTGAACAAGTTGAAGTTCCGCCGCCATTGGAAGAAGTTACCTCTATTGATGCGGAGAAACAGGATAGAAGCAACGAGTCCAAATTTGATGATCTTCCATCATCAATCGTTGCTCCTATTGATGTAGAGGATTCTACTGGTAAGCAGCTCATATCGCCATTGACAGAAAAAGTGCATATTACTGTAAAAAATCAATCCAGAAGCTTGACCGAAGCTACAGTTAATGAAGAAGATGATGAACTATCAATTGCCTTCGAAAGCTGTTGTTCTATTGATGAAGCAATACCGGACAAAAGTTTGAATAGCGCTGAACAAGTTGAAGTTCCGCCGCCATTGGAAATAGTTACCTCTATTGATGCTGACAAACAGGATAGAAGCAACGAGTCGAAATTTGATGATCCTCCATCATCAATCGTTGCTCCTATTGATGTAGAGGAATCTACTGATAAGCAGCTTACATCGCCATTGACAGAAAATGTGCCTATTGCTGTAGAAAATCAATCTAGAAGCTTGACCGAGGCTAAAGTTAATGAAGAAGATGATGAACTATCAATTGCCTTCGAAAGCTGTTGTTCTATTGATGTAGCAATACCGGACAAATGTTTGAATAGCGCTGAACAAGTTGAAGTTCCGCCGCCATTGGAAGAAGTTACCTCTATTGATGCTGACAAACAGGATAGAAGCAACGAGTCGAAATTTGATGATCCTCCATCATCAATCGTTGCTCCTATTGATGTAGAGGAATCTACTGATAAGCAGCTTATATCGCAATTGACAGAAAAAGTGCCTATTGCTGTAAAAAATCTATCTAGAAGTTTGATCGAGGCTAAAGTTAATGAACAAGATGATGAAGTATCAATTGGCTTCGCGAGCTGTGTTTCTATTGATGAAGCAATACCGGACAAAAGTTTGAATAGCGCTGAACAAGTTGCGATTCCGTCTCCGTCGGAAGAAATTACCTCTATTGATGCTGACAAACAGGATAGAAACAACGAGTCCAAAATTGATGATCTTCCACCATCAATCGTTGTTTCTATTGATTTAGAGGAACAGACATGTACCATGATCGAATCTACTGATGAACAGCTTATATTACCATTGACAGAAAAAATGCCTGTTGATGTGGAAAAACAATCTAGAAGTTTTATCGAGGCTAAAGTTAATGATCAGCCATCACTAGAAGATGTCCCTAGTGATGTAAACAAGCAAGCTAGAAGTATGATCCAAGATGAAGATAAAGGTTTCCCACCGTCAGTGAATGAAAATGTTTCAATTGATGTGAGGAACCCGGAGATAAATTTAATCATTTGTGAAGATGGTGACGTTCCACTGCCCTTGATAGAAGATATGACTAGTGAAAGGAAGAAACGGTCTAGAAATATGATCAAGGGTAAAGATGGTGATCTTCCACCGCCCTTGGTAGAAGATTTGACTATTAATATGAAGAAACAGGCTAAAAATATGATCAAGGATAAATATGGTGATCTTCCAAAACCATTAATAGAAGATGTGACTATGGATATGAACAAGCGGGCTAAAAATATAAACACTCTTAATGACTCAGGGTATAAACTTTATGACGATTTCGAAACAATCCTTAGAGAATATGAAACAGGCGACTACGAGGTTGTTCCTTATGAGATAGGAATAGACGAAAATTCGAATATCTCTGGCAAGGATCAACCCATAAGTACTTCTACTTCTGATAAGAACTGCACAATATACGAGACTCCCGATGACAGTGAGTGCACACTTTACAATGAGTTTGACGATGATTCGCAGAACACCGCCAAAATCGTAAGTGTTGTTGCCCCAACCAACTAAGAGAACCATTTTAGAATCAAAATGATGAATTATAGTTACGAATTTCATGGATTCACTGACACGTTAATGCAAGGCAATTTAAGTGATGTTTATTATAATTAAATAAATTGTTTCCTTGATGATTCATGTGTCCTTCAAATTTTCTGAGCCTACCAAAAATTATTCATATACGATCAGCAATCCTTTTATTGTAGATTTGTCTCCCACGCTTACACACAACTAGTTATAGCCGAAGGAAAGTTCTTTCGGTCAATGAATTGCAGCTGATACCTTTATATGTAGGAAGCTTTGTCCTAACTTCAGGAATGAGCTCGATGAAACACTGTTTAGTGGTTACAGGTATATCACTAAAGGGTTACAGATACTAGATACATAGTATGCAATGAATGCAACAGAAATCCAATTCACATTAACAAGAAACTCCACTTTGGAACGACAGTTTGTCATTAGCGACTGTTAATAGTAAACCGACTGTGCCACGTACATAGCGTTCTATATATGTAGTTCAAATAGATTCATGGACAATTTAGTTTTCCAATTGTTCCCAGAACCATCCTGAAAAGCGCAACCGGTCACCCAAAACATTCTCTGGTCAAAGCAACTATTCCCGCATCTGACTGTATGCTGGTTTCGAATAAAATTGAACTTATAAAATCGATTCCGTGTACTTACACTACAAGTGTGTAAAATTTACTCTATAGAAATCATAAAGTCTTCATTGCTCGTAATTAGAAACAATCGGCTTTGATTTAGAGCCCATTTCAGACAACATCAAAGGTAATTTCCTATTCGAGTTGTATAATATATTAAAGTAAAATTGATGTTAAATGATAATTTGTCAACGGTCAATGACTGCAATTTCAATTTTGATGCAATGTGAAAATGCATTGATTATAAATGAAAATCAATTACATATAATAACTTTGTTGCAAATCAACTGATCTGTTGGAAAAGTTCAATATAAAACTAATTGAAAATGCTTTGAAACAGAAGGGATTAAAAGTCGGTAAAATTTGAATATAGTAACAATGAAAAACTTGTTGATCATCAATAGGAAAGTGTGAAATATAAAAAAACTGGGGTTTTTTAAACTTTTCCAACAAAACCAAACTTTAAACTTTACTCAGATGCATGTATGTGAGGCTAAAAGTGAGTGGCTTTTTACTGGATAACAACTTTCCTTTACTCGACGTAGAACTAACGCATTCGAGCTTATGTTGTTACTATTTGCTCTCGAACGAATATAGTTCATAATAACTTTATCGAAAGTAACTTTTTGTGAACATGGAGTTTTTATAATGCCTGTGCCTGTTTTTTACTAGCTTCGAATATGTACTAGTTGAATTTAAGGTTTTACATAGTTGAGATGATTTTGAATGCACAATGGAAAACTCTGCTCCAGATTCAATAGATAAAGGGCTCTTTGCTGTGTGAAACCTTATTGATTTTTGTTGTGGGCATATTCTCCAAGGGAATGTCAGAAAGTTTGATTTTACAGATTAAATCAAACATCCCTGTGAAAGCGATGTTTATTGGAAATTGTCCAAGTTATAGGTTGACCTTACATCATAAAATTTAATATGTATATTCTACTCAAATAACTCGCATGTAACTAACTAATATTTCGAGAAGGGTTAATTAATTGTTGAAAGTCAAATATCATGTAAATTAATTAAATTGGTTAATTTGTGTCTTGGATAAATTATGCCCTTACATTTTACACTTGAATACCTTAATAATTTTGAATCATATTGAAAATATATCTGCATAAATACCTTAATTAGTCTATATTGCTGTTATATAAATTGGAAATCATTGTGATCTATTAAAATGTCATAGAAAGTTCCGAGTTCAAATTGATTATCGAAAATATTTATAATGTAATCGATATCTCCCGGAATATTAGGTATATTACAATGAAATCAACAGTTTTAGATTCGTTAAGCTTCAGACTTTCATTTGAGATACAAAATATTAACATACGAGGAAAAAAAAATTTTCATAAAAATTTCGCCCATGGTTTTCAGGGCAAAAAAATTATTTTTTCCAATGATGATGTTAGATACCTCATTCGAAAGAATATACCTTCTCAAATAGTAGAAAATGTGTATCTTTCTTCTACGTATCATATTTGTGAAAAAATTCGTAATTGAAGTTTGGTTAATTTGTGTCTTGGATAAATTATGTTCTTACATTTAACACGTGAATATCTGCTAAACTTTTTGATAGTAGTTTTGATACTTTTTGATAAAAGTTTTCAATCTTAATTCTTAATTCTTAATTGAACTCCAACTTTCTCTGTTTTGTGTTTTTCTTAGAGTTGGCAAAGAAAATCTGCAGTCTTCAGATTTTCAGTCTGCAGCAATCGAAATTTCTATTTTCCAGTAAACTTGAGTCTTTCAATTTCTAGAGTATGCAGTCGATTTCTGACTGCCACGGGCATTCCTAGTATGAATTATAAGCTACGAGAATTCATACAATTTTTCAATTGAAACATATCGTTTCTAATTAGTTGTCAACGGTCAACGGTATATGAGATATCTCAAGAGTAGAGGTCTCAAAAATTTCCACGAAGAAATACTTGATAGTATTTCCAGAAACAAAACTTGAAAGAATATCGATTTGCGGAACAACAAAGTATGTAGTCACGTCCGGCGGTTGTGTATCCAGTTCCGGTATCATTAGCATTTTACTATTGAAATGTATAAAAGTTGTTGAGGCCTATAAATTTGTACAAACCCCAAACAAAAGTTTATTCCATGTGTTACTTACTGGTGCAATAAACAGGAAAAACTCCTTTCCATGTCCAATAATGCATGGAAGTGTGTTTGTAAGTAAAACTAAACTTCAAAAGGAAAAGTAGCTACTGTTATTCGAAGCTATCCAAAGAATTTCATTTTCAATACAATTTGTATTAAATTGCGAATTCTTTGTGTGACAAAACCACATGACACAGAAAGTTTTCCAGATATCAAGAAAACTTCACTGAAATAATCGAAGTTTTTCGTTCTTCCTCTGGGATAGAATCAATATTGGATAACTTAACCAAACTGGGAATTGAAATTGCAAAGAAAACACATTCTCAATGCCAAAACAGTACCAGAAACTTTAGAACGTGCCTTCAATCGATTATAAACTTAACATTCAGGATATCTAGGTTCTAAAAAAGAAAAAAGAAAATCTGTTCCTGTTGAATAAAGCAATACATGCGAAATTGGATAATAGAGAAACCTTAAAGACATGCTTTACTTTAGATTGCTAAACATTTGTGGGATTTCAGCTGAGACACACAACTTCAAAGCTTCATCTTTTCGAAGAAATCCAACGAAGACTTCAATGATTTCTGCTGACGGATAATTGTAATGTCATGTGATGTGACATCATTTACAAGTAAAGAAACCAAGAAGATTTTGACAACAATCAGGTAAGGCACATAAATCCTAGAAAGAATTTTACAATATGTCATGGTGTTACATATATCTTGATGTCATTATTGAGTTTGTTGAAGGTTGAAAGGATATTTCTGCACAGGAAATAATCAGAATATCCTTTCAAGAATTGTTATGTTTTGCAATAATCAAATTTGAAAGATTGAACTGAAATCATTCATGCAGTTTCTCATGTCAAACTTTGATATTATAATGGTTTTATATATAAAACTTAAAGATGCCACAGTGCTGAACCATATACGTCTTGTTGCATTTCCTGTTGCAATTTCAGTAGAAGGTTGACCCTGTACGTATGAATGCAATTTTGGCTGCCAATTTCTGTTATATTCGCATCAGGTGCAATGCACCATCGTCTTACATGAAAGTTTCGTGAAAATAGCATTGAAGTCAAGAAAGAAAATTGCATTTGTGCATATCTGATTCCATTGCCCTTCTATATTTTTGTACAGCTTTCTTTTTTATGTCATGTGAATCGAATAAAGTAACATTATTTTATTCGAACCATATTTTCAGCTTACTGTATGGATGTATGCATTCCTTTAAGTGCTGAACACTGCACTGTTTGCAGCATCTGCATAATAAAATTTGAAATCTACACTTTTATTTAAAAGTGACAATGCACTGAGGTCGTCTATGCGATGAAGTTGAGGAAGTGACAACACAATGCATTGTTGTAAAATTCAAATAAAATTATTTTTCGTTATGAAATTTAATCAAAATATAAAATTTTCAAAACAGATATCATAACTTTTGAAAAGACTTGATGAGGTACATATCAAAAGCTCTTAAATATAAAATGAAAATTTATGCTTCTAGATTTTGAAATGATGGCATTAACTCACATTTCATATATAAGTCATAAAAGTTGGTGAAACATTATTATTAAATTTGAACTACTGAAATATAAGGAATGCAGAATTCGTTTAATGAAGTTTATGGTTTCGGTCATCTGTTGAAATTAACAGCTTGTTACTCCATGATTTGACTGTTCTAGTCCATTGAATCTCGAACAGAATAGCTCCGATGTACCAATTGTCATGGGGAAGGCTATGATACGTATATCTCCAGCAGGTGATATTTGCAGAGAGTTATAGTAAGCGGCAGTGTTTAAAACGTTGCCATAAATCCCAGTAGCTTGGTTTTGTAGTTCGCCAGAAATCGGGTTGTAAGAGTTACATCTTGCTCTAGCCAAAATGCAGCTTGTGACGTTTGTGTACAAACCAATTCGATCGGCTCGAATGGTTAAATTACGGTTTGTTAAATTTTCCGTAATGCAGCCGTCGATCTAGAATCAGATCACAAAATCAGCTTTTAAATTAACATGAACATAACACATTTACCAAGTTATTCGCGTTAACACTTCGCACACAACGAACGAAGGCGCAATGTTCCGTATAGCATCCAGCAATTGTTGTCTCATCAGTCGTTGTAGTACCACTAGCCAATGACTAGAATAACACAATTGTAAGATTAACTTAGAAAGCTACAGAGCTCCTCGAAAAATATACCGCCAAATTTGTGGCACACTCAGTATAAGCCGTTCCGTTTAAATAAGCAGTGGCACATTGGCTCAAAGAACTGAGCTGTGTAGCACCAGGTGGAATATTTCCGGCTCTAAAGAAGCATCCGTAACACGCGTCACGTGCTTGAATTGATGTCGTCTGTGTTGTGTTGCACAATAAATTCAACAACGATAAGAGTTTATTACTAAAATTAAAACCATCGTATTACAGTATGACAATTTATGTAACAAACTTTTGAGTTGGACACGGGGTCGGTTTGAACGCATCACTTTGAGAAAAACTGGCTAACACCTTAAGTCAAAACACGAATACAGACACGTAGAGGAAATATAAGCCACTGTTATAAGTACACTTGAACTATAATTTCAGTACGATGAACTTACCATTAACACTGCAATGAGGTTTGAACTGTGATTCGCTAACATGGTGCGGATTATGCTAAAGTTCGAGGACAACTGCCATCAAATTCAGAATACTGCACTAAATAGCTTCTTCATCTCATAGGGAAAAACATCATGTAAAAGTTGCGTAATATACAAATCACAATGAAAGCTACTAGCGCGTAGAATGTAATTTTTTACTCAATTAATTTTTGACCACGCCATCGAAAAATTTCTAATGAAGGCGGTAAAGCGATTGTCCAAACATGCCAGATTTGGAGGTAGTTTTTCTGCATCAGTCACGGTTGTGATGAGGTGGAAGTGAATTTGAACTTTTTATAGCCTGCAAGAGAAAGTTGCATTGACCGGAAGGAAGCAACAAAGTACTGAATGCACTTCCAGGAAATAAGAATGTCTGTAATGTCCGCTGGTAAGCTAAATGGTTGTCCTAGATTTACTTAACTACAATAGTTCTTAACACCTGTAATTTGTTTTGGATTTATATCCAAAATTCACAGATTATAGATTATTAGCAGTACTATAGATAATTTGACTTTAATTCGTGTGATTGATTACTATATTGGATGTGTCTCTTCAAACATTCAGTTCTTTTCGGTGCTTCTTGAGTAAGTATACCACTGATACCAAGAATGATACCAAGAAAAAATTTGTGGGCAGTTGTGCGGGACACGGTAAATTATGATTCAAGTATTATCCTTGGTAAAGGAAAAATTCAAATTCAACCGTTTCATAAGCAAAGCTCTCGTAAAAGCTCAATTCGCAAATGGGTAATTGACCATTTAAGAACTTATTGCGAGCACTCAACTGTTCACGGAATCAACTTTCTTGCTATGAAGGAGCTTAACCGAGTAGGGAAGTTGTTTTGGTTTGTAATAAACCTTGTGGCGATAATTTGTTGTATAGTACTTTTGCGGTTGGCTGCTGATATTAACTATAAGAACCCAACAGTGACTGTTATCGAAAGCACTTACTTTCCAATATGGAACATCCCCTTTCCCGCTGTTACGATTTGCAACTTTAACAAAATTTCTAAAAGAGCTGCTTATAAACTGGCGGAAAATTTGTAGGTGATGTAGAAAAATTTTGTAAGTTTTCATTAATTTAACGGATATAATCGTACTTCTAGCACACGTCCTGCAAACGTGTCTGTTGATGATTTGGTAATGATGTTTCAATATGTAATGCATTTTGATGATCGTGTTGATCTTCCCAACGAGGAATACATGCGGCTACACCAAATACTCATTACAAATAATTACGATGTTCAAAGCCTTCTCAGTAAATTATATCCTCGCTGTGAGGATATGCTCTTGAGGTGCAAGTTCAAGACTTTACAACTGAGATGCGATTCACTTTTCGAAAGAATAAATGGATCGTACGGAGCATGTTGCTCTTTTAATTTCCTTGGATTCTTTAGAAGAAATGTTGATAAGTACGAAACCATTGCGTTATGTTCATTTCGAAGTTATGTATATTTTTAAGGAAACAATCAAAAATGATTGATCATCCGAGAAGAACAGTTGGTTGTGGTCATCCAACAGGACTCAGTGTTCTCGTAAATCCAATGAAGGATGACTATCTGGGACGGTATTTTTCAGCAGCAGGATTGCGTATTCTCATTCATGACTCATACAACTTTCCCGACGAAAACGCTGAAATGAAATTAATTTCAGTTAATACGGAAAATTTCATTACAACATTCCCAGAGACAACTTACGCAACAAGTAGTGTTCGACGATTAACACCTAAAGAAAGATATTGCTATTTCTCAGATGAAGGTAACTTACGAGCAATGAGGCGTTACTCGTATGTGAACTGTATGGCAGAATGTAGAAGTCTCATGTCCCTTAATAAATGCGGATGCGTTCCGCCGAATTTGCCCAACAACGGAAGCTTTCCAACATGTGGAGCCAATAAAATTCAGTGCATGTCTTCAATAACAAGTAAAGATGTGCATAACAAATCAATGTCAAGTATGTTATATGATCTTCTTTCAGACGTTTTGCGCCAATCTCTACTTGGCATCAATTTCACTGATTACCAACAAACTAGAGAAAGACCTTGTGGATGTCTACCTGATTGTGAGAGCAATGAGTATTTCGGAGAAATCGTGAGCCTTGCAATAGATCGAAAAAATTCGTTTAACGACAAGAAATTTTTGTAATTATCAAAGGAATAATCTTGATGGTGTATCAAATAATTTTTCACTTTTAGCCAAGATGTCAGCGTACAGGATGCCACTCTGTTACACGTTTTCTACAAAAGTATGCTTTCGAAGAGATTTCGCACAGACGTTCCTCAAGACTGGCTGATGTGGTTTGGTAGATGTGTCTATTTTTGTAAAAGTGAAACTCATTTTGTTGTGTTATAGGAAACGTTGGTGGTCTATTTGGACTTTTCCTTGGACTGAGTCTCATTTCAGTTTTTGAGTTTTTCTACTTCCTCATGATTCGTCCTCTGTGCCTTCATTTCCAGAAAATTTTTGATTTTTCAAAGAAAAACAAAATCAAAATGTCTACGAAGTAAGACAAAACCCGTAATATAGATATATCTCCTACACATTCTAGTTATATTGGACATCACTTTCCTTCACATTCAAAAGAGACAATTCACTTTAGGTAGATTTGACAGAGTATTTTATATATTCATTGTGTCAGATGTTCACGTTCACATGAGAAGCAAGTAATGTGCGAGCGTTGGTGGTGATTAGTGCTTAATTCGTATTATTAACAGGTTTTATCTCTTCAAATCTACAAGAATGGCTTTAAACACTATAGGACGATGGAAAAATTATTTTCCATGCTTAAGTACTCACTAGAGAACAGTTTTCTGAAGTATGCAGCCACGAAAAACCGTTTGGACAACAGATTCACCAACGACGGTTCAAGATTCAAATAGACCAGTAGCACTACAAACTTCAGGGATTGTACCTCTTGAAAATGAGACGCTTGAGAAAAACATCTGCCACTGGTGGCTATTGGATAACCTCAAATACTACTGTGAGTACACTTGTCTTCATGGATGTAACTTTTTGGTAATGGACGAGCTAAACTGGATTGGACGCCTATTTTGGATGATAATAATTTTTGTGGCAATAATTACGTCGATTGTTTTAGTGTGTTTAACCTTAGATGTAGGCACTGACGGAGCAACCGTAACTGTTATAGAAAGTACGTATTATCCAACATGGAATGTACCATTTCCTGCTGTCACAATCTGTAACTTCAATAAAATATCCAAAAAGAAAGCTTTAGAAGTAGCTGGACGTTTGTGAGTTTGAAAATATTCTAAATGAAAATGGTCTTTTGTTGATTCAAATGTTTTGCAACAGGAAAAGACCCGGAAACATGACAGCTACTCAGTTAGCCAACATGTTTCCATTGTTTCTTCATTTTGACTATCCATTCCAAGCACCTAAGGAAAGTTATATGCAGCTCCATCAGATTTTAACGGATAATAAGTATAAAATTGAGACTCTTGTAAATGATATCTCGCCAACGTGTGATGACATGCTTCTCAGATGTATGTTTAAAGGAACCCAATCGAGATGTGATGTATTGTTCCAGAGAGTTAACAGTTCTGAAGGTATTTGTTGCTCATTTAATTACCTTGGAATGCAGAAGAATAATTATCCTGTGTAGGTTAACATAAACAATGCTTTAAGACTGATAAATGTACCTATTCGTCTTTATAGGAAATACTCGTTACTGTCGACAGAGTACCCTCAACGCGTAACAGCATGTGGATATCAAACTGGTTTGACAGTTTTGCTTAAACCATTTGAAAAGGATTATTTTGCAAGCTCATTTCTTGGAGCAGGATTTCGAATTCTTGTCCATGACTCGTATGATTTTCCCGATGAAAACGCTATGTCGAAAACTGTTGGTAGCAAATCAGAAAGTTTCATTAGCTTGTTTCCAGAATCAATGTACGCCACATCAGATGTTCGATCTTTGCGTCTATCACAACGCGGATGCTTGTTCTACGATGAAGGCACTTTGGAAACAATGAAACGTTATTCCTACGTTAACTGTATAGCAGAATGTCGTAGCAGGATTGCGTTTAAAATGTGTGGTTGCATTCCATTGAATCTGCCTAACAATGGAAACTTATCAGTTTGCGAAATGGATAATGCTTACTGCATATCTTCTATCCAAAGTAATTCTCTTTGTAGTAAGCTTATACAACATTTAACTTAATTTATACTTTTCTCAGATGTCCTATCGTCATCTCTTCCAGGAACAACATATGCAGAACACATAAAAACAAACAAGAGACCGTGTGATTGCCTTCCAGCTTGTGAGCTCAACCAGTATCCTGGAGATATCACACACGGAGTACTTAACCGAGACTTTTCTTATAGCAAAATGGAGTTCTTGTAAGTAAACTCAAATTTTCTAAAGAGAATTTGGAATTTTCAGGCATTCATATTCTTCATTGTAGTCGAGGCATTAAACTAGAGGACGAAACCGTTGTTCATGTTTACTATAACGATTTACTTGCGACAAGATATCGGACGGATGTTTCTCAAAATTGGCTTTCGGCTTTAGGTAACTCAAAGATCTATTGTAGTTGTCTGCATAATAATTCTTAAATTCTTGCAGCAAGTATCGGTGGAATTTTATCACTAATGATTGGATTCAGCATTTTAACAACATTTGAATTAGTATATTATATAACAATGAGACCACTTCTAAATTATCTGTCAGCACGATGTCACAAATAAATGTATTGATTGTATAAACTTTATGTATTTAATTACTATATGAATTTGAGATTTTTTATTACACGGTAATTAAAAATTAAATTAGGTATCTAACAATCACAAATCCTCTTATTGTATGTATAATATATGAAACCAAGTAAAAAAGGAAATAGATTAAAAGAAGGAAAACTTTTGGAAAAACTCAGACAAAAAATAATTGATGTCTCCCCTTTTGATCCATTTAACAACATGATTTCAATAAAAAGTCACCAGCTAAAGCTCAGACCATTAATTCTCAATTTTTTTGGTCTAGAAAACAATTGTTAAGACAAAGAATTTAGAAAGCTTTTTCTAAGGATAATATTTTAAAAAAGACTATGGAATTTCGTAATTTATGACTCCATTCATTATAGTATGCATTTCAAACAGTGGACACCAGGTTTTTATGAGTACATCCTTTTCAGAATGCCTCCCATTCGAAACCTATTTTTCAATCCTTAAACTATATCCAGCTTAACAGTAGTTAAGGATGTGTAAGAGCATACATGGATAAAGTACCAACAAACGTGCTAAGTAAAGCAGTGTTTGCACTTAAATTACAACTAAAACAGAGTACTTTCATTCATTGGCAATTTCTACTAATACCACTAGAAAGTCCAGTACTTAAAGAATAACTAAAATTTATTTCCTCGTTTTATTACTTCAAGTGAGCATAAAAATCCTTTCGTGAGAGTGTGGAGTGTTGTATACCGAACTGTATCAAGGACCTTGTGATGAATAATTAATCCTTTTTTATGGATCACCATATTCAAGTGGAATTTATGGTGAGTGGATTTATAATTTTGTACAGATCTTATGAGGAATCGAGGCTTCATAAAGTTTCAATTCTTGTTTTTCTTCAAATTTTATTTCCAGATTTAACGTGAGTATGATTAAAAAAAAAATATATACTTACTATATGTTTCTTCAAATGTCTTTTGAAACATCTACTTCCCAACATGTGTATCGTGCAAACATTTATTTTCATTTTATGTTAGTAACATCAAGTTACTAAATAACACTTTGAGCATAGTGATTGCAATTATTCGTTTTAAATTGCATTTTCCATTTTACCCACATTGTATTTCCGGTTGTTGCATGTTCTTGTAGGATCTAGATCTAAAGTGAAGACAAATATTTTGATTAAATGCTTGAAACATGGCAGACTGTATCTTTGTGGGAAGGTTGGCACGAGACATATTCCGGTTTCTTTTATAAATACAAAGGATACAAACAAACATATATAAATTTATCAGGATTCCACAATCACCTCGACATGGTTTTGGATTCTCTAATTTGTATCTGTTCCACCTTCAATTTGGCCAAAACATTATAGAGTTACATCTATCTCAAATAGAAATGTCATTTCCCTGGAATTCGATGTTACATTTGTGCTATGCAATTACCCTGTAACGAATGAGTACGTTTATCTGTTAAGGTATTACGTTACTGATATACTCGTTTATTATTCTTTGACATTTTACTATTGTATGGTCATATAATGCTATACATGTACACATACATATATAAAATCAATTAAAAATAATCCAAATAAAATGCAAAATCACTTTTTATACCGATTTATAAAAACTTTATCTCATTAAAATTTTTCTAGCAAGTATGATAAAAATTTGAATGACCACAGGAAAATACTTTCGCAAGAGTTAATGATTCTTCTGCAAAAGAATGATCTCACGGAAGTGACACCTTTAGAATGGAATTCATTCTAGTTAGCGCTATAAGTATCACTTTTAAAAGGACATACTTTTTACAACGAAACACATTCTCCAAATGATTGCAATTTATTCCTGGTTTGAAAAATTCACTTAGTGTAATCCGCCATTTTTACAACCATGACTATAAGTATACACAGATATATTTCTGCACAAAATACATATGTATGAAAGGATGTCTCTACATTTATCCGAATAACATTGAATCACTTAAGCTTACTTAATTTTTATCGTATCCTTTCGAAAGTTTCCACTAGAAGGAATTCAGTTTTTATGTGATTCCACTCTGTAAAAATGTCAATGACGCTGCCATTGGTCCACTTTATATAAGACAACGAAGAAAACAAAATTAATAAGAGAACTCGCACTGTGCAAAATTTACGTCCTTTGACAGGATATTTCACATTCTTTCAGTACTTCGGGTTTTTACTCCTCTACTTTTGCAGTGTGACAGTGTGTTGTTACATTGCAATTGTAATTCTAGTTCTCTTAGTCTATTATATCTAATATAGTTAACTGTGAGTATTCTTGTTTCTTGTTTACAGATATGGAACAGGATAAAATGTTATCGAGTTTTACGACAATAAGTAATGTTGTCGACAGGGAACAAGGAATTGAAAATCTTAAGCTTCTGATTTATTGCATTTCTTGTTAGAGAGATTGGAATGTCTGATTTAAGGGCTTACATGGAACAAGGAATTCGATTTCATCTTCAAAATGTATCGATGTGTAATGAATAATGTCAGACATTATTTTTACAATATATGTACATACCTAATAATGCCGTTTGTTTCAATTGATTGGAAATATTTGTAAAATTCAAAGAATGCTTAAGAAATTGATGTTGACTTTCGTTAACACTTGGAGTTTTTCTTAAGAATTAGTAGTCAGAATTTCATGATAAATTTCACAATTATTAATTATGAGCATATCATTTTCTATGGAAAATACTAACGTCAATTTTCCCCAGAATATATTTCCAAGCCACGTGTCTGTCATCAATCTGACTTTAAAATTTCAAGTTACTGGTGTAGAAAATATGAACGCAATTAAACATTATGACTATTGGAATGTGGTTAATTACCCACAAATGAATTCTGTTTAATTGGATGGGTTAATTATTCCAATCAATTTAATTCTAGCAAGCTTAGGTTGCAGGTTGATAAAAACTAAATACTTAAACATTTTTGAGTTTTGTGAGATATATTTTTCAGATTTAATTAAGGTAACCTAAAGACAATAAAATATTAGAAAAAAATCAATTCCTTCAAAGGATTTAATCGGTGCATTCTGACACTTGACGAAGCAACATCAATCAAGTTGACGTCGAAGCAACATCAATGTTTCTGTCAACATTCTAAGATAATCCACATAGTGTCCTTATATCGTGCTGTGTTTGTGTGTGTTTCTAGGTAAATTCATAACAAAAGGTATCATGGAGAGAAGTCTCCAAAAAGCAACAGTCATATTCCACGCTTGGTAAAGCTTAATTTCACAAAGTAGCTTTGTCGAAAGCTTTGAAGGATATGCCTTTCGAGTAAGAATGGAATATGCGCAAAAGTGAATATGACGATTTTCGAAAACTGCATTTCTCCACTTTGAATTATTTTTAAATTAAGGACACCAGATACAGACTCGACAGTAACGAATCACCAACGAGAGGCTTTATAACAAGTGGATTTAAATTATTACATCTTTGATTTGGAAATAGCTGCAATTGAGATTATTTGGATAATCCTTAGTCATATATAAAAGCAAAACTTTTACAGGATACTATACATTTTTTACACCAACTAGTCATCGGTCATAATCGTATCAAAGAGTAATGGATCAGAAGTTTCATGCATTCGTGACCTAATTTAGGCTTAGAACTTGAATTTGTATTATCATACTAGATTTGCTGCTTGCAAGGAGCATTGTGGATAAATTTAAATTTACTTATATTTCCTCAAAATATGTATTCTCAGTCTTTTTATAACTAACTTTGACTTTTTGTCACATGATATCCTTTAGTATATTCTGATCGAGCATTCTAAATTAATTTGCCATTTTATTGGATTTTAATTTTTAGATTGTTCTCTCATTCATTTGTAGACCTGCAATGTGAATGAATTGAGATTGTTAATAACGGCTTCGAAATTCAGAATTTTAAAAAAGTATTTAAAATAAAAACAAGTTCCGAGCATTAGTTTTAATCAGCTAGCTTAATATCTCCATCTTCGAATCTTGAAATCAACAGAATCAACACAATTACACGACACCAACCACGTTTCCATGAATTAGGAAACAGCACAGAAATTTAATTTTGCATATGAGACTGTTCAAATTTTATGTCAAAGCACGTTTAGGGAATTACCATCGTCTTGTCGTAAATTGCACGATTGTTCATACATATATTTTAATAATTGTTATGTACATTTTTATATACAAAAATTTTACGTCATTCTGTGTAAATACTTGAAAGACAGAAAGAGCGCAAGAACGCAATCATAAAACTTAAGTGCACCCCTTGGAAATTAATACCCGAACCGTATGAGTAAATCTACCCTCTACGAAAAGGCGTTTACTCTACTCATCACTTGAAATGTGAACAAATTATGATAATGCTTTACATGATGTGTACGAGTTAAACAAATAAAAATTTTCAAATTACATATTTCAACTTTCAACTTTCGCAGTAACGTAGTCCTAGATGTCGTTGCCACTTAATTTGAATGGTTTTGATTAATTTAATTGCACCTTTAAACATTTAAATCTAACTTTACACTCCAGCATTATACCTCTTACGACTTTTGTGAATCTACAGAATCAATGAAGAGCGAACAAGAATTTCTTTTGATTCTTTGTTAATTGAAAATTGTATACATCTATAATAGTCTCGAAAGATATTGGTATAAGCCATACAAGTTTCTATAGAACTTTATAAACGTTAAAACTGACACGTAATGAAAACCAAATTAATCCGTAACATAATTTAACTGACGGATTGGAAGGAGGCAAGTATGTAATAAAGGTAATAATATGAAACAGTTTCGTAAATTCAATTCAAAATAAGTAACTAACTAAAACGACGTGATTTTATCAAAATTTGCACAGCACATACCGGGAAGTTGGCGTTAATCAGTAGCTTTAACTATATTTCTACATTCTAAATACGTGATTTTGTTACATTCGAATAGAAAACGAATGAGAAAGTTAATTAAATTTTCCTATTTGCTAAGTAAATGTGAAAAGTTAACGAATCCTTGATCAAGCAAAAATATTAAATACATAAAAGTCACAGGATTCATGACTTTCATTCTGTGCTTGTATTTTTAATTTCTGAGTGATTTTGTTCTTTTACCTTTACGTATCTTTCATAAATTTCATTGCACAAAATTGTTAAGGTTATTATTCTATCATAAACCATAACATTTATTTGAGCACAGCACTTGATGTATTTTGAACTTTGAGTTGTACAGAAAATACTTTGTACTATACAAAAGTCACTTCAATTAATTCGTTGACCAAACATTCATACATTTATGAATAATGAATTTCATGTGTTAGTTATTAGTAATTATTATGTCATTGGAAAAATCCGTAGATGAATCACTGTTCAATTGTATCAATAATTTTTCTTTGGAAATTAAAATCGAATTCATTTTTTAAAATATTTTATAAAATTAGAGATACCTACTATTTTCATTTTCCAAAAGTATTCCAAGGTACATGGTATGTGTTTGTGATTATTTCCTTATACATTTTACAGATATTTTTGCTCGTTTATTTCTAAGATCAATAAGTTTTATATTTCCCATGATAAAAGCCCAACTAGTAAGCAACACAATGCAATATTTTACAGAAGTTTTAGAAAATTTTTCCCTCAAATGGTATTACTTCGTTTCGAGAACATGTTACCCATCCTGTGCGAGTATTTTTATAAAACTGCTTACCAACAGAAACTTTTCAAAGTATGTTAACGTTGTACTAATCAATTTATATTACCTTCATTGAGTGGAAAACTTTCTGATGTTCATAACTGAGTTAGACTTCACAGAAATTTTTATTTTACCTTCTTTTTTCAAAGCAATTTTTGTGCATTTCATGCTGTATTTGTCAGATGACGATGTTTTATTGCATTTACAACCCTCTAAATCAAGTTTAACGATTATAACTTATAAATACAGTAAAATTGATTGCAGGTTATAAGTCCTTCAACTTTTTGGCAGTTTTATTGAATTCCAAATATTCAATGAAGGTTAAGTACTTTTGGCTTTTATCAGATTTTCAATTCGAAAACTCCATTTTCATTGTGTATAAAAAAAACTTTTAAGGGTTTATATACTGTTTTCCATATAATTCTTTAAAAAAAGGTAACAATTTTTGTCCAATCATGTTCTTTGAATCTTCGTTTTATACAAACAACTATTTTGGTAGATTGTGTAAATCATCAAGTCACAGTGGTAAGCATGCAAGGTATCATTTTTATTTTAATAAGCGTATGTGTATAATTAAATGTTGTTTTTACATAGATAGTTCTGGTGTATCAACAAAGTGCACCACAGAAGAAAACTTATTTAGGGCAATTAAAATTACCAAAAATGTACTTTAGTTTAACCGAACTGTTGGCGTTGTTCCCGCATTTTGCTACTGAATATATTTACAGGGCATTTAATAGCACGTTAATGTAATGTATGAACATGCTACGTATATTCACAGCAGTTCGTGCTTTAATTTTTGGCATGACGGTGCTATGCGAATTGTTCCAGATATGGACTTAATAATAATCACCGAAGTTTGTTTTTTGGATCATATATGCGCCTCATAACACTTTGTAGTTTACATGATTAAAGTGCCGTGTACAATCATCGCGATAGGGATATGGTTTGTTTTTAATCAGAATTATATTGTAACGATTTTAAACTATTGTCAAAGTGTTTTTCCTTGTTAATAATAGTTGTTCGGATAAGATGACAGATGAATGTTGAAAAAAGTCAGTGTTCAAGTTGCAGGAAATGTGTTGAACTTATAAAGTCATCGTTGTTTAATGTTAAACGATTCTCTTACTATTGAGTTTGTCAATGATACTCGTAGCTGACAACAAGTTTCTGAAGATAAAATAATTGTTCCAAAACAAATATTTCTAAAATAAGTTCAAATTTTCAGTTTAGTTGTTATCATATCACTTGAATTTGTGGAGAAGTTACCAGGAAGGAAGAATGAAACTTTTCAAAACAAGAGAGATAAGTTTTCTAAAAAACAAAGTTTCAGCCCTCTTAGGGGATACAGGAACAAGAAAAAATTCAAGAACAAACATGAAACTTATGACAATTTTTATTATATAAAACCCGTAAACCTGTTTCAAAGACCATAGAGGAATGTAAGATAATTCATTGTATTTGTTCACATAATATCAATATTTCAATATATTTATGATAAGTGACGTTGAAATATTTTCAAAACGAAAATCGGAGAAAACTTTTGCCCGAATTTGAAGAGCGCTCTCCCCAGATATGGTGTCCACTATTTAGAAACGGCAGCGTTCGTGTTATTTAGCGCGAAATTTTGTCTGCAAACATTTGATTTAACATAACTGACAGCTAACCAAACATACTGCTGGTGATATTACTTAGTTGATACATAATAATTGAGAATTTGGATTTGAAAATGACTTTTGTTTTCTTTTGACGTTAAGTTCCAATTGATTTACCGACGAGAACTTCATGCTTGTGTGAATAGTTTTTATCACTCAAATACTTTTTCAGGTAAATTGTAACTGGAGTAAATCTTTAAGGGAATATGAGTCTCAAGAGATTTGTAATGTATTTTCCAATTGAAGATAAAATTTACATGCACAATTCGCAATTACACCCTGATGAGACGAGAAATACTGTACTTGGCTTGACAGGATACAAATGAATTACTCACTTAGTCATCCATCTTAATAATCATAATGATTACAAGTAAACTGAATAATTTATCAGAATTATGGTTAGCGCTCGGTGATTTATAAATTGTATTTCCTGCGACGACGATACTCCAGTTGAGCTTTCACTCAGTGGTAGTAAACAAATTTTGTCGTTTCTATTAAGGACAGTTATTTGTATAAAATCAATTATGCATTTGTGTAATTTATTGCACCGATTACTTCGCTTTATCTACTTTCCAGTACATTTCCTCTGGAGCTAACAGATTTGTAAGTGGAACGGGATACTTTAATGTATAGACTGTACAACATGACAAGTTAGTCTCGAGGGCATTACGACGAGATTTAAGCAGAAAATTTAAACAAGCACCGAAAAATGTTCACACGACAGTAAAACCCGCTTCCGTAAAGTAACAGAAAAAACGTACAGCAAAATTTAAGCTATAAATCATCATCTTTTAACGACATTTTGAGCGTTTTAACAGGATGTGAAACGGCTGGTTGAAGTAAGTTAGGTCAGGATTTCTACAGAACAAATTTACGCTTGTAATTATGAGAAAAAGCCCGGAAGATTTTAACTTTTTCGCTTTCCAAAATTGATAACTGTTGTAAATTTGCTGACGATATCATTCAATTTTAAAGCGAACGAAATGATGACCAGTTTATTTCTTGAGAAATTAATTTCTTACCAAGAAACGCAAAACATCTTGAACAGATAGCATAAATAGTGAAATTTTCTAAGGATTCTGATGAAGCTGAAGATTTTAACAGAGAACAATCTTAACAAAAATTCAACAAACTAGAAAAGGTTTTATCTTAAAGTAAAATGGATATTTTCAAGGAAAGTTTTTCAGCCTTACCTTATCTATTTTTGTGAAAAATATCTTCAATGGGTTATCTCTTTAAATAGCGTTGCTCTATAAATTTTCCATAGTAGAATGTAATTAAGAAATACGATAGCTTTACGTTAATTACGCTGTTAGTAATAAAAACAAACTTAGGAAATAGAAATTTACTCGAGGAAGTAAAACAATTACATAAACGGGAAGAAATTGCGATAAAAAAGGTTAAACTTCATTCGTCTACTTCCTTCGCAGAACTTTGTTTCCTCTATAAAAGGGGGATTCCCCCATTGACTATTGGATTTCTTGTGAACACGTGAAAGTGTTTTTCAATGGTTGAAAAACTTACGTGCAGTAGTGTTATGTATGTTAGGGAAGATATTTTCTTCAAATGTTCTGTCCAGTGCACTGGCAATAATCAAGGACTTGTTTGAATGTAGCAAAAACATTATGCACATCCTATTGGTTTATTGAAGTTGTATAATAAATTGTCACAGTTAAAACTGATATCGAAATAAGAAAAATAATGATGAATATTTCAATATTAATGACAATTATTTCGAAATGAGTTGTAAGTGGCAAGTGAATCAAAATGATATAAAATACCTGCTACTGTTTGTGCTATTGTTGGTACAAAAAGTGAATCTCAATCTCTGTTTATGAATTTCGTGCTGTGGAAAATTTTTTAATTTGGTCGTTTTGTAATGCTAGAACACTTGTTCTGTAACAATATTTTTTAACAATCTTATTTTCCCCCTGATATGCTCATTACAACACATTGCAGTAATCGTTGTACACAGCAGTATCATAAAACTGCAATGCTTTTTAACAACTTTGTCAGGGATTGGAAAAGTTCAAAATTAAAGAGAATTTTCAAACAATGATACTTTTAACAGCTCAAAATGATACCGTGTTGTGCATTTAATTATCATTAAAAATTAATTTGGAATTTTTGCATTTTTTTTTAACATTTTCAAAAAATATTCTGTCCATAGTATCAAATGAACAACAACACTCGAGACTTGTAAAAAGTTTAAACTGTGCCATGGATAAAAGCTATACAAAAGGCTTCAGGTTAATTTTTAGCAAATGTCCATCCATGTAATGAAATATAATTATGCCTTTTAACTTTACAAATACAACGAAACATATAAAAGCTGAACCCAATTATCATCATTGTTTGTTAAAAGCTAATTACTAAACGAACTAAGAAAATTTCTGGGAAGGATGTTGTTTTCGTTAATTTTTATATTGTATTCGTTTATGCCGTTTTCTAGCTATTGGGACTATAGCTTCATGAATGTCCTTTCATAATTATTTCTTTTAATAGACTTGGTTTCTGGGAATCAATCCCATTTTTATTGACGTGATACAAATATATTTCGAAGTTGTCATGACGTTTGCTGGTCCTAGAATTGATTGAAATTTTGGAATATTCCCTTATCAATAATGTTGAGTGCTCAATAATGATATGCTATAAACAATGAGTTGAACAGGTCTGACACTTTATTGCAGTGAATTGTTCATTGAATGTCAAAGTTTGAATTTTTGAACAGTTTCCATTTCCCGAAGCTGTAAGGGTCTGGCTCAATTCAAGTTACATTCAAACGCTCAACTGTACAACAAAGTACAAATTTCCAACGCAACAAATAGGGAAATTGTATTATATATTCATCCGATGCAATTTCTCTATGGAAACTTTATTATATTGTAGAACGTAGGAACGTTTGCAATGACATTACATTATTGAAACAATGAATGCATGAGGATATCTTCAATAAAATACAAGTTTGTAAACAGAACAATATAGGGATCGGGTTTCCGTTGAAAAATTGTTTATTATAGTCTATTATTTCATTTAGCCATTTTAACATAGGTTATGTATGGTTAGAAAACCAGCGAATCTTTCTTATCTACAGATAGTAAGCATTACGAAGATGGCCTATGGATAGTTGTAACCATTACGAAGATCTGGTTAACTTGTCTTTATGACGGTTGAATTTGTAATAATACTTCTTTGCTTTGTAAGAGAACTGCGTCAGATATTCGTTATCTTTTCTAACCGATTCTTATAATATGAACTAAATAGGAAATTTAAATACTATGTCAATTGGCCGTCATTTTTGAGATAGTGTTGGCCAGTCTTGGCCAGATGTTTATGGCGCATGATTTCGTTTATTTATACTGTGTACCACATCTTTTGAAAAGCCAGACTGCAGAGAAACTGCATTTAACAATGTATTCATCCCAATGCAGAGAGTTTCCGTTACAGTTTGTGACTTAGTTAAGTCTGTCAAATTGTTGGTAGTACTGCACTTTTGATACTTGACCGCAGGGGTTCAGGTTGTTTGCCTACAATGGACATTCTGGTGTTGACTGAACCAAAACTGAGCATTTATACTCTTAACTGAATGGTTGTACAGCAACGAAAACTTGTCATTGTAATTTATGATGCTCCTCTTCAGCTCATGTGTCTTCTAAAAAGTTAACTTGGTTACTACGAAGAAATCATTTAACAAGTGTCACACATATATGAGAAAACCTATTTGTGGTTTAAGTTACATATGTTGTTACTTGTAGTTATCAACCTATGCAAAATGAGCCTAATCCTTTCAAAATTTTGGATAAGGTTCCATTCTAAGGCTTGTGATGAGATTCATGCCAGGACTATGATAGCTAAGAACATATCTGCAGGATTTACATGAAAGTTTGAAATGTGATGCGAAAAAAAATTGTTTTGTCTAGGTGACCTATAGTTAATGTGTAATACAATACATAGGTATAACAATTCTGATTAATTTAGTTGTCTCATTGCCTTGAACAAAGTTAATGTGGCAATACTTGCTATAAGTCGCAATTTTCGTCTTGCACTTATATGAACTCCATCCTGTGTTTATTGATTGAAACGCTCATTGTTTCATGTCAGATATTTGCATTGATTTCTGATTCTGTTAGAATATGCATTATATGTATTTCTACAAGATATATGTTTAAACGAGAAAGTAGTTATTTGATGAATAAAAATTGATTCAAATGAGTTTTGAAGGAAATATCATGCAAAAAATAAGAAATAAGAAGATTTTGTGGATTATATAGTCAGAATTAATTTGAAATATTCCAGATCGATATTTCTCTTTAAGGTTCTCCAGTTGGTATGAACGAACAAACAGGTAACCTGAAACGCATCACTGATTTTATGTTTTCTGGTTATCCCATAACCGTAAAATTATGGTTTATGATAATGTAAGAGCTTTGAAGTACCTTGAGGATATAAATTTTTACGTAGTTTCAACGTAAAGTGAAAATATGTATCGGTTTCCTATTATTACCGAAAGTAGAAGATTTATAGTGGCGGGTCGTTTCTTCATTTTCAATAAAATGTTGAAAAGATTTGGGTTCAATGATTTGGAAAGGGTTCACATTTTGTCAAAATTACCTTGAGACCCACAGTGTGTGAGTGCTGGGAAGAGATCGAATTGAATTTTGTTGGCATAATTTATATGGAAATGAACGAAATTGGACTGCAAAGGTTTCTTGACCTACACGACACGACTTATGTAAGTGAAGAAGGCACATTATAATGAATTTAAAATGTAACCATGATGTATGACGAAACTAAGTGTGACGTTTCATTCGGATATTTGAATGATTTCAATACCGGAAGTACATATTGTATATGTACTCTATCATTCATCATTCTAGCAATTCTGATGCTTATATCAGCACTAATAACTCACTATTACACATTGAAATGCATAAGCTTTCCTTTCAGCTACTGCACTTGTCAGTACAATTTTGATCACGTAATCACAATGACTTAATTTGAATATCTATACTGTGTAAGATACTTGACTACTTTGACTTCTAGCGGTGATGCATGAATAATCAAATGACTTTAATGGATAAATATTAAAGTTTAAGTTTGTTTGGTAAAACCATTTACTTCGCATTGATGTGCATTTTCCTAATTCTCTTATATATGGATTTCAACCCATGAAGTCTGATGTAAATTCATCAATAATTCGTTGGAAGCGCCGTCAATGTGTTCATATCGTTAATGATGGTTTCTGTAGATTCTGTCGGAATCTACTGGAATTTCAACTAAACCAAATCCTCACACAGCTGAAGGACTTTAGGGAAGAAATTCGGTTCAAATTTTCACAGTGCAGTTGGATCTGTTGTGTTGGGATATAAGAAGGTATTTGAAACCATGCTAAAACATCGCACCCTTACTGCAAATGCATTTCTCCAATAAACTGGTTCTTGCGTCACACCAACTTTTTGATATTTATAAGACTGAAGGTTTTAAAGTTAGATAATATTCCCTGAATCAATTAATCAACAAAGCACGTTTCATTTTTGAAGAAGGTCAATGAGTACAATAAGAAACGTGGCCACGGCATTATACCCTTTAATCATATATCCGCAATGTCTGCTTGTGGTATTAAATTATCATATTTATTCACTCCCACATAAATGGGAATACGTAAATTTGGCGTAACAAAACGTAATATAACAAATTTTTCACAGCTGAACAACTAAAGGGTTTCCACAAATACGAAATTTGTAAACTCATACATTGCTACTATTTCCAAGACAATTTTTACATTCAAACTCATAAATATCAAGTTAAATAAGAAACTCCAAACGAAGTTCTACCAAAATGTATTGCTTTTCGAATTTTCTGCTGAGTCTGTGAGTTGTAACTTAACTTTTAATAACCTCAGGGTGTTGCCTTTAAGAAAGGGAATAGAATACAAGTGATACAAATCTGTCTTGACATTGAAATCATAGCCACTCCCTAGGCTAAATTTATTGATACTTTTGTTTCAAAATTCGTAAAGTGTTTCTAAGAAAACAGAGCAATAAAACCTGCTACCAGACACTTTTCCTAACCAAAATCTTTTGCGGGTGTTTGACCCGAACAAACATATGCTATCGACAAAGGTCGTTTTCAGGCACAGAAAACAGAAGTATTATGTTGCGATTTAGCAAGCCCAAATAGCAAAGGTTATCCAGTTTAAAATAAAACAATATGTGAGACTGTTCTTCTAAGTAGTAGTAGGATAGGAATCCTGGTAATTTTGCAGGTAACACTTAGAAAAGCTTCCAGTCATTTTTAGTAAATGCATCTAGCCTCCTATATCTTCATGCCTTCTTGTAAACTTGTCAGAAATAAACCAATTAGAAAAAATATAGTTCTTTCGTGTCTTTATAAAGACAAGTTCTTCACGATTTTAAATGAAATTCATAGTTAAACTTTCATTTATATGAATTAGTTATAATCAAAATGAGTAATCCTGAATAATATTCGTATCTTCAAATGTGTAAAAAAAGCTTGCTTACTTGGGAGCCAAAATATCATTAATAACTCCGAGATCGTAAACATTTGGAAAACAAGTATCATATAACAAGGAGAACTTTCTAGCTCGTACCAGTCATGAATTCTCTTAGGTATATCAAAAGTTAATAGGATATCACAACTACAATAGTTTGACGACACGTTGCAGTCACCAATTATACTGAGTTGTGGTTAAAGTTGCTTTCAGCAAAAATGAAGCTAAAGAGGTAAAGCTCAGTTCGTTATAACGAAGTTAATGACCGCACTGTATGAAGTTTAAGTGCAAATCAATGAAGTTCAGAAACTAATCGTTTGCCTGGTACAAAAGTTAAACTACAAAGCTTGCATGTATCGAATATCCGATGTTAATCAAGGAAAGTTTTCCCTGTTCAGGGATTCTTTATGGCACATGGCTTCTGTTGGCAGACTTTTAGACAGCAAACTTCGACTAAAGATTCCAATCTAAATGCAAATAGAGAACATTTAGGAAAACGAAGCCAGTGTTGAAGTTTTAAATCGACGCATTAAAAAGGGAGAATTCACCCGTATTCAGGAATTTCTTGACACCCTTAATAATGAATGGAATTCAAGACTGTTGGGTGTTAGGAAGAATTCTTCACTTTGTTCATTGGTAATCAATTGTCGTCTGTTATCATTGCGAATTTTATACTAAGAAAGGTCTTTTGAATTCTTCTTAAATGTTTTCTTCCGTTTCTGAATCTACAAAGGAATCACAATGTTGTCATTATTCGCTTAAATGCTCAACTGTTCAAGTGTCATAAGCACGCAAATCCCTTGCGGGAAGTAAACTTGAAATATCCTATTAACACGCATGCAACATGTTATACCTACTCTTAGCAGGTCATTTTAATTGCTATTCAGTTCTAAGGGAACTTGAAAAATTAAAGCGTTTAAGCCAAAGCAAGATCATGAATATTCAGCGGAAGATTTTCCCTTTGAGAGGTTTTGCGTTGTTCTGCTAGACGTCAGGTTCTTATAATATTCCCAGTAGAATCAACGACCTCATTTCATCAGTTGTTACCTTGGATTGCAGTTTTGTATAGTTTCTGCAAATACCTAATCCAGGAGCGTGAGCATCTTACGATTTTCATAAAACCTTTTTCTCGTCTGGTTTTCGCAAGCAAACAAAATTACATCTCGTCAATTTAAATTCAATTCATTTTCAACTTCGTGTCTTAAGCTTCAATATTTAAAAGATATCACGTTCGTGTTACAAACGCCTCTGATACTACAGTGCAGTATGAAACGCAATTGATATAAAATTCATAATTGCAGATGGCGCTTAGACTTTTTGTGAACCCTTTCAAGCTTTTTTTTAAGAAAAACATGAATGCGGTTGACATATTCACCTTCTTTGGATTCAAAATCGTGTAATAAAATTTTACAGAGAATTTTGTGATTTTGTAAGTTTCAAATTTGACCGAGTTCTTAGAAGAAATATTCCAGCGAAAAACATTTGGGTTTATTTTCCAAATTTTTCAATATAACCAATAAACTTGAGCTTTTATGTTGAATGAAAACACGTTACTGATAAAGTGTATTTTCCGCAAAAGGAAGAGAAACCTGAAAGTGTTACGACTTTATTTCAAAACATATATATTTTCTACTTCTTTGAAACCGGATATTTTACTCTGTGCTTAGTATAACATAAACAAATGGGTCCCACGGATTCGTAAAGTGAGTAAATTTGAATTTTGCCACTTAATACCTCAAGAGTGTCAAAACTTTTGTATTAGAGACTGAACTTTTGAGGAGGATGTTAAAATTTTTTAAACTTTACCAAAAGGAAAAACATAAAATTTAATACTACGCCATACTCCAGTGGGATTAAGTTAAGGTGAACAAAGGAACATAAGGTTTCATAAATTTTGTCTTGGGCTCACATGTAGCAAGAGTAGCATGTAGCATGAGTATAGCAGAAAAGTTTCTAGAGTTATGATATACATGAATATAAGAGTTTATAATAGAATGACTGTCAGCAAAAGTTGCTTATGAAAAGTTTAAAGATTTCCTAAAGATTTTTCATCAAACGACAATATCAAATTTACTTTAAACTTTAAGGCGGTTTTAAGTTGATATGCTCTTATTTTGTTTAATTTTAAAATATTATATACTCAACGCTATTAAGTGATTATGATGTTATATTGGGTTTCTTAAAATACATTTGATTAGAGATGAGGTTTAGAATTTGAACAACAATGAACCTCCTCATCCAGAGATGTGTCAAAACAATAATTTTGAAGATAAATACAACCCGCAGACATCCAATTTTATGACAAATTTCATTGTTCTCACAGCACTTTCCAAACATTCAACCCTTCCTTGTATACGATGAAAATCAATACCTCTACAAGGACACTTCCAGATGATATGCCATACTTAACAACATTTGTTACATATTCTAAAGTAGCAAAAGATCAAGGGGCGTTATACATCGAATCGTATCATCACATTTGCGTGTGATATTCTTCAATAATTTTATTATCACGTCTTTCAGGAAACATACACAGTTTTATGTACGTTTGCTAGAATGTTCAATTGATTTTACACTTATCTTTGTTACGTGAATCTAATAGAATATTCTTTAGTAAAAATTCAATACTCCTTGGCAATGGTTGCATATAAATCCAACTATATTGAAAATATAACTTGAAGCCTTGTAAATTTTTATGGAAACACATTTCAATGAAAGTGAACGTGAATGAAACGTCGTATTTGTTTACGATTGTATAATGTTCCATAGATTTTACTGTTAAAATATGGAAAGGTGGTATTGGTGTCCTAGCATATATCAGATACAACTCCAGAAACAAATCGTGAATGGATTAAGTGCGATTCTAGAATAACACTTAAATGCCATCTTTACTCTTTGCATATCAGACACGTCTCTACTGTGTTGAAAGATTCAAGGTGTCGGATATGAATTTCTGCCAATGTCGATTCCAAGTTTTAAGCCTTAAAATCGTAGACTTATAAATTGGGTTTATCATAAATCCAAGGGCTATAAAGTAGGTACCTAGTAATTTTTCGAGTTCACATATCTCGATTTCGAACTTCTAAATCTTCCGCTGTAGATTTCTGATTATTGAGGAATTGAAAGTAAACCTTTTTCAGTTTGTGAATATTTGCATTGACCAGTTGGTATAAAATTGGGATGATTTTAAAAGAAACATTCTTTATACTTGCAAACCAAGTCGTCAAGTCGTTCCAGGGTTGGCTTTGGTTCTGTGTGCAAACCCTTATGTTTGACTGAGTGGTAACACATTCTCATTTCAAAGAGATTCATATCGCAGTTCATATTACGTCAAAGGAAACGTAGTCTAAAAGGTGTGTTTGCATTCATTCAGTCAAAGACGTAATCAGATCTTTCACTGAGCTGACGAGAAACTAGTGAAATGGAATAAATTAAACCAGGGTCACTATTTACACTATTTTTTCCTTAAAAGTGGTGAAATTGAAGTCAAATATTGGAATGAGTTCAAAGCAATTTAATTTATTCTTCTAAAGGACTTATAGAACTTGCATCCTTTGGAGAATATGCAGAGTATCTATGATCTGCTGTCATGTTTTCACAAATAGATTAACCAAAGTGAAACTTAGGAATGATTATTATTATCGAAAATTAACTCATTGGTTTGTATTTAGTGGGTGATTTATCACAATTCAAATAAATGTGGAGCCTCATGTTTAAAACGATTAAAAATGGAATATGAGATTTAAGAAAAACTCAATTCCTCCCTGAGCCTTTAAAAAAGACTTTCAATTTTGAAGAGCTCCTTATAAATCAAAGTATGACCTTAATAAATTTAAGTTTAGTTTTCCTTTTAAATTTAGTTTTTCCACATTTAATTCATTATTGTATGTGGAAAACGTTTTTATCAGTTCTTATTTTCATATTTTTAATTTACATTTTTAAAAGCTTTAGTTAAAGTAACCCACTAAAAAGTCAAGTAACTTCGGTTGCAGTCCAGAACCCTCCAAGAGTTGTAACCCACTTGCTACTGGAGCAAGGACATGCATATAGCATAGAATTTTTTTTCCACTCATAAAAGGGTTCTCTGCGCTTATATAATCGTACCCATGGTGAACACGGTTCATGCTAAATTTAGCTCTGCCACTTCTGATTACAGTTCAAATTAATCAAGTTCTGAGCAGTGCCACCAAAAGGGGAGACCATTCAAAAAGCCAGGACTGTGGAAATAATTCCATGGGTGGCTTTATGAATAATTTATGGAGAATACCAACAGTTGGCTACAGAACGTTATGGTTTTGGCTAAGCTTTTGCTCGAGACTATGCTTCAGTAGACAATTCAATTTTTTGAATGCAAAAACAAAATTGAAGTTAATAAAAACATTGTTGACATATTCCTCAGTCTGTTTATTGACCGGACTTGAGCTATATGATTTTGTAATTTCTTCCAGTATTCCAATAATAGAAACAGATATGTGCATGCATGAGTTTGAATTAGAAAAAGTTTAAAAAACTTTTTTCCGTTTTTTGAATAAACAAAGTTTCAAAATGTTTGAGTTGCTGTAGGTTGACATGAAGATATGATATAGTTGCTTCAATATAAGGTAAAGTCGTATGTAGGTAAGTGTTGTCCATTAATGTTTACATAACTAACAATTTGAAGCTAGATATCGGTCATTTTTCACTGATTATTGTTCCATTTATTGAATATAACCTGTGTTACGTGTGTTTTATTAATAAAATTTTGAAGTACAAGATTAAAAAACGAAATCATTAACCCAAAAGAAAATAAAAATTTATATAAATATCACTCTTAACAGGATTATTGTGTTGATGCTGACGATATTGTGTACTTCAACGTATTTTCTATAGAGAGTAATTTTAACATCATTTTCTATGTTTCTAGGTTATATTGATGATGATATTGATTTGGAAAACTTTCCTCAGAAACATTCATGTTCATGTAGTCTTGGCCTTGTTCAGAATCGGACCTATTAAGATAACCAAACGTGCACTTCAGTTCAAAATCACTTCAAAATGTAAACAATAAAATGGGACTTCAGACATTCCTTGGCCATTGAAGTCAAATGAACCATGCAAAGGACTCTGCCGTATTTTGGTAGTGTCTCAACGGATCTATCAGTAATCTAACCTTAATAGCCTCTTGTGGTAGATAAAATGAAATAAAAGGAAATGAAGGCATCCCTTGAATTAGTTTCTATTTATACGTAAAATCGACAGTTCCGATTCAAAAGCTGTAAGATGTGACACGGAAGTAAGGATGTGGATGCTGTTTGGACATCAATCAATGGCACATTATTAACCAAAAGAGCGTGTAGTATTAACCGATTAAATATTATCTGGTGATAAGTCCTTAATCACATTCTCACTTAAATGTCACTTAACTTTTTGATGTTCTTCCTTAACGAGTTTAGCGATTTTCTTAAGTTTTGTGGATTTCAATAAGAGCCTTCTTGATTGCTCTATTAATATTTGTTGCGTTTCGAATATAAAGGTTTTCCGTTCACATCATTTGTAGATAGAAAACTATAATATTTGTAGGTACTATAATCCCCTCAGTTTATGTTGTAAATCGTAAATATATTCACATCTTGAATTTTAAAATACTCATTATAAAAATTACTGACTTCTAGAAATTTGATGAAATTATACTTAAAAGAAATTAAAAGAGATGTTTCCTAATAATCTTATTACTGGAGATATTATCACGGAGAATTCATCGTCTTGTATGAAAATGCCACGGGGCTCAAAATTAGTAAGAGCTACAAAAACATCGTGCAATAATTTCATTAGCCACACTTTAGGGAAATTCACTTAGGCAAAACCCTTAACTAGATGGGGTATAGAGAAAGCTTTCACTTTTTATTTCCTTACTTAGCTTAATGACTGCATAAGGAAATAATGTAATCAGCACAAAAGGCTGCTTCAAATTAAACTTCCCATGAGTATCTTCTTACCCACTGGATATTAGCCGAGTTTGTTCTATTAAGCTGAAAGGATTAGCAGTTAACTCTTATTAGCATATAATTTACTTGGTTATACATAAAATCAGAAAATAAAATATAAGAACGTTGACAACAAGTGCATGAGAGAAGTGCGATTAAAATGTCGTAACAACAAATTAAAGATAATGACTAAGCCTTATGAATATAATTTTGAAATCTAAATTTGTAAATATAGAAACATCATTCGGATAGCAAAATATTTTTGAGTTACTTCCAGAAATTAATGTCTAATTACACTTAAGCTCAAGTTGTAGATTTATAATGACCAGTGACTAAAGAATTTGGGTCGGATTTATTAATATGAAAATGCTAAAATTCGAGAAGTACCTACATGTTATAACAATTCACTAAAAAGGATATGAAACTAACAGCAACTACAGACATAAAGTCATTTTATGTTCATAAAACCAGTTAAAATGAAGACTCACCCAGTGTGCATTTTGTCAACAGAGAAAGTTAACATTAAAATATTCCAACATTCAAAGAAAGGTTAATGTGTACCATCTCTCGTGTCATATTGTATGTGTTGTACAGAATACCAATGTTTATCCACAGGATATTATCTTATTTCCTGTTTTATACTTATAACAACAGGAATCACGTACTTCACGTTTGAATGTTGTTATTTCGATGGCATTGCATGATGATGACAAATTACCTTTAGCTCTTAAATATGACACACGTTTGATATTACACAAGTATATTCATGTTGGCTATGAGCTAAAAGTGTACTAACTTGTGATATTATCTTGATGTTTTGAAGGTGTGTTTCATTGCTGAATATATTTTAAACGAAATTTTTTAACTGAAGTGACTGAAGTTAAGTAACAATTTTTTTTAATATTTAGAGCTAACGTGACGTGCGGTTGATGATTGGATTAATGCAATTTTAATGAAACAAAAAAAAAACTTTTGAAAAACCTCACTAAACAGTCTTGATGGACATCGTTATCAATTCACATATAACGAAAGTTCTTAATTGAAAATGTAATGTTGTCATCATGTGAGGTGTGACCACTTCACTGCAAGTATATCTATTTAATAGTTCTGTATGATTCATAGTAACATTCGGTTTATGTTTGAACGAAATCCTCTATCCAGGTAATAAAACTGAATTCACAATAGAATGGCTTATAGA
The DNA here is from genome assembly GCA_963971475.1 of Chrysops caecutiens. Taxonomy (NCBI): domain Eukaryota; kingdom Metazoa; phylum Arthropoda; class Insecta; order Diptera; family Tabanidae; genus Chrysops; species Chrysops caecutiens. The sequence continues at coordinate 51,912,365 of OZ020569.1, forward strand.
AACGTCCAAATGATTTTTCTTCTTCAAAAGCATAATCCAAATACGAAGTTTCGGCAGGATGCAGTAATTAAAAATCATCACAATCAGGAATTATTGCCTCAGATGCACTGAAAACGGAAACGAGTATATTGATGTTTTTGCGAGATTCCGTTGTGGTTACTCTGGTTCTGATTCTATGGTTTTCCATAAAGTATCAGGGCTTATAGTAACGTCTTCTCGGTATGTAACTCTTTCCTACCAAGTCAAAATGGACGTTTGATTTATCCAAACCTTCTTCCTGGATTTGATGAAACGAATGAGTGCACAAAGAAAATGGCTGGATTTCTATTCCACCATTGAACTGTCCAGGAAGTCGATGGTATGCATATTTGAGTCTATAAACGTCAATTTGTTCTAGGGATATCCCTCGGAACTGGGTAATAAAAAACGGATAAATGTCCAATAAACTGTCGCATTGCAGTTCGAGAAATTAAACACTTCGATGGAAACAGAAAGCAGAAGGTTACCATTTATTGGAAGCAAAATGGTTTATTGGAAAAAATAGGAAATGCATTTCAAAGTATGTATAATGATTGATATAAAGCGAAGTGAATGCATTGTATATTTGCAATAAAATGCAAATGCATTTTGTTAAAGTTTATAATTTTCATCAGCTTTTAGTATAGCTACTATATTTTTATGTACTTTACTCAATCAGACTGTTTTTAAAAATTTTGTTCAATTGTAAAATACCTTAGAAAATAAACTTATTCGATGATCCCGTCTTGAATTCAGAAAATTCTAATTTAAACTTTTATTGACTTGAATTTTATCTTTTGTCTCCAAGTCGTCTTCAGTTGTAATCGAAAACTCTTAGTAGACACTTGAAAAGTTTCCCTCAACTCTTTCTCTATACATATATAAAGAGTAGATGGAATTGAAGTTAAGAAGTTTTTCATTTTAATGGAAATAATATTGAGACTTTTTCTGCAGAAGTTATACCAACTGGTGTGATATCCGGATATGTGGAATAAAAGCTCGGTGTGGGTTGTTCTAAGAATATTTTTTACTTCCGAGGTATATCCTTCATTGAGGTGGCTAGCTAGGATGGATAAAAGGGAGTTCCTGAATTTAATCCTTCGGTTTCAAAATATATCCTTCGTGAGTAATATTAAATTTTTTTTCCCGACGTCAGCTTGTTGTAAGTTTTTTTCCGGTTTCATATTCAAATTTTCCATAATAGACAGAAAGTATGAGGTTAGATTGAAAGATTCTGGGATATTGGGTTGATGTTAATAATGAAAATTCTATATATCCTGAAGAGATAAAACCGCGAATGAAAAATAATTGTAGGAATTTCAAATTTGATAATAATTTTATAGAAGTCATAATCTTTACAAAATATTGATCACAAACACACAAAAGTGTTTACATGAATATCATCTGGTAAAGTTTTCTTGTCATTGAACTCAAAATTGAATTACCCTTTCCAGGATACTTTATAAAACAAAAGAACATGAAAGTGACGTCGAGAAAGGTACAATTGACCACAACTATCTACGTAAAGTATATTTTCCAGTTACTTTCTGCATGTATAGAATATCCATTGACAAGTGGTTATCTCCACTGAAAGGAAATAGCCAATCCTCTGGGTACAAAAGGATATAAATTTGAGATGTTCCGTTTTCTTGTTATCCTTGTTTAGTAAATTGACTTGAGTCAAGGAACGTAGATCATGACATTTTCCTTTGTCGTATAAGACAAATTCAACTGGTATTTTACGTAGATAAAACTCATCTATATGTGAATCGTAGAAACTGTTAAGTTTTAGGTATGACGTTCATTTGTTAGAAATATCGAATTAATTGAACGGAAGAAGAAGAAGAAAGAGGTATTATTGTTGACCATTATCTTATTTGATAAGATCTCAATTTTTGTGAAAGCTTTAAAGCATGCAAAAATAAATTTTTTCTTTCATTTCGAGACTAATTGAAAAGAGTGTTGAATAAAAGGCTATGTATCTGTTATTTGTAAATTTATTATGCCATTAATAATTTTACTGATCTAACCATAAATTGTCAAACATCTATACCTATAACTGAAATCTTTCAAACGTAAGCTGATAATTACCTTATGAAAACGAGAAAACAAATGATCTCTTACAACCACATTTTACCACCAAATCTTTTCATACCAACTCACAGAATCTCATTAAAATCCTTCTTTGTCTTTAGACGAGATTTAAATCTCTGCAATAACTTTGCACCTCCATTGACTTCCTTGTCATTTAACCTGTAAATGACACATTGTTAATAGGGTACCAAAATATAGCCGTATAAAAATGAAAATGAGCGTAACATCATCATTGCTCCTGGTAAAGCTTGAATTTAGCTGAAAGTCTTATCACTATCCAACAGAGCTAGACTATCGTCTGAAAATTTCTGGACGGAAATTCTATAATTTCAACTTTTGTTCATGAACCGGCGATAAATGATTATTTAGGGGCATTCATGTGCAATTTATGGCACCAAATTAATGAACCGTACCAACTGCCCAGGGCCGGGTTGTGGAGAATGATTTTGTAATAAGGTCGGTTACTTCATGGTTTAATGGGTTGAACACTTGCTTTCTTGAAATCGTAAAGATATAGGCACATCGGAATATAGACTATAGTATTTAACATTTGGTTTTAACTACAGTTGCAAACTGAAACAGTTTAAAAGAAATAGACATCTTTTGAAGTAAACATTACTTTTATATCACTAGAAAAAACTGTCGATGCTATTATGATTAATTTTGAATAACCCACTACAAGTACGGACTCTACTGATTCAACTAAATTTAATCATCCTCAAATCTATCGAGGGCAGGTTAAAGCTTCAAATTCCATGGAATGCTTGTTGGTAATATCTATAAATTGGAATCTATTAAGATCACTCCATGGAATCGAAACTGATATTCACTTTATTTAAGGAATCATTCGTAATTTACATTTGGAATCCCCAATCTCTAATCAGGCTTGATCAGAAATCATTGAATTAATTTCACATATACGAATGTCCGCACTATAGGCGCTTTTCTATGACCAAATTGTGTTAAATGGACGAATTTAATAACCGTTTCTGGGTGCAGGCCAATACTCATAGTGAGCTTAATTTACCCGGTACCTTATGATATCTATATTAGTTATTTTATCCTGGTCTATTCTAATTAATACTGTCTCATTGTGCAATATGTATAGATTTGATAGTGCAATGTAAGGGTAACTAAAGCGAATTAAAGTTATCTTTGATTATATAACGTAATTATTTAATAACAATCGAATTTGCTTAAGATATTTTGGAATATTGCTTTGGTGCAGTATTTTATGAAAATATTATATAATGCAAAAGCAAACAAAATTCTGTATTATATTTGACTGGAAATAATAGATATGTTACATGGAAGAGACATAGAAACATATTTTGATCATATAAAATGCGTGGCATTCTGAAGTATTCTCGGTTAAAAAGTATGGAAATTTGGAACATTCTTAAGCCATTGAAATGAATTTCTACGAGGATAACACTCTTTTCATCTTATTAAAATTGCATGTCAAGCAAAGCTCTTATTTCGAATTCATAAACGAATACAATATCCGTTTCTTCCATTTTTGTGGAAAGTATTTTCTTTTCTGTAGTCCTCCAAGCCAAGAAGGTCTGTACAGTAGAGGAATTCAAGATACTTCCATTATATTTGCATTACATGTGGAGTATTCTTTCGTTTTGGTGCAACACTTTTTTGAGTCTTGCTTTAAATGGATAGGAATTGCATTCTTCTATATCTGATAGGATTAGCCCATGGGATTTGTGTCTTTTACTTTACGTGATTTGAAATAGATGATATTAAATATTTTTTGAATTTACAATTTTATATTATTTATTCAGCAAAATCTGCGACAATTTAAACACATTTATGATACCTTTTGGAAAAATTCGTCATATAATGAGACAGTTTTAAAGCTGAGTGGATATTATTCTAATTCATTTAACAGCTCCGACACACACACACTTCAACAAGGAAAAATGGATTCTTTTTTGTAATGGGAAAAAATAAAACACTCGATTTGCCGCAAATCTTGCAATACCTTAATTGAAAGGCGTAATGAGCTGGACAAGAAGTAGAGAACCATAGAAAACACCTCGCAGCAGGATACAAAAACTTGTGATTTTCAAGTAACAGGTGCAGTAATCAAAATAAATTGAGTTCATTGTATTAATTGTCGCAATCTAAAGTAAATTTTGTCCAAGACGAAGACGGTGATGCTTCGTAATTAGTTTTCCTTCGTTTCCACATTTTAATATAGTCAAATTACCTTGGCTGATTGTAGAATTAATTCAGTGAGACGATAATAAAATACTTCTAAGGAGAACCACTGAGGCGCAAGGAAATTGGGGGTCATTATGAATAATTTCCATTTGGGAGGTCATGGAGAATGGACCAAACGATAATTAGGCTACTTGTAAGTTTTGATGGAGTTGCTGATTCTACAATTTGCATATTTTTTCTTTATGATTTTTTCATGTTCTTCGACGATCTTGAATTCTCTGACTTTTAATGGAAATGACATCAAGGATTTTATTTGATTTCTTTTTAATAGAGTCAAATTGTCGGTTTGAGAACAAATATCTCCATATTTGAAATTCAATTCCAAATTAACAGGTGCCACACTCGCAATAAGATGAACATATTCTAATCAAAATGTATCTTATGTCTAAATCGTAAACTTTTAAGCTATTCTAATTGGAAACCTACTCAAAAATGCGGACAGGATCAAATTTAGAATGGACACAGCTTTAATTTATTTTGCCGCAAAGAGGGGATTCTATTAAGAGCAGGAGAAACTTTCTAAAATTGGTTATTATTCAAAACGATTCACTATTAACAAAGGGAAGACAGTTTGATTTATCGTAAACAAGAGAAATTTCGGCCTGATCCACCTTTTTTCCCACAATTTACAAAAGGAACAAAACAAACTGAAAACAAGAAAAACCTCTTCCGGTAAAGTAAATTCCGGAAGTTTATATTGATTTCCCACGTGGCCTAGACTGTGGGTTCACTCATGTGTAAGTAAGGCTATATTGTTTTTGTGTTTATGTGTTTTTGTTGTATATGAACGTTAAAACGTGGAATTCAATTATTAATAAAATTGTTAACTTTTAATGAAGTTTGATTGCTCGCAGTAAGTTGTTTACAAATGAATCAAAAATAATAAAAAGGGGATAGAAAAATTTTTAGATTTTCAAACGTTAATCAAAAATTATTCAATTTTAATTGGAAAATACTGATTTATACGTGGAAATTATTGATAACATATTTTTTGAAATTTTCTTCTGAGGACTGTAACCTCAACTTCAATGTTTTAAGGTTTTTGTTTGAGACGGATAAGATCCTCAATCCGCATGAGGATTCATCATTTTTTCAGGAGGTGACGAAATTTCGCAATTCCTCTAAATATGATTTTGATTCTAAAATCCTTTTATTCTTTTCAGATAAAGTACTTTCGATATACAACGCGAATTACAGGCGGATTATAGTTGGCTTTTCCAAAACGTCAAGAAATGTGCCAGTGTTGGTTCTTTCGAACAACATTTAATCCCTTTCTATTCTATTGAGAAGCACCTGTGACCATTGACTTTCTATCAAGTCAAGTTGAGCTTCTGATCGATTCCATTTCGATCGAGTGTCAGCTTTGGTAATCTAGTCATAGCTGAGTCAATCTGAGCTTCTAATTGAATTTATGTTGATTGAGAGGCAGCTTTGATTATTGACTCCTGATGAGTCTAGCTGAGTCTCTAACTAGCCAGTTATTTTAGAAACAGCTTTGATCATTGGCTGTCATCCGAGTCAAGCTAAGCCTCTAATTGACTTCTTTCCCTGCTTCATCTGATCCTCATGTTAACCTCCTACCTATCCAACACCATCCTTGGATTTCTGACAGTTCTGCTAATTTTTTAATGTACCCGTATTCAGAATGCAACCAAGATATAATTTTTGCCTCTTTAAATTCGTACAACTTATACAAGTAATATCATTTTTATATTTCGTATTTGCGAATGAATATTTTTGATAAACCGTAGATAGTAAGGCGGCTCACGAAATGGTTGATTGTGGAGGTGGAGAAAACACTTATTTTGAAAAATTCCAATCGCGTGCAAGAAATTCCTTCTAATTATTTTCAAACTTCTAAGACATGTAATTACATCATGTACAAGTTGATTTACAGCAATTTTTGAGAATATCATGAAAGTTAAGCATGCAATCTAACGATCATATTCTGAATGTTGGTTATTTCCTACTCTGAAAGAATTTCTCTGAAGTTTATTGAATATTTTATTTCCATGGGCGTTCAATTAAATTTTAAAGTTTTCAAAATTAAATCTCCTTTTGATATCCCTTAATTCAAGTTGAAATTGAAATAATGATGAGATTTGTAAGGTATTCTTGTTCAAAAACAAAATTTTAATGACAGGCTTTAGTTACAAAAATTAGTAATTTCATTATTTTTCGTGGAAAACTTCAGGTTTCATAAGATGAAGGATAAGACCACAACTATTTAATCAATGAAACACAGACAAAGCATTTCAGCAAAATACTTTGGATGTTGGTAGTTGAAAAGTTTTGTAAAGTAGTGAAAAAACTTCAAGACAAAGCCAGAAATGAAAGGGGATAATGTGTGATATACCTGTAAACTTGAACGGTATATGGAAGGGTTAGAAAGCCAGCATTACGATATGATATACAATGTAAGTTAAAAAGGTATCATATGCGAACGGAAAATTTCATGATATACTGAAAAAGTTTGTTCAGGTTAAATTACGAACAAAAAGAAGTTCTGGATTAACTGTTAACAAAAGAGCTTGAAAAGTTTTTGGAGGATTTAAGACTCCTTACTGAGGTCTTACCTTAAATTCATTACTTACCTTATTTTCCATGCCACAATGTTTTAAATTTTGAACGCAGATGGGTTACCTGAAGCTTAGTTAAAATTAATATCTTATTATTTTGGATAAATATGTTGAATGAAACTCTTCAAAGAAAGATGTTTTCCTACCTCACAATGAATCAGTTATCTTAAAATTGTGCCATGACCTTAAGTTAAAACAATAAAAATTTTTTAATTAAATTTGAAACCGTGAACTGGTTTCTGGTGCTTGTATTGGTACTTTGATCAACATGTTGACGGATTCGTTGGGAGTAAATATTTCCAAGGATTTATTTAAAGAAGAATGTATTCTTTGGTGTTTTCCTTAAGCCAAAAACCAACTACTAGCATAACTAAGTGTACCTGCAATTGGTTAGAAGCTAAACTTTGTTCAATGAACGAAATACGTGAAACAATTCGTACCAATAAATAAGATTGAACGTAATCAACTGTTGGACGTGACCCTATCAAAGTTTTCAAAGTACATACCTATACAATCGGAGTAGTTTTGTGTTTTAAAAATACGAAAGATATAGAACGCATGTGATATAAATTTTTAGAGTTCTACAATCCTTGAGAGTGTTGTGAACATCAGAAGACACAATTAAGTAAATATCCAAGCCAAATGAAAAAAAATTGTTATATGTACATTTAGTGACACAATGCGATTGTAGCAAATGTTCAAGAGGTAATAAATCATAATTTTCGTAAAATAAAGAAGTCAACATTTATTTAATTTACACCTACTTAAGCAAGTCACGTTTTATCAATGAGAACAAAGAACAAAGAAGATACATACACATATACGTATATCCCCTGACAAGAAAAGACGATTAAAATATTGTTAAACAACCCCTTAACATGTATTAACATTAAACGTTCACATAATATAATTTGTAATTTGCCGACATTGTAAACTTCCAAAAACAATCAGATTTTATTAAAGTCTTTAGCAGTAAATTGAGATGATTTCATCCCTTACACAATTTTTCATTTTTGACATTTTCGTAATATTCCCACGAGGGTTTGTCTTCAGAATTTGATGGTGAAATCATATTTTCCCATTTGCGGCTCATCGTTTGTTATGTTGATGGTGTCCTCAACATAATTTTGTTGAGGCTTAAAGTCGCCCTATGGGATAATCCCCTAGATATGAATGTTGTACTATAAGCCTTGAAAATTCAGAACACTACGTTGGCGCACATTCAAACACACATGTATCATGACATATGTAATATGATTTCGTTTACAAAGAAAGCCTCAAGTTATTGTTCATATCCTCCTATATGTATGTTCGTTGGGGTTTTCGGTTTAGTGTTTCTCTCATGGAGGGTTAAATTTCATTTTGAGTGTAAACATTCAAGTAACTTTTAACACATCTTTGACTTAAGTAAATGTTTGTTTGTTCTTTATGTGAATTAGCCTTTCGCATTTTGCAAATGTGGCCAAAAGAATGTTTGTCTGAAATTCACAATTAAAATCATTTGAAACTTTCTTAAGACTTAACTTTGTTGTAGCATTTTTCGAGTGAAGATACATTCCTCAAATCATAGAAGAAGAAAGTTTCGTCAGAAAATGAAGAATCAAATTAGTACAGTTTCAAGAGTCTCAGGAGCACAATGTTATGATACGTTCCAATCAAATGTTTTCAAAATGCATTAGAAGAAAAGATGAGGAAAAGTTCAAAGTAAAACGTCCAATCGAAACCTTTTGATGAAATACAGGTATATCCCATCAATAAATAGTTTTATCCTCATGTAAGACACAGCACAACTCGAAGTCAAGAGGATACAAGTTTTTGAAGGAGATTATAACTTTTAATTAGTGATTAAATAAATCCAGTGAGATTATGATGGATGGGGTGAAGCTTAGATGTAATTGAATTTTATGGCAGGAATTTGTGATTCGAACCAATTATAAACTACGCTTAGTTACTGAAAACGTCAAATGTCACACTTGCTAGACGATAATGCACATGCATTACATGTTCGACATGTTGAGACATTATCTGTTTTTAATTTCTATCACAGATGAAACACTTTTTCGGTAAAACTGTTTGCAAGATACTTACGAAACATCTGTTGAGCACCAAAAATGAGCGTAAACGAAGAGATTTTAAAAACGCTTCTTACAAAGATTTACTTTGCTAAACTTAATTAAACTTGATTCACTAAAATCTTGAAAACTCTTTGTAGTTGTAGTCTACTTAACGAGACAAAAACTTCATGTCAACACGAAACAAGATTCAACTTTGTCAAAGATGCTGAAGAAAGAGATAATTAAAATTTGATTAAAGTCTGCCTCTTATTGGGTTATATTATTTTAACTTAATCTTTGATCGTTCGTTAGTTAAGTTGCGAGACAATTTAAGTTTAAAGGTAATTTTAATGAAATTTCCACTTAAATAGATGACACTTAGTAAGGAGTACTAGATGTCCTTCACTGTCAAGACAACCTCGCGCAATTCTGGGTTAAAGGGTTAATACATACATAAGAGGTCATCATCAGTATATTTCTTTCATGTTTTTGGTTTTTATAGAAATTCACTTGCTTGCAGAAATTCAAAGATATCTATCTCAAAAGATATATCTCTTGCTAACCATGACCTTATTCAAATTTCGAAGAACGAAGTTTTAAAAGCTCTAAAATACGCAAAAACAGTTTTCGTTTTTAGAACCCTTGACCAAGGAAAATGCAAATTTATAATTTCATCACATGCACTGAAAATTTCTAACTTTCCAGATGATATGCATATTTAAACGTCAACGGTTTCATCTTGTCCATATCTTCAGGATATACTGTGTGAAAAGTTTCATATCTTTTTCACGATCTACCTTGTCATTTGCCTGGTTTTTCTACGTAGAAGTATGTGTCACATTTCTTCTACTTTGATGAAATCAGTTCTATGCAAATATTTATTCATGTTTGGAGTGGAGTCGTCTGTGAGGCATGATTCATGTTTGTTCACAACGTGAGAGACGTAGCAGACAAGGAATAGGTGCATTATATTTGATGCACGGAAGAGGTGTAGTGACCTCAACCTTTAGACACGTAGAACATAAATGGGGATGATATTCAAGGTGTAACAAAATCTAATCCAAGTGAATACTCTACAAGTCATAGTACAAATAAGTAAATTTTAATTTAATTTTTCGAATAAAACTTAAATGAATTTATCAAAATCATTAATTTACATACTGTGTTCTTCATAAAATACCATTCTAAACTATTCCTATGAAAGAATCTCCGAAAATGTGGTAAAAAGTTCACGGTTACATTTTCATTCTAGTTACATTTACTTTACTGTTTAAATAATACAATAAATATAAACGTAATCAAACACGCATAACATTTACAGTTTGTAGTAGCTAACTCATTGTTAACATTCCAAATTTGTTGACCCACATTGACACGGAGTGAATAAATTGAAAATTCCGTTGACAGGCTGTTGAGAACTAATTTCAAGTCACGATACCAGGTAATTATGCCGGAAAAACTGATGTCGAAACAATCAAATACAAAAGATGCCATTTGCGTGATTGCAGAACAAATTTTTCTCCATATAGGTACATACACTCCATAGCGTCATTTTCATTTTTATGTAAATTTTGTACCACAAACGAAAAGCTTTACCCTTTGCTGAGCAACAATTCAAGCCACTTGTTTCACTTCAATAGCAATTACAAACAAAATTGCCTCTTAAGTGTCACGATAGAAGTCACCAGCCTTCAGGTGTTATAACTCAGCAAGATACTAAATGTATGTATCTGAGCTTTTGACCTTTGCATTTGATTAAAATGTACTATAAATTTGAATTCTTATTATAAATGTATATTATAAAGCAAAGGACCGATAATTTATACTCAGAGGTATCACTTTCTGTAGGTACTTGAAAGTTTTATTGCATTCTGATGTATGGATTCCCATCTTTTTGGACTTGTTTCAGATTATCCTAGAAGAGTGGCATTATAAAATGAATATTTTAATCCAATGTGAGTAAGCAATCATCCTGCAGCAATTCCAGTAATTTTGTTTTGATATGAAGATTGAAATTCACACTGAATAACACATCGAATAACGTAAAAGCACATCACCATCAAGTGAGGGTGTAATTCCGTAATTTAACAATCCATTTTTCATGAATCAACCCTGAAAAACGACATCGCTTTGAGGAACCATTCGTCGGGCATTTGAAGTTGATAGCTACTGGCTGTGATAGAATTTAGTACCATCGGTTTTGTTCTTCCGCATAATAAATTTTAGATAACATGTCCGAAACGCACCATGTCCAATGTAGACATTTGATCCAAAACATTGAAAGTGTTATTTTGTATTTGCCAGTTACTATAGATAAAATACTCCAATCTATGGCAGTTATGCATTTCATGGACAAATTCTGCTGTAAAATCTAAACCGATGACAGCAGGTCAATATGGTAAAAAGAATCGTTATAGACTAAGCTATGGGGAAACCATCAGTGCCAGATGAGTTCTAATTCTATTGCTTTTTTTGGACAAGTTTCAAATGGCCAGGGGAGGCCACTACAATTTGATGTTTCCAATGAACAATGTTTCGTTCTCATATTTATTATATATCTATACATACCTACAGGTCTAGTGTGACATTATTTCATGAGGGCATCTTTTTATACCAAAAATTCAAAAAAAGATATGTGTTGGAATGCTGTTTGATTAAGACATCGGAAACTTAGAAAGCTCATTGGATTTATCAAAACTACGAAGAATGAAATAATTGTACTTTTCTCCCTTTCACAGACTTCCATCAAGGTTCCACGAGGTAATAGTTAGTGTGTCCTAGATGAAATTGAATTATATCTTTGCTTGTTCATCAAAAAGTTCCTGTTGTCAAAATAATTTATTTTTTTTACGTACCATACTAGCTCACGTCCCACGAGGGCATTCTTGGGAAAATTGAAGACATTCCTTATTTTATGGGGTTGCTAAGAAAAAATTAAGACGTCTCAGATTCTCCAGGGTAACTAATTGAAAACAAACTTAATTTACTAAAGTTCGCTGATATTTGCTTTCAAGTTTAATTCCGAAAACTCTTCGTGTGCTATATTTTTGGCTATTTTCTTAGTTATAGTATGTTCTTTGTTTTTTTCAATTTCTATATGTTGATGTACTTCATTCACTAACCGAAGTTTGAAGTTTCTTGAAAAAGAACTCATGTTCTCCGAGCATCACAAATAGTGTTATTCTGGTGTTTTGAATCTTCGTATAATTTTCGTTATATGTATTTAATAACACTGCATTCTTTATGGATATTCCCTTACGAATGTTCGGTTTTTATTGTGTTCAATTGTATGAAGAAGTTGAAGGAATGACATTGAGATGTACAAGAAGCGGTATGATTGTCAGCAACCATTATCAGACGTCTTGAAATTGTCAACCACACGTGCAAATATCTCATTCGGACATAACAAATTGAAGAATCCCAGCTCGTTCAGATAATGATGGATTGTATCAATTTAATTTAGTCGACTCGTCTCTTAAGTTGATTGAATTTCTTTTCCACTCGGTTTGGCATCTTAGAAGGGGTCAACTCTGTCAACGAGAAACATCTCAATACACCTACATCTTTTAGCTATATTCGTTTCCTCGCAAACATTTTTTCCAAAGTATATTCTTCAGTTCATGTGTGGCTTCAATTTTCCAATAACACTGTTTTCATATCACATTACGATGTGGGTTGTTGAAGTACTAGATAAGCATTCAATATTGATAATTTATAAAAAATTTCTATCCCACATAAAAACCTAATGTTGCTTGTTGAATTCTATAGACTCTGACTTATCTGCGAAATTGATTCCGTGTATTTTTTTTATAGAATTGAAATAATAGTATTCTAGGTTCGTTGAATTCACTGATTCTCAAATAGTTATGGTAGGAATATCTTTCCAAATACAAATGTTATACACGACTTCTTCGCAATTGTCCAAATTGAAGGTGATTCGAAGCCAAGGGTTGGCGTATACTTGTATATAGTAGACGGTTGATTTTGTTACTTTGAAACCTTTTTTTCCTGCTGACTAAGTTGACACCTTGCTGGACTGAAAGGAATCCTTCAAACTGATGTGTTGAACAGTTTTTTCAATGAAAATTCTAAGTGTTAACGAAGGTACTAAGGGGTTACAGATTAAAATACATTGTGAACATATTTTGCTAATACAGTCAAGGTTTCAAAAAGGTTTTAAAATAGTCTTTGAAGTCTTTTGAAGTTTATTTGACCTTTTGTTCAATGTATGTTTAATACAGAATAAAAATACCTTTTCACTTTACAAAATATAATATGTCCACAACATTCATTTTGGAATTTCGTGCAAATTTCACGAGCTAACGCGTTGAAAACGCTACCCTCAATCATAAATATGATTTAAACAGATGCTCGCAGTACTGCCCTACCCTTATGACTTTTTGCATGCTTAACAGATCCTAATGTTAAATCCTTTCTCTCCACTAAACTTCAAAGGACTAAATTTAAATAACACAGTATGCAAATAACCTTCATTTCAACGTTCACACATTCCAGGTCTGCACTTTTAAAATATTTTTCCAGCACTTGTCCGGGGTATCTTCTCAATCCGTTTACAGCTGTTATGCCGTGCAAATTTTATGCCAGGCATCATAAATTTTTAAGGCTAAGGGTCGAAAGTACCAAGAACGTTAGGTATGTGATAGTGAGAAAGTTCTGGTTACATTGTGCAACCCTGATACTTTGTCTAGTTGATGGTTGTTACTGTGATAAATGGCATTGAAACACTTTTGGTCCTTGACCAAAGAGTGGTGGTGGAGTCGTTATTCTGAGATTCTGGCAATCAGGCAACTTAAAGAGAGCTATATGACAATGATATTGGTGTACATGACTACCATCTAAGCTATAGTCATTATTATTCATAATCCTCTACTTGTATTATGCCAAGCAGTGCTATTGTCGTAACGTTGGAGAATTTTCATTTATATAGTAAACGTCGTCATCTGTGACTTGAACTTCATGTCCTGGCATTCTTTATAAACTCTCAACTTAAAATTATGTTGGGACGTTTTTGACATAAATTCACAGCAAATTGCAATTTTAAATTCACAACATGGTTATCATGTTCTCAAGATTTAGATTAAAGGTTTTTGAGACACAATTCATTATTTGCTTTCAAACAAAACTGCATAATTAAAAGTCTGTTTCAAAGACACATTCATAATATCAGATACGTTAAAGTTTATAAGGATAAAGAAAAAAATAAAGAAGATTTTTCTTTCTTTTTTTGCGGGTATATCCTTATCAGTTTTAGCTTTACGATAAGAGAGAACTTTAAATCAACCCTTAAGGTAACATCTCTTGAAATTTAAATATTTTTTAAAGGAACCAATAAAGCGAATCAGTTTTTTGATAATTGCAATGTTTAATCTTAATTAGGCCTTAAATTATTTTTAATTATAACTTTCATCCCTTTCGATTCGAAATTTCTAATTTAAACTTTTAGCTTTTTCGTGAAAGTTTCATTGGCTTGATAAAGGTAAGTCCCAGTTATTTGACCAGCTTGAGACCGGGCATAGTCTATTAATTCAATTTCATGGATTTCTAACCTTTAACAAAAACTTTTACCTGCAGGACAGAAGGTATATTCATTCTAATGAGTTGAAAATAATTTTCATCGTAATGTGATTACTTTAAGAGAACTTTACCATTTAAATTTTGTGTAGTAGGTAACTGAAACTGCAAAGATAACCCAGTTAGCTTTTAGCTTTCAAGTATACCATAGATGTAGCGGTACCGTTACTGCTGAGTCAAATGTCTCTTCAGTTTAATTAACGAGAAAATAAATGTCCTTGAAGACAACCCAGTGATATCTGTTGTGCAGAAGCAGCAGAACGTGATATGAAAATTGGAGTAGTTCTACCTGAAAATGAAACCGTGTTGTAAGGTCGGTTCTATAATAAAGAAGTTAGTGTCGTCAAAGTGATAGTTGAACTGACACAAGACAAGAAATGAAACGTGGCCTTGGAAAATAAGCCTTCTTCGTGATTGCTATATGTTTTTCGATAATATTTTACCATTGCTTTTCGATAATATTTTACAAGTTTCCTGTATTAAAAATTGCTTCAGAATTTTGGACATTAAAAGCACACTGTGGTACCAAAACTATTCTAGATATCTCTGCATCGAATGTAAACTTCGAACAATTCTTGTTTAAAAATCGTTTATATAAAAATAAACGAAACCTTTTTTTTAAACCCATTAAGGTGAACTATAGCCACAATCTGGTTGAATGGCGAAATTTTTCAGTTTATTGTGGGTTCCGTAATGAACATAATTATGATAGTGTTGGTATACCACAAATTGAAGTCTGCGGGTATAATGTACATTGCACTTCTGTGTTTAATTGCTTTAATGCAAATTCTATGCTAAAATGTTGCTTAAACGAGAAGATGTTGCCTTTAAGTGCAATTTTACTGCTTTTAAACTTCACTTAATGCAGTTAATGTACAAAAGTTAATGATCCTTTCATTTAGAGGTTAACCGTTTGTTAAACCAACAGAATTTTCCAGACCTTTCAGTTTCCAGTTGAGTTTAAAGGATTTTTCTTGTACCTTTACGCAACTGATTTATTTGAAACATAATCTTCGAAATTCGAACGTATCTGATGAAATACAAGTGTTTTAGTTAAGGTCCTTTATTACAAACTTATCACTAGAAAGTAATTCTGTTAACATTTTCAGTTATATCAGGTTCTCGTTGTATTTAAGTTTTCACCATACTTTTTGTAGCAAATCGACAAGACGCTTGCTCGTTAATCATCAAACTTTTTTGTTCAAAACTCGACTGGTGTATAGTCAAGTTTCATTACTAAACTATTAAAGATTTGAGAAAACTGCTGAAACGAATTAAAACCTGAAAAGAGACTGATCTCCAATTTCTTTGGAAAAAAATGGATTGAAGGTCTTAAAACAAAGTAACGAAAGGATGATGGTGTTCTATAGTCGTCTTTGAGAATGTTTAAATCAATTTAGTAAAAACGCAAGACGTTCAAATTTCGTTCTCTTTAGCATTTCGTTAATGCTTTTCCATCGATAATGAAATTCTAAGGATGCAAAGGATTAAGAAAATTAGTGAAATGTCTTCGAAATTATTTCGCTAAGAACGTTTTTGTGTGAACTCTTTTTAGGTTCAAGTATTTTTCAAGGTATGATATTCTATTTATAAAGATTTATTTATTTAACGTGCATAAATTTAAGAAACTGTTCAAAAATTTCACTTAAGAAATTAATAAATATGTTTGGGAATTAATGTGTTCTGGGATTAGTGGGGAAATCTTTATAAAAATTTACTCAGGATTAAATCAAAACAAAATTAATAATACGAATCTGTCAAACAATAATGAACAACGAATACATTTTTACGTAATCCTATAGGATATTTTTCAAGGAATTAATTTTTTATGAATCTTTTAGCGCTCACGAATTAAGTTGTGTCCTGTTTATCTTCACACTCTAAATGCAAATTTTTATCTTATCCCAATATAATTTAAGCCGGACAGAGAATCCTAAAATAACAAACGTACCCACAAAATAAACACCAATCTGTGAAAAAAATGAGGGATGAAAGCGTCCAAGGAGATGTAGTATATAGCAAAGATGAAGAAATAATAAAGTTTTATGTTTTGTTTTAAAGAAACCCATTGTAAAAATGGTACCAGATATACATATAAAATGAGTATTAAGGAGAAAGGTTAAATTTTCACACTTCAACTGGTTGATTTGAATCTTTACAGTCTGACAAATGCCTATAAAATATGATAGCCTCAATCTATCCTTTTGGTTTGATATCGTGTTTATAGAATTCATATTCATAGCTGGAAGCAATTTAAAGATTTTTTTTAAGTTGAAACAATATCATATGATATTCAAATATTTTCACTTCTGTTCCTTTTAATTAATGTGACTTTGCACCACAACTTGGGCAGCTGCTTTAAGACACCAATCTTAGCCTTAAAATACAATTTTACGAAGGTTGTTTTGTATTCTGTGGTAAAATTTTGCTGCTAATTGAAACGAAACGAGCCATACAAAGGATTTACTGTATTCTCCTTGGTATTTCTCAGGATATACACAGGAGTATCAATCTTCCTGGTTTGAAGGCTTCTATAGACAGCATTGACTTCAGAAGAAATAGCAACAAAAGAAATACAACCTTTCCGTTCTATTTATAGTCAAAATCAATAGTTTCGTTTCTGTTGTGTTTAATGTGGCAGAAGTGGAGTTGAAGTAATGAAGTGTTAGCAACCGGAACATCAATCAAAAGCACATTATTCACCCCATGAGTGTATTCTGTTTGTTTGGAAAAATATTTGTTATAGAATAAGATATTTGCAACATTTATATCACAAATATTGTTTACCATAAACTTTTATGGTGTGAATAGAAACAAATTGTACGTCTAACTTTATAACATCTTTAACCAAAAAGTTTAACAGCATCTTAGAGTTTCCGTCTTAACCTGTTGACGTATTAAGTAATTCATCAAGAAATGCAAATCGGATATACTTTTTGGAATTCGTGGTTCTGTGTGTTAGTATGAAAACAGTTTATCTTAGCCCGTCTAAGTTCTGAGCGGATATTTCAAACATGCTATTATGTATTTCTAGAACTATCTCACTAGCTCGTGTCTGGTGAGAATTTATTTTATTTTTAGTAACAATTTTCATTCGTCAAAAATTATCGTCATAAAACTTTAAAATAGCTTTTAACTTCTGCAAACAGCAAATATCGCAGCATATACCCTTGATATTTCATATTTCCGAGGGTAAAGCTTAATTTCCGTAATCATTTCAAACGCATACGAGTATATCCAATTCGAGGTTAAAGTTATTGATATTGGGATATAGCAATCAATTTTCCAAACACTCAACGACAGGTTTCCCCAGAGAAACATTGGCGTAAATTAGAACCGATACTAGTTGAATTGCAAGCAGCGAATAAAATTAATGTGCTTTGTACAAGGGTTTATTGAACTTAATATCCTCGTTTTGAAGGAATATCTAATCGCTAAAGTGTAAAACATTGTTCTTTTTTTTTCAAAAAATGTGGGACTATTGAGTTTTGGAAAGTTTAAAATTCCGCAATTCAGTGTTTACGAATGGCTTGAACTAGGATTCAATCTCTCCTGAGAGACATAGAAAAAAGTGTAGTTCTTACAACCGTTTTGTTACCTGAATCAGATTGCAGTGACAAAGGACAATGTTTCAGACGAACTGTACGAAGCAAGTGAATTTGAAAACGCGAAAGATGAACCATAAAAATTACTTTTCATTGAAAATTGCAAATTCCGTAGATCAATGTGATAGGCTTGAAATGTGATTCATGCTGATTGGAAAAGGGAAAAGTTTTCAGGATCGTTTTCCGGATTCTTCTTCAAATTCATGTTGATTTTTTCCGCTTGTGTGTGTATTTCTAAACGGCTATAAGCCAAAAATTCTTAGGTCGTAGAATGTTTTTGAGATTTTCACCACATGTGGTTTGACTTGTGATGTAAAGCTTTACCAATTTCGAAGAGGTCGTGTCTGTAGGACATTAAATCGGATATGTTGTTGCAACTTGGGACTGGTTAGTCTTGTAAGAAGAAGAACAGAAAAATGTTCAAAAGTTTCAGTAATTGATTGATGTGTTTAGTTTTCTTTCTCTAATACATTAAGTTAACAACTCTGGTGAAAATGCAAAGAAAGTTTCCAAAATGACTTTGATATTATAAAGAACTCATATCCACAACACAAACTACGTAATACTTCCAAGATTAATTCATAAGGTCAATGTTTTACAGATTAAATATTTCTTCGTTTGAAGAATATAACTTCAAAGAGGGTTATCGCATATCCCCAAGAAAAGTTTCAAAAGATTCTCACCACAGATAATATGGTAAACTAGAAAGTAAAATTTCAAGTTGAACTGGAAGTGAATTTTCCATGTACTGAACTCTGAAACAGAAAATGCAATACATGATTAAATTCACTGAAATGCTCTATGACAAGTGAAAGATGCTAACAGGGATTTTCCTTGTAGAAGTTAATTAAACTTCATGCCCAAAAACTTTTAAACTTCTTGTAGTTTTATAATAAACCGAAGCTCAAACTTCATGTCAATAGACAACAATTTCCTAGTATCACAAAGGAGTTGAGGGATAATTAAAATTTGATTAAAGTCAACCTTTTATCGGGATTCATTGTCTTAACGTAATCCAATCTTTGATAATGTAGTTTACAGACAGTTTGTGCTCCAAGGAAAATATAATGAAATTTTCCACTGATATCGGAACTTTAAGTTAAAGTACTGAACTAGTTATGTAGTAAAACAAAAGGCTATCACATACATATATTTCATACCAACTGCTCAGAAGTGATGATTTGTTTGGATTTACCTCAAGTCTTAAGGATGTACACATATGGTATGGCTGGAATCGTTGAATGGATTTAATTTACGTATCAAAGAAGAACAGGAATCAAATTCCACTGTGTTCGATACAGTTTCTCAAAAGAATAAAAGGCATTGTTATACAAACAATTTCAAAACTGTAAAGATAACAATATCTTCTTTTATAATAGTGCTTTTTTAAACTTCAACTTTTGAGTGGAATTTATATATTCACTCAAAAAACATTTTCTATGTGTAGGTCTGTTGCTTTTCTTTAAAGACTTACTTGACGAAATTGAAAGACTGCTTTTCATGAAAATTTCAGTGTGTCTTAATTTAAAATATTTTCAGTATCCCAGATCTTTTCAACTTAAAAATGTTCGAGTCTCAAGGTCTGTTACAGAAACATTTTATGACAAGAGAAAAGAATCCTTTTAATGTCTTGAAGGAATGTTGAAACGAGGGTAAGGAAAGACTGTGAAAATAAGAAATTTACAAAAAAAAAATTTCATATCTCTTTTTTCTTTTTGTAAGCCAGCCTTCCTTCAAGCATTGGAATTAACCCTTGGTACCTATATATCTTCTTGATATTTTGAAGTCATTTTTCGTTTCAGGGCGAGTTCCTTGTTCCACCGACAGATCTTTAAGTTATGCATGACAAATGTTCAAGAAATTATTAACATTTTTTAAAATATAATACATATAATATAATATTTATAAAATATAACTCGAAATAATAAGATTTTTCCTTCAGTTCCGGTAGTGCTGCTATTTTATCAGAAACTTTTGAGAACAGTGGGCTGTTAGGATGCAAACTTAAATAACATCCAAAATAATATCTAGATAACAAGAGTAACATTTGAGGAATTGTTATGATTTTTTTAAGAAACTACTACTACTACACATAATTCCTTCTCCCACAATACCTACAACTTCGATACCCGAAGAAAGTATGATGGAATGAGACATTTGCGTATTACCTAGAAGCTCAACGTTTCCATGGACCGTAAATTTACGGTTGAGCCAAAATCGTTAAATCAGTGATATGTATTAAATTACCCCCACATGCTACTCACATTTAGCCTTAAGAAATAATTATTCATGTATCCAAAAAGGAGAAAAAAATTTTGCAAATTGACTCAGCCTCTTCAAGATACCAATCTTTGATGTAAAATGTTTTGTTACATTCTGCGAAATGGGTTTTCATACCCGAAAGCCTTTCCAGATTTTTATGTAAATGAGTTTTTACCAATAAAACGGCACATGTAGGAGTAGGCAGGTAAAAGGCTATAGTCGAACGCCTGATAACATAATAACGGATGGTTCTCTTTGGGAAACCGAAAGGTGTTTTCCTGCTGATGAAAATTTCCGTAGATTGGTTTAAGGTTTGCAACATGACTGGGAAATTGATTTGCATTATGTATGAATCTGAAATGCGTTTTTACAGTCTTAAATCGATTATCTACACATGAAGAAATAAATAATATTATCATATATCACTTTCAAATAGATGAATCTACGAATATATCATGTACGCTTGTTAAAATAATGAAACAATGGTCACCGTTTTGTGGTCCAATGGTCAATATTAAGAATAATGAACATATGAAATCAAAGAACGTTTTTAACTTATTACCAGGAAGCCATTATGCTTTCTTCTAGCAAGTAGTTGATTGTTACATCAAATCATCAATTTTACAATGAAAGCGTTGAATTTAAATAATTCAATTCGAAGAATCCTTGTATGAATGAGTATATCTCATAGAAATCGTCTTCTCAAATATATAGCACAAGGAAATGCGTCAAATTTATTCGTAGATATTAATTTTGTCCTAGCAACAGCTGGCTTTAATCTGGTCGAACCAATACCCATATTATACTTGATATGAAACAAATAACCGCGACACTCAGGAAGTACAACCCTCGAAAATAGGTCAAAGTACTGTGCTTCTCCCAGTGAACTAGGTATATGAAAGTAAAATTCATTCCTGGCTGGACATTTTTCATTTTACCTTTATTGAAAGCGTTAAAATACATGAATCTGATTCAGATGCCTACGAATATACCTGCATAAATGGAACCTACAATCTATAGCTCCAACTGGTGCGCAAGAAATTATAAAAATTGCTTCGAATAAAATTTAATATGGCGGCAAGGATTCTTTCTTTTTCATGCAATTTGAAGGAAGAGTAGAGAAATGAATTTCTGAAATGGTACCATTCCTTTAATATTTTCATATTAAACCCTTTTCGAAAAGATATTCGCGTAATTTTGAATTTTTGGATGTTTGTGAGGGTCGGCTAAAGAAAAGAAGGATATTTGCATTATCTTCCTTTTGAGACGATATTCAGGACCGTCTACACTTTCCAATGCTGGAGATAATTGCAGTTACGGAAAGTTTTTCAGTTTCAGCAGCTATGAAAAAATTCAATATCAGTTCCATTAAGATGAAGAACTCGGTTCACTTTAACTCTTCCGTTCGAAAATCTGAAAACAAATTTTAAGAATTTAAGACTTTCGATTTGACTTTTATTTGAGTAGGAAGGAAGGATGAAAGTAAAGTCAATAAAACTTTAAATAGAAAATTTCTGAAATTAGTATTTTAAGATGGTGTTGGAATATTTCAACAATTCGAAATTTTATGGATGTCTGAAGAAAACATGAAAGTCGAGAATAATTAACAATGGTAGCTTGTACAAAATTTAACAAATTACAAGCAACATTCCCTTTACGCTTCGCTATAAGTTATTTATGAACATTAATATTTTAGTGAAAACAGTTTTTATGTTTTAATTAAATGAAACATTATCTTTTCGAGATTTTGTTTAAAGCGTGTCAAAATATTTTTCAATTATTATTCTTATTTCCTTTGATTAAAACTAATTTTCATATCTGGATTTACACACCATGGAAAAAATTAATGCTGAAGATATTCAACCTGAAGTTAAAGGGCAATGTCTTTCTATAACTCCTGAGGAGACGGAAAGTTTGTGCAAATTGCTAAAAAAACTAATTATTTGCAAATTTATCAAGTCAACAAATTTCTGTTAGATGTCTTGAAACAGCGATAAATTATTACACGAAGCTAATAAGAACATGTATTGAGTATCAACATTAGCAAATCGACTGTAGTATACTACCCACTATCCAAATACCTAATTTAATCAAAAGCAAGACACTTGATACTTGTGTGTTTCATATATCGTCTACGTATATCTTCTCAATTAAATTTTGTTTTCCCAAATGTCGGTCGGTTTACAGATACAATCTGAAAAATATATTTCGATATTATTTGCTACGCACTTCCAACGAATTTATTTATTTGTTATCCCACAATAGGAAGGAGGAGAATTATTGGTGTGTGTTATAGCTACCCAATTCCCCCTTCATGCGCACTGACAGTGTGGGTTGAAGGCGTGATTCTGCCCTAAACGTTTCAACTGTTGCTTCTTATTAATGTTGAAAGTTCCAAATGTGATAACATCTTTAAAATTTGTTTCCATCTTATATTTATTACAGAATTGTGGGTTTTGTAAACAGATACGTAGAGCACTTCGTCGAAACTGTTTTGAGATTATGAACATCGACTTTCTTACATGTTTTGGTTGTACAAGGAAACGGATATTATACTCTTCTTGTTTCTTCTCTAAACCGTTAATCATAATTCATCTAAAAGTTTCGTAAATATTTTGTTGGTAGTGACTGGTCGGAAATTTTGATATGATTACATCAAGTTTAAGTTTAAAACATATGTTCTGATCCTGCTAAAAAAAGAACGAAAATGAACTGTACCTACTTATTCTATGCAATCAATTTAAATCCGTTGCTTGTGTTGGTTCAAAAATGAAGATATAATTTTTGCTTTGCAAATAAACGTAATAATTCGTTTGAAGTATTTTAAAATGTTCCGTTTATCTTCAAAATGTGTTCAAAAGCTCAAGCTTTTGACTGACTTTGGAAAGAACATATGAAAGAGTTCCACTTGAAGAAAAGTCGAAAACTTGAGACTTTTCAACGATAATTTTTTCAGTTTCGTCTCTATAGTAGACATAAATGATTTTAAAAAGCGCTCAGTTGGATTAATTTCGAAAAGTTTGAAAACATTTGCCTTTTAGTGGTGGTATTTATCAGATCCTGTCAAAAGTTGTTCATCACAGAAAAACTTGTGCAGATATACTGAGAGCTTGAAAAGGATTCTCAGAAGTTTAATCCTCTTATGAGCGAACACTCAATTGAAGGAAAATTTCATGCAAAAAATTATGAATGTTTGTAAATCACTTCAAAATCAAGAAGTCAAGGTAGAATCTTGAATAAAGTATGTTTTTCCTCTTGATGGCTTGTTATCAAGTGACTGCGTATATTCGTCT
Organism: Chrysops caecutiens; assembly: GCA_963971475.1. NCBI lineage: Eukaryota > Metazoa > Arthropoda > Insecta > Diptera > Tabanidae > Chrysops > Chrysops caecutiens. The sequence goes on from OZ020569.1 coordinate 51,936,097, forward strand.
GTTCCTTAGATAACGGCTTCTTTTCGCAATAGCAATTGTGCATTTGCAACATTCATTCATAGATAGCTCTTTCAATTAAGTTGAACACAATTTCAATTGAGTACGTAAACGAGGTTGTCACTTTGGTTATAAGTTGTCTTTTCGAACCAGGTCACTTATCAAGTAACTGGAAGGATAATTAAAATTCATTTTATCCCTTGTGGACGATTGATCTTTAACAACTAAATATAATGACATATTGTCGTTGACAGTATGTTGTGTAAAAAACTTAATGGTGTATGTAACAGATACCTACATAAAAGAAAGTTTGTCCTTGTTGAAGGATTTTAAGCAAATCAGGACTCATTCAAAGCTCGAAAATTTTTTTCGACTAGTTATGTGTATATCTTGAATATTTCGCACAAATTCAGCTCTGCAGTGTCGTAATAAACGTTGCCATGTCATGTTATTGGTACTGAAATTTTCGTACTGATTGTGGGATGAAGCACATCAGTGTAATATAACCATAAAATCATAAATTTTCTAAGTATAGCACAAAGTTTATGCATGAACAATTTATTTCAAAATGGCGACCTACCCTTGTCGGATGCTGAAGTTGTAGTGCTTTTATACCATTACTTTTTCGTGTTTTCTCTTCGCCATGGTGCTACTTTAAAGAAGTCCTCCGACATTATGGTGAATGTTCATCGCTTATACATGATACGAGATTAATCACGTAACTCTTCTCAGTTATTCCATTACGTATTCAAGATATGTCGTGCGTAACACGTATAAATCAGATACTTTATGCAGACTTAAATTAAATCGGCTATGCATACCACTTACAGTTATTCTACAAACAACTCTTAGCGACTTTACAAATTCTGTCATGATGACATTCACCATAGTATCATTTAAGTCATTTTTCTATCAGTTCCCTGACAGCAAATGCTTCACTTGACCAATGTTTCTTTAGAAATTTGTTCAATGAAGGAAATGGGATAACAACGGTGTTGGAAAATAAGAAATTCAACACAATACAGAACGACAGAATCATCTCAAGGGATAAACTCAATAAAGTATAACTTCGCTCGAGAGTGAACAAAATACCCTTATATAGGAATATAACAGAATAACACCCTCAACGTCATACATCACAAGTTACAGGGGATGATGGATATAAATGCGTATCAAATGCGTAAGTTTCTGAATACTAAAATATATCTGCAGAATAACCTGATTCCTTCAGTTTCCTTATAACAATTGAAATCACGTACTTCACGTTTGCAAGTTGTTAGTTATTTTGATGGCATTGCATGATGATGACAAATTACTAACAGTCCTAAGAAAATATAAGGTAAATGGCATGTGGGGAGTTGTCATCTCATATAATCTTAATTTTGCAGAGGTGTATTTTATGATATCTTTCATAATTTACATAATATCTCATAGTATTTAAGTTGTGATTGCATGAAGCATTTCACAAAGGAATACAACTGAGGTCAAAAGAGACCTTGTTACTTCAAAATAATCCGAAACAAATTGAATTGTTTTAAGTGCACGAGAGCATTGAGTGTCGTTTGGAACCTTTTGTGCCATTCGCAAAGAGATACACTGCAATGTTGTGGAAGTCCGACTCTTCGAACTTAGTATGATATAAAACAGGAAATTAAAATAGAATGAAGAGACGTTGTGATTGTGATTCTACCTCTCTATTACAATAAAGGAACATTGAAAATTTAGGGATGACTATAATTAAAAATCATCAGATTGTGAATTTATTGAGCAATTGTATAGAATACACCTTCTTTATAGACTTCTAAAATTTATGTTCAAGTAAAAATGCTAGCTCAGACCAACACGGTTTGTATCAGAACCATGTATTCACCATAGAAATTCCGCGGGCTAGATATTCTATAGAATGTTACAAATTACAACTGCAACTTCTTTTATGATACCTTCTAGCATGGTCGGTCAGTTGTTACATTTCGTTCAATTTACGAATGTATCTACTTTCTAAATGTAAGGAATATGCTTTCATTTCTATTTTTCATGCCGTTAGGCAAGCAACCCATTTACCCATACATTTGAATGTACATCATCTTATTCCAACAGAATCACAGAAAGGAAACCATAAAAACGGATATATGTCCAATAAATTGTCGCAGTGCAGTAAAAAAATTAAATACAAACGACGGAAGACATGAATTTATTGGTAGCGTTATTTCAGTGAACGTTTGTATAACATAAATATTTTCCACAGGATATGATTCAAATAATGAAAAAATGAACTCAAATAACCAATGCCTACCAAGAATGAGAGATGTTACAAATAATTTATCTTAAAATCTAAATTTCGATTTTGAATTTCATGAAACTTGTTTCCTATGACATAGCATAAGTGAATATGTCGAGTATCCTTGTCGACATACTGTGTATTTTGGCCACAATAAATGTTTACCAACAAGTTTGATGACTTTGAAGCTATTGTTTCGTTGACGATCTCTAGTTTGTACTAGGAGACACGAACATAGCCTCTAAAACAAAAGATGCACTCGAAACTTTGAGACAAAATAAATCTTATATGCTTCAAGGGACTTAACAATATTAACAGAACAAACTTTTACCTTGCAGAAAATGTTTGAGAGTACTATAGAATTAAATTTCAACTTCAATCTAAATGCAAATAGTAAGGACTTAGTGAAACTTAACGGGCATGCGACGCAAGTATAGAGTAAAATATTTAGCGCGGAATTTGTTCTACATATGCAAACTTCAATCAATTGATTAAGATTATCCTGAGGATGTTCATTGAAATAAACTTTCGGCGTAACGTTCTTGTTCAAAGCACGATTCCATCGTGATCAAACTCGCATACAAAACATTCTACTATATACATATGTACTCTTTGTGTTTATGTTGCTATATTAGTTGATACAAGAAGTTTATAGTGAAACTAATTAAAAGCTGTTTTCAAACTAAATAACGTTTAATAACGTTTACAAAATATTCTTAATTTAAAAAAATTCTTAATTTAAACAAATGTCAAATGCTTCTTAATAAATCAAATTTCCAATTTATATGAATTTTTTCATTCATTAAAAATCAAGTGTTTTTTTCTATTTTTGGATGTAATAAAGTTAGCATATATGATGTTACACATATAACATAAGTTGATTTAAAATTCAGTTCTGTATGCAAAATTGACAAGAATAAGCATTTGATTTCGTTTTATCTCTTGCCTTGTGAAATACCATGAAATAAATTAAAAACGAGTTTCCTTAGATACAGAGAAAATATGAAATTTTATAATTGGAATAAAATATCCAATTTCTTTTGAAGCTTTTGATGTTGCTTTTCAGCGGAAACAGTATTGCAAAGGTTTATAATATGAAACTCCATGCCATTTCATCTTCCTTTCTCGCTCTATCTCGCATTTTGAATTAACAAACTTAATATTGCTACAATTTATTCTATCGGAAATTTTATTTTCCTGGGAAACTCAAAAGAGTATTAGCCGGAAGTTAGTATGAGAACAGATTTCGTCCTTTTTGGAATCCTGTAAATGAAAGTTACTGAAGACATTTACAAGACGAAAAAAATGTTCTCTAACTCAATTGCTTCTTGGTAATTTTGCAGCTTTTGCTTAAATGGTAACTTATCGAAAACCTGGAAGATTTCATGGCTTATATTTCGAGTTATTGTTTGAACTCTCCTGTAAATGTTTGCGTTTGAACGCGTTTCTAACATTATCCTCTTTCAAAATTAACTGGGAATTTCTGTAATTTGTAAACGTGGGAAAACGCGTGTTGGTTTTACAAATTTTCTGATAAACATGACTTAACCCGTGTGCTCCTGCACAATAAAATTGGAATGAGAAATTCATACCATATATTAAAGATTAATAAGAAAGCACATGCGATTGGGGGTGCTTGTATATTGGAATAGACATTAAAAACAAAATGATGTGAAACAGTGTTAGTTGTTGGCGTGCCGTAGCCGAATGGCAAAAAATAGAACTCTTATAATTTCGTCATGTCTGTATGTCTGCCCATAGGTCACCGCCATTTTATTCGGAGACTGTTGGGACCATATGAATGAAATTTAGAAGTGAGGTGTCTTCATTGAACTACCAGACAATGTAGTAGCAAAAGTATCAAAAACAGCTTTATTGATGGTGGCACTCCATACATGCATTTGAGGTAAAAAATACTTTTTCTCAGTGCTTATACGCGTACGTGTTATTTTTGCATAGGTCTTAATGTAATTTTTAACTATTTTCATTTACGCTCATAGTTCATGAGATATGCACTTCAGTTGCTAAAAGTGTGTTCTTTCAAAAAATTTTAAAATTACAAAATTTTCTCCGTAAATTTTTAGAATTGGCTCGTATGTTAAAACTGCAAACAGATTAATGCTTGGAAAGTTACACTTTCGATTTCGATAACCATTACTGCAACACTGAATCAAAGCCATTAAAATAAGAAACCTTTCAGCAAATTCTATATAAAACGTGCTTCCATCAATCATTCAAAACGTGGTTTATAGCTTGGAAAATATCGCATGGATTCGTTTTGATCAAAAGGCAATTTGGTTTATAGCCAGTAGGACTATATTGATGTCGAAGTGAAGACGCAATGGAATTTAAAACTTTTAATACCTAACCCACCCTTCGGATACCCTCGTATGATTAATTCATCTTGAAAATATTGCAGCAAATTTGAGATCTAATTTTAGGTTTTGCGTCATGGTCACATTAAGGTAAGGCTAACTTAGGTTTGAATCACCAAATGTTTTATAGCAGAAACCACAGCTCTTTAAATTCTGGGTGTTTTCAGGCCAAGTAGAATACCCTGAATATATAATTGTAAAGTACAATTATTTTGTGAAAAATATAAAACCAACTAAACAAAAACCCACGAACTAAGCCATTCAAACCGGAAGAACTATTTTGGCATGTGCCAATGCAATAAAAAGGTTCTGTAACAAGAGGTCCCCGCCTAGAATAACCCCATGAACTCATAAATGATACAGTAAACGTTGGAAGTCAAATAAACCTGGAACGAACCTAGGAATGTTGAGGACTTGACTCTTCAAACTTTTATAATATTTCGCAGCAAAAGGACGACCATCCTTGTTGGCAAGTTTTATAAAATATTTTTATTTGGTTGTGTTCTTGAGTTTTAAGGAAATCAAATGTAGACGCAAAACGATTCATTGTGCGACGTGACCGGATTCGGAACATTTTTTGTATTTATTTGGAAATGCAAAGCGGCCAGAATACATCCGGTTATTTGAGTACAGGATGAAGGTTTTTAGCCGGAAATTGATGTTCCGAAAAATGTTTGCATGAAAGCCGTGTAAAAGTTTGATTTTTACTATGTTTTGTGGTCTTGCATTCAATTTAAATTTGGGTTGATAAGGTGTCACATACAAGAAATTTGTGGGTATATAAATTTGGTGTTTGGGCTTATAATTTCCAATGTTGTTGTACTAGCTTTAATGGCGAACAAGTTGCTTAGGTTATTGAAGTGCAATGTAATCGATAAATAAATAACTATCAAGTCGCTACGGCACAATTATCAGTGAATGTTTTCTCAAGGTTGGACAAAGCAAACAAAAAAGTTTCCTGTCCTCGCTGTGTGGCTACACTATTTTAAAATAAGGGTGAATGTATAAAGCCTGGTAAGAGATTTAAGACAGCTACTAAGCACTTTCGTTTAAACAATGGAACGTATAGTACATGAAACAAGCGTACACTAAGGCAACCTAATTGTGATAATAATTCATAATACCCAGGAAAACTTTAAAATGGTTTAATGAGCCTTATCTTGAAACGCCACTTCATCCCTTTCAGGATTTTAGTTTTTCTCACGTTAGTGTGCATACATTTTCATTTAAAATTTACGAAACACTTGCTGAATCTATTTTTTCTTCTTTTTTACTAAAAGCATAGAACAAAGTTTGAATGAAAACTGACGGTTAACTTGAAAAAAAAAGAATGGAAAAATTTCCAACAAAAATTGAAAAAACAAACTTTCTACCAGGCTTTTGTTTTCCTCAGAGTGAAAAACTTTTACCCAACGAGATATAAGCTTTGTGTTTTTTATCAGCTCAGTTATTTCTATTATTTAAAAACCAACCTGTGTCAAATAAAAGAAACATGTTAAATTTAAAAAAACCGATAGTTATGGAATTCCTTTAAGGAAATATCACGAATGAGTTGAAAGAGTCCGTGGCCTCTTCATACAAGTATATCATCAAAAGACAAAAATGATATGATTACAATCTCGTGACAGGGTGTTCTAGTAAAGTATAAATTGGATTTGTTATGTAACCTGGTGGAAACAAGCTTCAAAATTTACGGAAGAGTTGAAGTCATTTGTTTCACATCATTCTCAAATTCCGTGATTCGCTTCAACAGGTAAACTATCAGTCATTTCAAGTTACTTTGCAAAAATTATGACTTCTTCTCCCATGGGACTGGGACAACCGACAGAATGACAAATTGTTGGTGAAAACTGCTGACGTGGTATTTGCTTTAACCCTTTTCAAATATTTTTTGGTGAAATATATTCCATTTGTGCTGTCGGCGAACAAAATAGACAGACCCAAACTAAATATTCAAAAGTCCAACATGACATCCATGATTGACAGATGCTGAAATTGTTTGGTAAAATGTAAATTAACTGAAACAATATTTTAAAGGGTGATATTGTGAGAATTATTGTAAACATTCAATTTGAGGTAAATTGATTTCCGGTACTGGAAAGGATAGTTTTTGAAAATTATATTGCAAGATATATGAAATAATATTTATATTATTATTATAATTATAATGCAGGACACTGAATTTCCTGAACCAAAACTCAATCACTTGAGATGCGTTAAGCCTCCAATTTAGACCAAATGAGATGCAGTATTCTGCCAAAGTCAAAGTTCTATACGACTCTTTCACGTGAACAACAATGAACAATCTATATATAAATAGGCGACACGATTTTATGTTATCCTTTTTACAGGAAACTAGGTAGACTTACAAGGATAAAAATTATACCATTCGAAAGACTAGTTTTTCCTCTATGTGCATCACTTAATTATGTGCATCACTTTGTTAAAAATTAGTTTAATTAGTTTAATTAATTTATTTATTTGATTATAAATTAGTTTAATTTTAAATTGAAATTAAAAAATTCAATGGAATAGTATGTGTGAATTGAGCACACGTATAGCGTAGATGATGGTTTTGGGAAGAATGGATGTGTGGTTCTGTTATGCCACAGACAATCGTTATGCTTTTTACCTGCAAATATGCAATTATAAGATTATTTTTGGTTTGTGTCCCCAATATATGACATGTGCTAAATTAGTCAAAAATCAAACCAAATGGATCAATCTTCCACTGGGGACACAAACCAAAAGAATTAACATATAATTGCATTCCTCTACGAAAAAATCAAAATATAGAACATACGATTGTCTGTGAACATAGTTATTTAACATTATCATTGGCATAGATCATACGTTCGACGTGGTATGGGCAATTAAGGTACAAGAGAAAATAAAATGTAAGAATCAAAAATCAAAATACTAAATTGTTAATAACTCCAATGTAGTTAGGGTTTTAAGTATGCAAATAGCAATTAAAATGCAATCAAGAGTGTTGTCGATGGATGCTTCGTGGACATTTTCCAAATAGAGTGAAAACCGGATAAGACGAAACTGAGGGGACTGAAATATATTTTCGTGTTAAAGAATATTGCAAAATCACATACATATATTCAACAAAAAAACCTACTCAATTTTTTGTCTTACTCAATTTTAAGTCTTACTCAATTTCATGTTCTACTCAATTTCATGTTCATCTCAATTTCATGTGCTACTCAATAGTTCGAGTTCTACTCAATTTTAAGTCTTACTCAATTTCAAGTTCTACTCAATTTTAAGTCCTACTCAATTGTAAGTCCTACTCAATTTCAAGTCGTCAAAAAATTGATCCATGTCGTCCATTCTGTTACTCATTTCCCCATTGGTACGTGCGGCTAAATAATTGCGCATTGGTACCATTCGGTCCGACATATTGTTGGCTACTGAGAAGTTTTTTCCTTCTATTTTGTCCGTTTATTTCTAAAGCTAGGCAAGGACTAAATCTCGCCTATGCGACTGGTGCTTCCTATATGTTGTTCATTCCCTGAAGGGAGCGCCTTTCGTGTTAACCGACATTTCGGCGTAAACGTTTTCGCGTTTAGTGTATTTCATTGTTCAGATTCTAAAGATACAAGCTATGCTTTATGAGGTGAGTTGCCAAGAAAGTTGGGTATAGTACCTACATACATTGCTCATATACCTACAATTCAACAATTTGATAGACGCAACTCTAGTATGTATAAATTTTGCAATAAATCCAATTTCACTTATTGACATACATATTCTATAAATAGGAATGGAGTTGGGTTAAGTTGGATAACCCGTGGGCCGTAATATATATTTACAATAGTTTTTAAATTTCAAAGAAGTTACCATAATTTTAATAGTTGCCCGAGTGGAAAAATTAGACGGAATTCGATCGGAAATCAGACGGAAAGCAGCATTTTGTCGGAATCTGTCGGAAGAATTGAAGACACTAGGAATGCAGTCGGAAAAGTTTGAAGAAAACGTCGGAGAATACATTCTGTGAAAAATATTTGACGAACGTCAGTCGCCGAATATATTCTCCGACTTCAGTCAGGTTAAATTTTTCCGACTTAATTCCATCAGATTTGACGGACGGAATGTGTCCTCCATATCTCTTCAATTTTCCCAACAGAATTCCGTCCAAGTTTTTATTTAACATTTTATGTTTGTTTCTGTTTCTTTCAATCAGATTCACGGTACACGTGTTTTATAACAATATTCTTAATTTAGTTTAATAATGAAGATCAAGAATTGTTCTGAGCGTTCATGATCATGATGCTCTCTTTGGGCATTTATGCAAATATAATTTGTTTTAATTCTAACTTTAACTCTTCGTATTTGTTCAGGTTCCGTATTGGAAAAATAAACTTTAACTCGACGAATACCTAGAACGAAGTGAATCAAATACTTTTAGTGTGAATTTGGTGAACCAACGTAATGTTTCCGTAATCCACTTGAAATTTCGTGTAAGATGCACAAGTTTTTGGTTTTCCAACTCCAAAAACCACTCGTGATGGGTTACGGAATTTATTTTCTGCTTAACTTTCTTCAACAAGTTACTTTTTTATTTGTCAATTCTGTAAAGTTTAATTCAGAATGCATCAAAGTTTTCGATTTTTCGGTAAAGTATTCAGTTTAAGAAGTTAGATAGTTTCAAGAAGTATTAATGTTCAAAGGGAATTTAGCAAATATTGGTAAAACGATCGAAATTCAAACTAGTACAAAATCAATAATTGGGTTGTTATTCCTTCTATGTTCACGAGGAAACGTTAAAAACTCTATTCTTTGTGATACGTGAATACGCTAATTTATTAGTCTCTCACTCCAAAAGGGAAATCCTTTGAATCAAATAAATATGACAAGGTGAATGTAAGTTGAATCCTGATTTGAACCCCTGCTCTGTGGTTCCATCACATGATTTTCATAAATAAAATTAGAATGTTCACAAAGCTCCCGATTTAGAAAATTCAACACCAATCTCCGAAGCTCATCCCTATCTTAAGCACATTTTTCATCCCCGTGCGGCAGGTGATTAAGCGTAAACACATCCAATCACATATTTACATAATTAACCTTTCCCTAACGAACAAAATAATACGACATACCACCGCAAACGTTAAATCCAATTCTATTTGATGTAGAGGGTAACATTGAAACTTCCTTATACCTGCCACTCTATGCCTTTACCCTTCCATACGTATGAGGAAGTTTACCCCATGTCGCAGACGTTGGGGATGTTACATACTTTAACGGAATTATGCAAGCAATTGCTCGTATCTCGCATTTCAGATTCAGGTCATGAAACACTTAAAGCGTTTCGGGATTCCCCTGGGATTAAATTAAAACCTTTTAAGGCTACGTACTTCCGAATTGAATGTTGATGATAATTTGATAGGACTTTTGAAAACTTTCGTTTATTTATTTGTTGTTCTTTTATACAAGTATACATATACTTAGACTTTCAGTTTTCTTTACATCAGTTTCGCTCTTAGCGTTTAACCTACGCGGAATTTGATTCGGGGCAAAGGACACGAAGAAAAGTTAAAGTTTAATGGAATAAATTTTGTGTGAATGTGATGTTTCTTGCAGCCTTCGCGGAATGTTTTTGTTGGATAATGAATCACAAATTCGCTGATAAACCTGATCCAGTTATCGGATTATCGATTCGAGGGAGATGAAATGCAATCAGAATCGACGAAATGAATCTGTTGTTATGATTAATTCATACTAAAATTTTTTAATTCAAGAATTAAACTCATGAACAGAGATTTAAAGAACAGGAATGCATACATTATTTTGCGGTATCATAGTTTTAGAAGAAACTTGTGGGAACCCTGTACTGCTTCATATAGAATTTCCTTGCATTTTACATGAAGAATTTTTCTTCACAAAAATTATTCCATTCAGTGAAGCCTTAATCAACGATAAATATTGGCTTATAACATTTTTTAGCAGTAAGCCAAGTTGATTTAATGGCGGACGTTGTTAACCATTTTTGGCACTTCCCTGATGTTCCCCAAAGAAATCCCAATTTTCCCACTTCATTCACATGAAAATCATGTTTTCGCATTTATGGTATTTTGTTTGTAATGTTGATATTGTGCCCTCCACATAATATTGTTGTGGCTAATAGTCGTTGCCTTGGATAATCCCCAAGATAAATTCTTTGGACCCTCAAATGAGAGATATGTTTAATGTATTGTATACCATGTGTATTTAAATAACATAATATAAATTGATAGCACCACATGAGTAGGTGGTTTTGCACTTGTGGGCATTGAATTTCACGACGCCAAACACCCATGTCAAATATGTACCTTAATTTCAGGACTCATATCATGTTGATTTCGTGGCATGACCTTTTGCTTATCTGAACATGATTTTGGTATTTCATTTCTGGAACTTCGTGGCCAGTCAGAGTCAGTTGAAATTTTGTGACTATTGAGCTTGTATTTTTGCAGTGAACTTAAGCTCCACGTGAGACAATAGCTCTAGATATTAATTTTAGAAAAACTAAAGTGAATGAGATATTTTTAAAACCTCGCAAAACATGAGTTTCACGGATTCAAATTTTGACTGTTATCTCCTTCTCCAGACAGCTACCCTTAGCACGTAGAAAGTTCACATCTTAGTTTTGAACATTTATTTTATTAAGTTAGTTCGCCTCCACAGGATCAAAGCACGTAATGGAAATTATGAGAAGAACTTTTTCAATTTACTGTCCGTAATAAAAATGGTATGTTCCCCAGAGAATATCTGTATAACGCCAAATAACGACTGGCTAAAACATTCAAAACAAACCATACTGGAGTTGGAAATATTTTTAAATTTTTTTGTTGTTTTTCAAACAAAACAACTGCATGTATTACTTTGGAACTAATTTTCAGTCGTTATCCTTAATATAAACATAGAATTCAATAAACGAACGTTACATAAAACAAACGATCTTTGCTATTAAAAAGTTACAAAACACTTGACCAGCTGGCTTTTATGAACTTTTAAAAGAAAATATTTGACTTTGAGATGATTTTTGTTATACGTGCTGTAATATTCTTTCAGCTGCGATAATATTCTTTAGCTATAAAGAAACCAAAATTAAAAACAAAAACTCATAACAACAACGCTTCTGCTTAATAGTCACATAAAATTTTGCGAAAACTCTGACAAACCTCCTCCACAATCTCGAATTAAGGATTCAGCTACAAAATCAAGTTACTAAGAACGAGGCGTCCTATTTTCTTTTGATCGTTATGCAGAATAAATATTTGTTCTTCATCCAGTCTTTCATCAATTTGAATTCGGCTAATTTCAATTCACTAGCTAGTGATCATTTAATAGATGATATGCGAGTAAGATCAATGCACGTGACATGAAAAGCTTTACTTAATATTCACATATTTGGATATCTGGTCTCTGTACACCTGGATTAACAAAACTGTGTAATCCTTCTCAAAACATGTGACACAAATTTTGATAAATTGTCTTGTGTGGTACCATCTTGGAAATTTAAAAAATACAATCTTATTTGGATGTGTCATCCATTGTGTTAATAGTCAAGGAATCGCCCAAACGCTCATCTATAATTAATTTGCATTTGCGGTTATTATGTGCTTGGTAAGTATTCCTGATTGGTTGATATATAAGTGTTTGTAACACAAACGCGTTGAATATTATTCACTAACAATATTGTTCTCCTTTGGATGAAGTTCAAATATTAATTTTACTTGAGATTGTATTTGATAATTTTGATCAAATTATTGTAATATTTGGGTTGATTTCGACTGTTTTATTGAAAAAACTATGTGAAATTGTAAAATAAAGTAAGCATTTTTGGTTGGTAAATGGAATTTTTAAGAAATCAAGTGTTTTGTTAGTGGAGAATTTCATACTACAAAGGAAAACGCAGTAACAATATCGTAATAATTTAGGTAGCGTTAATTGATAAGATTGAGATGAATTTGTGTTTAGAATGTTCATGTGTACAAAACGTTACTTCTCCATTGCAAAACCATGAAATCGTTAGATTGGTTATTAAGAAAAAACTCATATATTCTCTAATACTTCTTAAATGAAGAGCAATCATAGGAACATCTTAAGCTACCGTCAGTAAATCCACAACCCCTAAATTACAAATTTTAAAATTTCATCTTGAATTTCCTGAAGTAACAAAGATTTAAACGCATTGTTAAACCACAAGAGGTTAGACAAAGAAGTTCAATTTGCGTGTCATTTAGTTAATTGTTTTTGTGTATAACAGGTGGTTTTCGTATTTAGCTAAAACAATGGGATTCCATTAATATAATCGGTTCTTAAATCAATGGAATACCAAAGTGGGTACCACACAACTTTTCTAACAAATTTACCTTCTGCATGATGTAAATCATGTTATAATAGGGTCCACCTGAAGGTAAATGAGTGAAAATAAACTTAGATTCGGAATACACCATCTAAGGGAACTCTACAAAGAAGTATGGTTTAGTTAAGGGGATTGGATTTTAAACGAGAGTTTGATTGAAATAATTGTTTGTGGCTTAGTATTGGTATATCATTTATTGTTTTTTAATTATCTTAAGCAGAATGTACTGTTACCAGGGATTAAGTACCGTATGCAATTTCAAGTTGGATGAATATAAGATGTCTTTACATTAATATACACTAGGAATGCCAATTGCAGTTGGAAATCGATTGCATACTCTAGAAAGTAAAAGACTCAAGATTACTGGAAAATAGAAATTTAGTTTTTTTTTATTTATTCTTTTTTATCAAAACTATGATACGTAGAAGAAAGATACATATTTACCACTATTTGGGAAGGTATATTCTTTCGAATGAGGTATCTAACATCATCATTGGAAAAAAAAAATTTTGATGGGCGAAATTTTTATGAAAAAATTTGTTTTCTTCGTATCTTCATATTTTGTATCTCAAATAAAAGTCTGAAGCTAGACGAATCTAAAACTGTTGATTTCACGGTGATATACCAAATATTCCAGGAGATATCAATTAAATTATAAATATTTTCGAAAATCAATTTGAACTCGGAACTTTCTATAACATTTTAATAAATCACAATGATTTCGAATTTATATGACAGCAATATAGACTAATTAAGGTATTCATGTAGATATATTTGCAATATGATTCAAAATTATTAAGATATTTAAGTGTAAAATGTAAGGACATAATTTATCCAAGACACAAATTAACCAAACTTCAATTACGAATTTTTTCACAACTATGATTCGTAGAAGAAACATACACGTTTTATACTATTTGGGAAGGTATATTCTTTCGAATGAGGTATCTAGCATCATCATTGGAAAAAAAAATTGTTTTGCACTGAAAAAAATCATGGGCGAAATTTTTATGAAAAAATTTTTTTTCTTCGTATCTTAATATTTTGTATCTCACATAAAAGTCTGAATCTAAACGTATCATTAACAGAATGTTTTGCAGAATATAGCATATTTTACCCGAACATATAGTATAAAGTTGATTTCTCTCTTCGACAATACTCGTATGTACATGCTCTTATCAATGTGTGGTCAATGCAACAACAAATGCACTGATATTATTTTTATTAATTACGGCTAAACTACTTGACCAACTAGAATTAAAAGTATATTCTGCACCTCTTCGATGAAATATCTTTTAAATTGTGCATTTTTATCAAAATCGGACATGAAGTTTGCCCGTAGGAGGGGTCACAAAATTTATGTTTGCGTATTAGATATAGTATAGATATAGATGTATATGAAATCCGCAGGAGGAAAATGACTTTAATCATTGTTAATCATCTCGGATTTCATACAGATCTCAATTATTGTGAAGAAAGAAATCGTGTACAAGCGTATAACTCAACAGGTATATCTTATGCTCTTGACTTTATCACCACACGACAATTTGCAGAAGAGATAAGTTCAAGGTAACCTTCTTAATCCCATTTTTGTGTCGCACTTGCTCAAGACGAGATTATAAAACGACGTTACAATTGCACTAAAGACAAGAACAGTATGTTGGTGAAGACACCCTGAACTGTTCTACTCATCAAGAGAAAAGTAAGGTCTTTGCATTTCAATTTGCATTTTAATTTTTTCATTTTTGTGTAGTTTTCAAGGTTTACCTGAGCTTACTTTCAATTATTTTTTTAATCTGTTTTGTTTTTCATCTGCTTAGATATCAGTGTTCAACTTGCCAGAGCTGAGAATGATAAAACATAGAGTAAAGAAAACCAGATGGAGAAATTACAAAGAAAGTCATTTTAAGGTACTCAAAGAAGATAATAAACTGGAATCAGCACAAGAAAAACTTGAACTTGCATAAGCAACAGAATTACGTCAATGTACAGAGCTAGTCGTACAATATGTCCTTTTGAACATGTATTCTTATTATTATGAGAAAGTTAAGTTAGTTTAGAAAGGAAAAAATTCTGATTGAGTTAGCTTCGAAAGGCGTTCTTTAAATATTGTACATGTGATGTGATGAGAATTCTGAATAATCCTGGTCGATTATATCAATGAAGTTTCCATTCAAAAACTGTTGTGTGATCTATTATAATGATATTTATAATGGCGCAAGATATACTTACCATATGTATTCACAAGAAAAATACTTTAAATTGGAAAATACGTTGCTATGATACTTTTTATTTTGCTTCTCCTTATATTCACAAGCAAACACTTGAAGGATTCAATTTTATTGCTTTCCATGCAAACAGAAAACTTGTCAAGATGGAAAAAATGTTTCCTAGAAACGTTAATAGAATCATATGCATAATTGGAAATGAAATTTCAATTTTCTCTACATAATTATCAAATAATACTGTACAAATTGCAAAGATATTGAAAATATTGTATATTAATAATAAATTTCTCCCACAAAATATTAGTTCGAAACCAATTTTTTTTATTTTAACTCACAGCCATTTTATAAAGCATGAAATAATCCTCGATTATAAGAAAAGTACAATTGATTAAAGGAAGAAAGGTGATTTTGCCACAAATCTAAATCTGTAACAGTTTACGGAAAAAACTTTAACAAGTCGCGTGCTCGACTTTTATAGTCACCCTTTAAAGTTATTCTATTCCGGAGGATAACAATGTTTTTCCACCCCAAATAACACTTTCAAAAGTTCTTGATAGAGTCAAAAAGCATCGAACTATAAAACTAACTAGTGATGTAACCATAAAGTTTCCCTGCTGCTATTGCATTGCATCTTCTTGTCCTTATTAAGTTCGTTTTCTCATTTTGCCCTTAAATACTTTACCGCGTTACACAATTTGTTTGATCGATTTCAAATGAAGTATAATTGGGAACAAGTTCACATTTAAATGAAAATATCTTATCCTTGATTAAATTTTTCTAGTACTTGTGCTTTAATTTGGTCGATAAGTGTGCCAAGTCTGGTAATTCATTATTAATCAATTCTCGAGATTCTGTCAAAATTAGGAATTACACAGAACCTCACATCCAAGTACAATATGGGTGTTTTTTCAGTTAACTGATGTGCGTGACATGGAATTTGTCCATTGTAATTGAACTTTGTTCCAAATAATCAATTATACACTCTGCAATTCAGGCCTCTTAAACGTGTTACGTAGGCGTCAACAACTTTCATTAATTTATATACAATACAAAAGGACAATGAAATAAAGTAAAAGAAATTCTTCACATTATTCTGACATTCATTTCTGTAATCATAACGCTCAATATTGTTATTTATCACTGTCAAATAATGTGACCACGTCGTCATTTACCTTGTCACATAACTAAGTAATGAAATGTCTAAATTTGTTAGACGTCCTTCTTTACTCAAAGACATAAAGGAAGCTCTAATTTTTCGATGTATAAAGTTAATAAATAAAGTTAATATACATATCTTTCGTTCCAAAGCTGATCTGATCAATTTCACGAAATAGGGCATCATCAGAATTTTCTTACCAATTGTTTATCTACAACAACAACATGATAAATACATATATGACGAGTACCTATGTAATGTAACTCAAGTTGCACAATAAAGAATTGATACCTTTCTTCCCTTCCTGCCAGGAGAAAGTCTTTACTTCGATTTCCTTGGAATAATCTTTTCATCCATAAATTGAGCCTACAATCTTTAATCCACGTGGTTAAATTTCGCTTGAAGTGCTTAAATACAAAATCGTAAAAGCAGGTTGAAATATAAGGCAGCATATTATTTGGAAATGTGAGTTTGGCATTCTATTGAAAAGAGTTTCGGGTATGAGTCCAAGGGAACGGTAAATGCCAAGAAATTTTAATTTTGTAACTGTCTATAAATTAGTGGTATACGTTTGGCATAACCTTAAAGCAAAAAATGTTTAATTGGGGAGAATTCCACGTGTAGCCACAAGTGCACTGAATCAGGTTATATAGCCTCTCTCTACAATATCATACCGCCAAATTCATGAAACTTCTAAAGGTCTGTACCCTTAAGGAGTTCTGAATAAAACTAACTGACTTGGAATAGATTCGATTTTAATGAACGTGCAAAACGAAAGCAACTTTCTTAAGATGGTTTCTTAATAAACCAAAATGAGTTTGTTAAGTATGTTGCTTTGTTCCAATTTGAAAACCTCAAAGAGAAAGTGTTATAACACTTTGAGTTTTGTCCAATTAAAAGACCTCACCTTAAATTCAAAGTTGGTAATTATTTCACCTCGGTCTGGACAATGAACAAATTGTATAAAACAAAGGATTTAGGACATTTTTTAGCTTTAAATCAAGAATTTTTTGTAAGTTACATGCGTCTTAGACGACAAGTTATTATGTCGTTATTTCCGTCTTACCACTTTTATACTATGCCGTCTTATGTGTCCTTTATATTAATAACAGACATGCTACAATTTAATGTGTCTGGCAGCAGTTTAGATTACTTCATTTTGGTTTGGAAGCACTGTATTAATCCCTACAAGGATAATATCCAACGTCTGTATAAATCTGGGCTTTCGTCACACTTAAATTACGAATGCCTTAAAGGATTTCCATTGTTATATGCCATCGTAGTATGAATCAAGATTAAATTTCATATGAAGTCTTAAGATCAACTGAGGTTATAGCAATGCAAATTCAGTCAGGACTTCATGGTATTATAATGAGCTAGCAAAATTCCAAAAGATATTATGGTTTCAAGTCATGATTGAATCTAGAAATTCTACATTACACCCAGAAATTGTTAGCACTGGGTTATATAACTAGGGCAATGTGTCCTTCTAGCTGATATGCTTTGACGAAAAAGGAGCTTTCCATCTTTCTGTGTAAGTCCAACTTCATATAGTTCTGTGAAAGGGATAAATGCGAGAATATCTACAAAAGGATGAGTGCATGTGAGTATGAGTTAATGGCTTGTATGTGCAATTGCCTATGCTTTGAATGGAGCTTATCAAGTTGAATATAACTTTGTGGGATTCCAAACAGAAAAGTTTCAAATCTCGAATAGCCTTGCCGTTATATACTCAAAATTAGGTCACAAGTTCTACAAATTCGTTTGAAGAAAGGAGCGCATCGCTTTGAAAAGGAGCAAAAGTAGTCAAAACTATATTTAACGAAGGACACTTCATCCTTGAACCAGTGTGAATCTGTTACAATCTCCATAATAAAGAAAATCACTTCGACAAAGTACATTCAGTCAAATTTTTCTGATGTTCGTTTTCCAAAAAATAATTGTTTTGAATGCATTAATTTAACACTTGACATGTTTCAGTTAATATTAAGTTATCGAATGTCCATTGGTTTCTTCATAAGCAAAAATTTCGTTTGGCGAAAAGTTTAAGCCCAATCCAACATAATCCGTTTAACCCAAAGTGTGTATTCCATTCGGGAACAAATCTGCATCAATATGATCATAGAAAAAAGGACAATTCCAGAGATTCGAATTTCATTTCCCGAGGGAATGATATTAGGGTACACTCTTGGTTCAGGTTTTAGAGATCATCTAGCAAATAATCTACAAACGATTTTTTGACATACCACAACAAAAGATCATTTTCGTATTTCAGCCCAAAGGCAAACGTGTTGTTAAAGTGAAAAAAAGGTTATTTGGTTCAAGTTGATGGAGTCGTTTCAGTGTCAAACAAAGCTTTTCTATTTTGATATCGAAAACCCGTTCATTGAAAAGGAATATATCCTAAAAGAAGGTTAGCCTTTCTATCAGGATTCGAGATTTGTTTGGTTTTATAAAATCGAAATAAGGCCTTTTGAAGTGGTCAATGTTAGTATCTATTTAAAGTCCGTCAAACGTAAGCGAAGTTTATTTTGAGTACTTGGTAACACTAAAGAATTATTTACACCTTTGAAAATTCAGAGTTATCTAAAGTTAACATTCCACTGCCCACTAACTATTGATTGATGGGCATTTCTGAAGTGTTTATTTGTTACTTAGATTATAGGTAAAATGCTCTCCTAAGCATTTGCATTCATAGGATAACTTCGCAAGTGGTATCTAAATTTGAGTTCCGTCATACAAAATGACTGAATCAAATTTTCATCCTCTTATGAAATGTAATAACGAAGATTTGATGTGCACCTTCCAAGCGATCCATAAATCAAATGTTTGGATTGTCTAGCAATTGCAGTAAATGCATCGAGTGTGGAATGAAAAGGAATGGAAAGGAGTAACAGGACAACCTCCTACAATTCTGAGCTGTGTAGACGCATGGGAAGCCAGATAGTTGGCTTAAACATTTGTCGAGATTAAAATCTTTACGTCAGACTGAATTTGAACTTCCACTCGACTTGTATGAAGTCATACAAAAAGAAGGACAATAAATGACCTATGCGTCGTTCTGATGACAATTTTCATGCCTGTTACTATATACCAAAAGGATATTTTGTTGCTCAAGTGTATTCAATTTGGAACTTGGTATAACCTTACCCATTGTTTCAGGTTGTAAGGGATAGTACATTTTGACAATTACGAAGACAACAATTTCTAGTTCCTGTTTTCAGTTTTGTAACGACAAGGACCTTCCTATTCCTATTCCAATTTCTATTGAAATTCTTATTGCTATTGCAGCTACGGATCTGTAGTCTGTTTGTGGTAACATGCTCCAATCATTCAGTTTTATTGTTACCATGTAGCAATGGACATGCTGCCTGTTTTGTTTTATTTTGTTTATCTGGAAGTAATGTTTCTTAAATGTCCACAGGTTAAATGTTTACATAAAGCACACTTCACTTAAAACAAAATCGAATACAATTTTTATGCTACCAACAACACGGTATATGAAAAGCCAAATTCTTAAAGCTACTTAATACTTACAATATTGTACTACAATATTGTGCCGTAAAACAGAACATGATTCAAAAATTAGGCCAAACATGCTCCCCGCACCAAACTCCAAATTGCATGGTATAAAGTTTCGTATTAAATCAAATAAAGGGCAATTAGGATATAAAACCAAAGCGGAAATATTTATGCCTATTTACAGTAGAGGCATATAACACATTACTAGTAAATTTTCTTTTGCACAAAACATTTCCCACCGCACCGTGATAAAGGTCTACCCTAAAACATGACTGAGCCCATTCTTTCGTTTTCATCCTAAATGTCATTTTTCTTTTTTGACATTTTAATAATATCACCCGAGGATTTTGTCTTCAGGACCTGATATCCGTGTCATATTTCCTCATTTATTAGTCGGTAGTCCTTTTTGATGACATTAGCTCTTGCAGTTGTATTAAACGATTGTGGCTGGTAGTTGTGTTATTGTTGTTGTGGTTGGTTTCAGGATAAAATTTGCTTCATTGAATTATATAATTGTTCTTAGTTTATTCTTTGAAAGCCATGAATTCAGTTTTTCGGGAAGGACTTTCTCACAACGTATAGGCGTGTGATGTACTCGTACGTTTCAAAGACATGTGACTTGCCACCATGTTTGCTTTCCGTGGCATTGACGTTATGCTTTATAATTTATATTGAATTATTGTTTACGCAACTATTATACGAGTATATCCTCTCCTGGGAATTCTGTCTTCTAGCTAAATTTACGTAACACTATCAATTGACTATACTTGATCAACTGCAGAAGCATACAATGAAAGTGCTAATGAGGTGTTTATCAATGGTTTGGTTAAACCGAACAATATACACTTGAAAGGAATTTCAGCATACCCAGAAGGACATGTTATGTTAATAATAATTACCGAAGTTTACAACTTTATCTAACCCAAAGCGCAATGCATTGAATTTGTGGATTTGGTTGATTGTTAATTGCACTTGGCTTGCGGTACCTTCTGGCTTCTATACTAACTCAAATCCCTACAAGTTCAATTATCAGTTTGTGTAGGGGAATTCAAGAACCTCGTAGTCTAGTGACTTTGTCAATGGAATTTAAATAGACTCCTGTTCGAGTGCTATATAAAAACCATTTTGAGTTGTGTTGGTTTGTGGTTTGTTAAATCAGCAAATTGGACTTATAGCAAATCCATATCTAAGACGGACATACTATTGAAGATTTGATTTTGATTTTATGGTTGGTTTAAACGTTAACCATACTAAGATATGTCACATTTGTGATAGATATTTGAAAACGTTGGGTACTTTTATTTACAGTTCGAATATCCAGAAGGACCTCATGAGAAGATGTTGAACATTTGCACTTTTTTCGATTGTCCTAGGGATATAGAAAACATTTTTTAAGGTAAACGAATTAAAGCAAATTGATATCATTAAGCTAATTCTGTGTCGTTAAAATCTCCATTTGAAGTGTAATATTTTATGTTTCTTAAGTTTTTATGCCAATTTGGTTGTTTAAAGTATAGCTTTTGATGATTTAAATTGTGTACACATCTTGCGTTTTATGGCTTATGGACTTGTGTACATAGAAAAAACAAAGAAATATATTTTGTCAAGTGTTATAAAATCATATCTCATGAATGGGATCATTGTGACGATGTTGTGTGTATGTGGATTAAAGATTCAAATGATTTTAACTTAGTTATTCAACTAAACATGTAACAGGGCACGGTGCTATTAGCTTGAATATCAATCAGACTGTTTTATGCAGCGCAAATTTTAAGTGAATAACTTAGCTTTTAATATCATCTTACACCAGATTGCAGTGCATAATTTAAATAAACCTTACTGCATACAAAATGGTTTCGAAATATCCTTTCCTCGAATGCAGTTGCTGTTAGTATGCCAAAAATAGTTCACAAAAAATTTCAGATCAGCTGCTAGCAAAAATTCAAAAGTAATTACTATTAGTAATGATATCCATTAAGTTAGATACTAATTATACTACGTAACAGTAAATTCAAAAAAGTATACAAATACAATGCAAAATGGATGTTGCTCTTCTTATTACACCTCATTAGCGAGCAACACGTTTTGTTCATTAATGCAATTACCAAGGAATATATTTTCTGTTTCAGAAATTTCCAATTCCTTTAACCTAATGACTGTTTTATAAATTATTGTCCAGACAAAAATTCGAGTTTTCAAATTGAATTAATGAGAATGCAAAATTTAAATTTTTTCGACTGCTTTAGAAATATTTTTTCATAGTATGTTTTGAAGTAATAAAGTCTAGAGACAAGTTGTTAATTGACAAACAACAGTTGACATTATGTCCAATCATTCTTTTACAAAATGAACCGAATATATTTTCTCCATAGGCCTACAAAATATTAGGTAAAATTGTTATATTGTCGTTGCTTTGAAAAAGACTCAAAAGGCAAAAGTTCAAAAGGATACAATCAATATTCCAACTGGATGAGTCCTTGTCTGTAATGTTTTCCAAAATATCGTTTGTTGAAAAATAAATTATAGCTACTGCTATTAATTCCCTCTTAAAATGTATCCCTTAAGAGAAAATTTCAGGTGATAAAATTTCATGTTTAAAAATTTTGAAAAATTCTTTCAATAAATTTAACAAAAATTTTTCCCTTAAACTTTTTCAATAAATCCTAAGGCAGTTGTCAACAATAAGACGTTTTTAAAGTTCTTTATAGTTCACTCGTATGTCTTCTATATTATTTTGAAGAATCCCATTCAACTTAAGGAGTTATTCCCTGTTCTTCGAGTCTCGAATATTTTTGAGACTGTGTGCTACAAACCCATAAACTTTTATAGTAGGAGATATTTGAAACGATTTAGATGATTTATAATTTATTTGTTCTGTTTTCTTATGTTTTTCAACCTTTTCAATTTCTCTGTTTTTCTTTTGTATCCTAGGGTAAGATAACCCAGCAAAATAAGATAGAAATTTATCGATTAACCTCTGACTTTGAGGCAAGGTAGCCTACTTTATAGATTCAATTTTCGTGGAAATAAATCTATTAGCGAAAACAAATTTTTTGTTTGTTGTGTGGAAATGCAGGAAGAATCGGAATCTAGGTCATGGGATACAGGCAAGAAATATGCCACGTGCAGAAACATTGGACATTAAGCTCAGTCTGATAATGTCCTGCATAAGATCAAATATAGACTGAAAATGTGACATGATTTCTGCAATTGCAGACGTCACAAAGAAGAACTGGCAAATTGTTAATGCTAGACGTGACTTCATGTAACACTTCAGTTCCATTAGATTCAACATCATTACTCTCACAGTACGATGCTCTTGCACAAGTTTCACACTCTTTAACTATCACAGTAGCTACATGCTAAGAGAAGACTCTATTAGACCAACGTGGGCAATTATCAGGCACAGACATCTGACAATTTAATTGTGTTTTAAGGTATTGCAATTTGACTGGGTTTTTCGTTAATTGCAGTTGGATGTTTACTAGTAAAAGTATTCTGCAAAATCAGGTATTTACTAATAAATTTATTTTGTATTTTGCAATGTGGAACCTTATGTGTATGTATATCTACATAAGTACAATTTTTCGATTCCTATCATTTACAATTATATTTTTGTCATCGAAACTCCTTCTCTCAATAATAGGTTTGATGCTTTCCACGAAAAGTAAATGTTTCACTTTTAACAACAAGTGGATACACTCGAAGAGATAAAATCAACAGGATTTGGACTATATAAGTTTGAGTATATTTGAAAGCCCTTTTCAGACAAATTGTCAGATGAATTTTCAGACAAGATTTCAGATTTTCGTTAAAAACATTTACTTCCAATATTTGAGGTAGTGTTGACAATCATTCCGTTCCTCGTGACTGGCACAACTATTGTAAGAATAGTCAAGTATTTACTTAGATGAAATGGCATTGGACTCAAAGCAAATTTATGATCTGTGGAGAACATGAAAACTTGATTGAAATTCAATTCCCAGGATTTCGAAGAATCAATAGAGGAAGAGCGTAGAAAAACATTCCATTATTATTTTTGTTTGCACGTGTACAAATTTTTCCATAGAATACCTGATGCAAGGATTCAAGAACCTTCTTCAAACTTCTTTCACGATTTCGTTAGGTTTCTCTATTCGATTCTATTTTATTTGATTTTATTTTTAGCAAGAGATACTTACCAGATTGTTTAGTTTGATGTTATGGTTTCTATTCTTATTGATGGAATGTTCTACAGAAATATTTCAAGACTCAAGATTTTCCGAAAAGCATTTTTAAATGATTGTTACAATACTTATAGACACAATTTTCATTATATCAGAGCACTCCCAATATATAATACTACATAATAAACAGAAACATCTTTGAAGGTTTTCAAGATGTCAAATATCTACATCTGAAACGTAGAATCATCGAAAGTGATGAATTCGTAGAATTGAGATGAGAAAGTTCTTACTCTTTTTGTATCTCTAAATAAAGTAAAATTTAAATTATGTAATTGATACAAAATTATACTTGTAAATTTGTAATTAAGTATTCAATTACGCCGCCTAAAGTTCATACTCTTCAGTCGCTATTTAACTTTATTAATCATTATTTTCTTAATTTGTCTTGGGTGTTCTTGTCTTTCGTAAAAGATGATATACACATCCATGTCGTATCCTTATATCAAATGTCACATTCCAAAAGTTTGTAAATTTTTAAATCTCTTAAAAGTTGGTGCTGCTATAATTGTAACACACAACATTTTGAAGTCTTTATTTCGTAATTACATTCATTAGTGAAGTGAATCTCCTCAAATTTAATAAGAATATAATTATTTACAAGTCTTAAGTTACAAGTTATACTATAAGTAAAGTACCTTAACTTTTAATGAATCGCCAGCATTCACAACTCTCAAATACGTTACAAGAGATTGCAAACAAACAAAACTCTAAAATTAATTTAATGTTTTAATTACCCGGTTTGTATGGACTGGTCGTGGAATTACTTTTAGGAAATTTTCTGTTTAACTTCAAAACAAGTTTTAAAATTTACTTCATAGAATATTTGTTAGATATTTTGTACTTATATTGGGTACATCTTTTGAAACTGGTGGTGCTGGTGGATTGTCAAAACTTTTCATGTTTTTCGGACATATAGGTGATATACATTTATAATTTTGCAGGCAACTCTATCACAGATTCTTTTAAGTCTTAACACTTTCTTGAACACTTCAAAGCAATTAGTTTCGAAAGTATTTCGAAAATTTTCACCGGTTGCGGGTAGTGATCAGCGTTTCTAAATGTCATACTCTATACCTAAAGAGATAGTCATCCTTATGTTGGCCCCAATTATTTCAGTTGGTGGAACACAAAGCTAGTAAATCATCTTAATATTAAGTTATAAGGAAGACAACGTTTATGTACGGCAAGGTAAAAAATTTAAATCGAATCTTCTTAGTAAAAATTCCCACAAACCCTAGAACATTATTGACTTTTTTCAAAATAAAATCTTCGTCTTAATTTATCTTACGTATGTGTATGTGCAATGTATAGAAACTAGAAACTTCAGCAAAGCTTATCTCACAATAATCCTTCACACACACACCCAGTCATATTCAATTCTTGACAAGGAGTAGATTCTAACAAAACCAACACAACTTTGAACGCTTCACTAAAGAAGTAGAACTGCAAAATTGAATGTGTTCGGAAGAATAACTTCTGAATCCACTGAAAACCACAAAAGAATCATATGTAGAGGAATTCGAGGTAAATCATGTGTAACTAAATCTTATTGATTTTCTACATCAAAAAAGAATTACAATAGCTTTATACGGAAAGGCAAGTTGGTTGGAGCTAGTAGTTTCATAGTTCACAATGTGAAAGTTTTTTTCTACCACTTTTTCTCTAAAGCTAGCATTCAAGTTATTACCTGATCTGGTGGCTTATCCCTAGCAGTCGAAGAATTGGTGCTGTCGATAGAATCATGTTAGTGAATTAGCAGTTCCTGGACTTATTCAATTACAGACATGTAACCGCATGGTTAATAGCAAAAATGTACTGGAAGTTATTTGTGCTTTAAATAAAAATTTCTGTGGAAATTTTATATAGAAAAAGATTTGATCTGACAGTATAAATAAAGAAAGATCTATGAAGGGTTGAAAGGTTTGGTTATGAAAGGTTTGGTTAGACAGTTTCATCAACAAAACTGCATGGTTCTATTTAAACTTCCAATCATAGAATTGTTTGAAATATGAAGTTAATCGAAAGCTTTTTATTTTGAAATTTAGAAGTCGAACACATACATATTGCATGGGAAAACTTCACAGCATTTTGTCATTAATGCAAAGATTTAGATAACTGAAAAAATTCGTGATCAAGAGAGGAGAATATGTTTCAGATTATAACCATTAGAGGTAGCTAATAAGTGTAGAATTACTTAGAAATTGTTTCAATTTCTGATTTTATAAATATTTGCATTTGGATAAAACGTAAGTTGTAACAGCTTAACTCAAAATGCTTTTTAATCCGTCCGTAAAACATCCACCATTACGATTTACATCCAACAACATTTTATAGGTGTTGTAATCACAGTAGGTTAACCGCTATTTTCAAAGGTTTATTTAATTAGCAATCATTGTTTGTATAAACAGTTATTTTCTTATCATAGTATTCAATAAATTACTTAAATGACTATCATTATGGTATAGATTGATAGCAATAAATTCGAACGTAATCTTCGTAATAAGTGCACGATTTATTTTGGATAAACATCGATTTGTTCTCTATTAATGTGTTGTACGATTGTGATATTACTGAATCCTTCCTTACCTATATGATTATCTCATACTTGATACTTATACGATTACCAAATCAGTATCAGCTAAGAGAGGTTGAATGGTGATAGAAACGGAATGAACGACATATTCATGTTCATGCCGGATGTTTGTTGAAGCTTATGAAAGATCTTCGTTGGGACATAATGATAAAACCATATTACTTTGAGCAAATCTCCTTAACGTTGGGAGTTTTGGAATCATCTTCTCTAGAAATCGATACATTTTACAGTCCAAAAGAACGAGATAAGTACGCATAAATGCGTACTCGACAAAAGGGTTGAACATTTTCACAATATGATAAGTCAATAAAAGAAATAGATACTTTTTCCCGATAAAAACAAAAGCAGCTTTCAACGTTCTTATTGCGGGAAAATATATGAGATAACATGAAGATTATACTGTATGTACAGCTAACTTTAATACCTGTATGTGACTGCTTGCCTTGAACAAAGTATATACCATACTTGGAAGAAATAATTTTCCGACTGAGTTGGAAATCTGTGCTTTTTTGAGTAGACCTAATTCGGAAATCTATTTGAAATTGTAATCGTATACATTTTTCGCAAGACAGTCCAAAAGCGCGTGCAGATTTTATAGAAAATAATGCGCAAATCTAATTTTCCTGCCACGTAAAAGATGCTACTGAACTTTGGAACTTCAAATTGATTTAGACACCTTAATACCCTTAACTTTTGTACCTTCGGAGTAAGTTCAATATACTAATAAGTCATTTTCAGAGGCATTAGAATAAGCAGAAACTACCCACCCACAGAGAAATGTTAGATAAAGCATTAAATTCTGCTGAACGTAAAAGGCATAACAAAGTCCCAAACGAAGCAGTTTATTGAGGTTGGAATTATTACGATGAAAACTTGAATAGACAATTTAACAGTCTAGCACCTTGACATATAACATAAGTATCTTTTAAACACTTGCTAGAATATTTAAAGATTTGCATAAAAAGTATAAGTCAAACAATTTCATGTTTTAAAAAGAAGGAATAAGTTTTTGCTGATAGGCCTTCTCGCATTCACTAAGGGCACCCTTATCTTGTTGTTGAAAGCTCCTTGAAGACAACAAGGAAAATTCAAAGAGGAGGATCATGAAATATTTTTCGGTTATATAAATTTATACAACATAAAATGGAAACAATTGGTTTATTTTCAAGGACTAAAGGACTACTCCTGACTCCTGGTTTCCAGGAATCAGCAATCAAGTCGACAGTCGTAGTGGTTGTAAGGCTTTTCATTTATAAGTTACTTCCGTGATTCTGCTTTTTGTCTCAAAAGGTAACGAGAGGTCATGTATTGTATGTTACGACGGTTTGCTGTTTGAGTGAATAGGTCTTATACCCTAGCCTTGGGAAGTTCAAGTAACAAAAACTCCAAGGCTCATGAAATATTAAGAACTTTAAAGCAAAGCTCATTTTAAGGTGTTTCATTGAAGGAAATTCAGAGCCAATATTTGGTATATAAAATTTTACGTGTGGTCTCAGAAAGTCCAATTGTGTGTTATACGTAACGTGTTTTTGTCGATTTTCGCATGTAAACGCTTTATTTAGATCAGTAATAGGAGTTATAAGGTTATTATTTATAGAAACGCTTAATTGCAATTTGAGAAATTATTTAAATTTATTTTTAAATTTGAAAGAATTGAACTATTAAAATGTGTCGTCGTGGTCTAATTGGTACAATGCTTATTTTAATAGCATTTGGAAATCTTATAGGTATCTATTATTTCATCATTAACGTTATTTTGTCTGATGAATTTTCATTCCCCTGACAAATTCTTATGAATGAATTTTTCAAGAAATTTTAAAGTTTTGCATGCGCAAGGAAAGTTTTTGGGTTTTGAAAATGTCAAAAATTTAATTCATTTGAATAACATGAAAAATTTCAATGGAATCTTATATAAAAAAGAAAGTAATATACAGAGAAATTTAAAATGGTTTTGGTAAAAAACTACATTGATTCCTTTTGAAATGGCTTTGAAGATGACAAATGACAATTGAACACGTCCGATCATTCGAATGCGATTAAATGATAGATCAAAGTTAACAACGTAATATTATCATTGGGAGAAGGCTTAGCACCTGCATGAAAGTGAAAAAGGAAACACTAATCACTTTAAAGGGAGCTCATTGCGAAACTAGAATTTCACTATTTCCTTTTGAGTTGAAGCTTAAATTTTATCTACTAACGATTGCTGCTTCAAAGCTTTACTGGAGGCGGATTCTCCTGTTTCGAAAAGTCCCAAACAGGGACATCGAGCATGCGTTGAATTTATTTGCTAAGTTTCGTTGTTATCCTCCAGTAATATGCTTTTTAACGAAATGCAAAAGTGGGACATGGTCAGGGGAAGAACTCGTAATTTGTTGTAACGTTCCAAATATCCTGTAAAAATTATTATTCCTTTATTTGTCAAAACCTATTTTATTCCGTAAAATTTTATAGTTGTAAATTTGACCTGACAAAATTTAAAAAGTTTGTTTTTACTCTCAATCGAGTATTTCTAAATTCTCATGAATTTAGTTTCTTTAAAGGTTTTGCCAGAGAATGAAAACAAACCAAGTTACAATCACAATTTGAAATTTTTGGACTACAATTTTATCAGATTCTAACATAGACGAAGAAGCTCCTGTATCATAATTTCCACGAATTTAAGTATAACTGGATTGTAGAAAATTCAATAAGGACTTTCCTTGAAATTGTAGGTAATTTATTTGTCGTTAACTCAAAATTGCAAAATATTTATATATCTCTTGAATATAATGGAACAGGTATAATAGCCATGACAGACATCAGGGTCAGAAGCCGCTAAAATAAATTCAGTTTGTAGCTACTGATATCTACTCGTTTCTCGCAGTGATACGAGCGAATATTTAACACCATATCGATTGGAAAATGTTTTTTTATATATTTATTATATGGACAGAAGGCTAGTTAGCCTTTCAATACCACCTCCAGCAAAGTGTATAAAATAAACGATATTTACTAGAGTGGACAGACAACAGCATAATCCCATACAAATTAACGTATAAATCAGATATTTTAATAACATAGATAAGCCTACTCAATGAAACAAATTTCCACTGTTTCAATGGAAAACATAACAAGAAAATTTGCATAATAAATATCATATCGAAAACGAGGAGATAAAAAAGAGCATTAACTTTCACAACAACCTCAAATGAAAGCTAATTTTTTCCAATTTTCCATGTAATCAAATTAATGCTAGTCGAATATCCTAATTACAAGTCATTGAATATGTCCAGTTAACGTTTTCGTTTTAAATTAATACGAAATTATGAAAATTTCCATGTGGTCAAATGGTCTTTTTTAAAGTGGTCTGGGTAAGTGAAATAACATGAAAACGAGTACATATCTATAGATTACAATGATCAAATTCAATTTTATTATAAGCTTCGTATGTTCTATTGGAGTAGGTGATTCTTCACTTTTTAATTAGAGAATATTAAAGGGAAACAAATCATTAATATCTGCAGAGGCATTATGAGATTGGTTTCTTCAAGTCGGTCCGGATAAAAGACTTTCAGAAAATAGGTAAGGAATATGACGAAAGTTATGATGTTGATAATAAATACCTAATTACATCTTCTTTAATTGAGAGCTTTTAGCTTCTCAAAGAAATCTCATAGTAAGATATCAAAGGACGAAATTTAGTGTCCTTGAAATGACTGAAGTTGAAAGTGTCTTGAGATTTAATGAGTTTCAAAATTAATGCAGAGTGAAGAGTAAATGCAGAGTGAAAAGAGTATGAATGAAGAATGCTAGAACCACTAAAACTACTTAAAATGCATTAGAAATCCTTTTGAAGTAACACCGTACTTAATAATTGACGTCTGATAGAACGGATGTCCTGCGGAGGTGTAATCCCGAAGAAAATAATTTGAAATTTTTATGCCTTAATTAGGGCAATCAAAACGAAATAAGACGAACTGATTAATGGAGGGCTTTCATAATTCCATAATAAAGGATTAAAAAATATATTTTTGATAAATTAGAAGGAAATACGTACTAAAAATTAAGAGTTCAAGCTACCGTTTTATAACAAAGTGAAATTTATAAGAAAACAGGTGCTTAAGTAAATTTTAATTGTAATGAATTACTTACTCAAGCTTAAGCGTTAAAGAGACGTCTTTTCGAATTAAGGTTGAAAGTTATTGGATTGGGTATTTAGAAACAAAACAAAATTTTTCATATCTAAATTGCAACTAATATAACAAATGGTTGGATTTAACCCTTTCAAAACAAGAACATGGACAACATCCTTGTGGGCATGAACTTACTGTACAAATGCTATTATACAATACACTTTAAATATAATTACCGAAAAATTTATCTTTTCAATCCGGCACACTTGGGGCTAGAAACCATAAATTATTTTACAGACCACCATAACCCAATGGATGGTTGTATGAGAGTAGGTACATTTAAAATAAGGATATTCTAAAGAATATACCAGATGCAATGCTAGTCTTTGGCTTTTCCTTGTTTTATTTTCCTTTTTCCAAAGGAAGAAGGCGTCAGATTAAAGGAAAGAAATTGCTTTGCTCAACCATTGATGGCCACAGAAATAAATACGAACTAATTCTATAGAAATACATAGAGACATATTTCTACAAATTCAGTAGATATATAATTCACTGCATTTTTCGCGTTTCAACTGAGAGTTCGAGATTTCTGGTTAGTGGATGAGAGTTGTGGTGATTTTAAGCTATGTTAAACTTGACCAAAATGTGGTTCTTTTATATAATTACCATAGAATCAGATTGAATTTTAACAAGATTTAATTAGGGAAGTAGAAATTCATGGAATTTTGTTTTTATTTTAATTTTATCCTTTTAAAATTGTCACGTTACAAGGTTCACATCCAGGATAGTTTTTATATAACAACAGAAAACTCCCTAACTCTTATCAAAATTGTTAGATGAAAATAGAATTGTGCTGTTTAAAGGACATGTCATGAGAAAAAGGACATATCATGGATGCAACATTCAACTAAAAAAAACTTGTCATTTTTTTAGTTTTTAAAAACCATTGTCTTGTTTTGTCACTTCTCAAGGAGCGCTTCCACTGTAGCTATCTTTGAACAGAATGCACATAGCCAATTCTAGAATTCTAGAAAAGCTTGAACTGAAGTTAAAGCTTGTCAAATCCTTGAAAAGATAAATCTGAATGGTCGAATCTTTTGTCATATTTATAGCCTTTGACGAAAGTTTCATGATAGAACCATCACATGCTGGCGAACATAGCTTTCAAGGGTTTTGTGATACTTCTTCTTTGTCCTGACAGTGGAAGCAATCAAAGTAAGTCAAGCAGCGTTGACTTAAAGTATACCACTAAAATGTGAAGCTATTCAACGGGCTGAGCGTTATTCATTTCGTCGTTGCAATGGTTAGCTCTTCTACGGAAGTTTTTCGTTATATAACCAGACACTTTTCAAAATAAAGTACCCAAGCTTTCGAATAAAGAAATTTTTCTAAATAAAAATGTACAGTCGTAGTGTAGTCCTTGTTGCACTCGAACGACAAAAAGTATTTAGCTTTTGTTATTTTCAAAACCCTTTTAAAGAAATGTATATTGTAGTTTTTCGTACATACATGTATTGCTTAAAACCTCATCCTTTTTAACTACAAAGACAAAGAACACCATAGAATAACAAGGAATGAACTGAAATGTCAAAATTCTTTGATATATCCACCACTTCTTGTGTTCATCGAGTGGTGTGCAACACTTAAAATAAAGTCTATATATTAAAAGAGACAAAAGATTGTTTTATTCCTTTCAGGATACTCGTAACCAGAACTTTATTTTGAAAGGAATCTGAAAACCACTGCATCCAGGTTTATGTTGTCTTGTACAAGTAGTTGTATAAATAGAAAAAAATTTATAAAACCCATTTAAAAGAATCCATCAGCAAAAGTATCAACTCAAAGAAGATGTAAGCCAGTTGACCTTATCTCTAATTGGACCTCTATCCTGTTGTCTAACGCGATATATCTATCCTGTTGTCTAACGCAAAGAGCTTAATATCCAGTAAATCACTACCCTACAGCATTAAAGGGGGATAATTTCATAACAATGTGTGCCTTTTTATTGCCACACTAACCATAGTTTTGGTGATGTTTTTATGACTCCTTAAAGAAGCAAATATACTTAATATTTACAAATTACAAAATGTTAGTAATAAAATTAAACCAAACGTCTTCCGCTACAAACAGGTTCGAAAGTGGCTCAAGTACAAATCAGATACCCCTAATATCCATTCCCTCTTACTAGGATACAATCAATAATCCAGCTTTCGTCGTAATCTAGAAAAATTTTCGACAATTAGTGGAAATAGCAACTAGACAAAAAATATCCGATCTACGGAATACACTAAACAGGGTTAGAGGGACGAAATCAGTTAAATAACGACTCTCGATAAGACTTTATGGCTTTACTTATATCTCCCTCGAGGAAAAATAAACTTTTGTTTTCTTTTGGCTTTAAGGTGTGGCCGAGTGCTGACATCATCTCTTTACGGACAGTGTCCTGAGGTAATATTTTAAGAGCTCTCCTATTTCTTTTGGTAGAATTACGATTTAGATAAGACTATTGTTTTAGTTAATCGTGATTTTTGTATTTTAGTGGTTCCATTCAATCGAATAATTGTCTGTAATTTTTTTCGTTAGGGATAAGTGCCTGTAAAAGTATAATACAATGAATGGAGTTAGCTGTATAAGAAAGCAGGAAACATTATCTTCTTGTCATTAGGGCTTCAATAACATTGGCATGGTGTAATATTGACGGGAACTGTGTCGCTATGATGAATTGCCTAGAGTTTGAGTGGATTCCTGGAGAATGTTTCTGCTACTATAGAGGATAATTGCACTTTGAATTATTGCTTCACAAATTGAATTATATGGATCCTCTTTTCCCTTGCTTCTCCATACATGTAAGTATGTGGATGTACATTGCATATTTTATCAAAGTAAACACAACCCTGAATCTATTCTTGAATACTCAAGATACGCATTATGTTTCATACTCATATTGGAGGACCAATTTCAATTATTATATATTCGTAATAACTTGTACAACACAAATTGCACTTACTACTCTCTACCAAGTCGAAGTTAGGAAAAAGTCTTATTTATAATTTTATTTCGTAAAGCATTTTTCCTTTTATAGCCCTTTCGGTAAGTACTTACGTCCATTAAGATTCCATTACTTGTAAGTGATTTTATGAACATCAGACGAACGGTAATAAAGGTGACGTAATTTAGTACGTTTTATAATTCAACTAAACCGAATACATGTATACCAAATTGTCCTCTTGTGTTTCACGTACATGCAAACTGTTACTTTCAATCGTAGAACTGCTGATGTAGGCTTGTCCTTATCCTTATCCTTGTGACTTAACACAGTTTCGTTGTGATAGAATGAAGGACTAATTACTACGTTCTTTGCTTTTATCATTGCAGTATACAGAATATTACTGAAGCCATTTCCTTAAGTGAGTTCCAGCAATATGCTCTTGGTCTCATACGAATTTCAGATTATATTATACAAGAAAGGCACAGGAAATGTTTTATAGAAATAATATGGACCTGGAGAGATTATAACTTGAAAGATGTAAAAGGAAATGATATATAAACGGATTAGGTACTTCAAAAGTTTGTCCATAGCGAGTAGATTAATTT
This sequence comes from Chrysops caecutiens, assembly GCA_963971475.1. NCBI lineage: Eukaryota > Metazoa > Arthropoda > Insecta > Diptera > Tabanidae > Chrysops > Chrysops caecutiens. The sequence goes on from OZ020569.1 coordinate 51,970,540, forward strand.
TAAAGGCGTTTATTTTAATGATTCTGGATACTTGTACTTATATTAATTTAACGTATACACATGTACGTGTATATTTTCAATAGCTTATGATTAGGAGAAAAATTGGTTCACACGTTATTGTCAATTAGTATCTATATATTCATTTTGCAAATAAATCAATTCATAAATATGTTCTTAAATACAGAAACTTTCTCTCAGACATGTTCGATCAACTCGCGTGTAACCTACTTCCGATATAGTAAACAAATAAATTAACCTCTTAAAAAATCTTCAATAGAGCATATCTCTACAACACAAACAGATGGATTTATGTGCTATCATTAAATAATTACAAACAAAAACAATACCATAATCGAACCTTGGGCCAAACTATTTCAATTAATGCTCTTATGTTGAGGAACCTTATTTCTGTTATCCTTGAAGACGATAAATTAAAGATATTTCTGCTGATTCGATGGTCGAGTCTTGCGAACAGGACGACTATGGAGTATGAGGAAGACGGGTCAAAAAGACTCAATTCATTGGATATAATGAAGGTTTTGTGTACTCTACATAAATACGATACAAAATTCATACACTAACACACATTCAGTATTTGCAGGATCACAGCCCGTTTATTGATTCTGCTGAGACCGATTGAAGGATAAAATTTATTTTACTTTTACTATGCCTGCAAATGAGCTTATTTGTTGTAACAGAATTATGGCTGAGTAAATACCCACATGGTATATTCTTCTTTGATTTCCGTTTCCTTAATGACTTCGATGGTGTTTTAGTTTATCGGATCTATTTCGTCCTTTCGTTTTTCGATCCGTTAAAGAAATCACCCAATAAGAACTGTACGTAACAAAAAATAGAACGAACGTATTTTACCTATCTTGACATACCAAAACCCTGTACCTAGTCTTGATACAAATGAATTCAAGTCTAAATAATTTAGGTATGTCTTACCTAAGGTTTCGCATTTCCCATAGAATCTTCAACAAGTAGAAGAAGTAATTAATTTTCACATGAAGACAATATTTCTAAGTCAGTCTGACATATGGCTTGAATTTGAATTCTTAAAGCAGTGCCTTAACACTCTTTCAACCCTCTGATCCGCCAATCAAAAGCGTAGTATTTAGATTTTTAATATCCATAATGAAAATAGTCCTGAAGGACGCCTGCAATAAACACAAAATTTTAATTCTCATAATTTATGAAAGGCCTTTCTGGCAGATTTAGGGCGAGTCCTTGAAAGAGGAATTTTTAGTAGGCATTGTAAATATATTTTTATGTTTATAGATTTTTGATAGACATACTCTAAACTTAATCTGGTTAATGTGGGAGAATTTTCTTTTCACAAGTTTTTGTTTTATAATTTCCTGGAAGATGTTTTTTTTTTATCTAAATATTTTTTAACACTCTTTTAAGGCTATTTTGTCCTTATACGAAGTGTCGATTAAATATCGTATCAAATGAGTAAACAGATTGTAGGTTTGCGACTTTTGTTGAAATTTTATTGACAAACTTTACGGCAAAAATTTTTACATTCGATAAGTAAGTGTTAATGATGTTGAAATGAGTGCTTATTTATTGAGTACAATGATATATGATATTGTGTATCATGCAGAAGGTCCGAACCGCCAAACGAGATATTTAAACTTGAAGCTATTAAAATTTATACTCAAAATTCACATAAAATTTCACGATTTACACCATTGTGTTTGATTTCTTATACAGGATATTATAATAAAACGATATATGACAACAAATGCGTCTATCTTCGTTTACATGGGCATCTATAATAAAACGCACTTAAAAATATGACTTTCGATCCACGTGTTTATGTTTGTACATGAAGAGTAATTAAACCCTGGCAACGCTATAATTATGTCTCTTAAATAGCATACCACCAGCACTTTATTTATAAACTTCCGACGTTAGCCAAGGAAAATGAATCTCTTCTAATCAGTTACTTCCGAAAGGATTTTATCATTGCTTCGCAAAACAACACACGTGTAGAAGGTATAAAATAACCCAGGATAATGGCAAAATCCAAAAAACCCTGACACGTTTTATTTGAATTTTATTTTAACAAAAATAATTTACTTCTTATACATTTTTCTTGTTTATTGAAAAATGGAGAATCATTAAAAATACGGGAAGCTTTCCAATAAAAATAAAGTTAAAATGAACAGCTCTTCTAGGATTTCCATTAAAATGAGTTTGAAAAACATTCACTTCCGAGACTGTTTTTGGGCACGTTTCAGTTTCCTTCCTTCTTTCAATTATATTGTGAACTTGTCAATCTGTTGTACAAATAAGCTTTCAACTCGATGTTTACCAAGGCTCTAGAAATGTATTCATTTGCCTGGAGCAAGAGCGCCGAGGAGTCATTACTACGAAAGTAACGAAATATTATTATTTAGCTGGATGATACACTCTTCTTGATATGTTTATCTTAAAAAAGGAATCACATAAATAGTCTAATTGCTAACATGATCTGTTATTTGGTGCTTTGAAAACATGTTATTCTTAACAAATATATTATATAAAACCGACCTGAATGTCTAAAACTAAATAATGACACGGCAAAAACCCGCAATTCAACCTATAGCGTGATAACTCGAGATACGAGTTTAATTCGTTCCGTAACCTTGCTCGTATGTCAATTTTCTCGTATCTCAAAGCAATTTTCTCCATTGAAATTAACTGAAATGCCATTAATCCGCTCCAGCCCCCAAAATGCCACCCCATTTGTTCTTGTTACGTGTTTTAGAATAAGGAAAATGTATTTATTAACGACAAATATTGTATAAAAACATAATGAAAGAGAGTGTAAACTGGTTTTATAAAGTGCATTTGTTGTTTGGTCACTCAAATTCTCCTTACACTCAATTTAAATGCTACTGTATGCTTAATTTTACTCACTGCTTTTCTCTTCACTAATCTTTGCCTTTTTCGCCGGAAAAAACAACACTGTCCAAGAAGGTTTCTTTCCAGCCCTTCCTTGAATCTCAAATGTTACGCGTATTTCAAAATATAACTTCGCTCGCTCGAAGGCTCGTATCTCAAATATCACGTATGTTAGGGCAATTGCATCTCGAGGTACCACTCTACTCTGTTAAACTTGGGTTTATTTCACTAAAGTTTTGATTCCTCCTCGAAATTTTGGGGGTTATTTTCTGATATTCGTTGTACTTTATTTGCTGCACGTATGTTAGAAAATTTTGATATAACAAAGTTTAAGTAAGTACTTTGGAACTCATGAAACCTTTGGTCTTTTCATAAATTAAAATTTAATATGAAATAGAAGGATGCTAACAGTTTTTGATAAATTATCCATAATTTCCCTTGTATAAAAATTCAATGCAAATGAGTAATTAACAAACCCAAGATGGGACTTTTTCATTCCAAAATTTTACATTCACTTAACCTTGCAAATACGTTTGATACTCCATAAATGAGAACTAACTTAATATCCCGAATTATCTCGAATTAATTCTCATTAATTAACGAACAAAATGCTAACTCTACCATTTGACTAAAATGAAGTTGAGTTAATCAAATTTATTGCAGCATCATTAACTCAGGTTAATGTTATAAAATTATAATATCCTTCTAGAGAACACATTTTCATTTTCTAGTTATGCTAAGTGCATTTGCAACATCAGCAAAATTTTCTATGTTTATTTGGCAAATGTAACGCACCATGGAACACACTAAACGACGTGCTAAAGTGTATAAAGTGACATCAACTGCATGAAATTAATAAAACTTGGTGTGTTACCGGTAACTCCTAACACTTTAAAGGTTCAAGTAAGTATGAGGTTGTCTTAGCGGATGTTGAAATCTTGCAAACTTAGCAGAGAAATCAAATGAACCAAAAATTATTTCGTTCTTAAGGAAATTGCCGGTGGGATAATGAATTTCCTAAGGAAGTCAGGAAATAAGAAATGATTTTATGAACCTTAAGTGTTGAATTGGATTATAAATGTTCGTATATCCGTTTTGAATTAACCTTAGTTGATTGTATCTTCAAGTCAATACATTTACAGTGACTCAACATCGAATTGACTATTATATAATAAATTTCCAGAAACAATAAGGAAAAGATAAAAAATACAACAATTTCATATTTATATAGTATAATTTATAAAATTATAGTTGTATGGAACGCAATATAAAGTTAAACCATGTGCGGATGTTTAGTTAAAATGAAATTTTCGAATTGAATCAAACTTAAACACCAGGAAATGATAATGAAACCCAATTCTGATCATTATTCCATTAAGGAAGAAGTGGAAATCATAAAAAGAAGGTATGGTAACCTTTTTGGTTGGTAGTATTTGCTCGTGTGTTGTACGTGGTAATGTATGATAATGTGGTAATGTGAGTTTGCTTCGTCTTCTGTTATTGTTTCCATATAAGAAAAGTACACTTCACATCTTATACGATTCCGTTATACAAGAGAAATCTGCACTTTCCACCACGGATTTGTAAGTACACGTTACAATTGTTCACTTCTTACATACCAGTGTGATATAGATATGAGATTGCATATTAAACTAAGAACGTGTCAAGCGAGATGTGTTTGATTAAGTTTAGATAAGACGTAAGCCAAGGCTAGTAGGTATGTTAGGTTCGTTTCATCTTAGAAATTTCTAAGGATAATAGGGTCACACCTAATATGCACATATACATACATACATTCACACACAATTGTATTATATTTCCAGCTAACAAAAGGTTCAACATAATAATATGGTGTTGACAAGGAATTTAGGATGCTTGATCCTTCCTTCCTGCTTTCGCATTGCATGGAAACACTTGCTTTTGTGAATTTTCTACGTTTAATGTTTCTTTCAGGTAGATATTTGCATGCTTAAGTATCAAAGTTAGCCTTTGAGAAATTAAAACAGTCATATACGTGTTTTATGTTTTCTTTACTAAAACTCTGTCGTCGTACCGCTTCCGTTTCCTAAGTTCTCAAAACTAATTGTCTTGAATTATATTGTGTTTTTGTCTTGGTAGTTTTAACGAAAATTATTGTTTTATATTTTATTATATCACTTGTTCTAAATCTTTGTATTATTTTTTAATAAGAAAATATATGTATTTTTTTTAAAATAGCACTTATTAAAGTTGCTTATTGAAATTGTCTAATAGATTCTGCATAATTCGTTAGACGATTTAAAACGTACAGCTGTTAATCGAAATAATTTTCTTTTATAGTTCAAATGAATGGGGGTTTTTTGGAAGAGAACTTGAACCTAATATCATAATTTATGTCTCATTTCGCCTACAATTTAACCCCATTTACCTAGCTCATTCAAACCAAGAATGCTGAAATTCTTCTTCGCATAATGGCAATCCTGTCTGTAAAAAGTCTTACTGTATAATACTCAAATAGATTTTCTGTCCAATAGGGTAAGGAATGGAAGCAATATTTATCATTGCTTGGAATTCGCGTACAGGTGAATGCACAGGCTAACCGTTTGCGACCAAATAAACTTGGATAGAAGCCAACAATTTTATGGGCCGTAAATATATGTGCCATTTGACTATACTGTACCGTACATCAGTGTATATGTGAATGTCCTTCCAAGTAGCACCAAGTATTTCGAAAAAGGATGTTAACTAGAAGCAAAAACCATCAAAATAATGTCCCCGAATGGAAATGTGAGCCTTATCATAAGTTCAATCCAACCATTTCACTCTTCTAAGTTCATTGAATTCAATTGTTTTTGTTGATTCGTGATTGATGCACATTCCGATAAATTATATTCCGCTATAGAGGTCTGCTGCATAACCCATAAATTATCAAGTATCGCGTACAAAATCGTCAACCACATTCAGTTCCAGATATCAAATACCGATCATTTCATGTGTGATTTATAGAAGTTATATGCGTTCTAACCCTTCTAGCTAGAAAAGATGAGTTTTTGTTAATAATATTGTAGTTCTTAAGAAAAATTTTGTTACTTAATTCCAGGTCAAGAATGCTTTCGCTCATTTTTCATTGTTTTGAGTTCAAATTATTCTTTAATAAGCTTGAAAAACAAAACCAACACGTGCGACAGATTTGAAATGATGAATTTTTGATATATACACATATAAAAATAAGATTACCCCTCGCCTTACCATGTTCACTGGGATTTAAGTGTTCGTAGGAAATTTTATATCCGCATTTTGGGCTACCAGGCGGTTTTAAGTAAACAGAATCCAAAAATTCTAGAAAAATCTGGGTCCAATAAAATATAAAGTCTTTGAACTTGCCAGAAGATACAAGCATGACACCGAAAATAATCCTCTGAGTGTGAAAAAACTCATATAAAATCTAACATTTGACTTAAGCTAATTTAACGAAAAAAAGATTTTCGAGCAGTCTGCATAGTAGCATGAGTGTTAAAGTGTTAAACAACACTTCAGACATTGACTAGACTCAGGTGTATGTCTAGAATGACCCTTTTTTCAATGAAAAATACATATGAGTTTTGTGCAATTGAAGATAAGAAGATATTGTGTGAATATCTCAAAGGATAATTACTTGAAAATGTTTGACTTTCTGTATTTGTGTAACATCAAGTTTTCATTAATATTTATCTAGACTAGAAAAGTATTTGTGTTTATACAATTGCGTTTAGATCGTTTCAAAAGATTAATATGAAAAGAAGGACAACGAATTGTACAAGTTTTATCAAAGCATCCGTAATACATTTTACTCTTCATCTCATCTGTGTCCGCATATCAAGGAAGTCAAAATTTTTCTAAAACGAAAAAACGACTCTACCCTTGTGTATACGTTTTTTAACACGGATAAAATCTTCAACGTTAACACGGGATATTTATAAAAGCTTCATTTGCCACAAACATCATACGAGTTATGACATGGTACTCGTAACTCCTTTCTTTTGTTCCACTCAAAAGTGGGTAGGCGCTTTTAATTTTCCTTCTTTTTAGAATTTTGGAGAGCCACTTTTCAAAGAGGAATCCTTAATAACAGGGAAAACGCTACAAATGCTGCAAATCACTGAACACTACATAAAAAGGACGAAACCTAGGAATGAAGAACATCTTTAGCCTGGAGAGGATATTCAAAAGGGAATATCACAGTAGGTGATAGTCGTCGAGACAGCACAGTCAGTATTTCTTTGTATTATTTTAGGATGTTCTGGATATATTAGTACATGCAGGAGTAGTAGCAGTCACTTCCACCTTGAAGTGTAGTAGTTGGGTATTCTCAATACCCTACAAGCAGCACTTAATCCATCTTTCGCTAAAATCTGATACTCGTATCGTCTCAAGATAACGAAGGAATTGAAATTTCCTTTTCTTCCTTTTACTTACCACTTAAAGCGTGATGTTTCTTTCGTCATCTTCTATCATTTTCTTGAATGGAAAGTTCAAGTAGACTCTTTGGTATTTGAACTTCCATTGAATGAAAACTTTTTCCCTTGCGTCAAAATCCTGGGAATGCATTTCTCATCTCAACGCAGTTCTTCTAGTCTTTTCCGGAATTTTTAGTACCCTAATCATGTGAAAAGTATAGAAGCATCTCCATACTCTCCCCAGTTTTGAGTGATTAGTCAATTTTCAAATTACAATACCTCTCGCAATAAGTGTTTTTTGTTAATTTAAACATCTGAATCAAAAGTCAACGATAAATCTTAAATCCTTCTTGTTTTTATGACATCTCCAAATTAAATATGATTCAAATCCACAATCTCTAATTAATTAACAAATCTAATAAATAACTCACGTGCGACATATTCTCAAAGGGATTTCTTCCATTCCACCCGAAATCTGAAAATTATAGGGAAAATCAATTTACCATGACAATAAATTATTTTGTGAATTTGTTTATTTGTTTGCAGCAATTAAGGGTTTAAAAGGTAGGAAAATAGTTAACAAAAGCTTAAGGAAAGTGCGTTATGACGACAATTCGCCCCCAAATTAACTACAAAATATGATACATGGGCTGAGAAAACGAGTATCTTCTTGAGGAAATCGTAATACCGAAGTGAGATATATATTTATACGCTATATAGATATATTTGCACGCTTTCTACGGCAGGAGGTATCAAACTTTGTTTTGAGGTGAATTTCTTCCTCCTTCTGTTTTAGTTAATTAATTATCATCTGACTGTATGAAACCCGTAATAAAACACTCTAATTTATCGAATCATAATTTTTTGCACCTGGACAAGGACTTAACGTCGCAGCCCATTGTACATTTTGCCATAGTTTGCTTCTGTTGTATTCTGGCAGTCATGCAGGGAACTTAATCAAAATTACTAACGTTTTGGTGAAAAAGTAAATGCAACACAAAAAAAAACAAACATTTGTATATACACGTTTAGACCAGGAAGTAGGAGAAAAAATTATCCTATCATGGAAGTAAAAAAGTATTTATATAAATTAACCTTAATGACTTAACCACCTGCTGAAATGCCACTACCACCTGACTACCCAACCTCCTTCTGTCATTGACAAATATTTTTACAGAAAATTAAATGTATAGAGCGTGACGGGTCGGGTTTCCGTTTCTTAAACCATTTTGGTTCCTCTCCTTCTAAGGCATTTCTTAAGAATCGTCCCAATTCCTGCTGGTTATGTGTATTTATTTCGTTTACACTTAAGTAATTAATGCTTTTGAGAAATTAAGACAATTAGAGCAAACAAAACGTATTAAATTACATATAAAAAATCATATACAATATAATATATACAAATGTATATGATGTTTGTATTACAGTGCTTTTCGGAGGGTGCCTGCTACCCTTAATTATAAATTCCTTCGCAATTTTCGTGTACGCGGAAACATGTTACAGAAACCGCAGAAGGTGTTGAGGTATAATTGGTGAAATTTTTTCACGCGAATTTTTTGGAATCTGCTCAAAATTAGTCTGTATTACGTTAAAATTTTTCTTCGAGAGGTTCCTGGGTTGGTGTTGGAGATTTAGGTGTTAGCTTTTTATTTGGTTTCTGCTTTTCATTATTCTGTATGAATATTGTAATGCTGGTTGTACCCAGGAGACAGATACGCTAAAAAGGCTACAAACTTCGAAGACGTTCTAAGATAATTACTATGTTGTTTTGCTACAATCCTCTTTTTATAATTACAGAAATGGCGACGAAATCAGAACAGACATTTTCTGGAAGGAAACTGGCTCTGGTTTAGAAATTATTAACTGTCCTGTGGAATAATTGTCAGCCTGAATTAAAGCAAGGAAATTAGCTAAAGTTTTACAGTGTCAACTCCATATTTTTCTCCTTGGTGGTATGCGACAACATGTGGTGGAGTGAAATATATTTTATCAATAATATATGCATTTGTAAAAAGTCAAATCTTGATGAATATTTGAAATTTATGTTTAAGTAGAAAGAGTGTTACCTAACATTAAATACCATTTGTAGGTGTAAAGAGTGGGATCTCGGTCTGGGTTACAAAAGTAAACTGATCCTCCTTTTATAATGAGTCTGATGTGGGTACACGAAACCACATTACTCTTGTACTAACCACACAGTTAAAAACCATCAAAGATTGCTGATATAGACTAGAATCTCATGTTCAGTGACAATTTTCTATCCTCAATGCCGAACTCAACTTAATTGCCAACTTATGAAATTTATATTGTGGGTTTTCTCAGGGCATTGTCTTATCTCACTTCGATTACAAAAGAGAGTATGGTTAAGACCATTAAAGTCCTCTAAGTTGATATAAATCTACAGCATTTCAGTCTGCTGTTATAACATTCAACCACCCACACAAAATCTATTATATACTGTGACATTGTAGTGTTTTCTAAAAGAAATCTTACCAAAAAGATTTATTTCCTTTCGTGCAAAACTGGAAGAAAGTACAAAAGTTTGCTTTAACTTCAATGGCTATAGTTTTATTCAGCTTAGCTGTAAACATTTCGACGTGCTGTAGATTCAATGCTATATAACACAAGATGCTCATGACACTAAAACTGTGTAGACAGGACAAAGCTTTTCGAAGTTTGATACTACATGAAATGTACGTACTTAACTAGTAATAAATTGGTATCATTTAACTCCTTAACTTCATATACTTGTTGTTTGAGATGTCGGCTTGTTTGAGATGTGAGTACTGCGTCAATACATTAAAGGTTTTACTGGTTTCTTACTTCTATCCACTTTCAGTAGCCTGAACTCGTATGTGTTCTATTGCTCCTTATATATTGTATCGTTTTAACTCTGACGGAGGATATATTTGTTATGTGTGCGATTTCTTTTAAAACTGCGTTCTAGCCGATTTGTGTGTCACAGGAATTTCTTCAATCTAACTTGATTTGGAACAAAACGCATAAATCATTAATAATCATAATCATTTACAGCTTTCAAGAGCCTAACAATTGAAAAATTCATTCAGTCAAAATTTTGTTTATGTTTTTTGGAACTACTTTAATTCTGTAGAGATAATATGGTAAACCTTATAAACAAATAAATTATCACTAGTTCTAAGAACTTACAAAGCAGAGACTGGTTTAAAATTTCAGACATGTGGCGGGGTTAAAAGTGTGGCTAGATACAGAGATCATATTGAAAATTAGCATTTTCTACTCCAACATCACCTGGAGGACACATAAAGCTATCGTAACGTTGAAAATTACTTGAAGCTACCTGCACTTAGAAATCAAGTTTGTAACATTTCACAGAATTTTTTTTTAAAAATGAGGACACAAAAGAGAGAAGGAAATAAAATATTTTATGCTGCAACATAAAAATAAACCTTCCGTATATGCTGTACTGTGAAAAGGACAGCGGAAAAAAGTTAGTAAATTTTAAATTATGTTTGCATACATTGACAAATTATAAATTTATATAAGATCCTTTTCAGGTTGCACTCTCTGCCTTTGGTAAGTATAAAATTTAGCCAGTTTGCATATTCTGAAAATATGGAATCAAATTTTTCTAAAGGAATTTTCCAGAATTCTGTTTCCTCGGGAGAATCCTTAGGTGACTGGCTGCGATGATGGCCTTATAAAGACAGAAAAAATCATTTTTTGGATTCAATTTTTAAAGAAAGCGGATTTTGTTAATATAACTTTCTGCTGCTACTTCACACTTCAGGGGAATATTCAAATTTTCCTTGAAACAAAAATAAAAAATATATAAGTTGACCTCTAAAGAAGTTTTCGATTTAGCAAATATTAATAAAGTTTCGTCGAGGCGTTGATTGTCTTGATTATGTATTCTGTCTACAGAGCTACTGGCGATGACAGATTTTCTAAAACAAATTTTCATTCAAATATGAGTTTGTCTATCACCGAATTGAAATTCTATAGCTTGCTGTTATACTTGAGCGAACAACTTATTATTATAATCAAAATAAATCAGTTGGGGTGGATAATAGATAATACTGAATGTAAGGCATTGTTGGGATAAAGTTTTTTAAAACTCCATCCCAAAGATGACACTCTACAGCTTGTTGCGAGTTTCGTTTGTCGTCTTAAACTTATATTGAAGTTGTAGAATGAGGATAATCGCCGTTGATGCCAAAACTTTTGCTTTGTTAGACGTGATTGTCTAGGAAAAATTGAATTGTGAACTTGGAAGGTCATCGCGCTAAATGCTTTTGAGTGGTTTGGATGAAGCCCAGACAACGCAAATTATAACGGATTGATTATCCTTTATCAACCGCTTTCGGTTATAGTAAGTTCGTTTTGACTGGTTTATTTGATTATATTAAAGTTTTAAACGGTGTGCAGTTTAAATAATATCAAGAAAATATTTTAAATAAGAGTGATATGATTTAATTTTAATACGCCCAAAAACATTTGATATTCTTGTTGGTAGGTCAACGTTCTAATGATTATTGTTTTCATATTATTGGTTTCAGTAAGCGCCAAAAGAAAATTACGTTTTAAATGTAAAATTGGCAGATGAGAATTTCTCAACTTACAAGTATTCAATATATCCCTATTAAGAAAATTTGCCTTATCATCCTTATATTAGGTAAACCTAAGGACTACAAATGTTTGCTTCTGTCAAGTAGACAAGCAAAGCATTGGAGGAAAAACGTTAAGATGAGTTTCGTGTTGAAAGGTAAAACTACTTTGTCATTGTAGCCTATTACACGATGATTGATCTTCCTGTGTTTTTGGGTAATCTCAAGTCTTAACGATATTTGCAGTTTAGATGTCCCCATTAACCTTATACACGTTTCATTTATATTCTTTAACGATTTTAGATTTGAAAAAATTTTAATAGAAGAGAAAGCGTTTCCTGTCAATTTGTTAGATTTTGTGTGACGTTCATCTCGTTCAATAGAACGATTATTTAGAACGTTAGAAATTCAAAATATAAAAGACTAAGTGTAGCTCCAATATTATAAATATTCATCCAACAAAATTAAAAGGTCAAATCGTGCATTTAACCATATATTCTCCTATGTTACTATACGTAAGTCAGTATGCCTGAAGTATTAAATTTGCTAATAAGTGCACCAGAAAACATATTCAACTACTTGAAGATCCTCCATTATACATGATTCGAGTTCATACCACACATGAAAAAGGAATTGTAATGGCCAAGCCATCATTTGTTGGTTTGTTTAATCATCTCTTCAGCCAGCGAAACTTAAGATCAAGCGCTCAAGCTAATGGAAGGAAATCAATTCCCATTGATTATTGATAGCAACATGCCAAGAAGTATTTATGTTTCCTTGAAAGGAAAGCAAGCAAGCATCTTGTGACAAGGCATCTTCGAAATTTTTGTTTGCATTAATGCCATGCCTTCACACTCATTCACTAATATTTATATTTACGAAATCTTTATCTCTAATATTTACTTCAGTTTTCTAGGCCAATACTGTCACTATAACCATACACTGAACTTACAAAGTTCAATGAAGGACTACGTTTGCACGGTCAGTTGTTTAGACAAGTAATTTTGTTGACTCTCGAATAAATACTTGGCAGATATACAAATATTCGTTATTGATTATCGATTAATGGTTAGAGAATGCTCAATTGGATACTTTCAGTGTCAGAAGAGGAAAAACAAAAGTATCTTCATACGTTTTAATGCTATACATATATTGGGCCATGACGAAGTACATTCTGTTTCCATTCTATTCTTCCAAAGATGCTCCAAGGAAACAATGTGACAGTCATTTTAGACGTACTGTCCAAAGTATAACATGCACTTGTATCCATTTTTACATTTACTGGACAAATGAGACTGTGAAATTGTACTCGACTTCGTGCATCGTTTCTTTTCTTAATGATACTTTTTTACGGAATGAGTTTTCATCTTCATGGACTGATTGAACTCAAAGTGAGTCCGTTTGCAACAAAAAAAGGATCAATAAAAACATTACTGACATTCCAGAATGCTAAAGTCAACTAACAATTGAAGCCAACTAGAACTGGATTGCCTTGAAGTCTTAGATCATAGAGAACTTTTATCTTGTTCTCTTTTATCTAAGCTTGAAGTGTTGAGTGCCATGTATTGGGTTGTTCGGAAAGTAATTTCGTTTTTCTGAGATAGATGGCTATGTTATATATAATCACGGCGATCTTCACACCCACGCTGAATTTTCATTATTTCGTCGACAGCTGATAGCACAACATACATGAGGACAATATGGTCTTATTTTGAGTGATTGTTTTGTTTTGAGGACGTTCCTTTCGTTCACTCTGTGCATAAATTGCACAAGAGGCGTTTATGACTGAGTGCGCCTTAAGGGTGAAAAATCGAAAGCAGCATTTCAGGCACACTTTTCTTTATCACTATCGAAAATGCAAAACAGCTATTCAGGAACTTCAGTGCCAAAAATGGTTTAGGAAATCTCGATCTGGAAGCTTTGACGTTGAGGATGCACTACGTTCCGGCAGACCAGTTGAAGCTGACGAAGGCTTAAGATAAATACAAAAATGTGTTGTCCAAAACCACGTCTCAAAGTCAAACTACGGAAAAATAAACTTAATACATAGTTGGTAATTTTATTTCGTTTCCAAAAATATGTTGTATCATACGGAATAGGAATTTTAAAAATTAGGAATTATATTTTCCCACAAATAAAGTCCACCTTCTGGTACAAAAGATTGTCAGCAAACGAATTTCTGGAGACTTTTGAATTCATACAAGTTGAAAATAATAACACACCATTGTCATCACCAGCAAGTTGAATTTGGTTGAATGATTTTTCGTAAAATTGTTGAAAAATTTAAAATGATCGTTCCCTCAATTCAAATCGAACTCCTCCGGTTATAATAAGAGTACATCACATCAACATCCATTACATGTTATAAATGTTTGATCTAGAAAAATTTTAAACATATTCTTAATACCGGTTTTGAGAATATTCTTTATTTCCGTACTTCCGGTTCTTTAGAATTATTTGCCTTTGTTACATACAACTTCCTCTGAATTTTCCGTACAAAAATATAAGCGTTTGCCTTCAGGTCAAAGAGACATTCACGTTTTCAGTTACAGGATATGGTACTCTTATACGTGAATACAACATAGCAAATTTCAATTCTATATATTCAATATCATAAATGACGACAATCAAAGAAAAATTGTAGCAAATTTTTTTTCATATTTCATCTTCAAACTCGCAACGGATAACCAAATCGAAAATGTGCACATGAAATTTCATGTAAAAATTCATTTTTCACCTATTTTTTTCCCAAGACTGTACCTGCATGCTTGTAAGGTTGAAGGATTCATACCGGAGAATTCAGGTTTCCATATTGATTTTATATTCACCTGGATTGATATGTCTAAGTGATGGAATATTCTACATCTACGTCGATATGATTAGAATCCAAGTACCACCGTATGGTGGAAACATAAATCTGCAGTATTGAACGCAGTACTCAAAAATTTTTGTATGAATCCTTCATTTTTACTTTACAGTACAGTGATACATTCTATGCTTCTCTCCTGATTTTCGTATCTACATACATTCATACATGCACCCCTGAAAAACTTGATCTGCCTGCCATCATTGGCATCCTTACATCCTCAGATCTACAGAAACATCCATATTTGGTCATAAATTTATATTGCCCTTAGATCCTTTTCGACTGATCATAGAGAAAAAAAACATGGAACCATCTTTTTTGCTGGCATTCGTATTTGCTCATTGAAAGTCAAACGAAGTTTGAGTGCTAAACCATAAATCGATTTACTGCTGTCGAATCAAGAGGTTGTCATCAAAACGAAAGTTTGATTTATTGGAATTCTTTCACCACCTCAACAAACCACCAGAACCTACATTAGAACCATTACAATCTCCTGCCATTGAATACTCTTCTACAGCACTAAAATGCTTAAAATTTAAATTGGTTCTCGATTTTTCAAATTCTGATTTTGAAGTTTCCGTTTTTTCCTTTAATTGTAGAAATCACATACAATGACTTTACATATCTCTATTATATCGTCTATTTCCGGTGAGAAGTCAAAGTCAGTCATGAGCATCCCAAATATACTGTATTCCAGAGAGGGAGGTTAAAATTTCTATTGGGAATTTCCAAAGGTAAAGAATGAGGAACTCCTAACAAATGTTTCAGCTATGCTTGGAGATTTCATCATATTTTTGTGATTTATTTTATTACTTTATGTTCACTCAAGTATTAATAGCCTCGACATGAATGACATGAAATTTTTCAATTGCAAGAGAACGTTGCGTCTTTATGTGACGTCCGACATATCTTATTCCATTACTTGAGAAACTTCTAGAATTTAAAGGAGTTCGCTATTAGTAGCAACGATATGTCACTGGATTTATGTATGACTGCCGTTACATTAAATCAAGGAAGCAATAACAAGTAGTTTCCTGTCACGAAATTGACATTGAGATCTACCAAAAACTTGGAGAATCAAAACGCTCTCTCTTTCTATTGTCATTCATGAATAAGTCTGAAAATTAAAAAATCAAAAACCCCGATTGCATAAGTAGCAAGCTAAAGAGATGTGTACTTCTCAAACGGCAGGTACCTATGGCTGTAAAATGTCCTAAGTTATTGATTTCGAAGAAATTATTCAGTGATATGCCATCCAACATTGTACGCACTCAGTGTGATTCGCTATTCAGGCACGATTATAACTGACGGTGTCTCAACATTGGTGGGTAAGAATGTATTCTGAGTGATTGAGTCAGTGTATGCAAAAATAATGAAAATCATTTTGTTATACGGGAAGATTTCTGTATTCTGTTGCGCCTATAAATTATACTCCCGATATAATTCGCAGTCCGATTAACCATATGGGTAAGGGCGGGATCTGCTCCAGAGACCTCAACCTTCGGGGCCCTGATGAGGTTTGATTGATGGATCACGGAAATCCCCAACAAATGGCCTCTTCATGTCATCGCCAAATTTTTGTGAGACGTGTGTTACGTGCGGTCCGCGTCGTAGGCAGGCCATTTCTTGCATAAGAAAGCCACCGGCGCAACGATATTGAAAATATTAAAAATTCTTTTATTTATGGTTTTTATTATTTTTGCATATACTTGCATACATTTATGTCTGCAAATGTTGTGGCACCGTCAGTGATAATCGTTCGGTTTTTCACAATAGATCTTAAAAATGTCAATCTTTGTAAAATGTATCGTATTTTTCTCTGTTTATCTTTTCATGTCCATCTTGTATATCATCTCCAGTTTCAATCTGAAGATTCATTTGTGAAAATGTTCCTGAAACGTAAGCCCATCAACAAACGGACGCATTGAATGCGTGAAATTAAAACTCTTTGAGCTCTGTTATAGCCAATCAAAGTGATTAGAGTCAAGTAAAGTCAATGTTTATCTTTGAAAGCATAAACGTGATGTTGATCTGCATTTGTGTACAACAGAACATTGATGATGGTTTTTTTTTAAAGTGTATGGTACTTTTCTCCGATAATATCAGATACAGTCTATGCATAACACATAACCCTATATCCGTGCATGCTTTCCGATTGCAGCCAACATATCCATGGGATTCCTTTGTTCAGATACAAACTCTTATCCGCTTCCGATACCTTTCCGTTTCCCATGATATTTTCTTTATACTGCAGACATTTTACCACAGGCGTTGACATTAGAACAGACAGGATATGTTGATGAAAATATCGCCAACGGGTTGTGCTTTAAACTTTAAATTTCTCTTTCTTGTTATCGTGAAGAACTTAAACCGTAGGAAATTTTAATCTGTATAAGTTTAGTAACGACAGATTTTTCTGTTTCAATCGCAATGTTTGAAGTGAAGCCATGAGGTATGGAACAGATTTTCACTTGACTACAAACTGGATAGGAGTCCATCAGTGCATGGCAACCGAACGGAACCAAACCAAGAAACAGGATAATACAACTCAGACATCATTCTGTGTTGTGCTTGAATGTGTCAGTTTTCCTGTGTTTATCCTCTTCAGGAATGTACAAATACCCAGAAAATTGTTTTGGACGGGAATCTTGTTGAGCACACACGTTATTATCTTTCAGTCCATTGTTTCTTTGAAAGGAAACCACCCACAATTCCTCTGCTCTTGTAGAACGTGAATGTTAAATTTAACCCTGTCACTTCTGATTACTGTTCAAATTAATCAAACTCCCTGACAGACGACCAAAAACGGACTGTTGAGACACCCCCAGATTATAGAAATAATTTTCACAACGATTTTCTTATGAATAATTTATATGGAGATGTCCAACTGTTGTGGGTCATATACTTTTTGTTGACTTTCAGCAGATAACATCCAATCTGAAAGTATTCTACCAGCAAGGGGATGTATCTATTAACCTTGTCTTTAGATTGTCATTTAAGGTTGCTACCTGTGCGATTGAAATTAACAGCAGTAGACCTACGTCAAATCAATTTTAATGATATGCTACTCAAGTCGTTTACAATCTAGGGCAAGTAACCGAAATTTTGGTTTATTTTCATTACGATTCCCAGTGAATGGTTTTTCAATTTCATGCTAAAGGAAAGAGTTTTGAAAATATTCGAGTACTAAACGTTTATCAATTAAATCTAAATGAAAGTTCACAGGAAAGTGTTGTTAAATTTCGATTCATAAATTAAATCAAAGTATCAAATCTAATGTAGAAAGATATTTTAATTTAAACTATAATACTTCCGACAATTCTCTCATACTAAGTCTTATATGTATGTATTCCCAATGGATTTATAAACAACATTACAACGGACGAGAATATTTGCATGAGCAGAAGAATATTATACTTCATCCGGTTATGGTCAGCAACTATTCTACGCGGTACGAACAAAAGGTCAGAAAATTTCGTGATCATTTTAAACTACCCCTTAAGCTCATTCCAGCCTTAATCTACTCAATTACAGCCATAATGGAAATTATTTTCTGTTAACTGCTGTTATCCGAATTTATAGCTGTGTATGGAGAACACTGTAATGTTGAGCTTGAGCTGGCTACTCTCGTCCTGCTCTAGATTGTCACAGGTTCTGGATTATTTGGCTAACAAAACACAAGGATTCTCATACCTTCGAACATAAATTAAACCCTTTCAAGTCATGAAAGTTCACATTCGTTGAAATATTTTTGGTGCCTCAATATGTATTTGTGTATTTTAAGCAGTGCAAGCTAAGGCCGAATGTCAAATACCAGAACATACAAAAACTCATACCTTTGAATGCACAATATCCTGTATAACAGCAACCGAACTCATATGGGAAGATGTAAATAACACTCAAGCAGAAGAAATCATTTTAAGTGATACCTTAAATGCATAATCTGCATACTATAAGTCTATTTGTGTATTTGTGCATTGTGCCTGTGTTTTTAAGTGCAGTTTACGTTAAAATGTTTATGCGAAAGTACTTTCACTCTAAGCTATGAAATTTCTCTGAAATGATACGCTTCCAACACGGCATTGTGACATTTGTATTGATTTTCTAGCAACACCGGATAGTACTGTAGG
Organism: Chrysops caecutiens; assembly: GCA_963971475.1. Lineage (NCBI taxonomy): Eukaryota > Metazoa > Arthropoda > Insecta > Diptera > Tabanidae > Chrysops > Chrysops caecutiens. The sequence continues at coordinate 51,989,435 of OZ020569.1, forward strand.
TTTTCATTCTCTGTGAAGAAGTTTACATGCATTTTAGTAAGTAATATGGCACATTGATTTAATTAGAAATTTACAAACAGGAAACAATTTACATACGAATTTACATAGAAATACACTTTGTGAATGTATTAGGTTCATTGAGTTAAAGGACAATTTGTGCGGTATAAAAACTGGCAATAGCACTGCAGTTCGATTGGATATGGTAAAAGTTTCCGGGCATTTTGCTTTTTTGGTCAAATATAATGGGGACTGCATGGTTTTATTATAAAAAGATTCAGTTATTACGGAGCAATGCCTGGAAAAACAGTTAGTTCCATAAATATTTGGGGTAGCACGAAACACATCACTTCTTTTAAAACATCGTTTTAATTTCCATCATGATACATATTTGATTTACATATCAAATACCGATTAAATTACCAGTAGCTGGAAATAGATATAATGAGCATGATGATGTCAGCCAAATTTTTTAACCTTAATCTCCACCACACGATTCTTTCCAGCAAGCGGATGGGTTAAAGGACTGCAGACAAACTAAACATTCCTGAAATCCTAGTGGTGATGCTGATACTCCTATCACTAACGCAATAACAAGAATGATGTTGGAAATCCACATGTTAACTATTAATCTAAATACTTAAAAATCTTTCGTGAAACTCGCAAAATACGAAGACTTACGTTCATATTTATAAATTTTTCGCGAATGAAAACTCGAAAACAATTTTTATTCGTTGATATTCATTCCATCTTTTTAAAACAATTGTTTAACCATACGCCAGACATTGTTAATAAAACTCGAGCTTTATATCCAACTAAATATTTGCAATTGAAGCGTTTTATTGCTTGAAAGACTTTTCCAAGAAAATATAATAAAAGTTGCGTCTAGAAATTGAGATCTAGATATAGGTACTATTTAAACTTCTCATATAACTCAGTAATTTGACTTATAAGACCTGCTTCATTTTTTGTATAAACAGCGTGGAAAACAAAAAATTAGAATTCAGTGGGGTTTTTCGCAACCAAAATATTCGGAAATAATTTGCACAGAGCCATTTAGCTCATCAGTTTATTCTCCTTTTAAGGCCAACATGTATCAGATGTAATTGCACTTTAAGGAGAGGCATGATAAACTTCATGCAAAATTTGTATGAAAGATATTTCGATATCTTACACAGTGATCATGTTTTGCTTTGAAAATCTCAAAAACCTGCAGTATGTAATATGATTCGGTTACTATTTATGCAGTGAAAATGTAAAAATTCAAATTTCAAAGTAAAACTCCAAAAAACTGCAAGTGAAACGTCAAAATTCACAAAAGCGTCATGCGAGAAAAGTTTCAAAATTTTATAACAAAATATAAATATTCCTTAGAATAGAAACTTGCAAACCACATTACAGTTATCCGCAAAGTTTTTTAACCACACGGACTGCATATTAATAAATACAACTGCACAAAATGTAATAATTCATTTGAGTTTTTCGTGAGTGTTGGTTATTTTTTCAGAATTTTCCCAAATGTGCCTTTCAACTTTTTTATACATAAAAATATATAAAGCACATGAAATCATAAAACATATAAACATAAAAACAAACAATCTTCCGGAACACTGTGAAAGATCTGAAAAATTCCATGATTCCATGTGTCGCCGCTGTATTCTGTCATCGTCCTTAAATTAAAAAATATTTTACACACAGCACACAAAGGACGAAAAGGAATTCTGCAAATTTGCTACGTGCATTTCACATAACTTATAATATCGTAGAATTTATTACAGTAGCTGCTTTGGTAATGTGCAGCCTGTATATTTTGTGCCATGCATTTACGTATAGCTGTATGCACTTTTTTGCAAAGTGAAAATATATATAAAAAATAGAGAATAAAATTCAAGAACACGAGGTGCTTCCAAAATCGTGACTTTAATGAATTTATAAAATACGTGATGTGCAATGTTTGTATTAAAGCTTTCACACATTTGCGTGAAAATTATACGATTGTTGAAAGGAATGTAGACGAAGTGCTTCTTTGAAAGCTATTACGTACCAAATGTTATTTTGAAAAGGTGTTTTTGTGTCATCTTTCTGGGTCACTGAGGATCCAAACTAGACCATGCGTCATGTTGCACTTCTTTAAACGCCAAAAGGAATTGTTATCCTGAAAATTTATACAATTTTCCAACATATATTTAAAGAGACTACCTGACTCTATCTGACTTTCTTAAGATCATCGTCTCTGAAGATATGTTTTTGTTCAGTATAATAAAATTAAAATGAGAATTTCCTGAATCTAGGATGGTTTGCTTTGAATTAATTACTATATATTTCTCATTGATATGAGCTTCATTCGTGCAATGCAACGATCCGAATTGGTAATAGAATTTTCCACACTTTAACTTTTGATTATATTACGAACACTCAAATCCCATAATCCTCGATGTTAATATGGAACGATATATAAATGTTACTTACTATATGTACATATATAATCAGCAAATTTGTGCACAGAATATTTAAAACATACATACCTAAAGCAACAAAAATAAGTTACATGATCCGAAAGCAGTAAATTTTTGAAACTAAATGTTTTTGAATCTTCAGCATCAAATGGAGCAAGGAAGGAAAATTGATGACATGAATTTCAAATAAATGTAGAAATCTATTATATACATATATCTTATAATCATATATGTATGTAGGTAGATGCATATATACTTATATTACATATATACAAATTTATTTGTATCTAAGGGTATGTCCACAGGACAGTATATTTACTTATACTAAACTGTTGTCGTAGAGAATTTGTCGACCATGGAACAAGTAAGAGCAAAAGGACCACTAGCATTGGGTGTATAACACATGCAAGACGATATCGATTGCAATCCTCCTGTTGGCAGATAAAACTAATGTATATTGCTCCAACGATACCCATTACAATACACTTAGTTGCCAACAATATATTTTATATTAGCAAAGCTTTCTAAGAACGACAGGAATAAACTATTCAAAGGAACTTTATTTTACCTAATCGTAATTTGAATTCATTTATTTGAATCCACTTACACCACACAACTACAAACAATGATTAATTAATCATACTGAAGCCGTACATATTGAAGATATTACATTCATTATGCCATTTGTCTTAGGAATTTGACTATCATAATAGGCCATATGTCAGATCCAATAACTTTGATGTGAGAAAATGTGTCTTTTGGAATTCAGCGAATACAAAAAAAAGACTGGAAGTGTCACTCGTGCCTGTCAATACCTCATAAAAGCAGACGTGACTTCAGACTTGCAGGAAGCCTTATCGATTATTGAAGTTAAGGATATATTTACGAAAATGGTGCAATGTACAGATGAAGTTTCTGGTATTCTTTGGTAGTTGCACTAGGATGGTTGCATTCATTGGCATTCATTGAGTTTTCATCTAGAAATTTGCAAACGATCTTACGTCCAGATTGAAGACAGGTTTAATGAACTTTAGTCTAAGTGGTTCTCCATATCCTGATGGAATTCAATCTTCGATTTCATCTACAAAATTCGTTTAAGGTACCTACATTTCACACAGTTTAGAGTCAACAAGTGTGAGAGTTAGTCTAATTTCAGTGTTGATTAACTGTACCTGAATATCCGATCTCAATTGAATAATTAACTAATCAAGTGTCCAAGGAAATGACTAAGAATAGATTGAAAAGATTATGCTTACTTCAACCTGTTTAATTTGAAAAGCATTGCGAATCAGGTTATATGAGTCATAAGTTAATGAAGATTTGATATATCTCATAAGTACTAGTAAGACCACAGACAGACCAATGAGATGACCTCGAGGTACAATACATATGATACACAACTGTACATTTTAAAATTAAAAGATTCACAATGACTAATTATAAAATTCGCAGAACTTCAAAATTTTCACATTTGGGCTTTAATGAAATTTCAAAGAATACCTTTCACAAACATGGGAAAATGTGTGATACCAATGAAAGGTATCCAAGTACGTCGTTATTTTGGATTTTCCGCATTACATTTGAAACATTGAATTAATTTTACCGCTACCATTTCTAATTCTATCCTAAATTTAATACCGAAATTCTAAAACAATCCTCAATCACAGCGTAAGTAATTTAATTCGAATACAATCAGCATTCAAATGCATTATTTACTTTACATCCCTTCAAATCAGTTCGACTAATTTGCCATAAAATGTGTAATTTTAGTTGAAATTAGCTGAAATTAATTAGCTTCTCGAAACTTGATGTTGTATGCTAAATCTATAATTCGTGGATTTAAGTGCTGCTCTCAGGGTTGTTAGTGCTTGGAACTAATTTCAAATCAAAATACAATATACATATCAAACCTTATTCTTGAGTATCCTTGATCTGTGTCAGTAAATCTAAGACATTCAAACATATATTGAATGTTCACTGGAGCTAAATGTCGAAGAAAGATTTTCTAAAGATTGACTTTAGCTCGTCTATCCGTATCATATAAATTAAAGAGATTGCCTTGAACGATATCGAGGATTACGAAAGAAACTAGTTAGCTATCTCTGGGTTGTAATACCAACGTTAGATTAGAGAGATCCTCGTATTGGATGTAATAACTATAAGCTGGGGTATTGTTTATGTGATGAGAGAGTATTTAAATGCTATACTATTTTCGAATCACTAAAGAAATTACTTTGCTCTTATCATTTACAAAGTTTCTGATACCATTTACGAAATTGGAGTTTGATTAAATGATTTGTAATTTCTTCTAATAAATTGATTGCTTACAAGTATATTCGAAATACTTATCTTGTAGTTATACGAAAAATATATTTATATATCTTCAAATCTTTTGTACGTAATCATGATTGCAAGTCATATTCAAAAATTTTTATTGGCAAGTAATAATCTCACTTTCATACTAATGTTTAATGTTAGATTTCAACAGCTAACACCTCACCTTCTGAACAAAATTCATAATCATGATATCTTCCAAAGCAACACATATTTGATAAGAAATACCTATTATGTGAAGCATTTCGAAAAGTTATGTGTAGTAAATACATTAATTTCCAATAACAAACTTAGACATTTCTTAAATGTTTAATATTCAGTTAGATTCACATCCGGCAGCTTTTCAGAAATGAAACCATTTCACATAATTTAAGGGAACTATTGTGATTTTTCTGAAAGTAAGTACTTCCACCACTTTTTGGCATCTATTGAAAGAAACATTCAAAATTTTCAGATAAATTCCACTTTTATATCCACTTCCAATTCGATGAAAATATATATACTTATTCCTTCATATCAGGCTTCTGTAGCATTTACCTTTTGAAATTGAAATTAAATACAGAAGATGAACGGCCAGTATGGATTGGAAAAAAAATGTTTTCATTTCCAAGGGAATAAGGGCTAAATATGTATAGTATGGCTCAGGTGAAGTATTAAGAGTCAATTTAAATTATGTATCTTCGTAACCGATCTTTGAATTATTCTCAGAATCCATTTATCAAATGAAAGATTGAAAAATAGGTAAGTCGGATATATTGAAACTCAAATCGTTTTTTTTTTAAGGAAAGGAAGTTTCTCAAGGATACGCGAATTAAATCTTTTTGATGCCAGTAATTTTCTTTGAATGTATTAGGCTACCCCAAAGTTATAGCTTTTAGTCATCTCTGCTCGCAAAAGTCACCTCATCACCTTTTAAGTCATCTCTACTTCTCATGTTCAAGGAATTATTAAATTTTAAATAAAATCTTTCTGAAAAATGGGATACGCACTTTATAGTTTCAAACTTAAAGATCGCATATTGTAAAATACAAGGAAAATGTAGATGATGTTGATAAAAAAACAAGAAAAAATCTTTAAAACTACATAAAAGACACGGATTTTGAAATCTTTCGAGAAGACAAACTTTACCTTAGAATGCATTTGAAAAACAATTTAATCAATACCATCTCGTCTCACCTGTAAGCTGCTGTTCCACCAAACACCGGTAATTAGTACGTACTTCAAAAACTTACTCCTTTCACAAGTGTAATAAGCCAAACAACAATTTCTGTGAAAAAACTCTTGACAAAGTTCACCCGCACAAAAACTTGATGCTAATTGTCCTTTTATCTATAACACATTCTAACTTAAAGTTAATTACTTTTTACAACAAGATATTCAACGTAATTGTCTATAAATAATCAAAATAGTGATAAAAGTCGTTAAGTTATGAAAAAAGAAACAAGTAAGTAAATTTAAAGTGTCGGTCTATGCGACATCTCCAACAAGTTTTATGGTTAAAACTCAAACTAATTGAGCACAATGTAAAAAAACTTGCACCCAGTTTTGTTAATTGTAATAAATGAAATTTTTATTATATAACAACAACAATAACAGGAGGAATGGGTCTATGTTAAACACAAATTGCGTGCTATCAAAATCGAGGTAATAGCAAGTCTTGCTTTCGGAAAAAGGCGTAATACTTAGCGGATTACAATTTGCCTGTTAACAAAGTGACACTAATCCAGAGCTATGCAAAATGCTCATTTCTCAAGCAGGACTTTGAGGTACAGTTTTAGGGTTTTGGAAAAATGTAAATCCACTTGCGTGTATTTAGAACATTGCGTATATTTAAGTTTCCACGACTTTCACCTGAAATTTACTACAAAACATTTCTTAAGTGTCGTCCAAAATAGGAAATATGATTTTTTGTTCACTTTGACGTAAATAATTGTTGTGCCCAATTATAATTGGCGACTACTGTCGAAATCTACTCAATGCGGGGGAGGCACGGAAACCCTTTAATTAAAATTTCAGTGAGTTGTAGCAGTAAATCCTGAAATTTTCTAAGCTGCACGCTACTTTGTAGCATAACTATACTCGTGATAATTAAGTATAAAGTTTGCATATCATAATTTCTTAAGGCTATAACTCTATTTTAGGCACGAAGTATCAGGTTTATGGTGAAAAGTATGATTAACCCCATACAGCTATAGCACGTTCTATGTAGACTCGTGTTTTACATGTCCTCAAATTTCCTTTGACAAAAAGTTACTGCGTGGTTTCGGAACTCTTTTCAGGACGTATTCCAATAACCAAATAGAAGCAAACTCTTAAAATATTTAAGTTATTTCCATGGAATTTAATTTAATTCAATATTTTAGTATTTAGTTTTTTAGTGGCCGCATGAGTAATCGTGATATCGGATATAAACATATTCAAAAAAGCCAGTTTCCCGTTGTCATTAAACACTGTTCTGACATCACAAATGTTAATCCAACGCACTGACCCCAAATTAAAACTGATTTTTTTTTTTGTTAAATATAGCGGAAGTCCTGTAAAATATTTCATAATTAATATAAACAATTTAAATGAAAATTGAATTTTTAAATTTGCACCGAGCGCAGAAAATTTGACCACGATATGGTTAAAATTATGATTGATAAATGTGAAACCATCACTGAGCTAGATATAGATAACCATATCAATATGTAGTGAATGTCATATAGTTAAGCCAGTATAAATACTAAAACTTGTCGTGTACAAATTAAAATATTGTCACCATAAATCACAAAGCTCTCACACGCAGTATAGGGTTTTGAAAAGTTAACATTTCAGATATTAGTATAGATTTTTGTGACCAGCTCTAAATAATGTTATAATACCTATATTATGTATGTATGGTGCGTAGAAATAATTCTAGCTAGGATAACGATACAAAATGTTTTTTAAAGTTGTTTAGTACTATTTGGTAATCTCAAAACATTTGTTCAATTAATCAGGAACGTTATGCTTGATCATTTCAGCGCCAGAGTGGCATTTAACCTCATCCGTGATAAGAATTAAATTTTGCCTGATATTGATTCAATAAAATTTACATATCGCTATTGCATACTTTCAAAATTGTCAATAAAATTCAAAACGGAATTTGTTATTTTGATTAAGTGTGATGCTGTATTAGATTATTTTATTAATTCCTATTTTTATAACATCGTTATAGCCGTCGTACGAATTTTGCTTATTTTAACATATGTTTATTCCAAACATTCTAAATTTTATAATATCCAGTTATAAATGATACAATTCACGTTTTCTAAAGTAAGGTATCGTGTAAGTAACTAAACCCATGTTGTCGATAAAACGTTTAATGCTCACGTTGTCCGCTATGGCTCGTTTCATTACTATTGTGATATTATGATTATTATTATTAGACATGCATGTAACCTGAAATCCTTTTAAGAGAAAATAGAAAGAAAGTCTTGTAAACAAGTAGATACATCTAATCAACCCAGGTTATGACTTCCTGGACACAACTTTTGATACAAAACAGTTTTACATTCCAATTAACGCTACATCAAAACTTAACAGTCGTGATACACTCTTGGAAATTGGTCTGAATTCATTTAAAGCTTAATTCCAATCCATTATACAATGAAACCGAATTAATATTTTTTCTTTGAATTTTTCCAATAATTTTCCTGCATAAGTAACTATAACAAACTTGTGGATTCATGGAATATACAGAACTCAATAAACTTTTCACCGTCCCATCGATTTTTAATTTCAATTATTAAAAGTCATAATTGCATTCAATACGATCCTCCGTGGATGAAAATGTCTGAGTTTTTGACCAAAAACTTTTCGTGGACTTTATAAGTTTGCAGGAATGTTGTCTTTTTCCGTGTTCGATGAAAAATTAAACGGGATAAAAAATGCTGACAAATTTTCATAAAGGAGGTTAAATTCAACAACATTAACCAGTAACTAAATCTTGAAAGGCATAAGTCAAAATGTTATTTTCTGGAGGAACATCTAACATGACCGTTGTATCAGAACAAGCAAACATAGATGAGCCATTTCTCCATCTTCTGTCATTCGAATATCACGAGAAAACCATAAAAACCTAATTCTAAGGATTCAGACCATAAATTGCACACTGAATCGGTTATCCTGCAAGTTTCGTATAACGAAGCACATCACTATGCGAGAAAAATGTTAAAAAAAAACAACCTGAAGTTAATCCTTCAAGTTAGAACTTCGTATCGAAAGTGTCAATTGAACCTCTAAAAGGGAACAGTACGAAAAAGGCGTGAACTCCTCTTCGTCCTCGTCATACATAATCCTGGAAAATAAAAATGAATCGTTTGAGCTTATTCGTGAATTTTTCATAGTCCTTCCAGAATCGCATACACGAATATTTGAAGAGTAGAACATTTTTTTGTATCCTTTTCCATTGAATCTGGTACAATTATCCTGTCTGTTTTTGTCATTTCAATGGTGAGGGGAAAAATCTCCAAAGCTATAGTGTACTTGAAATGGAGCTTTCTTAATAACAAGCTTTCAGAATTTTTCGTCCTTTTACGCATAGCAGTCGGAACGTTGTGTTTATTCAACGATCCAATATACGAAATTCAAGTCAAAGGGATATTTTTTCGTTGATACTGCGCACTTCCGCATAGAGAAAAGGTTTTCGAAGGCTTTTGAACATTATTTGAAAAGGAGAATTCAGTGATAGGTTTGTGATGAGATAGAAGAGGTGCTTACATAGCACCAAAGTCGGGGTTACGTTAACTTCAGTAGTGCTTTGCCGGTTGAAGATTCATAATCACGTAGACAGCTCTACATATTCCCAAGGTGGAAAATAATTTTTGTATGCAAATCCCGCGCTGATTTCAACAATCCCGCTGTGAATTGGATAAACTTAAATTATAAGTTAATGAATAATTGAATTAATATTTAATTAAATTTATTACCCTTGTGGTTGGAAATTTCGTTAACCATAAACAAAATATAACTTCATAGTTACTCGATATTTTCTAAAACTATAAAATTATTGTCTTATCAAGCGATAATAAGTGTCATATCAGTACTTAACGAAATATTATACAATTGAATACATATAAGTAATGTTAAGTGCACATTGTGTTGTAGAGAGAAACCTAGGAAATTTAATTTTCCTGGCGAAATACTAAATTCGTGTCAAAGTTTAAAGTTCAAGTCACAAATGAAATGTGAACTTTCGCCACAAAATGTTAGTGGATTCGAGTGAAGTTGGAAACAGAAAATTTTCTTACAACAGTTTTCAAAGTGTTTTTGAAAAAGTGATTTTTTGGTTTACCTCAGTTTTAAACTTTAAACATTTAAAATTTTCAAATAAAATGTTCCATAATTGCTGCAAAGAATTTTTGGATCTGAAGTAAATAAGAACTCCTGTACATATTTTTCATGGTGGGTATTTTGTTTATTATTTTCACATACACTTGATGTCATATCCCAATGGAACATACATACTAATGAACATATATCTTTAAAAATTGTCGCCTTACGACAGTACAAAATATATCACCTTATTACAACAACATCGCATAAGGAGTGTCAATGTGATTTCTCGTTCTATTACCTTTAACAACGTTGATTACTTAACTGACCTTTTACCTTTGTTCGATTATAGGTTTCTTAGGGTCTGCCATCCTTTCTTGGAGGTGAGATGACTTTTTTCTTTTGCTTTTCGTTAAGCCTTCGTATATCTAATGATGACCATTTATAAAATCATGTTACTAGGACGAAAATACACAAACTGACAGAACTCCCTTTTGACCAGGGTTAAATTGAATTCAAGTTACCCTTAGAACATGGATGGACTTCTTGTTTGTGGTTAGCTGATAAACTAAATGAATTGTTCGAGTCGATAATTTTTCATTTGGCTAAATTGAATTTTGTTTATTTTTAGAATGATCGATGGATGTGTTTTTGCACACAAGCAACTTAGTATATTTCTTTTGCTTTTATTCTCATCGATTACACCGTTTTCCTATTACACTCTCAACTTAAATGATATATTCAACTCATACTGTCTCGTCTTCAAAAATGATCACTAATTAAATGATGAATTGTTGATAAGGATATGAACAATTTTATTAAAAATTTTCAGCTTTTCAACTTTTTCAACTGTAGTAATTATTGTTTTTTCATTATATTTGTCTTTATTTAATAATAACTAATATGTCTAATAGGGAGTATTGTTTGTTTGTGCCTTTATATTGATTGGCCTTGTCTTTCACGTGACGTTTTTACGATTTTATGCCCTACGCACATAAACTTCTTTCTAAAATTAAGATAATAAGCAAAGAGTTTTAAAAAATCTAATAAAATCTTAATTGAAGATATAAAACGAATTCAAATTTTATGTCTTGATAGTTCGTTACATGAATGTCCTCTAAAAATTTGAAATAATATTCGAAGTGTGGAGGATCGCAGTTATTGCATTATCAGTTAAAGGAAACAGAATAAAGGAATTGAAAAATACGTTTAGTAGTTAGTATAATACATGATGGTTTTTACGTCACAATAAGTCTAAAGAATTTTTCTGCTACGGCTATAGTTTCAAAATCAGCTAATTATGTATATCAAAAATTTCCTATACCTAAGCATATAACCCGACGTATTTTGCTCTCGATTTAAAAGCACTGAGTACCTTAACTGCTAGTTTAGATAAATGTATCTTTTATTTATTCTGACATGATTTGATCCAAATATAAACACTGAAGATATCTTCTGGCATTCAGTATTTCCCTTAAGAAATCTTACCAACTTCATCAAAACAGAAGTTTGTTGAGACTAAGAGTATTGGAAATCATTGAATTCCCAATTATTTTCGCTCGTATAAACAAAAGGATTATTTACAAAGCACCACAGCAAACAACATTCCATTTTCTACATGTTATTCTCGAAACAATATCACATGATAATACAGAATTAACTTCGAAAATACTGTATTGACTTTTGGCTTTTTGAAAATGCCTTATATAGTATCTTAATACATATTTTATTACACGTTATCACCTCATCGGTTTTGATGGTGTTACTATATAGGTACATATAATATTGATTACTTCTATAATGAAACCCGAAAAATAAAATTAAACCCTGTGTTTTTGTTTCATATGATTTCATTGATATACCTTCGGCTTGACAATGGTGTGATGTAGGTTTACATCCTACAAAATTCCTGCAAATTCCACAAATAATTAACTCGTCTTTATTGAGCTATTGATACATATACGTACATGAAAGGTTGAATAACTGCAAACAAAGAAGGCACTCTCTACTTTTCAATCAATTATTACTATACCAAACTTTGAGTTTAAGATGACTTTAACCGCTTTTGATATCTTGTAGCTTGTGTTTCATTCAATATTCAAGAGATACTCAGTAAACCTGGTTTCTTCAAACTGACGTAACCCAACTCTTCAGGGTGATAGTATATTCAACAGTAAACTTTTAAGAATGTTTCATTGTTTTCCAATACTTTCCAAACGTAATCCAAGACAGAATTCAGAGATACCTAAAAAATCATTGAAAAAATTCAAAGAAAAGAATAATACACTTCACTAAGTGTGTGCTGCGACTTTTCCACACATTGAATTTTCAGGATTTCATGATATATTTATGTTTCTATATCCGTCAGTTTGCCTTTGATCTTCTGTGATCTGAATAAAATTGTAATTGCCAATACTGACGAAAAGAAAAAGGATAAACTTCAGTAGAAGATGTTGAAAGAAACGTCTCAGAAATTTTCACGTCTAAGAAGCAAGAAACCGAGCTAAATGCTTTTGAGAAGGTTTTTATGAAATTTTGTGTATAAAATTGATTTTTCCATCACATCAATGGCTTTTTAATGTGAATTTGATTTTATTTTTGAGAAAAAATAAAACCAAGTATCAAAAATTCTTGTGTCGATACTGAAGCTGATATTGAGTCTTATGTGATTTTGGCGATTTGGAAAGTTGAAAGAGATTTTCTATTTTATAGAATAAATGAGATCATCCTTCGAGGCAAATAGCAAGCAGTAAGATAACAATGTATGTGTGCAGTCGAATATTTCTAACACTTGCCAAACACACACAAACATCATGAAAGTTTTTGTAGAAAGTATCTGAGAGCATAAATTATATGAACATCAAAGGAAGTGCCATGTCAGCCTTAACTTCCTTAAAGATTCCCTAGTTTAACTTCTGAGTTTTATTTTCTGCTCCCTTACAGCTTAACTCAGCCTTGATGGAAGTGTTTGTCTTTTTCTTCTATTTTTCTTGCCAATAGTAGGTAGCTACCTCCGAGATTACCGCCAAGATATTACATTAAGCTCTTTAGTTGCTCGTAAAAAAGAAGCAAAATTCCCAAAACAGACGCGTGAGTTGGATATCCTTGAAGTTTTTGGAAGAAGGACTGGCAGAACATTCTCTTGCATTTTCGATATTTGATTTAATCAATTTTCCTTGTAACTCTTTTACGAAAATTTAGTTTCAGTTTGCAAAGTCGTTTTTGTGTTAAATCATCTCCAAAAATAGTCCCTTTTGCTGAAATTCAAGAGTTAAAAGTTCTTTGAAGTTCCGTGTGGAGCTAATTTTTTTCTGCAAAAACTCAGAAGTTACTTCCGTTTAAAAGTTTCAAAAAACGTACTCATGGAAGTGTGACACTAAATTTGTAAAGCAGTTGTAGACGGAATTTTCCTTGCAAGGTGTGATAAAAGCCACTTTAAGAGGATTCACATGAACATCGGTGTGTGAGTAGGACCACCTCTTTATTTTCATTGCAACAAACTTTCTTAATTTCTTGATACTTTCTTAGATTATGTATTCGATTGAAGGCGAGATCAAGAAAACTCTTCGAGTAGGTATAGTAAATATGGACTACTACCTTGAAATTATCATCTTCTATCCAAATTTTTGAAATACATGTTTAATCAATTCTAAATCCTTTTCAATGAGTAAACAATGTTACGACAATAAAGTAAAATACCTCCTTGAAGACGTAATTCCTTTTTGTAATTTTCAATCCAACCCTAATTCATTATTCCTGATTGTGTAAGAAAAATCGATGAAATTCATTTTTAATTCATTATAATGAAATCCTTATTTCGTACAGAGGATCCTGCACTGAAAAAATATAATTTCAAAACTCTTTAATTAGTCAGAGAAATTTTATTAAATTCACACCATTGAAGAAAGGTTTCTTTCAAGCCTTCATAAACAATTGTCATATAGTACATACAGCTTATGTATTTTAGTGTGTGGTTGAATAAATCAATTATGAGAGAAACCACATAATTTGCAAATTTTATTTACAGATATCACTCGTTGTTGAAATTATTATGAAATACTCTTAGAAAATGTGGAAATGTTGTATGGATTTTCCCTTGAACACTATTTTTGTTAAAACATAGGTAATGACAAGATAAGACTAGATGCTGGAAGAGTCATATGAAATTGATTTTACTTGAATTTTGATGTTTTCAAAAACATAGATAACCAAACAAAGAAAGTTGAAGATTTTCAATCCTAAGCACTTCAAGATTCTCCTGTTCCTTGGCACATTTAATTTATTTAGTATATATTTTGACTTTACCCTTTATTGCCAAATATTCAAGGGACAACTCAAGGCCCATTAAATCCAGTAAAATAACTTTTAAGTCCTAATGGTTATGAGTAAAACATTTGACTTTAAGAACAAGTCCAGTTGGTTTAAGAGATAGCAAAGTGCTATACGTAAACGGGCATATACAGTAAGATAGTGAAAGATATTGGTTACAGACTCGATCTCCGAATTTATTTACTTGACACGTTTGGCCTTTTGTTCCTTAAATCTGACATAAATACGTCAGTTGGGAATTTGTATTTTCATACCACGCCAGGGATAACCTAAATAAAATATTATTAGCTAAGGAAAATTTCGGATGAAAATGACAACAAACAACAGCATTAAATCTGCAAAGCTTTATTGGTATGTAGGGATATATATTTTCTATGGTACCTGCATATATACTAGAAAAGATCTTATATAAATGTACGAGATGTTTTGGGAATAGATTCAGTCAAACACTTCTTGAATGACTGTTCTAGGGCGTTTACTGACCGAGTGTTAATTAAATAGTAATAAATTTCTTTAGTGCCTCGAGATATATTCCTTCCACTGTGGAATTTTATATAACATGTATATATTGGGTTTGCTGTAGTGTATTCACTTAGTGCCAGTCAATGATGGCTGCCTTTCTGGCGAACAACGAATGTTTGTTATTTTGTTTTCGTCCACAAATTTATGGAATTATTTGGTCAGTTCCACTTTGGGAATTCTTGGAATGAATTCGCAGATTCGGCTGGTTTTTTGGTTACTTTGTATGTCGATTTATATCACTTAGTGAACTTAAAATGCCCAACAACCTGTTGCTTTCAGCAGGACGTCCTGTTTTCAACTAGAAATGTAAAAATTGGCCTTAAATTGATCGTGATTTGCAGTGGAATAATTCTTTTTCTTTTATGTATCATATTGGAATTTTAATTCGTTTTAAAATTTTGTAGTTCGTATGCATTTCTCAAATGAGGATATCGTATAAAAGCACTTAAAAACCTTTCAGAATAGTTTTTAAGATTTATGAATATATTTTTAGAAACTATTAGTAAATTAAAGTAACTACATGTTGTTTATGTAATTTCTGCGAAATGTTAAAGTAATGAGTATTTCCAATACAATTTAGCACATTCACTCAGCTCATATCCAGTAGAGCCCTTATCAAAATCACTTCTCATTAACAAAAACCGAATTTTTCTAGCAAGAAAAAATTAATCATGAAAAATCATTGACTGAAATGATACCCAACTAAACCAATATACCCGGATTATTTACGCTACCACTGACTTTTTATGTACCAGAAAATTGCCTGTTCTAAATGGATTTGCTCCGGCTGTGATGGTGGAAATATTATTTTATGTCGGATAACGTCCCTTCATAAACCTGAGTGGTATTAAAAAAGCAAAGTGATATAGAAACAGGTGTATATATTAGAAGGTACTACCTTGACGGGCAAATACATTGGATAATGTAAAGTGAATGATGTTCTATCATATTAAAGTGAATCGTTTCGAATATATCACAGAAAAGTTGAGGAACAAATTTCGCACGTACACGAATTTATGTGATGACTTTCGGAAAATCCAGAAAATTTTCCCCTAATTTCGTTTGTAAGTTTTCACATTTTTTTGATTTTTTCTATTTATTTTTACACTACCATTCATAGATTGACTCAATAACACATTTCCTTAAAAAGATATTGAGTGCAAGCACTGTGCTATATGAATTACTAAATGATTGTTAAGGTTAATTTGTCAACTTAACCTATATGTGTGTGTCATAATTAATTATGATAACTTGGAGTTTTGCTGCTCTCAAGAGGTATTTGTAACCTTTCTTAATACCAAAACATTTCGCTTTCGATGGATTTAAGCCACGAAGTCCTGATAGCAGGTTTACTGTAAAAGCGAGTGATACATTGACTAAGAGTGTGTGAATGCATAAAAATATATTCAACATTAGTTACAAAACACAACGGTAAACCGTATAGATATGTGGTACATTTATTTGCAACAAAATTCACACAAGTCAGTGCACAAAATAGGACATCCCTAATTGAACTACATGCTCAGTGTATTGTACTTTTCACTTTTAATTACAGCAACTTAAAAGTAAAGATTTCTACGTTGGAAAATTTTCATAGTTTTTGTCTCTTACCATTTTGAAAGTTTTCATTATTCAGTCTGTTGACATTTTTATCTTGTTTTTGTTGTAAGAAAACTTTGTTTATTAAGGTTGACATGCTTTTTAATTATTAAGACAGAAGATTCCTTTTGGAAACTAGGAGTGTCTGTAGGTACTTCCATGTGGTTCTTCATTTATCGTACTGTGTGTATTTTGTAATTAACTTTATGAGGTCTACACAGGGAATACTTAAAAGAGGAACTGGGTGCTAATCTTCAAAGGGAGAGAGTTTCTTATGTTTCATGGATACAATTCGACTGTTAACAAGGAAATCATCATGCTTCACAGGTCCTGCGCCGTCTCTTATTAAAATCTACTTACAGTTCCACAGGATTATCCGCGATTGGATGAGTATCCTCTGAATTGTGACTGAAGAACCACGTCCAAAAACCCGTATGGCTAAATGATCTCATACGCTATAAGGAACTTGATAATATTTTATTTTACAATGAATTTATCTTTATCCTTCACAAGAAGGATATCACATTATGATTCCATAATCTATTTGTGAATCCTTAATAAAAGTAAAAATTTATGCTCTCTCTATTTATTCGAGATTCCATAAAGCTTAGCGCAATGTGAAGCGGATTTGCTGTACAAGGATATTTCAAAATCATGTCCTTACAAAGGACTATGTTATCTCCTTCTCTTACCATTCCCTTCAACAGCAAGGTGAGGAGAGGCTTTTTCCAATGAAACATTTTTCTTGTGTTTCATGGAACGAAAACATCAACGTCATTAATCAAATCAATCAATCGATTGATGAAATATTCAGCCAAATGATCCCATTTCGATTATTCTATGGCTTTCGTTATATTATCACGTTATTTGGAACAAGGATATTTATAAAACTGAGAAATTTAGTAGGATTGTATCCTGAACACTTTAATATTTTTTTCTTTTTCCCTTCTCTTTGCGAATTAAAATTAGAATTATTGATTTGTGACAAGAGCTTTGAGTGAAAATAAAAAATTAAGTTAAATGGACTATAATTTGAGTGCGTGATTTATGATATCAGACGATAAATTTAAACTGAAAGTGGATATAGAATATGTTGTGAAATATTTTGATCCTTTTCAAGTAATCAATTTGCTTCAGAATAAGGATATTGTTAGTCATCTATTATGAAGAGAACCTTAAATCAAAGTGTTTTTTGTAAAAATTCTGTTCGAGACATTATAGGACTTAATCTTTGAATTAAGTGTTTTATGTTATATAATCTATAGGAACTAGCAATTGTTGTTAAAATATTATTCGAAAATTACTGAAATGTCATAAAATTAAATGTTAATTGAATCAAATTGCAGTTGATTTTAATTTAATAATATAAACTGGTTGATACCAATATCCAAATGACGGTGCATTGACAGAATAGTCTTGTCATGCAAATCGACAGTTTTCTTTTATTGAATTTGCATAAATGCTTAAAAGAAATTTCATGAATTTATTTGTGGCGAAAGCGGAAAACCCGTCGAAATTTTAAAATTAATTGTAAACGTAATTATTGCATTTACACTTGATATTGGAATAGTTAAAATTAAACAAAAATATATACACATAAAATTTCCTACAACCATATAACGAAATCTATACAAATTCATCTGACCAGCATCAAGTAATTAAATTCGTAAATTTTCTGGACAAATCCAATTATGCATGTTCATACAAAGTTTCCATTTACATACATACAAAATGCATAAAATGCAAGCATTTGCATTTAAAACAATAAAATGTGATATTTTTTCAACATTAATTTTTTATTTTATTCGATTTTTTTCTCCCTGTTTTAGGTTCCATCATCCACATCTCATTGATTGGCTGGCAAATTGAAAATCACGAAATCAAGGCAGAAAAAATTAAAAATAATTCGAAATCGTTGCAGGTTTTTTCATCGGGTGATATCGTGTTAATTATTTTGTAGCTTTGATAAAAAAAAAAAACTTGAAAAAATATCGAGCTTTTTCTATATCGAGTGCAAAAACGTTATGTGTAACAACAGTCAAAGCATTCAAACAAACTCAAAGTGACAGAATCTGTTCCTTGGATTCGTTTCCTTGAGAAACTGTCATGGTTTATTATGTTACAACTTTGAAACGTTTAGATAGACAATGACACATATCTCATTCAATTCCATTATGTGATATAAATGAAAGTGAATTGTGTTATAGTATCAATTAAAAATGAACTACAAAAACTACTTCCGATCGATATTTTTTGAAAATCTGGCAATTTTACTGATTGCCTGGCAAATTCTAGCAGCAGAAGTTCCAGTTTTTGCTGTTCGTATTCAACAACTCCATCAAACACAGGCCCTACATCAATCGGTTGGAAGTCATGGAGGAATTAGTCCGTTGGAAAAGGAAAAGCATGGTAAGTTTCACATATATTTTTAACCTTTCATATAGTACATTCCTCAATTCAGCGTTTCGTAGTTAGTGGGTGTCAAATATGCGTTATAAAATGGACTTTGTATATAATAAATAAATTTTGTCGTAATTAGGTATGTTCCGTTGATCGAACAAACTGTAGATAAAACGGAATGCTAGAGGGTACTTTCAAGTTTAAATTATAAAGCTTTCTTTTATAACTTTCGATCAAATTTTAACAACTTAAGTATTACCACCTACAATAGCAACTAAATCCCAAATACACCTTCAGCAGTTGCCTGCGCGTTCGAATTGTGAATATAAAGTTAATATTTTTATCTATAAATTTTATTAAATTCATGAGAATTATAGCAACTTTGAGCTTTGAACCTACGCGCGACACAACTTTTTCAAAGGGATGTCCATGATATCCGCGGGATATTCCTTGCTACGAAAGACCTTCAAAACATTCTGTTGCAGATATTTTTCTTTTATTCATCTTAGCAAAGGACACTTTTTTGTGATGTCCCTCTTTGCTCTTATTGCCTTCTACAAAACTTTTCAATTCAAAGTCCTGTGCTGCCGGCAATCCTTGAGCCTATTGTTCTCGCAGCTATTTGTAGTCAGCAACGAGTCGAAGACTAAAGTCTCTGTAGAGCAACAGTGAACAAAAGAGTGTCTTAAGAATAGGTAGAAAATTGTTAACTATTGAGTAACTAAAAAAACTGTCCCACATTATCCTTGCTCTCTCATGCAATTGATATTTATACTAAAAGTTGTGAGTGAGCTAGAACAAACGAACCTCTTCGTCATATTATATCGCGGTATATACATACCTAGAACAGTATATTCCAATGGAATACTTGTTCTAAAAAAACTATTGTTGCAAAAGTGGCAAAGCATTTAGTTGTGAGCCCTTTCATCTAGACATTCTATTATACTTTATTTTCCCACGGCGCTCATTTAAAAACAGCAGAAGGTTACCTATTGTACATCTCATTCTTCATTTATCCGTTAACGATTTAAGGGATTTCAAGCAGATATTCATGAACACGAATTTGAAAAATCTCTAAACTCAATAATTGGATATTTGAAATGCTAAATTAAAGCGATGTTGAATGCAACGTCTTGCGCAGCAAGAATAATTACTCCGATATAAAGTTCCACATTTAATATGTATTAAAATTCTAAGTTAATCGAAAATTAGTGAAAAGTAAGAACATCATGAATTTGTCATTTGCGTTAAATCTTTATGAGAAGTTGGTTTTATGAGACTTTTGAGCGGATCTCAGAAAGAACACTAGCTTAAATACTTAGTTATTCTAACTAGTTTTCCATTCCAATAATTAATAATTCACTTTCTTAAGAAGATATCTAAGGAATTGCAGATGAGTTAGAGTATTCACCAATTCACCTTTTCTCTGAAAATAGTCGTTATAAAACTAATTAAAAGAAAATCTACTTGAACAATGTTTAAGAAAAACTTTTCCTCAAAATTATGCAAACATCTTTGCATTCTGAATTTTCAGTTTTAATTAAATAACACGTTCGATTGATTGCACTCATTTAAGATAAATACGTTTCTATTTTTTGAGCTACGTTGTAAAATAAACTTTGAATGGGAATTTTTTTCAGCAAATCCTTGAAGTTTTTCAGAACTTTAACGATGAACGCAGACAACAAATAAACAAAAATAACCAAGAAGAAAAAACAACAAATCATAGATAAGCGTTAAGATACATTAACAAACAGAAACTGAACCCCTGTGTTATCTTATGCCAGCTTAATTAAAAAGTTTTGCCGTCCTTACAAAGAGAAACAAAAAAGATTTGGGTAAAGATAAAAAAAATTATAAAGTTGGAAGAAGGTTTCTTAAATATTTGGTGGTTTCAGTAGAACCTTTTATTTTTTTAATATCTTTTCTTTAAAAGTAACATTTCAAAAGAAGCGTCTTAATAAGCAGGTTACATGCATTTTTTGGACGGAAAGTTAAACTTTAAAACTTTCGCTCTTCTTCTACTGTTTTTGTTTTATAATTTTGTGGTAAAAACAACTTTCATTTGAATTTTTTTGCGTAAATAAACTTGTGATATAAAGAATTTGTTAATGCAAGTTTGGAGATTTTGTTGTTTAACCTTTTTGCAGTTCAAGACTGATACAAAACAGTTAAACGTTTATTAGGCAGTATGGCGGTTGAATTAAACTTATATCATTTTCCAAAACTTGGCTTTTAGTGCAAAATGAGTTAAGAAGAACACCAAAAGTTATGACATACTCTTGGGAAATTTGATCCTCAAAAACGTAAGGCTTGATTCGAACGCTTGAACTTAATGTGGTTATTAAGAAACGCAAATTGTTTTATATATAGAAACAAACAGATATAAACATTTTTATATTTGAGAAATTGTGATACTTTAGCTTGAATAATTGATGGAACGTCTAGACAAAAGCAACACCTCTTTGGTAGCTTGATAAGAGAATCGTGAGTGTAATCACAGAATGTCCACAAAACAAAATAAGCACTAAATTATTATAAAAAGAAATTCCGTTTGATATTTTATTATACAGTAATCACACGTTGGTTTAAAAAGATATTTGAAGTTAATTAATAACTTCATACTTGAGGCACGCAAAATACAAATTCGATAATTAAACCTCGAAATAACGTACAACCACGTAAAAATGTATATGTATCTCATCAATGGCATGAAATAGTTTTATATACTAATTTTTATTTATACTTTTTAATTAACATACAAAATTATTATGCAGATTTGTCGGAAATCAAACCACACAAGTCAAGGTTTCACAACACGGTCGATAATGCTGGTTAATTTATGCTGAATCAACATTTTCCTTAAACTCGAAACGCTAATATCAATGTTATATGCGAGTATATACAGAATTGTGTTCCGTACAAATGTGTATGTGAACGATATTGAGAGAGTACAAGGAAATTTATTGGACTGGCAGGAAACGGCACGAAATTCCAATAATATTTCCATAATACAGTGGATTCTATTAGGAGTAGCTGGAGGCTCTGGGAAACCAAGGACTGAACTATGGCCTACTGCTGCTTCAGTTCGGATTCCATACCCTGGGCAAAGTGGATGAATAATTTGACTGCTTATCAAACACTAAAATGTAAAATCAATCATTTGGTCTCCTCGGGGCAGGGCGAAATTCTATAGATAAGCTAGTCCTAAGATA
This sequence comes from Chrysops caecutiens, assembly GCA_963971475.1. Lineage (NCBI taxonomy): Eukaryota > Metazoa > Arthropoda > Insecta > Diptera > Tabanidae > Chrysops > Chrysops caecutiens. Next base: position 52,011,585 of record OZ020569.1, read on the forward strand.
TTGTCCTGGAAATGTATCTATTGGAAATATGGACGTATCAATATGAATGTTTGGATCGAAAATCGATAACATTTGATTGCATTCTTTTACGATATCAATACTATTGAATTTTCTTATCCCTATTGAATGTAAGGCTGTGGTTTATTACATAAGTGTGAAGTTTCCCACAAAAAACTTCTTACCCGCAATATAATTAGGTTCGATGCGTATACCTGATTTCGAGAATTTAAATTGTATAGATTTTTCTTATCATTCTTTCAAATGGTGATAAATAAGATTTTATTAGTAAAATAAATTTATGACGAACTGCTTATGGTTCTAAACATATTGAAAGTTATCTAATATGATTAAAGACATAACCTGCAAATTACTCAATTTAAAATGTAGTCAATCGCAATTGTAAACTTTTTCGAAATTATCTTCCAATTCATTATATATAATTTTCAACTATACAACAATTTAACCCTTTCGTTACACCCTTCCATACACTTGTTCAAATAAACCGAGTTGTAGATGTGCAATTTCATACCACTTCAATTAAAAATTATGGCAAATAGTGGTTGCAGAGCACCAGATAAATCCAAGACCAAACATCTCAGCATATTCAATATTCATGAGTGTTTTCCGGTGGTGATGGTGTTGTTCACTATAAAGGGAAAAAAGTCCTTACTCAGATATAGAATTCACTCTATCCTTTACCCTTTATCTCTTTTATTTTGTTGCTTCTCTTGTGTTAAGCTTTCTAGTTTTTTTATGTTTATGTTAGCTTCCCGGCTATTTGCTTGGTTTTAACAAAAATACTAGAATGAATGACACAAGGAAATGAAACATATCTCCTTTCAAATGTGTTATATTCGAATATCTGGATACCATCTGTTTATCAGGATTTATTTACCCTGTACACTGACTATATGAATTCAATGAATCCTGACGGATATCTTCTGGTAATGCATTCATCATCACTTCCTTTCATCCTTGGTTTATTTGAGCTCATATTACTCGCTTTTCACTTCATGGATGCTTCTTTGGAATCCTTCTGGGCTGTTTTGCGATATTAAAACTTGCAATTAATGGTACGAATGGAAAAGTATCTTGAATTAAAACTCTATGACTTTAGCTTGTGGATCAAAAATGCATCCAAAGTGGTTTTACTGAATCCACATACAAACAACGAATGTTAATGTAAATGACACAATGTATTATTAAAAACTGGGAAGATATGAGGAAACCCAAAATGATTATTACCGAAAGCGCATCATATTCAGATTTCTTCGGGTTATTATATATTCGAATGCCTTTGCAAAAATCCACTGGTCAAATTCAAATTATTCAAAGAATTGACCAAGGCCATAAATGTGTAATAGTTGTCATCATGACCTCAATATGATTCAAAGCAAGTATTAATTTATATGATGATATGTTGCCTTTCAGAAATGTGAAATATGAAGCTCAACGAATATAATGGCTATGATGTCATTATTTTGTTGGATAATTTGATGTTATACTATGTCAAGAAGGTAATTATCCCCTCACTACGTTTGTATCATTTTTATCCACGATTGTGTACCTACTTCCTGCAAGTTATTTATAATCTCGTTTTATTTTTATAAACAAAACTTTTACAATTCATGTTTATTGCGAATAATTTTAATATCAAAATGAACGTGCTAAAGTCACAAAGGTTATAGCGAAATTTTAAAAGAAAAGTGCGTGGAGCATTGAACCAGGCTTTTTTTAGCGTGGTTGTTCTGATTGCGTTATAGTGGGTCGTAACTTATTTGATAACAATCCTAATTAAATTTTGTTTCACCCAACAGCTGTGGTTGAGATGGTGGCTTCATTCTAAATGAATCGCGAGGAAGAAATGAATGAAAACAATTTTAAAAGCATTTAAATTACGAACACTACAAATTTTATAGAATTGTAAAAATGTATTTACTGTAGGTATGGATAAGATCCACATACGAGTGTATGTAGGTACTTGAATACACAATTCCACACTGTGAAAATTTATCTTCAAGGTATGTAGCGGATACTGTGTTCTCAAGAATTTTATAATATTTGAAAACTTTGCACACAACAAACAAGCAAACATTGATTGTCAAAACCATCACAGAACAGCAATCTTTTAAGGCAGCCCTTCTTAAAGTGGGCAGTAAACGGCCCAGGAAAAATTTATTGAGTTGTGTTTCATTCCTCTTATTACTAGAACCGTCTCTTTTGAAATGCCCGTTTTGACTCAGAAGCAAGATAACTCATATTATATGCTATATTGCAATCGAAGTATTGATTGCGATTGTGATTTTTGTGCTAAAATTAAAAATTCTAGAAGGCGCTAGAAAATTATTCATTCACAAGTTTAACACTTGGTTTATCTGCGAAATTGATTTTAAACCTGTAATGTTTGATTTCTGAAAAGTTTAGTACATTTATATCAATTCAACATGATATGTGTATAAAATGATGACAATGCACAATATTAAAACCTTTCAAATTAGAAACTTCGTTTAAAAACATTTTACTAAACCAAAAATCAGTTAATACGATTGTGCGCTTGCAAACTTTGAAAATATATTTTAAGAATGTAGAGTAAAAGTCTCATGATTTCCAAGATAACAACACCTCTTCGTAATCTACAAGTATTTCATAATGTTAATTTCCGTATACCAATTATCTGGCAAACATCTTAAAATCTACATCTATAATATTCCACCAAAACTTCGCAAATATTCAAGTTTGCAAAAATCCATGAGAAGAAAACATGAAGTTATATGGCCGATATCAGTGCCTGTGTAAAGTTACACGCATTATAAAACGCTTACAAAACATATGCATTACATCCGAGTTGATTTATGTAAGCATCATAACGTTTGGGGTTGAAATTATCCAATGGAAATCAGGAACAGGTTGTCTCCTTGTTCCGCATTCCAAAACGGCGTACCAGAATATTCTGAGAACGTCACATGTTTGGCGTAGAAGATGATTGTATATTGACAACCCAACAAAACAAAAACAGTGCGTGGGTGATATAAAAGCAGCAGCTATATTTCATGTTTATGACATGAAAATATTCCTGTCAAACTTGTGAACATGGCAAACATAATTCAGTTATCGAATGTGTATGCTGTAGATACTCTCATATGTTTGTTTGTATCAGAAACAAAAGATCAATTTACGCGTGTGTTTACAAACATAATGTCGACTTGAAAGTACGTTCACAGAATACGTTTATATTGAAAACGGTTCAAGCTTTAGGCTACGATACAGACTAAGGCTATAGAGTGTATAAAATAAATTGCATTACTTTAGTGACATATCTGTAAATAACATCAAAATGTTGACACGGTCTCCGTTATCAGGAAAAATGTTTGTTATATTCTACAATACATATCACCTTCCTGTGACACAACTGTCGAACTCTATTATTAAGAAAAACAATTTGTTTACTGTATAATATTTCCCAGTATGGATTATCCATTAATCTACCCCACATCATTCGGCCTGTGATTGCTTGTTTGGAAAGATAAACAGCTTCCTAGGCATAATCCGAAAAATTTCTTTCTGCTACAATCCAGATGTTGATGCCTACAAAAACGAATAAATATTTTTTCGCGGATTTTTATCCTTATCTATATAATGTCAACAATTTCTATTTTCTTTTGGGATTTGCTTTTATTTAAGCAGGTGTTTCAGCTCGTTCACCTTTCCATCGTTTTTTCATGTTTAATCTAGAGGCTTTTTCACTTATTCAAGATGCATGTAGGTACATTTTGAAGTTTATTTTTCGTCTATACCTCATTGATTAGAAAGACGGTAATACCTACTTAAAATTAGAAGTTGACAAAATATGATGTAGCCAGTTTTATAAACGTCAGTTGTCAATTGTTAACAAAAGTCATGAAAAGAATTCAAATCCTGCAAATAGCTTAATGTTATTTGTTCCAATTCTACGTAACCTCATGAAAAATCAGAATCGACAAGAAAAGCAACTTATTTAGTCTCTCAAAACAAGTCCAAGGAAAATCCTAACAAAAAACAAAAACAATAAATTACCAAAATCTTCCTAAAGGTATACTAGACTTGTTTATCCCAACATGCCTTGTTTCGGAGAAAAAATTTTCCCTTAACGATTCGGACAAGGTCAACGGAAAATTCTCAAATTCTACCCGAAAAGTTCGAAGAAAATATTTCAAAAGATTGTTGTAAGGAACCCTTTCACGAGAAGAGAAACAAAAAAAATATTCAATTTAAATTGAAATGAAAATAACATTTTATTGAATTTCATATTTTTCTTTGCTAAGCATAGAAACGGTGAGAGAAATTCACAGAAGTATATCTTTAAACAGTGTAAAAGACGAAGATATAGTATTCTGTCAAGAATACCGAAAATACAAAATTTGATAAACGTTCAAGTGTACATTGGCAATCAGCATACTCGGAAATGTTTTAACTTGGAAAGATATGTGATGAATGTTCTGAAAATAATAGCCTATCGTCATTTTTTCCCAACATGTTACATGCCTTCCAGGCTTGATCCACATAACATGTTTCCCTTTTTTTCTTTTATTTGAAATGAAAATGTTGCATGAAGAACAATACATCTATAAATAAAAATTTCTTGAATTTGCAAATATCTTACGAGAACAACACTTTTCTGAAAGTTACATATCGTAAAAAAAGGACCCAAAGATAAACCCATCATTACAAGAGTCCCACACAGTAGGATGTCTGTTATGGTACCCAACGTTTGTAGCTGCAGCTGTAGCTGTTATAGACTAACAGAGCTGGTTTCAACCCTTTGAACTGGAAAAGAACATCAATACTGTATAAGAATGCCTACTGCACGTGTTTGAGATATACTTACATATAAGTGTATAACATAACATGTGGGATGACATAAAATTGTTTGACAAGAGCTGAAAATAAAAATTCTGCTGTCGACTGTATTGCGCGTTATGAAAGGTAAGAACCTTCTTTCTACTTAATTCTGCCTTTCCAAGTTACCACTTTTTTTTTTTTATAATACAACTTACAAGAAATTCATATGTTATATATATGCGTGGTTATGAAGTTTCGCAAGCCACCGCTGGGAAGTCCATGCCAGAGATTTGCTAAAGTTTTTCTTTTACGTTTTGAGAAAAACAGCAAATTTAATACTTACCTCATATAGTCACGTGAACTTATACTGACGTGATGTGTTACACATTGGTATGCAGTGGGTTCTTGTTTTCCAGTACATGAATTTCATTGAGCTCAAAATTGAAATTTATTTTGTTCAGCTGAAAACTTTGGTTGGAAATATCCTTAAAGAAGCTTTAAAGGATTAAACAGGCTTTTGTTTTTGTTCAAAAGGATTTAAGAAATAGGTTACTTTAACGCAAAAAGAGTTCTTATTTGAAAGGAAAATGTCAGCTAGGAATTTGGAATAGCTTTTCCTCATCGATAGAATCCTTTTTTCTTCTAGATGACATGTCGTGTGGTGATCCGTTGACATATTGAGAAATTGATATATAAAACCAGCAGAACCTCAGGAATGTATGAAAAAATTTGTTTTAAGCTTTTGACAATATTCCACATATCAACAGAGCATCAACATTGATGTTACCTTTGCCTGACGTATGTGCTAGATTTCTACAGAAACAGATGCGTGATACAATTCTGAATAACTACAGGAGTTATTATAGTAGAGATCGGTTCAATTCTGTATGATATTATGTGGAGTAACTGGAATTATTAATGCAATAAGGAATTTTTCATTCTTTGTCTCCAAGACCGAGTTCATCTGGGATTTGATTTTAATACAACCAAAAAATTGTGTTGTATTCAGTGGAACATAATATAATATAAGTTGCCTGGAAAAAAAGTTAGTGGAAAATTCTCCTACCATATTCGATTCCTTCGTAATATTAAGCCACAAACACAAAAGAATGAGAAATTCGATTCCAATTAAAAAAGTTTCCAGGAATTTTCTAAGAAACTTTTCATTGGTTTTGTGAATGAAAAAAATGAAAAGCTTCAACTCAAACTTTTAAACATGCCGGAGTTTTCTTTTTGAATATTCTAAAAAAATTAGCTGTTCCAATTAATCGGATGCATGACTTCGAAATACTCAATTAAATTATTATTAGATGAAGTGGTTTTTTCATAAGAGACCATGTTAAATAAGGACATGCAGTTCTTGTATATAGTTTTCATCGCGATTTTATGCGATGAAGGCAATAAAACCCGGGATTTCGTTTTTTAAAAGATTTAAATTTTGGGATCTGATCCAGAGAGTTCAACCTTCGGGGTACTGAAGAGGGTTGGTTGAGGTCTCCTACAAAATACTTGGCTGATGGCGTCTTCGGGTCTTTTTTTCAGGCCTCGTTTTGTGATGCTGATTCTCACACATTACGGCAGGCGTGAACCGGCGCAACAATAAAATAAAAAGCTCTTTCGTAGAAAATTTTTTCATGTTAGCAAGAAGATGCAATAATATTTATTATTAAACTATGAATAGTAGTGACTTTACACTTTGGGGGTTGTTTTATTTAGATATTATAAACCATAGAAAATTTCTCGGGACACACATTATTAAAACTTTGGCAAAACACATGGCTTAATTTTCTAAAAAAAGAACAAAAACCGAATTATTTTGAAAATCCTACAGGACAGGAGGCTTTTGATGTGTAGGATGACCATCATTTAGAATCACTATGAAAACATCGGTATATACGTTTAGGTATAAGGTATAATCACATTGCTTTTGCGTAATTTCATAGAAATAAAATCCGCCATACAGAATTAAAATTCAATCTGCTCTTTTGATGTACATACATTTTTTAGTAGCATCATCAAAATTCCCTTTAATTTATGAAAACGGTAGAATTGTTGCAGTTATTTCCAACAACTTTTAGAATACTAAATCATTTCCGGTATGAATGCAATTATCATCACATTGATAAGCACAGATTATAAAAAACCAAATTTGAAATTAATGGGTAATCCTTCGTCCCGTGATCGTCTCGTACAACATAAATTTTATGTTTCAATGTTCAGTTTTTGACAGCTAGGTCCTTTCACTTCGGCATTTCAAAAACTTCTTAATGTTGAAGATTTTTCAAAACATTTGCAATTTAAAAATGCGAGAAACTTGTAAAATTCAATCCAATGAATTAATGCACTTTTAATAGACAAACTCTCACCAAATATACACACGAAAGGATATAAAGTTTCCTTTTAAAATCCAAAATTCATTTTAAAAGTGATCAAAAAGTTTTATCGAAAGTTCATGCTTAGTGTACGACATTTATTACTGATTCATTTATATAGTGATGAAAACTGTGAGCTATCTAAATGTAAGTTCTGAAAATGATTCAAACTTTGGTAACCAAAAAGTTCAGAAAATAAAACATTCAGTCGTCAAGTTGGTCTGTAGCTTTTCCAGTTTTACTAAAATATTCGAATGTTGTCTTTGAAACTTTTGCCATATACGTTGATGTCATATGTGTGACTTTACGTGTTTTTATATACCCTAGGATTAAGTGACACATTCAAGTGATGGCAAAGTTAAAGATTTTGAACAAAATATGCTTGTTTGTGCCATCTGTGTTGATCACAGTCTTAAGCTACAGTCACTTAGTGTTGAATAGAAACTGTTCACTACATAATAATTTCTGTTAATTAAAATTCTACCATCACTTTGAAACATTTCCTGTTTACACTTTATCAAACAAATTCAATCATTACAATTAAATAAAACAAATTCGAAGTTACGTCAACAAGCTCAATCAATACATACCTACTATTTCAATAATCATTTCGCAGCTATAACAGAGAACGTGCAGATGATATGGCTGTAACATTAAAGTTTAACCTGGTTGATAAGACGAGCGTTTTTAAAACCTTTTTGGTCAAATTCTAGGAACCAAATTCACTTATTTCCATTTTAATGAGGAAAGGTTTTCAAAATGATATGTCTGCGAAAAGGTTTATCTTCTTCCATCCTACACTCTGAAATGTGAAATTATTTAGGCAATACGATATGCGAGCCTTTTTTCAGTTTGCGTTTACTATAATTTATTAAAAAGTAAATCATCAAAATAAATTACATTCAGTAAGCGTTCAAACGGTCTAATTTCCACACTTGAGGATATCGCTCCTGTCAATGTCGGTGTATGTGTTGAAAAGGACAAGAATCCCGAAAAGAGATAAATATGTAAACGTGTGTAAAGATACAAGAAAAGTTATTGTTAATATAAAGAATGAAAATTTATATTGCTCTTATACGAATACGAATAAAACGACTAAAACGGGTAACACGAATAAAACGTTCCTTGTTGGGGTCCATGTTTCAATCGATTTTCCATGTAAAAGTACTACCATGCATTACGTGTTCCGAAACTTAATATATTATGGACAACGTTGTAAGCAATTTTACTTATTCAGCTTTGGTTATTTGATTTCTCTTAGTTGCCTTTTTCTGAACCTTTTTGCTGATCTCTTCCGTTAGATTTTTAACTTCATCTGCAACACCACCCCGTGCTTCAATATTTGTAAAAGTAAGCAATAATAAACGAAGGAATATTTCATAAGATTCCATCCAAAACAGGAAGAACAAATATATACAAGATAGAAAATGGATTTTCTCAATTGGGGATAATTCATCGTACCAAAAAATACACAAAACGTTTTCCTTCTTGATAGCTCAAATTCTTTAATTTTGGAAGTCAGTCAATTTTTTCAGCAATTACTCAGAGGTTGTTCCGGTTAAAACCTAAGGGCATCTCAGGGCTGACTACATTCCAAATAATTGATGAGATAACTTTAACGAGGGCTAAATCGGATCAATTTCCTCAACCAACCAAATTCATAATTTTCCAAAATATTATTCATATAGTAGGTACATATAATATATTCCGCTGCCAGTGCAACTTGAGACATGGGTTTGACACATAATCTAAATTGAAATAAAAACTTAATGACATAAAATGGATAATTGTATAAGTAAACAGGGTGAAATTTGACACGGTAGCATTTTGGAAAATCAAAATTTTTTTAATTTTATAATTTCTCAAAATTTAAATCAGAAATTCATTTCACAATTTTCTATTCAACTTTTTAACCCAGACACTTGTTCTAGATTTTGAAATTTGTTTTGACAGTTTTGTTGTTATTAAATGAGAAGGATAAGGAAAATCCTTTGTGAAAACAAGACTATGAAAAATTATATTGAAAAGGGGTACGTCTAATGGTTGTCATTGCACAACGCAAAACCGGAAAGGAAAATGGAAACCCGAAACCCGAGACCGCGAAAAGGCGGAAGTTGGAATTGACAGACACTTGTCAAAAAGCAAGCATTTGTCGGAAGTATGTTTGGCAACAGAAGGAACTTTTTATTAAAAATAATTCATTTTTAAATCAATTGGTTTTTGATAAGGATTCCTTATATTTTTGTTCTCATTTTGAAGTGGATTGTGTCTTCTGCCACTCCCTTACAACAATGACCTGTAGGCGATTTTAAAATGCGCAAGAACCACAAATAAAATACATACTTGGGCCCACTAAAGGCAGTGTAGTGTGATTAAAACTTATTTTTAATCAAAACAATTTGTAAATGTCCTTCAGAAGTTCAATTTTTATTGCAATAAATTAACGTACGTAAATCAGCTAAGAGTATTTTCTTGAAATTCGTCAAACGATTCTGAATTTATATGCATCCAATACCCATGAACGATTTATATGTTATAATATATGAATTGTAGAAAATGGTTTCAGATTTGTTCCTTTAAAATATTTCCAAATTCACGCAATTACACGGTTCTCTGTGAAGCAGTAAAATATTCCGTTCAAACGGGAACGCTCCTTCGATTTCTTTGATAATTCAAATCAGAAAATATAAAAATTATATTATATGTATAACATATAACGAATACAAGAACATGCATAGCCCCACTAAGGTTTTGGAAATGTATCTAAATAAGGATAGGGGAGATGAGTTATTACATAAAAAATTTTTTCGCATTAAATGCTATCGTTTTTATTTGCGTTTGTATGCTAATGTAACCAATACATTAGAAATTTATTTGTAAGAAATTTGAAAAAAGAAATTCTTTGAGAAATTTTTGGCTAAAGAATCATACAAACGTAACCGCATTCATATGTAAACATATTCATATTTTTCATGAAAAGATCAAAGCTTCCGCATTTCACAAATTTCCCATGTTCGCATTTAGCCTTTTTAGAAAATTTTAAAAATTTCCAAGAAGACGTTGTGCAAATTTTTGGCAAAGACGAATGTAGAAACAAAATTTTGGCAAAGACGAAAACATATAGGTACTGTGTGCCAAACACATTATGTTATACAAGTCCTTGCCAGTCATTGAATATTCTCTGAACACATGAAAAGCAGAAGGATGAATCCTGTAATCATAAATAAAATTCAATCGAAGGATCCGAGAGTAGGCGTGATGGTACAGAGGAGCAAGATATTGTAGTTTTTTTCATAGCTTCCGGGTTTGGAAGACGACAATTTTGTAATTTTTTCTACCTTTCGAAAACGAAACGCATTGTTGTGACGTGTAATCTGTGTAAACGTGTAAGAAGCACTTGATACTGACCGCATCCCCTAGGAAACACACGTGTTCTCAAAAAGTTGGGGTTGCGTTTGAAGGATGCTACATGTATCTACTTCATTTTTCACACGAATAACTCAATTTGAAGGAATTCATGTGAAAAGTGTATACTTTATTCATGTAATAAAGATTCTTGTTAGCATTACAGTTATCAAGCACTTTGAAAAAGTTTGTAAGACATTTGAAGGAGCAGCAATTTCCGTTTGATGCGGAGGAATTATATGAATTTTTCTTAAGCACTTTTCGGTATTTTTGTCACCAAAACCATTTTCTGTTGCTTCAACCATCACCATCAATGTCTAAATATAATCAGTATCAGTATCACCATAAACGTCACAATCAACATGACAACGAGTGAAATTTTCAGCTTTATTCCAAAATGATTATTATTACGAACGGAAGGAGCGGTCGTCAACAAAGAACCATCATCGTTGCTATTGCCCACCACCTCCACCACCTATTCATACATCAACAACATCTCGAGAATTTGACTCAAGGAATTCGAAAAGAAACACAAGAGGAAAACAACAAAGAGAAGAAGGCGTTGAATAAGAATAAGATGTTGTGGATGAAATTCCTAAAACACCACTAATGTGGCAGTCCAACAATTTCCACTTCAAAAAGGAACTTGTCTAGGAGAACCGGAAGTTGGAGGAAATAGTACTACTAGCTATAGAGAAATAAAAATAATTCGAGAAGGAAAGGTAGAAATTAGTCCTTTCACATAGAACCATCACAGTGAAAGCATTCTAAGGATATCCTGACCAAAGAAACCTCATCCTAATTGCAAGAAAGCTAACCATCAACATCGAGATAAAAGAACAAATTTTGATTGCCAAGTTCAAGTTTTCTCATAGACTTATCCTTGTTTACAGTTTTCCCAGTTGTTATATAACAGTTCTTATATATTGTGTGTATTATAAATTTAATATTTTATGTATAAAACAACATCACAGCCATGAGCATTCCGTATTCATACTTCAATAAATTTCTTACTTCATTGAATTCTTCATTAGACTTGTCTCTGCTCTCTGCGGAACAAAATTTGTCAGTGGACAATTTTAACGATGCTTTGAATGTAAAAATTCTACGCTATGTCTGATGTATAATATAATAGAAACCAAAACCGACATAGAAACAGCATTCTTATATTTTTCTGTTACTGCCTAATTTGGTTAATTTAAAATTTTTTAAAATGAAGCTTTCGGTCTGAATGTTCGTAGAAAAAATTATTACCAAACGAAGACTTGCTCAAAATATCTGTCGTTGTTTTGCTATTGTTGTTGTTGCTACGATACTGTACTCATTTCATTTCTACAGAATTCTTATACTATATGAATAATTTATGTAAATTTAAATATCTGAAGAGAGAAAAAATCCAGCGAAGGCAAAAACAACGGAAAATTGGATAATATCAAATTTCAATCTGAAAATTTCATTTGAAAATCAAAACTTTATTAAAATTTAGTATTAAGAAATGCCAGAATAACTTCGCAGGCTTCTCAAATTCTCCTGAAGATAATAAAAAAAATCTTCAACATCTTCCCTTGTACATTTACAAAAACTCGAATGTGTTCAACTTCCTTTTCCGCTCTTTTATTGCTGTCGACATCTTAAAGACGTTTTGGTGGAAAATATGAAGAAAAACAGAATTCTACCGAATTTTGTGGTGGTGTAAAATTTGGCGAATTTGAATAAAAATATAATTTTCACTTTTAAGATCGTTTACAGTTTAAGCGAGGTTTTGGGGGTAGTTTAATATTAAAAAATTATACTTTGTGAAAAAATAAGGATGGAAAACACATATGTATGTATTAAAGATGACCAGAGAAGTGGGTTATATTTTTCCAAATATTGTAGAACATGTAGGTACTATCATTGACATGTAAACACCTTTGATGATATTAGAGCAAAGAACACTACGTCTTTTTAACACTGATTCATATAATTTATGAACGAAATTATTTTTATTAGGAAATGTTTTCATATTTTCACTCGAATATAATTTGGTTGATCTTAATATTTTGACAGTAGCAGAAAAAGAGTTCGTTATAAACTGGTAAAACTTTCATGTTTGTCCTTAATTTATAAGCTAACGCAGTTCTGTGACTTTTAAGGGAACATTGTTTTCAGCAAATTGCGCAACTTGAATTTTTTCAATCCTTTTGGCATGTTGTTTGAGATACAGCGTTGTACATAAATGGAGCTGTTTTTATAGAGACCAGTGAAAGTATTCGTCCCATAGACTTACGTATCATAAATTACATGAATGTATAAAAGGATTTACTTACACATACAGTATGATGTAGAGTTGGATTTTCTGACTTTTCCTGGCAAAGTTTACTTTATGGTTTGCCTGGGGACATAAACCCCGTTTTAATACAGAAATCTGCAAAGTAGTCGGGTGAATAGTTAAATGGATGAATTACGCGCTGTCGCTTTTGTTTATAATTTTAGTACAGGCTGGTATTTTGTTAACAATTTTGTTTTTGAAACTTTGCAATTAAGTTAGACAACAGTAGGTATTGGTAGTTGTTCTAGGCACATGCATGAGCGAACAAACGAACTTTTCTCAAAGGATAACTTCATTCTGTTTTACCTTTCATGTTATAAACTTTAAAAATAACTTGACAATTTTAAAATTCTCATTGTTGACTTTTTGGCAACAATTTTTATGTCATTGTTGTTGCCAAATATTCCGTGTTTAATAACAGGCAAAATTAGCATATCGTGCATTATCCCTGACAAGTGACTAGTGGGTGGTCTGGAAGGATGGTACAGTGATTCTATTGAATGAGATTTTATTGGGGTACGATTTGTATTGAGTGTGTGGTGTCAAAGTACGAAGTATTATATCATATGTGTTCAAGCAAATACAAAACTTCACCTTAGTCAGCGAATTTCTGATGTGATTTATGGCCAAAACTGTGTATTGTTCTTACATATTTGGTTTTAGAAATTTGTTTTTCGGTTTCCATTTTCTTGTACTTTTTTATGGCTTGTAAGTTCTCTGACAAATGTATATTTGCACCCTGTTTGAATGTACATCATTGGCAAAAACAAGAGGAAAAAATTCGATATTTGTTAAAAAGATTTATGTTGCGGGATGTCTGAAAAATTGTATGATTTAAAGTATTTGCTTATGCTTTAACAGCAACACGGCAAGGACATTTCTTTAAGCGGATTTCTTGGCAGTAAATTCTATAACATATGTGTGTGATGTACGAAATAATATTTGATATGACATTTTTTATATGTTGAACATCCTGTTATATTAATGTGAATATTTTACCAGATCAATAGGGCTTATATGTAATACCTTCTAACCAAGTTGATACTATAGCATATAAAACAATTCTATGTAAGTCTTCATAAAAATTTGCTTTTATGTCATTTTAATCGTTAAGTTACGCAATATAGAATCAATGAACTCCTGCTTAAGATAAAACGTATACATACCTATATCTCTCATCATATAAACAAGTACTATAAATGACACAAAACAACTTGATTATCTTCAACAGAGCAGCTTCGGTCATCAAATCGATAAACCTCCTTAAATTACTCAATAATTTATATAAGTTAAGAACGTAGATTTTTTTACTGTATTTAATTTACGCCACACCAATACATTCCCGCTTAATCCTTGACGTTGATTATATCCTGTGGAAGACATTAAAACATATTATCGTTATATGATATCAAACCAATTAAATGTGGTTTACTTAGACGTTTCTAATGCTAGGCGATCACTACGTCGTTTTGTAAATAAATGTGATTAATACAAAAATAAATTGTGTGGATAAATGAATCAAGGATCTCGGGAGAAATTGTAATTTCTTCCTTTTCTGTTATCTCAGGAAACACGAAAATACAGTACAACGTTGTTGGTGTATTACGTTATCCTTTCCGTTCGAATATCCTTTGAAGCATGTGTGTAAGTTCTCAAGAAGGATATGGTTTGTTGAATGCCTGACTTTCATTTATTTTATATATTTATGTCATACATACAGTCAAGTTAATATGAGATATATAGCATAACATGCAGGTTTATGGTTGTAGATACAAAAGCGACTGGGATTTTAAGTCTGGAATGTAATAAATCGCGCATTCATCCTGATAAGTCCCTTTTTTGTCTGAGATATGTTACTTGTGCTATTGCTTTGAACATGCGTCCATATCCAAGTTAAGAAGCCTAGTATGATTTTTATGTAGGTATGTGTGTTTGGTTAATACGTATATACAACACAGCACGTGTATTAACATTAAGATTATCGTGGATATGACAGAGTAACGAGATAACGACGGTCTTTTGTCCTTTGGAGGAATAACAGCTCTCACATGTCCTGTACGTACTATCTTCGACCTTCAATACAATGCCATATGTAATGCAGATAAATTCTTGTACATATCATTCGTATGTACCTAGTAGCGAGTGTGTATTAACTTTACAATTTGATTTACGTTAACATCATATATGTGTACCACCAGCTAGATACAACTTCAACGATACATTATCGTCTATAGAACTGTTTGCCACTAGAAGTCATGTAGTCTTTCGTATATCTCTTTTCTGAGATCATCTTTCTTGTTTTAAATCTAATTCGAGAAAGTGATATATTGAAAGTGTTAAAAATATATCGTCATAAAAGCCTCGGGTGACAAAACTCCCATGTTCTGCTTTGTGTTACAGGAAACGGTGTTAAACAAAAGAATACAAGATATGCTATATCCATTCTGCATTAGAAACTATTCGCATACATTTTTGTTACAACTTATCTTATATAAATGTCTCCACATTTTGAGAGAAACAAAGCTGGTTAGAATGTAAAAAGCAAAAAATTTCAGAAAAGAACCACCAGCTCAGAATTTCATATTATTGTATGTGATATTTATGTTAAGAACTTTCGAATGTAGGTATCTCTTGAATTGGACTAGTAAATAGCTTGATACTGACATAGGTAGCTTATATTTGTTATCACATGAGTTTACAACAAAAGATTTGATTGTATAAATTTATGTCATATTTCTTTGTGTTTATTACGACATTTAACGTCATGAAGTTATCAGACTATTATTCATTGTATCTTCTGAAAACATGAAGAATGCAATATAATGCAACATAATTTTTTAAGCGAAACTATGTTACACAGAATATTCTTGTGACCACCAACAGTGTATTAAACAGGTGTGTTCCTACAAACCAACCACACAACAAAACAATTATATTTAAAAATATAGGTGGAAATAAAATACGAAATACCAGAAATGAAATATAACGAAATAACATGAAAAACGACTCTTGGCATTTTGTAGTCATTACATCTACGTCAATAGTAAATTTAACAAATTTTCGTCAAATGCCGTAGAAATTTGAAACAAAAAATATTAAGCACACTTTCGTCGTCATAGGAAAGCTTTCGTGTTAAGGAAAAATTTCAATTTGTCTAACTGTAGGTTATGGAAACTCCTGCAGTGAAGTATCTGTAATTTATGTTCATTTTTTTTGTAAACATGCTACTTTTAAATAAATCTACTTGTTCTCATTTGGCCGCATGATGCAATGTGTATCATGAGAATGGTGTATCATATAAGTTTGAAATTTAATTTAGAACGACCAACTTTAGATGATATCAGTTATAACCTGATTGGCTTGATGTGGTCTCACGTAGAGATACCTCAATTCTAGTATGTGAGGTAAACATTAAGAACGTGCTTATTAAATTGCCATCAAAGTGTTAGTGTGTTTAACAATTGGATATCACCTACCTGCAGTTTAATTAAACATTAATTGAATCAACAAACAATTAGTATTTGATCAGTCAGGGTCAGGCTAGAAAATGATTTGCAAAGGACAATCAAATTTATTATCTTAATTATTTCATTGACTTGACCTGCAAAAGGAAAAGAAGCATTTCCGGCCATATTGGGTTGTAATTAACCACAGGAAATTGGATTATGTCGGAATGATAAACACCAATTTCTTTGGGAATGCTGCTCTTTTGTGCAATTAATTCTATAGTAGATCCTCTGGCAATTACAATTATTTAACATTAGATTTGATATCCTTATGATAGAATTGAAATTAAATTAAAATTTTTCCGTATTTCAGGTAAGATGATTCCCAAACAATTAATTGGATAAAAGAACTTACATATATTGATAGCGGTTATGGTGAGAATATCTATATATAACCTATATTAGATAATATTTCAACTGATTTTCATGACATGTTATATGATTTTATGGATTTTTTATCTAAAAAGAAATGTATGACATGATAATATTTAATCTACAAACGTCGAAATGTTTAACATGGATATGTGCAAGGTTAACTTTGGCATTGTAAATTGAAAGCTTGCAATTGCAAATATAAAATTAAACCTTGCATACAACGAAAAAGTGAATCCTTCTGATTCCAGGATAGCTCATTCGTTAATATTTCATTCTGGCAATTAAATAAAATAAATCAGAACGAAAATTTTTATTCTTGTCATTTTTTTCCGATCGTACTCCATAATCTACGCGTACTTTTTCTAGGCCAGTCCTTTTTTTATGTTTTGCATTCGAGTATGTGTTTATTGCATTTTCTTTACTCAGCTTTTTGGATTTCGGTCCTGTTTTCGAACTATTATTATTGTAATCCTATGAATCCACAATTCACTGGAAAAATTGTCTAGGCAATAATTTTTAACCCCCATTTAATACTGTCAACGTGGAACTTAAATTCGATACGCCACATGCTGTTAATGATACTGGATCCTGGGTTCTGCATTCCGAGTTTTGGGGTGTGAGCTTTCATTTCAGGGTTTTGGTTGACCCACACGCATACCATTCATTGAACGAATAATTCGAAAATGTCAAAAATGTTCAATAAAGTAATAAAAAATGTCGGTTGTTTTTGATATTTCGCATTTTAAGTTGTTTTAATTCTGTTTTTTATTTCAACATTTTGTCGCCTGGTTGGCCAGAAGACCAAATTCTGAATTAATTGTTTTTAAAATCAATTGCATGTCTTTAATTTTATTTATGCTTCCCAGAGATAATTTGTGTCCTTCATTTTCGATAAAATTATTATCAATGATAAAATTCAATGAAAATCTTTCTGACAGATATGAAAAACTCGTCAAAGTTGAAAGTACAAAAAAAAAATCATATTAGAACGTTTAAAACTTTCCTCTTTCAAAATGAAAACTTTAAGTTTTTCCACATGTTGACACACTGCCCAATCTCAGAAATAACAATACTTGTAATTTGGAAAATTTCAAGTAAAAATTACTTAATAGTCTAATAGGTACTTATTGGGCATTTTGATAAGCCTTCGTTAGACCCTTATTCACGTTAAATTGTTTATTAGTAGCAATTCATAAGAAATTTATCAAAATTAAGGTGGTTTCAACTTTAACAGCCCTTCAAAATGAAGATTTCATAATTTTCAAGAAAATTCGAAGGAAAATTCTTGAAAATTTTTAAGCTGCTTAGACTTATATTCTACCAAAAACCCATACATAAAAGTATGATTAATGGCTCAAGTAAATTATTTATGTTAACACTACGAGAAACACATTTTTGTTCTCGAAAACAATTTTTTTCTTTCTCACCACTGCAAGTTCATTGGCTCTTCAAGAAATGAAAATGTATTATATATTACTTTGCTTAACACATACATATATCTTATTCAACGTGATTTAATGAAAAAGGAATACTTGTCATTTTAGCCAAATTCCTTTTGGGGTCCATTAATTCTGTGATTTATTGTCGATGTTGAGGGAGAAAATTACAACATGTAATTATCTTTGAAAATATTAGAATCGGTTTCTTTGTTACCTAAACAGTAGTTTAATGCCATATAACGAAATAAAAGAGTCATTAATTTATTAGGATATACAGGGGAATGGGGATACACATGTGCAAATCAGAGTTGGTGTTCAATTGGAATTCGTCAAATTGGTTTTATTTGTTCGTTTTCTTTCACATAGTTTTGGTTTTATAAGATAACATCAAGATGATAATCTTAATGATTATATTTTGTGACAACTTCATGTGACTTTAATCATTAAACAACCAATCACCTGAATGTTTCACATTTATACTATTATGTATAAATCAATTAAAGAATGTGGTATTGTGACAGATAATCACATCAACTTATCACCTGCTTTGATACAATATCTATTAATCTGGATATAACCATTTTGAGATTCTTGTGTATTTTGGAATAATTTGTTTTATTCCTTGACAAACACGATTGATTTTTTCAACATTCTTAGTTGGTGCAATAGGTACAAAATTTGTCAAGAATAAACGTTTTTAATATCTCAATAATTCAGCCTGGCATATTTTGTACAATTGAATAGAGAAGTATTTCAACCAAATGCAAGGGGTGCATTCGGATCCTTTGGAAAATAATAAATTTTACCTACACACAGCATACCTCTACCAAATGATTACTTACAACAGTGAACTGGTTTGTTCTGGACTGTGCGATTTCAGGATTAAATTGTCCGTGCACTACATTCGGTTCGTTGAGGCTTTTTACATATCATTTGAGTAAGTGAATGATAAACAACCTGCCCAAAACTGTTGTCACACGAAGTTTTTGCGAGGGAACGAAGCGAATCCTTGTACATTGTCAGGATAGTAGATTAACAATGCTATGCCTTATGATGTATAGAGGATGACAGTAACGCACTGTTGTCCAGTAGGCATTCTGATATTTCTTTACTGAATATTCGAGCTCATCTCGGAGCATCACTAGACTCAGAATATTTGGCCACGCAACACATATTAACCATTGTAATATCATGCATGCAGCTGCATTTGCCAAAAATTAAACTCGATTTCAATGTGCATAATGACCAACCACCCTCACTTCAGAACCACAGAATGGTCAAGGATAAGGGAGTTTTGGTAGTGTTCTGGAGGTTACACATCGGCTGTTAATGTATGCGCTAGCCGATGGATTTTGGAGATAATTTAATGTGCTTGAAATAGTTTTGTCAGTAATTAATGAGATTTACACAACAAATGGAAGAGATTCCAGCACAGTTTCGTGCCGCTATGAACGCAATTTAATGTGAAATTTTAAAATCAAAAGGCTTACGAGGCGGAATTTTGCTTCATACAGTACCTACTTATATGGATATCATGGTCTATTGCCTATGGGAACATGTCGTGATATGACTCTATGTGTAGATAACCAGTGACGTGTTTGCATGTTTCTACTCAATATGTATGAGTTTATCTTCATATATGAACACGTACCTGTTAATTAAGAAGTTGCTCATGCAAGATTATATAGAATCCAGTTCTTATCATAATATGTACGGAAATGATTAATACACCCACCTGACAAGTATTTACAACATGCAAAACCTGTTCAAGCTTACTAACATTACATGGAATTATATCAGGTTACAGATATGAGATATGTCTGTACCACATAGGATTTTTTTCATTTTTAAGTCTACTGCTATCAGTGTTATATGAGCTAAAGAGTATGAAACCTTTTCATACTTGTAGGTTTGCAAGTTAACCATCTTCGTGATTTTTAGAACCAATTTCTTATATGTATTGTACTAGATTTCGGCGAAGATCTCAAAACTAGGAAATATAATTTTTTCTATTTTTTTAAATGGATCTTGTTTTCAAAATGATATGAAATGCTCAATGATAGCTGAGAGCATATAAAATTGTACAAGATTTGAAATAAAATTCTATGTAACAGAAAGAACCATTTGAAAAGCGTAACGAAAAATTTTTATGGTTTTCGCAACAGTTGTCGCTAATTGATAAGTTCTAAAGTTTTATGAAAGCTTCGGTGTATTTCCTCATCCGGTGTTAGTATCCCGAAGCAAGATGGTTTTTTTAGAAAAGTTAAAAAAAAATCCTTTTTCTCTCTCGTGTCCTCCGTTTGCACTCCAAGTACAGTTCCAGCTCGACAGACTATACAAACTTTCAGTGGATATTGCCAATATTTACCCAAAATAGCGGTACTGGCACAAAGCGGAAAAAGACATTCCCGATAGCTGACGGTACCATAATAGGATAATTTCATGGTCTAATAGGAGTTAAACGCTCCAAAATACAAAATATTTCCACTTTAAGTAATTTATTCTGCGAATACGTATAGATTATGGTAGCAATATTGAGGCGTCATGCTGATACTTAGAGGGAAGTAACTACTACAGTAGGATTTCTCTGTCTTTCTCTTTCGCTTGTAGACTGAAAAAATATTTTTTTAAATACATATTGAATGGCAAAACTTTTGCGATATTTTCTGCCAGCTTGGTATGTTTAAACGAAAAATCGAGGGTTTTGTTGTGGTTTCTAAGTTTTGTCATAAAATTTTGCAGCAGCTGCTGAGTGTGGCGCAATGAAAATATATATATTTTTAACCCATGTATGATGATTCAGGTGAAATATGCCTTAAAAATGATTTTAATAAGTAAATTTAATGTTTTCTCTGCTGCTTAATGCGTTAAAGAATAGTCATTCACAGCAGATGACAGACACAAAGACTGGCTGTAAAACAGTGCCACCTTGAAGAGGCGTCAGATGCCAAAACGCCTCCTTCGCAGCACGATTTCCTGTTCATGTATCATTGAAAACTATTCACAATCGTTAATTAGCATAATAACAAGCATTAAACATAGACGCCTTGTCAGAGTCGGCAAAGGAGCTACAATCGTTGCTTTCGTAACAAGGGTGGGTCTTCTAGAACTTCCGGAGAAGAAGCTTTTATGAAACTAGAAACGGCGTTCCTTCCTTCTTCACTCAGTGAATAATTAAAAACAAATATTAATTAAAATTTCGATTTTCATTCACGTCTCCGTGTCCTGGAGCCGAAACTGTAGGAGAAAGAGTATCCTTAATGTGCCACCAATTAGGGTCTCTTCAATGAATTATTATAGCCTACCACTTCCGGGTGGTAAAGCACATCATGGAGGTTTAGGGAATGAAAACACAATGACTTAACCTAACCAAGGTTATTAGCAACGATGAAAAACACTAAGAAGTGAAAATGCAAAACCGAGAAAAAAACGAGCAGATTTAAGCTGTTGGGGCGAAAAATAAGGGATCAAAGAGAAAACGGAAGGTAGCTTAAAAAGGGACATTTACAGTGGAGAAATCCACCAGATTGGTGGGTAATTGTGCGGCCCACCAGCACCTGGTCTAACAGAAAGCTTTGCGTTTGAATGAATCTTGTGAAGTTTAGTGGATGTAATTGGGCAATTACATCAGTTCAAATTGTGGTTTGGGTTGGAATGGTAATGAGGACAGCGTTAATATTCAACGGACACCGAACTTAGTAGAAGGTTCGATAATACGAAGAAATGTAGAGAAATTTCAAAGAAAAACTTAAAGAGGCTACAAGAAAAAATAAACGTCCTGCAAATTCATATAAGCTGCAAATTAGCGCAGAACGTTTTACCAGTTTCCTGTGTTTGTTACCTTGCAAAAAAGGTCCTTCGAACTACTAGTCAACCTTTTTGTAGTAAAAGCGATGACCAAAGTTTTTCGACTTTCTTGTTTTTCTCGAAAGGTTGCGACCTCTTCCTTGAAAGGTTGCGAAAAGTGTTTGTTTCATTGGGAATTTTCTATTTTCTTAGCTTTTTCCTTTTCATTTTTTTGTTTGTTGTTTTTTTTTTCATTGGATCTCATTATGCATATAACTATCTAGTTTACATTCTTAAATACCTTTAGGTGAAAGTTTTAATACTTTAAACTGAAAGGACAAGGAAAACTTTAACACGTCGGTTCAATGACAGACTAACGCCCTTAATTAAACTTCAAGACATTATTCGGACGCGGCAAATTGCACAATTAAAGACTGTATGGAATTTTCAATTTTTGACTAACGAATTACGAAACTTCAAGGAATTCAGCAATGATTCTCCATATTTACAACTATTTTTAGAACTGCAGTTATTAACATTAGTCAAACCCATAACATCCACGTGATATATGTAGTTCTATGAATTAGAGTCCTGTCTCATAACTGACATAATGATGTATCGTTTACAAGTATATCTTGTATATTGAATTAGTGTGGCTTAGTTTGTTTATCCTTCCTGGAAGCCTTTTATGTGATATCATTATATGGACAGGAGTTATAACAAAATTTTACATGAACCTAAGGCTGATTAATATTTGTCATATGTAACATGTAAGAACAATTTCAATTCACACACGATGCAGTCACACAAGGGAATATTATTGTGCTGAAATAATAACCAAATAAATTAGATTGTAGTAATATCTAGATGATAACCTTGTGATATTAAGCTTCTATCATTTCTTCTTCGTTCTGTTTCTAATCGCCATTTTGCGATGAAAGTAATTTTATTCAATTTTCTCGCACGAAAACCCAACAAAATAAGAATCTAGAAAAACAAAGAGAAGTTATAAACCATATTGCATGATACCAATAGGATATAGAAAAATTCATGTACCATTATCCAAGACAAACGTACATATATCTGTCCCTTAATATTTTACGTAGCAGAAAATATAAGTTCATTCATTCGATATACCTAACCACACAGTTTTCTTTGCATGTTTTATCTGTATATACACATGTTTGTATTTGTTGTGGGAAATTCTATATCCTCTTCTTTTTAACTTCACTACTTCCTATCATGTGTTATTATAAAATGGCAATTTTCGTACCTTTGAGTAATCTAGCAGATAATCTAAAGTTGGAAGTTACCATTCACGAGTTGACTCTTTTTGCCTCGTTTTACCTCGTTTTGCCTTTTCAAGAAAACTCATTCGTTAACATCTGATGCTGCCGTACCACATACACAAACAAACAAAAACACAAAGCGTATAAAAGCACAATTCAAAAGAACGAAACGAATATCTCTTATATTCTTTGTATAATTCAGTTTATATTACAGATACAAATACTCTGCTACACTTGAAGATAGAATATCTTCATTTTCGTATATCATACATCCTCACATGAGCTTTTATTCGCATGGAAAACGTGTCCTGTACCTTTAATAACTATGAATTTTGAAATTTTATTTATCTGTTAACTTCATCTTTTTCGTCCTCATTCTACGTGTGTTTGAATGTATATTTGAGCATTTTGATTCTGCATATACACTTTAAAGGAAGTTATTTTATTGCCATCCGAAACAACTTCAATTTAGTGTTTTATGTTTTGTTGTCTCGAAACGAGC
Source organism: Chrysops caecutiens (assembly GCA_963971475.1). Classification (NCBI taxonomy): domain Eukaryota; kingdom Metazoa; phylum Arthropoda; class Insecta; order Diptera; family Tabanidae; genus Chrysops; species Chrysops caecutiens. The sequence goes on from OZ020569.1 coordinate 52,035,388, forward strand.
AACGATATTTTCTTTAAATGTAACCTTCTGATAAATAACTGAGCAGTTTCTTTATCTATAATAAGATGCTGAAATGGTTCTATTGAAACAAATATATATGTAGATATATTTAGTCAACGCTAAACAACAGAAAATTGCTTGGTATCATTCAGTATTCAACGTAATTGCGTTAGAAAAATTTGTGCCATAAAAATTATTTAGGGACATTCGTGCGGTTTTGAGGAGATTCTTGATGCAATTCTTCAACCCTTCCAAGTTAAACATGCTGACTGGCACGTCAGTAAAATTAAGAATTCATGAGGCCCGTAGCAGAAACGATTATCAACCTGATTAAAGTTGATACAGCTACATTTACGTTATTGCAAACCTTGCGAAAGGTAACATAATTTACTCAAATGTATTTTGAGTTGGAAAAATTGTATCCCTGTTAAATTTATGTAACAAATTATATTCCAACACTTCAACAAGATTTAGTCAGAAAAAATTTCTTTTAATGAACCTATCCATCGTTAGTTGATTGCATTGTATTGTGTTACTGTGTATACACTTTTTTAATTACGTGCAATTCACGAGAATGTTGATGTTTTGATATAGTCACATGTCCCAATTTCAATCAAGTCTGCAAAACTCAACTTCACTCTCTGAAATTATGTTGCCTTCAATTAATTCAGTCATATAATATGGATATTGTCATCTTAGTACATTATTCCAGCTTAAGTTAAATGATATAGTTATTACAAAAGTTACAACTCAAATAGTATAACTACCAATCAAGCATATTAACTAATCAATTTCAGGAAAGGGAAAAATTGTAATAAGTGCCAATTAAAGTTCATCATGCAGCGATAAAGGTTTAGCAGTCAATATATTCAATAAAACACCAAATTTCATACTATCGTTTAACCCCTCAAGCTAGTCTAATTAAATTGTATAACAGAACGTTTTTATAATGATATATGATTACTTGTGTGTATTTAGTATTCAATTATACCTATAACATATGAGTACACGAAACCTCTGTTCATGACAGGCTGATATTTACTGTTTAACGCAGAAAACCAAATAAATTTCTGAATAATATTGATACTGAATTGACTGGTACGAATATAAGAAAATCGAAAACAATAAAAAGCATATAGGCGTGAAACTTATACGACCTCACATAAATAGGAGAAGAATGTTATTATGAACGAGTACAGTTAATCTGAAATATGATTATGAGGTATACATGCATGTGTGTACTCGAAAAAAAATATATCTTTATGGAATATACGACTGAATGAAGCCATAACTTTTATTATCAATGGAATTTTAATATTTTTACTTATATCAGAACGCGAAGAGGAGGTTATAAGCGCGAAGAATAGGGTGCACGAAACATTACAATTCACTTTTCATGTAAATTTTTTGATTATTATATGGAAAAACAGGCATACTTCCTAATATGATGTATATTGAATTTGACTACAATCGAACATCAATATTTATGGTTTTACACATATATTATATGAAAAAAAGTGTGTCCTGACACGATAAAAGTTTACTACATGAGATTGTTTTTGACGTTATCACTTCCGCTTATGCGTCGGTAACATCATAAATTTTAGTTAATAATATCAAGTGGTTTGGTTAGTGTTGTGGTCCATATAAGAAACACTATATTTAATTTTGTAATTCAAGATAAACTTTTATTAAAAATTTCACATTTTTCAAATTTGACTGACACTTGAATCCTATTCGCATGAAGTTGACGACACTTGCCAATAACGTAAATGATCAACGAATGATATTTGAATGGAAAGTTGACGTCGCATGACTCCAACATCAATTTGAAAATGTGTTGAATGGTTATAACAGGGGCGATTCTGGATTCTGATTAACAGATTCTGTTAATCTGACATCCCGTCTAATTTGTTGTTGGATTTCGAAAACTTCTGTTACGGACGAAATCGGTATTCTGGTAGCAAAAGTTAGCAGGTTTTCTGGTAATAATCTGTTACCCTAACAGGCCCGAAATTCGTCGAATTAAAGTAGGTTTTCTATTAAAAAAGTCGACAGATTTAGCTTCAAACAGGTTTCGAAATTAAAATTTGTTCCGATGTAACAGATTTGCAAATGAATTTTGTCCAGAATATCAACTTAAAGAATTCTGGTGAAAACTAAATCTGTTAACTTTTTTAACAGAAAACCTGTTAACTAACGAAAGTGGCCAGAATCGCCCGAATATTATGATTAATTTTCGTATTTTTTTATTGTTTCAATTGTTCGCAGAAAATTTCTTTTAGATATCTTTTATCTATATTTGATATTTTTTTTGAATAAAATTAAAATGTATTTTGAGAATGTATTCTTTACTCGTGAAATTAAAAATTTTATTATATCAATTTTAAAACGTAGTTCAATCCAATTTAACTGCCCAAAGTTCACTTTGAAAATTTTTCAAATATTCAAAAATTCAATAGAGATGCAAACAGGCAATATCTCTCCATTTATGGTCAATTTATTTGCAAACACTAACGTTCGTGTGAAAAGCATATCCAAAAATTTACATCCATTATTGACAACAACTTTCGTCACATACCCTTGTATGACCTGGACTGGATTGCTGGGATGTACCCGACAAAACTCATCTAAATGCTTAATTAAATTCACGTTGAGTTCAATATAATGTAGAGAGCATAAAAGGTTCCGTTGTAAATTATTAAATTTTCCCTCGTATACGCAAATTTTAGAACAACATTACATCGAGCATGTAGCTATTGCGTATCTTGATGAAGTTTACCTGTAAACGCAGCATTTCCGTCGCTTCTATCAAATATTTATGCATTTGTTTTCATCGAAAAATAAACAAGTGATTGTAAACATTTCAAAAAATTAGAAATTATTCATGAAATCCAAAGGGTTTGAACGATGACTATGACTGCTTTTCATGCAAATATGACAATAACAATGAGTTCATACATGTCGCCTGATTTTGTCCAAAAATTTTGTTTCGACTAACAAAAATTGCAATATGCATTTGCAATTCATCGATTTTGTTGCATATTTGGTAATATTGTGAATAAATTATGATTAAATATTTTCTGTATTCAAAAGTTGTAAGTTTACTTGGACTTTTCAATTATTTGTGTAGTAGCTACTTTCTAAAATGCGTAAATTCATGAGTTTAATATTTTGATAATAGATTCGGCCGCCTAAAAGAGAATTCAAAATATTTGAATAATTTATCATTAAAACTGTTATTGCGTCGACGACTATATCTAACTGTCAGATCATCAACGACTATATCTAACTGTTAGATGCCAATTATCTATCTGAGCTAGAATTGTAACACACATATTGTTATTCATTCAAACCAAGCAAACACACTTGGCATTGACTCTGACCAATTGTCATCAAATGTTATATGACTACAGTAGCCGTGTTCTTTTGGTCACTCTAACAGAACAGAACTGTCAAATCTCATACATTTAACAGAACAAGTTTAGTTCTTTGCTATTCTTAACAGAATAGTTGAGCTGAAAATATCCAGATGGCCACATGGTTCATTTTCCTTGACGCGAACCTAAATTTTTCTTTAAATTCCACAAAATTACGATTTCTTCAAAACATTCATTTAATTTCATCTGAAAGTTTAAATTCAAGTAATATGTGAGGAATTTATGCAACCAAGGGCTAACAAAATGGAAACAAATCGAAGAAAGTTCATGTAAATGTGAAGTGAAGTCAAGAATCTTAGGTAGGTTATAGATTTCCTCTTTACAGAATTTTTACTCTTACTGGTGTGCACTGCCTCTTAATTCCTTAACTATTCACGAATGGATTTAATGGTAAAATCGATTTCCATAAACCAGTCACCGATTTATCAAAGTTGATATGAAAATTATAAGGTTCTCCCACGAAATCCGGAAAAGAATAAGAAAACTGTGCTTTCATTAGCTACACTTCATAAATAAACACTCACGCACGCCAAACATTTCACGGAAAGTATTTGAAATATGAAAAGTTTACACTTTTACCCGATTTATGGGTTTTGTCCGTTTTTAGTGCGAAACGAATATTTTCTCTATGTTTCGAATTCTTAATTAAGAGCAGTGAAGCTTGAAATACTTGAAGGATGTTGTAGGAAATCCTTTTTGTGTACATAAACTTACACGAACAAGTGTAGCCCTCGTACATTTTCGATTTATGCCAGGGCTTTTTTTTAGGAATACCCAAAAACTTTGCGTGTAAGCTCCCCACCATTTCTAATTTATTTTAATGAAGTTAAAACAAACAAAACTTTTGCTAACAAATTTACATAAATTTGGCATATTAACATATTCCACGCACTGTTCATAATCACACACACAATCATACAAAGTTCGTAATGAGTTGACATGTATACCTTTTTGCGCTCTGCTTTGGTTTGAGCAGATCCTGAACCTTCTACGGTCACCAAACGGAAATCTCGAGGTAGAACTGCCGCTAAATGTCCAACATATGCCGAAATTTGTGAATTTCATTAGAAAAATAAAAGGACCTCGTCCTTGTTTCCTGGTCTTCTCTAAGCGTGAAGAATTTAACTGGTTTTTTGGCTCCTTCAAAATAACGCTTCATTTGCATGCGATGCCATGGTGCCCAGCCATTAAGGCAGTACACGATTTTGTCCTTATGCAGGTTATTTCGTCTCTTCTTATAAATTCCAGGGCAAGTTAAATATTTTTACGTTCGGCCTTAATGAGCTACTTTTTTCACACTCTCCAAATTAATTTTGTTCTACTGCAATAGTCATTGATGAGGGTTAAACGAAAATTAAAGTGCTTTCAGTCTACAGAAATTTGTCAACTCCATGTATTTTAGGGAGGGTTTCAAATATGATATTATCCACAAATGAATTTTAATACGAAATCGAGAAAACAGATCTCATGTAAAAAATGTTTTTGTACAACAAAAAGAATTGAGATTTTAAGATATCATTTTGGACACCGAATCAAATACCTAGAGACCAATATAATCAATAACGATGTTGAAGTAATAATAAGAAAAGGGATGAAGGTATGATTATGTCTGATGTAATAAAGCTATTTTTACCTTCTTTCCCTTGGAAGCTAATAATTGGCTTAGTATCAACGTTATATCTTTGTTACAAACACAATGTTATATCAGATTTTAGGTTGTATTTAGCACTAAAAATAACGTTGTAATATCAATCTACAACATGTTCGTATTAGGTGCATTAAGTTTTCCAGACATAATATAATCTTGGAGGAGGTCTTTTTCTGTGAAATTTTGGTTATGTAGAGCCGAAGTGGTTTTGTGGTTATCGACAGAAATTTTGATGTTACAATATAAGCGGAGATTATCATATCTGCGTCGTGGGCTTAGATATCGGTATTAAAAGAGAATGTTCTTGTTTGGAATTTACTAATACTGAGAAACAACTATTTCGGAATTATGTATCTAAGAATTCAAGGATTGTTCTCAAGGATTTCTATTGAATCTTCTCTAATGATAGAGAGATAATGTAATAGTGAAATCTCTTCATTTGATGAAAACTGAAGAGTACTTTAAAATCTAAGAAACACATACAGCAAAATAGGAGGCTGCAAGAATTTCCATGTCATATTCAAATAAGGCGCAAACACTTAGAAAATATTTTCGATATAGTAGGTATATGGCAATTATGTAACACACGATCGAAGATTAACAATTTGCGGCTTCCATGAAATTCTAAAAATCTAGATATCAGTAGTTACAGGAAAACGTATTATAATATGTTGTCACTATCGTTTGTAATGTAGAACCTGGTTATAAATAATAAGAGAGCAACAAAGTCAAATAAAATTTTTGATTTGATTTTATTGTGACTTTTGACCGTCTGAAGGTACGAAAACCTTTGCATAAAGTACACATGACCAAAACATACCCAAATGGAAATTAAGATTAAATGCCAGATAGGACAAACAAAGGGCATTACAAACGACAAGGGACGTGAATGTATAGTAGAGGGTGTCAACGTACCAAGCATGAGAACAGTATTTGTATAATAGCAAATATATCAAAGAAGACAAAAAAAGGAATTGCAATTTATTTTATTCAAAGAAATGTTGCCTACTTTGGAAAATGGGAAAAACACATAAAATGCGACCAACAAACTATGACTATATGACTATGAAAACTGCAAAACGAGAACAAACAGAACCTCATCTCTGGAATAATGCGACAGATTGAAATACGAGAAGGTCGTCTTTGGCCATTGGAAAACATGAAAGTCGGGTGAAATGAAAAATATTTATTTGTGAAGGAAAATTATTTTTTTTCCTATTTTGCCGCCCTCATTTTTCCTATATGTTAGGAGAACTCCTTGGAATATATATGGTTCTATCCGTTTGTCAATTGAGTACTAGTTCTGTATGTGTTTGTTCTTGCTATTCGTTTCGTATTCATTTTAACAAGGAAATGTATCCTTTACAAATAGAACCATAAGAAATTTCCCAGAATCCTTGGGAGTGAAGCAAAGTTTGCGACTTTTCTAGCACATCTGAAAGTGAAAAATGTGGCAAAAGTAAGAACTACCTTATCCACTTCCTTACAACTGAATTCTAATTCAGAACTCTTCTTTCAAACCTCACGTACTTATTATAATATGACAAATAAACATTTATTCCGTTTCGTTTCCATTTTATAAAGAAATAATAGACGTTCTAGTTACTTTTTGGTGTGATTCTCTACAATACTGTTACAGATGTAGATAAATCTTACATAAACTACTAATAGATGTTTTTGATTTATTACACAGCAAAAGACAAAATTGCCTCAAAAACATTTGTGATCTTATGAATTGAGCAAATTTCTTCTGAGCACTACACTCAACCAAATTTAATTATGACAAACCGATCTTTACTTAACAATCCCAACCGACAAAGACCTTTAACCGGAAGTTGAAGTTGAATAAGAGACACAATCAAGGATTCTGGTTTCTTCCTCCTCACCATCTGATAAGACACAGCAATTAATATGTATTTTAATGAATAATTCATTGTTAGTAAATTGGATTATAATCAAAGCAGTGGATTCACTTGAGCTTATAGCCAAAGCATCAATTCCTAAAGGATATTCCACTTCTCATCATGTCCCTCGACAAGACATGTTAATTATTAAGATATGATTGTGAGAGTTTAACAAGTAAATATAATTAAAGCTGAATACATATTGCCCGTAATAAAAATATTGATCAAATGATTTAAAGAATTAAATGCGGAATGTTGAATGTAGGTACCTACAATAAATGAAATTGATAATCTCAAATCTTAAGAAAGTCCCGCAGTATTCAATGTTACTCATTTAAAATGCTGCCAATGTCTCATAAAATATATATATTCTTTAAGAAACTTAAGAAAACGAATTCAAGAATCCACTTATTTGACTTTGTCCTAGTGAGTGCACCCATTGGATTAAATAAGTCCCTACGGACTGCGTAGAATAATGTTTCATGACTTCCACAAAAAATTAAGGAAGGAAATTTAAAAATTTCCCTAAGAAAACGAAAGATATAAAAGAAAAATGGCGGAGAAATGGTACAACCAAAAAAAAAAATGTTTTCAAAATTGTCCTACACCCCAGAGGATATATATTTTTAGTGACCAGCTTCATCCTTCGGGATATTCCCAGGATAAAAATAAATCGACTTTTATTTTCCCAAAGCCTAGTAAACCAAACCCTGCTTTAATTATATTCCCCATTCGTCGGGAAAACTTGCTCAAAGACCACGGTAGTAATTTCAGGTGGTAGGACAACAACACCAACACGGTGGTCTCTTCCATGTTACTGAAGAATGTTTTGTATTACAGCCACTTCACGTTGTTGTTGTTTTTTCTGCCATTATTGATAAATATTATAATTTGTTTGGATTGGCAATGACAAATGAGGGCAATTACTTATTGTATAAAATATTCATTCGTCCTCGATTCAAATATTCCATGTGATTGAATACAGAACCTTTCTCGTACCTGCTTGACTTGAATTCGGCAAAATGCTACTAAAAATTGTTTTTCAAAAACCACGATACATGTATGTAAATATTACCAAATGTGTTATATGTTCATGTCCTTCAAGAATCATGAAGAACGCATCGGATCGAACAACCAATCATTTTCAAATCATTTCAAAAACATTCTGTGGCCCAAAGTTATTTCTAACTCTGGAGGTTTCAAGGCTAGCCTTTAACCAACCCATCTGCATATATATATATATACATACCGAGGAACGAATAGTGATGACATCTTTTTGTTCTTGTTTTCAAAAAATCGTCTATGATATCTTTCATTATAATCTCTAACTGCCTACAAGAGTCTTCCATTCATTCCGTCAATTATCTCTCTATGGACCCGAAAACGCTGAATGAAGCCCACAGGTGAAAGACCATTACGATCAAGATAAGAATTGATGCCGCCACCATTTTTTTCCTGTTGGGTGAGCATAGTTCATGATAGCCTGAGGATATTATAGGATAATACTTGTTCACATACATAGTAACATCTGTTTAATAAAAAACCAACAAACAACGACCTAAACCTCATCTATCCCACACTATCAGTTCAAAAACTTTACCTTTTCAACCCAGCAAAACGCAAATGGTGTCAAGCGGTTATCTATTGTAGATAATTATTTCACTTTCAAGTTTGTTATTTAAAACTGGAATGGAGATATAAAAAGACCTTTGATAGCAGGTTTATAACCATGAACAGAGGTGGGTGACGTACTTATGTTTCTCTACTAAACCGATGATGATATCACAACTACAGGGATAAAATGAAAACGAAATGTGGCAGAATAGAACTGGGACTCCTACCGTTCTGATTCTATGGAACAAATTAAAATTGTTTTCACTATGAGAGTAGACCGTGAAAAATTAATCCTCTAGGCATCAACTTTTAGATTATAACATTTTGTCACAGTTGGTACTATTATTTGGTGGATGAGCTCTGTACGTACCTACATCCATATATTTCAATGGTAGTGGTGTTACACAGAACCACCAGCCTAATTGCGGAACGTTTTTGTTTTGTTATCTTAAGCTATTTCCATCGATTTTCTAAAGTACCTTCTTCGTTAGAGATTAAGATATAAAAACTTTCGGGAAAATAACTTCCACACGAAACCCTTGGTTATAGTTTTAATACATTTTACCTTTTACTTTCGAATACCTATTCGTAAATGTTGTTCTTTAGCGCGGATTTTTACTCGGATAATAGTAAATTTCATTGCAATTACAACTTATCAGTGAAATTATCAATGATACTCTAAAAATCGTTTGAAGATAAGGAATTGAGCACTGAGGCTGTACAGTGTCCATAACCAAATGCTGAAATTGTAAATTTTTAACAAAATGAAATAGAAACGAAAACACAACGAAGTTTTCTACACAATATTTGGAAATTCTTCAAGTGAAAAACCTCCAATAGGTGTTTTTTGATAATCCCCCTTTAAACTGTGGAGTTCACTTGCATTTGAAATTTACTTTTGTCTAATATAATAGCTCTCTGTTTAATCCTTGGGAAAATGTATCGTTTACAGTACCGTGTATGCACTAAACTCATTTGTACTGATCATAGTTTTCGTTATTAAGGAAATTTCAATTAGGACAAAAAGTAGAACAACCACTAATAAAAGTTTACGTTTTTCTATTTCATTTTATAAACCACAAAACCGTCCACCTGAACCTTTCATGGAAAACATTGCTTTGTTACAAACAACTAACGAAAACTTATCGTAACTACTGTATTCCATCGAAAATGCTGCTTAACGTTAAAAATCTTTAATGACTGTAATGGATATTATTTTGCGCAACTAACACAGTAAGGACTCTGGAAGTGGAAGCTGTTGAGGGAAGGATGGTGTCATTACCGTGCCCAATATCATCACCACTAGACGATGTTTACATGGTTTTATGGTTTCGGGACAATGCTGGAATTCCATTATACAGGTAAGGATGAGTTTAATGTCGAGAAGATAATATAGAAAAGCACCTAAAAAGAATACTTCATACCACTTAACAATGTGAGTAAAGTATAGAACATTATAGCTTGAATGGATGATGTCCTAAATACACAAATACACTCACATTGTATACACTTGTGTGAGTTTGGAAAACTTGAATTTTCAGAATTTCACAAAAAAAACATCTTCAATATAATAAACTGTCAATTGCAAACTACCCAGAAGTACATTTTCAAGCATCTTCTAACAGACGAAGGCTTCTTGGAAATAGATATCCCAAATGGGCTTCTCCAGTATAACATTACATACATACATTCTTTTTTCATATTTCGATTTTGTCTATTTCAAGAGTTGCAAAACCAAATTTCATTCCACTAGATTGTATTGAAACCATTTTCAATATGTAAAATCACTTTATAATATCTTCGTAATGCAAAAAAAATAACATGTGCCATTTACATGGCGGAGTCATGAAGACTTTATCAATTTGCTTCATTGAATTTCGAAGTTTAATTTTATTTTTTTATGATATCAATTTGACATTGTACATGATTTTCAACTTATAAATATCTTTGGCTACTTCTTTTAATGCTTCAAGCAAAGAAATATTTCTAAGTAAATTACAACACGTGTTTCTCTCCATCTCACTAACTTTTTGCATTTTATATACTTTTCCCTGAAATTCTGCAAATTAATTTTGAAAATTTTGACAAATAAATTTTTGATAAAGCGAGACTGAACTTGACAATTTTCTCTTCAAGCATTTGGTTCTTTCCATTGATGCCTTGTTAAAAACTGTAACAATCTTGACAAACCATTCAATTCACGTGCACATAAATTAAAAGAAAACATCGAAACATAATCCCTTTTACAAATCACAATAGGTTTGTTCACGTACCATATTGCAATATAGTGCAATATGTTTCAATCTCGAGATTGTCGTTTTCGTTTTTTCTTTCTCAAGCAATAATTCTGAGAGGGCTTCACGTGACGCCATGGAGAGGAAACAAGCTCGACAAATTTGGTCGAGTAAATTCAAGGTGTTTGAAAAATTCTGCCACAATTGTCAAAGTTGTCAAATTTTTAAGTGATTCTGCTGGATGTTACTGAAAAGCGTTTTCTTACAATTGGTGTAACAGAGTGAAATCCTCTCAAACTCCTCATTTAACTTCGAGTAAAGTCTAGTAAACTCGAAAATTACATGAACAGACCTCATATAATAATTAAAATGAGTAATACTCAATTGATATTTCTTAAATAGTTTCGATGTCCGAGATAAGGTACCGAGTGACCAACCACGTCATTGGTCAGCGCCTGAAGTATTTGGATCACGTGCCAAATTCAATTTTGATTCATCTCCTGCTTCACTTGATATTAAGGCAAGATATTGAAAGTAATTTTTGTAGTAATACAAAATATAAAAACCTTAAATTCTTTATCAGGATATCAAACGGCATGACCAGGGTATCTACCGTTGCCGAGTGGACTTCCGAACGAGCCAGACGCAGAGCTTCCGATATAACTTGTCTGTTATAAGTGAGTAAATTTTTTACAGTCTTTGAGTGAGAATATCCTTTTAAATGTATCCTGTTTTCAGTTCTCCCAGAGCAACCCATCATTCTCGACCGATGGGGACGGCAGCTAAATGGATCCCAACTGGGACCCAAACAAGAGGGTGATGATATCGTAATCACTTGTCGGGTAGTTGGCGGTAAGTTTTCTATGGATTTAATAAACAGTTTATGTATATAATTTCAAGAGATATAGTCCCAAATTTATCAATAATCCATAACAAATCGAATCCTTGAATGTGTAGTCATAAATCTGAAAAAAATATTTTATTTGAATCGAGAGTATACTAAAATGCATAAAAGGAATCCTAGTTCTTGGGATGAAACTAAGGATTTTCTCTTGAAAAGCTTTCGATAAACTGCAACAACCAGATGTGAGTGTCATTTATTATTTATGCAGTGCCTTATTGTGTAAGGAAGATAATTGAATGTACTTCAAGCGAATATGCTCCACCTCACTTTTGTAATACCAACAGAGAAGTTGAGTTAGAACTCGTTGTAGCATTGCACTATGCAAGGACTTTGCATAAAACTACAACTACAAATCCTACCCACTCTAAAGCTGCTAATAGAACGATCATTCATGAAACAGCACTCACACTAATGTGTTGTGAATAGTGTATGCTTGAATTTCATCCCCAAATTGATTATCGCTCCTATTTAATTTACCATTTTCTATTTAAGAACCTTTTTCGGCTGACGAAAGGATTCAATGAAAGGTAGAAAATGAATTTTGCAGGCTATACAAGCTGTATGAGTTTTTCTCAACATCTTGTCGTAGTTCATAAGCCAGTCCTTTTGTTTGTGTTCTTGAGTTAAAAAAGGAGCCATAATTTTAGGCTTTCTGAATTTCTTTTCATCATGCTCAAACAATACAGTTCGTTAATGAACATTCTATAAGAAAAAAATTATAGAAAGGCGAAGTAAAATCGTTATCAAGATATATAGCTTTTGTTTGATTTTGTTTGAAAGCTAGTTTGAAGAATATAGTCCTACGTGTACACACTAACACAAACACGTACAATTTATACGACTTAGTTATGTGCGATAACGCTGATACGAGTTTGTTTGCTAATATATGACAAAGTGGAAAAATCCTGATACATTTGGTTGTTAGAAGATATACGACATTCTTGATAAAATTCCTTCATCCAACTCCAACTCGAACATTTCCTGGCACTAGCTTTCTTGCCGACATCAACTCAACAACATCTGCAGCCTTCTCCTTCAGGCAAAAGATAAACTTTTGGTCCAAGGAAGACACAATCTACAATCTCCATAGCACTACCACAATCACAAGCAAACCCACCCCTAACTGAGAGACAAGTGCTGCTAGTGATGCGGTAATTCATTACGTTTCGTCACATGTTGTTATATGCTCTGTTCCAGAAGTTTTGCTTTCTTGAAAAGTAAGACGTTTTCGTACATATTTTATCTACAAGTACACTACCATTACGTATTTTGCAAATAGAATTTCAAATGAATAATTGCTAACATGACTCATACACACACTCCCTCACCCATTTCTCATAGACACAACTTTTATATAAAACATTCGCTAAGTAGACAAATTTAATGAATTGTTTATCAAACACATTTGAAGACATTAAATTTTAACTTAAAGTCTTTTGGAAAATTTATTACTAAGGTAATGTTACGCGGGCAGGCTGTTGATAAGTTCCTAATTATTTCCCCCCTACAACCCCCAAACCTTCTTCGAAACGTGTCACCTTATTTATTTGCATATTTTGAATTTATGCTTAAGGTAATGGTGGAACATGATTTAAGGCTGCCATCGAGTATATCATTTAATAATTTAGTTGATTTCTTTCACATTTCGATGCATTCTTAACTATTCACAACCATATAATAAAATAAGAAAGTCAATTTGAACAGAATCAATTATTCGAACATAAACGGCTACAAAACGAATTGAACAAAATAATTTAAAAACAACGACAATATAAAATGAAAAGAAATTAAATTCAACTCACGCAAAGGACATACAATATCCCATTAAATATTTTAATGCCACCAACACTCATTTCAATTTAAACTTCAAATAAAACCTAATAATAGAGCTAATGTGGTGTGGTATCCTATCGAAAGCCAAAACATTCACTAACACAAACGCAAAATATAAGGACAAAACTTTATCTATCCCTAATTAAATAAGAATATAGTGTGTATTTGTAGAATTAATATCCCCATTGTCCTTCGGTATAACGTTAAGGACAAAAACACATTTAGATGGTTTCACATGCATGTATAATAGCTATAACATGGTCAAGCATCTTAAAAAGGACATTCTTTCCTGATTTTGATATAGGCGGAGTGGATTAAGTAGCATAAATTCAATAGACTGTTGAAACTTTCTTAACTTTATTCGAAAATGGTCAAAACTTCGGCCGAATAACAACTGGGAGTACCAGAATTTTGACATTTCGAAAAAGTTTTGTAGGATGTGTCGAAACCTTTTTAGCAAGGATACCATACGAATATAACAATTTCCCTATGTATACGTAGAGAAGTTATATATTAAATTTATCTCGAAGGACATTGTTATAATATGAAAGGGATATAGCCGGAAGTTTGAAAACAAAACTGTTCTCGGATATTCACATTTCTTAAAGTTTCTATTTTATATCCTTTGAAGGTGTTCGTATACTTGTGTCTTTTATCGAAGAAAATTGAAACTTCCTCTTGTTCTTGTATTTGGTGTAGAATCTTTTTGTCGTAAACTTGTTTTCTATGGTTTATCGATAACTTTTTGATTAGAAAAATCAATTGGCTCACCCTCCTGTTTGATTTGTGGGATCTCAGGCGATATCATATTCTTGTTAACCGTTTGAAAATATAACATGGCATTCATATATGTACGTATAATTGTTCGATCCTTTCCTTTTAATAATTTCATTTTAATTGAATCCCTTAGCATTTTGTGTTGCAAAATTGTATATTCAGAACAAGTGGCGCGTAGGACGTTAAGAAACATGTAACCCGAATTTATAAGAAAAATGGAACAAGTAACAAGAACTTCTTGAAGGACATTTCAGAAAACATGCCAGACGAAATATTTCAAGCAATTTCAGCAATATAATCAATTTGGAATACTCATTCGAAAACATTTCGTATGACCCGTCTGTATATCCTTGATCCTGTAGACTATGTATATGTAGGGTATGGTATGGTATGAACAAAAACATGTTTGACGAAAAATACTCAAAATGAGGAGAAGCACTACATGAATGGAAACAGGCAGGAGCCCAGGATAATAAAATGCGCATTAAATAAATAAATGTGAAAATGAGACTGGAAAGTATGCAGTAGCAGAAACTGGAATAGAAGCTGAGTTACTTCGACTGATGCCTCTACTGTTTTTCTTCATTGCGATGTAGTTTCTTCTTTTGTTGTTCGTCCTGTCATTGGAAAATTCACTTAACAGCGATATAAACGAAAAACATAACACACTCACACCTTCATTTGTTCAGTATCCACTCTGATATACCTAGGATATCAGGATAGCGTCTAGATACTTGATGACTACATGGTGGAAGTGGAAACGGACTTCTTGTTCATATATCACCAGTCGTATTTACCATACCACAGTGAGTGGTAGAAGCTGGCATGAAGAAAATGTTATATTTTTATTTTATATTGTATAAGTGTTAGTTCTACTTTCCTATGAACACACACACACTCGACCATTTGAAGAAATTTTTTCGGTAGAAAAGAAAATAAATGGTAAAAGTTATAAAACCTGCTGTATGTTGCCTCCTTTTTCTATCAAAAACACAACCATGTGTTCCCTAAATACATTCTTGAGTCTTGAATCTTGAGTCAAATGTGTTTTTTAGAGAACCATATGGAATGTTTCACTAGCCATCTCCTCCTTCGTCCTTGATTTCTGCAGACTTGACAGGATTCAAGTGAGGATTTCAAGTCGTTTGTTATCAGTTTAATGCATTATTTTCTAATTTATTATTCGACTTTTGCATTTTCGAAAACGTACTCAGGATACGTTGAGCAAATACAGTTGACAGAATGGCATTACAGAAATTAGATCAAACGGTAGAGGATAATGCATGATGAAAGGAATTCTTGAGAATAATCATGATTTTCGCATAGTAAGGAATAACTTTCAATGCATAAATATATATCTAGTCACATTTCTGTCAAGGACTTGAGAAAAAGGACGAACTTCTTTCTGATTAAAGGACGGTAATTATGTTCATGTTGCCGCATTTGTGACATTTTAGTGTAATTACGCTGAGGCAGTAAATTAACCAATTATCTTGAAGGAAAACGCAAAAGAGAGAAGATAATTAAGGATAAATTATTTTGTGAAAAAGGTTGCACCACAAAATATCCTTAGATCCTTGAAATAAATTGTTTCCGTCCCTCAACTAAAATCAAAATACGACAATTTTTAGCTTGGTTATACAAATCCTTGATATTTGGTGATTTATTCACGATAGCAACAAGATCAAATTTTTCATTCCATGGAAAATATTAAATAGACGCTGATATAGAAACACCGAAAACTTACCATAATATCAGACAAGCAAATATTTCGTTTGAGGGATATCGTGCTGCATGGATCTTACCACTTCTTCAGTACTTAGTTTCAAATTCATTTGCAAAATCTCGTATCTTATCATTTAAAATTACTACCATTTGGAATTTAGAAACAATTTTTCAACTATTTTTTTGCATGACTTACCATAGAACTTTTAAAATGTCATGAGTTTCCATATTCACAGGACGACCACAGCCACAAGTTCGATGGTTGGTCAATGGAATGTTGGTCGACAATCAATACGAGCACAATTCTGGAGATGTGATCGAGAATCGTCTTCTATGGCCATCGGTGCAGAGAACAGATTTGTATTCGGTTTTCACATGCCAAGCAGATAACACAAAGTTAGTTAAACCAAAGGAGAAAAGTTTCATCCTTGATATGCACTGTAAGTTGTATGTATTACCTATCTATATATGATAGCACTTGGCTTAAGGCTGCACATTTTCGTATGCAGAAACATGTTTGAATATGTATATCCCCTTACTTGTTACCACATTTTCCTTTGCGTCACAACGAATCACAATTTCACTATCAAATGTTACAGTAAAACCACTTACGGTGAAAATAATAAGTCCACCAGCGTCAATGGTTGCCGAGAGACGATATGAGGTTGTTTGTGAAAGTACAGGATCAAGACCTAATGCTATAATAACTTGGTACAAAGGAAAGCGACAGCTTAGAAGAACTAAGGTATTTATAACATACGTATAGTGTGTCAAAAGGAGATTTCCTTTAAAAGCGAATACTTTTAATACCTTCTTCTTATCAAATTGTCAACATATTATCTTTTTTCTGTTTGGAAAAACAGGACGATATCCTCAACAACACAACACGGTCAGAACTGAGTTTTGTCCCGTCGACAGACGATGATGGGAAATCCATAACTTGCAGGTCAGAGAATCCAAATGTAAATGGACTATTCCTAGAAACATCATGGAAGTTAAATGTTGTATGTAAGTACAAATTTTGTATAGTAAGAAACCCAAAACATTTGCGACAATTTCTTAAAAAATTCAAACAACTAATAGATAGATAAAAAAGTCACACTCTTTTTGTCTTATTACTGTCCACTTACACTATTCCGTGATTAACAAATCTCCAGATCTTTGGAACTTGCTTAATTTGATGCTCGATTAAGCAGAACTCCTTCCTTGCAACCACGGCATAGCCACGAAAGATCGAAGTTGTTCATAGTTTCCACTGGGATATAAATATAAGACGGCTCAAATGCTAGTAGTAGGTATAGAAAACAAAGTCTGAGAAAGTTTTCTTCTTCAAGAAATAAACTCGTATCAAGTACTACTACAACTATAACAAGTCAATGCTGTAGTTCAGTTAGCTAACAAACTTTTTAATCTTCTTCAAAAACACAAATTCAACACTCGTGCGAAGCTTACAACAAGAATGTCAAAAACAAAAGCTCAAGAATAATAGCATATCTGATTGCCAAATCGTACAAAGGATATAATGATACTAAAAAGTCAAAATGTGCAAAGTTCAAGCAAGTTTTGGAGAACTTTTTCCAAAATGAACAACATTAAGGCTAAGAGCTTCGAATGAAATGCATCTCTTATTGTGATCTCAAGATAAACTTTTGAGTTAGAAACAAATTTTCAAAACTTTCTACATTCTACCATCTCCCATGTACGATGACTATCCACATTAGACATTAGATTTTTCAGTAAGACATCCTTTCAACTATCTTAGAAATATCTTGCCAAAGATAAATATCCAGACGTGATCATCGCGTTTCTCTGCTCTTAAGGGTCAAAGTGGAATCCAAACATCTTAAGTTTACAGTTCGAAGTAGAACATGAAAAGTCAACCTTAACTTTAAGCTCTGATAGGTTTTCTCGTTAGGTTATATGGGATGCTATATGTGTCTTCTTAACAATATACATTCACCCTTTTGTGTCAGAATGAATTTCAACTCTCCTCTTAACAATAACCCACGACGATGTTACAGATAGAAGCCTTAGGTGGGGTCCAAGTTTGACTTTTCCCAGGTTAATTCCATTTCCAAACTAAAAATACTTTAGCATGGACTTAACAAAGATGTTAATCAAATCATTCGTATAAACCTACTAACCTCTGTCCTCTGTATAAACCTACACATGACTCTGTATAAACAAGTAAATTTTTCGAAGCACGAAAAAATCGTTTGGACGCATACATAAATCATCCTTATTAGTATCCCAGGTGTGAAATCATCCTGCTCATGCGACTGTCATAAAATTTACAGTCCCAAATTGTATCCTTCGTGATAAATTAGTTTCATATATGAATATTGCATTCATTTTTCCATTCGATTTGAAACGAACGAGTATCAAGAATATTGATAATGTCAAATATCTCATGTTTGAATTTTGTGAAAATTTATTTAGAAAAGTACACGATATTAGAGAATCAATCACGTTTGCAAACTCGTTTTGAACAGAACCTTATTTTCTCCTAACCCGAATTGTAGATGGGTAGATTCTTAGTCCAATCACGGACAAGTGAGATGTCCCTGATATAATTTCCATGTAATATTTTGCGGACTGTCTTCAGACAATTGTTTATTTCATCCTTTTTATTCAAATTCAGTAACGTGGAAAAGATATTTCCATTTAAATTACAGCAACTCTTACCCTTACTATGAATTCCGTTTTTTCATTTTCATCCAATTCTCTTAAAAAATGAAGCTCTAGTTGGAGTTTCTTTCAGGAAAATATTTTCCAGGTGAATTGACTCATGGAAAGTACCTAGCAAGCTAAAGAAAATTCTACACTTTTCCACGTGTATATTCCATTTCATTCTCTGCAAGGGGAAGGGACTATAAATCTTTTGACTTTTCAGCTACTAAATATATAAAACTTGAATGTCTTGTTATGAAGCGAATATTTCATATAGAAGTGGGTCAACTGAGAACCAGGACGGCAAAATACTCTTAATCAATACTGAAGGCTTTCGGCATGAAAAAGTAGCTAAGCTTCTTTGTTCTTGGATGAAATATGAATTACTCCGATTGAATGAATTGATTATTTATGCAAGGATGCTCGAATAAACAGAATTTTTAAAACGGTTGACCATTAAATTTGATTTTTGTTCGTCATTACAAATTATTTCATTGCAGTGCGATTTGATATGGATAATCAATGACCATTTTTCAATTTTCCAGTTAAAAATTTTTTACATTTTGGTAAAACGGAAATATTCAAAAGCATAACTGCCGATCATTGTCATCCATACAGAACTAAATTAAATGGTGTTCCCAAAGTCTTTAAACTGTATTAAAATTTTGTGAAAACGTGCTTAAAAGTTTGTCGAATTTACAACTTTCTTCACTGAATTTCATAAAACCTAGCTTGTGCTGTGATTTGATGAAATTGTAAAATATGCACCTGGAAGTTAAATATTTTAAAGTATTTTTATCTCATAAACTCCAACTCATTGTGAATTTTAAATTTCTGTGCATAAAATATTAAATTTGTATTCCTTAATAATTAAATTATTTTGAAAGTTCGTCATTTAAATTTTTTTCATAACATGCATAAATTTAAATGTGAACATCCGTTCAGATCTTTCTATTGGACGTAAGGAAGAACCAGCTGTAGGCAAAATTTACAAACTATTTGAAACAAAAATATGTTTATGTTGCATAGTTTACTGACTTAATATTTTGTTTATCTATTATTAGGAAATTATGATTGTTCCAAAATTTTAATAGACACAGATGTTAAAATAAATAAATCGAAATGTTGTTCTGAAATTTAAGCTTAAACCATTCAAAACTTTCAAACAAACCTTGAGACTTTCTATGACGTCTTTTCTTGAAGTCGTATGAAATCAAGTTACTTTATTTACACCATATTTAGTGTTAGCCGCAACAAAACAATTATCCTGACGGTATTCGTTTGTCATAGAAGACGTTACGATTTCTCATACAAAATAATTCATTATATCGTCCAGAAATGTATATATAATATTTGGGTTGTAAAGCCTTAATTTACTTTAAATTTAGAAAATTCTATTTTTTCATACCGCACATGTTTCACAAGGCAAGGAGACTTTGAAAGAAATAAAAAGGACGAAGCTTGACAAAAGTTTTATAAGATATCATTTATTCAGACGCAGATAGCAAAAACGGAATTTTTTGTATCTTCATGCATCCGATTAAGTGAACCTCTTCGTCTTCTATTCATTTCGTAAGGATTTATATGTTGCCGACTCGTTGTAACTTAACTTCCTTACTAATATTATCCTGCAATGTTTCTATTTCTTTGTCCTTAAATGTTCATGACAAATTAATTAATTTAATTTCCCTCACTAATGTCATGTTGGAGTTCTCCTTTCGCTAGGACCTTCATTTCAAAGACTGATAATAATTAATCATATATAATTTTGACATGACGTAGTCGCAGGACATGGCTTGGTGAATGTTTGGGGTTTTTGAAAATTTATATAATTTTGGTTTGGTTCAGACAATTGTTAATTAATTTATCATGTGAATATGATTAATTGAATTCATTTAATAGTTGTAAGGTTTTCGCAAACGGTTCGTTGTGTCAAGGAAATCTGCGTTTATTCAACTTAAATGACAATCATCCTTCAACATGGTTTTCTATTTTTAAACGTTATAGAAGGGCTATTTCTGCTACCTTTGTTTGAAATGTCAATTTGCTAATAATAATAAACTGATCGCTTACTGGAGGATTTCTAAAATTATACATTTTGTGTTTTTTCATATCCTTAAAATAGAACTATTCACAAATTAACACAGAAAGGTTATGGGTACTGGATTGTGTCAGTTAATGGACGTGTTTTATTTTAACATTTTGATGGTGTTGTAAAATTGAGTATAACCGCAACAACAGCATACGGTTATGGTTACGGATAAATGATAATTTGCCACAAAAACATTTCATCATAAATTGTTAACAATTTTATGTAGTTATTAGGAACGTTAACCCGATAGATGCAAACCATGCTATCAATTTATCCGATCACATTTTCAGAATAATTCACCAAGATCCTTTCAATGCTAATGTGTCGCAAAGTACGGATAAATTGACCAGCCTATCTACTTGTTTTCAAAATTCAAACACTAACCGTAATTTTCCATTACAGATCCTCCACTAGTTACATTGAGGCTGGGATCAACTTTAAGCCCAGATGATATTAAAGAGGGCGACGACGTTTACTTTGAATGCGACGTACAGTCAAATCCTCAATGGAGAAAGCTTCTTTGGCTGCACAATGTAAGTAAAATAAGATTTAAATGTTTTATCCATTTAACAATTCTGTGCGTTTTAATTGTGATCAAAGAGAAAACGACACCATAACTTATATAATAAGATAAACAACTCTTGAGTTGTACCGCGAAACTTTGCTTAAAACAAATTAATTAGCTGCGACTATTATGTATCCTGTTTATTTATAAAACTTATCTGCAACGCTACAAACACAAAAGAGCAGCCATTATCCAAATATTTGAATTTTATTTCCTTCCAAAAGGACAGTTTCCGGAAAATCATGAACAACACTTCCTTATTTTCCGCCGGAATCTTGCTTCCTTTGAATTTGCCTAATCCTTGCAATGCTGTCAAGAATTTTCTCACAAGGTCTGTTGATTATTCATATTTCCGCACCCACTAATATTATTAATGTTCATAATATGTACTGGAAGAGATTAAGAGGATAAAAAATAAGATAATTACAGCCAACCCCATGTAGCTGTGAATAATAAATTGAAATTATCCTGCCACTGGCAAAGGAAGGAACAAACAATTGAATACCGAACCAGAATCAGGACACGAGATTGAGTCTGGGCCAACGCACAGACTCGAAATTATTAACATTAAAACTTTACATAATCATTAACAGGTTGAAATAAAATTAATTTACTCTAAAGCACTGAAGATTCGTTCTTCGTCCTTCTGCATCCTTTATCAACATCTCTTTGAGCTAAAAATTTTTTCTTCGCCTTTTCTTTATCATTATCTGCTAAAGTTTTAGTCCAAGAGGATGTTCATTATAATAAAATATTTCAAAGAATAAATTCTCAATTAAGGACTCACATTAAAGGGACGCTTTCGTTTTCATTTTCGTTTGCGTTCTTTTCACAACTGTCAACTGCGGTTTAAAATTGCGCATTATTTATGAATTTTATTGAGGACAGATTTAAAAAACAGAATTATTCAAGTAATTGAGTGTAATAACTTGTGGGCACGCAACTTAATTAATTGAAATATGTTGATATGTTGACATGAGTGGAAAAAAGAAATTTTGATTTCAGTCTTCTTGAAATTTCAACAAATCACAAGTTACATAACTCATCTAAAGAGTAACATGTATTAAAGGCAACAGATTCGTTGAACAAAATAATGAAGTAATTGTATAACAGAGATTGTATGTCATTACCTTATCACGTTTTATTGTCATCGCTCCTTGTCTTCAACAGATTTTCAAATTCTGAAGATTCAAATACACATTTCCGAAAACAGGAATCTTAACAAAGTTTCCGTTTTCAATTACTACACGTGAGGACACGTGAAATCTGTGCATTCTCTTTTTTCACAGAACTATGAATCAACATAAGTCCATGTCCTTTGTAAAGGAATTGGCAACATATCAAGTTTCACGTTGAAATATTGGCTTTTGAGGGATAACAAGTACACTCAACATTCATGGCATGTAATAATCCACCTCCTTATATAAATCTCAAGATTTCTAGACTTCCAACCAAAATCTTATTAGTTTTAATGAAGATTCACACAAAATACTGTTCATTCCTCTGTCTTCCTTTGAAAAATGGCTTTTGAGATTGTAGAAAACTGAAAAACCTTAGCTCGTGCATTTATATTTCCTACCATAAGTAGGTACATGAATGTCCTTATCACATGTTGTAGTATGTGACAAAAATGAGGGTAGAAATGGTTCATTCCTTGTTCTTATCACTTGAACATAGTATTTCATGTAACAAAGCCATGGAGAGTCGTATTATTTAGGGAACATAAGTGTCATAAAAATGTACATATATTATACATGTTATTAAAAGTTATGAATTGTGATATCAAGGATGCAGTCATAGCATGTTAAAGTACGTGTTCATTGCAATCGCTTCCATCCTTTAATTTGACCTCACATCGTTTTCCTTATAGATAAGGATAAAATAAAAAGGGCATTTTTAATTGATCACATTCGTGAAGAACATAAAGCACCCAAATAGCCGTAAAATACAAAAATTACACACACTCGTATACATACATACATATATATAAACAAAATTTTCATGCACTGTTTGTTTGGTGGACATGTTGGCATCCTTTTTTGAGCTACAGACGATTCTGCTGGATGTGCTATTTTCTGTGCCATTTCCTGTTTGCTGGAATCCTGCTATACTTTTGTAGTACAAACTTTAGCACAAGCTAATCCAGCTGAGTCAGATAGAGGCTTTATTCATTCAGCCATACTGCCACACTACTATGCTGAAATTCTTCTGTCTCATGACATCGTTTTTAGGGAAAACAGAAAATAATCTAGAAAAATCTTCACAGATATATAAGTGACACGTACAAGAGCATATACAAAGGAGGCAAAAAGATTACATCCTAGAAGTATTCCTCTACCCGAACGACAACGTATAGGGAATGATATAAGCCAAGAATGGGATATTGTTTCCCTAAATCTGTTCGCTTCTAGCATTCCTAGCTGCTCTGGCTTTTCTACATTTATCACTTCGGCATAATTTTATGCCTTTGTGATATCCGAAACAAAAGAAAAATAATGTTTCTCTTGCGGTTGTGTTCCGTAAACGGCCGGGAACAGATAGAAAGGAATGCTTCATTTAGCTTTCATCCCTTAATTTTGCTGTATCTATATTTTTCAGTTTCTGGGAATTTTACGTTTGTCTTGTCCATCATACCACGACTTGGTTTCCAATTTGAATAGCAAATGTGGCACAAAACACAAAAAATAACATTTCACCAAGATACTTTAGCATAGTAAGTGGATTCTCGTATCTTTAGTACGTGCATGTGCCTCCTTTATCACATACAACCGGATAATATCACATACCTACGTAATTTTTGTATTCGTAGAACAAAGTCAGAGAGCAAAACTTGAATGTGAAACATAAAATCTTGACAGTTTAAAGTACAATATAATTTTGACAGAATTATCACGTATTATAAAATCCTGCAAATATATCCTACATTTGGTCTTCACTCGTCTTCGTGTAGTGTGTGCATGGTCCCAATTTAAAATGTTAAATTAGCTATTTGTCATGAGCGATTGGGCCTAGGATCCGAAGCAACTTCAGGCACAGTGGCATCTTGTGTTTGAAACATTATCATAAAATATATGAGATACGTGAGCGTTAGTATTCTTCTTTCAAACCAGTCAGCCTTCGTACATCTTTCCCACCAGAAGTGGTGTCAAACAGAAACTTTCGGTATTCCTTACTCTGCCTTACCCATAATGTTAAGAGAGAAAAAAACTTTTCATGCTAGAATAATGTTCGTTGCTTAGCAAACATTTGGCGAATAAATATGTATTTAAGAATATAGCAAAGATGTTGCCTTATAAAACAAGGTCCAGTTTCAAAGGAAAATTTCTGAAGTCAACACTGTTTCTGAATCTTTGTTTGCTACTTCACCTTACTTTAGAAATTTTAAGTTTTATATATGATCTCATTAGAGTAAATTACATTTAACGGGACGCTTATTTTCTCAGAACCTTCACGGTCGGCAAATTTCATGGAAAAAGGACAAGAAAATCACAAAAATCCTTAAAGGTCCATGTGATAAAATTGATGTCTTAGTAGGTAAACAAGACGTGAATATATTACATGCATGAAATTGTATTTGGCTCTAAGCTTAGGCTTGCAGGTTGTTATAGATACAAGAAATCATTTTGTTACATTTCTCAAGACAATTCCTCATTAGCTTTATTTTAAATAATTGCTTCATTAAATCATATTCTCAGATTTCAAGATTCAGCACTTCATTTCAGAATTATCCCGAAAGAGTTGACCTCCAGTAGGTCAAAAATAAGCCTTTATTCAGTTCAAACCTACACTGGTTTGTAGAAAAAGCTCGCAGTTCGTTGACACAAAAGGATTTAAATTGTGAAAAATGAAGCTCAATGCAGGATGCAAACATCCAAAATTTCATATAAATCCATATTCTTGCCAGCACAAAATTTCACGGACCAGTGAAGTCATTTAATGTGTCTATATGTCTGTCGATTTATTTCCGCTGAAAACAAAGATACTGGCAAAAGCTAATAAAGGCAAAATAATTTGAGATGGAAAAGTTCCGGTGTGAAGAATCTATGAATCATATAACCGGAACCTGCTGGATATGCTGATGCCTATGTTGGCTATATATGATGATCACTACGATTTTATATTATATTTCATATCCTCAGATGCACACTATAACCGACAGCATCAGCTTTATAGCTCACAGTTTCCACAGGGCCGAGCTCTTTTTGTTTTGCTTTTGGCAAAATAATTGCCTGGCAATTGTTCAGATATCCGTTCTATCTGTGTGTCTTCAGTTTTTGAGGATTATAAACCTCCTATATAACAGGACATGGAGCTGTTGGAGAAGGCTTGGAAAACAGCAAAACGCTCTGTATTGTCTCATCTTTTTTATATTTTTCAAAAAGTTTTCACGTTTTTGAATTGTATACATTTTGTGTACCTATCAAAACCCGGAAATCCCAGTGGCATGTCAGTTGAAAATGAAATATTTTCAACATAGCACAAAAACTCAATTCAAAGAAACACACAAAAAACATACAACAAGCCATCTGCCTGAAGAGCTTTAAATAAAAAAAAGGGGTTTATTAAATTGGCAAGGTTTATAAATTCCATTTAACGCCTCGGCTTAAGCCAGCTGGATTTGTGTTAAATGAAAACGAAAATAAAAAATTATTTCAAAGAGGGCTTGCTTTCACTTGAGTGTACTCAGTGAAGAAGATCCTTGAATCTGGACATCGTTGAAAATAAAATTTATTCCTTTGAAATCATCGTTCTCTCTCGTAAAAGCGAATTAATCTTTTCATGAAAATGCTTCGAATTTCTAAAGTTTCTTTTCATCTTCTTCGAATACAGTCGAATCTCTTGCCAATTCACAAAAATAATCGTAGAAATTGGCTGAATATTCCATATTTGAATACCAACATCTCAAATAGTTTCTATCAGACTTTAGGTTATTACAGAATATTTTTTTAATAAGTTCACATTTCATTTTCCAGGGTGTCCATCTTGAACACAACACATCTGCACGTGTGATACGGTCGAATCAAAGCTTAGTCCTTCAAAAAATCACTAAGTTGTATGCTGGAAACTATGCTTGCAGTGCTATAAATGACGAGGGTGAAACAGTCAGCAACCATTTGCCATTGAGGGTTAAATGTAAGTACAGTTTGAAACTTTAATCTTGTGAAAAAAAATGCAAAGTTTATAATTATCTCAAGAAGATCACTAGTTTAGGGGAAACTTTCACTGATATTCCAAGAATCTATTAAATTATGACTATTTGATTTCCTCCTTTTAAGTGATATTCAAGGTACAATACGAATATCAGAGCAATGTATAATAACTCAAAAATGTCACCACGTTGTGAACGTACCACATATAGTCTTAATGTAGCCTGTAAGATATTGCTCAGCTTTGAAATTCTAAACAAGAAATCAAGATTTCGAATTTCTAATTATTTTCAGTTGCTGCCACTTTTAGTAACATGTGTAATATTTTTTTAAATTTCACATTTGAAGAGACATTGAAAAAAGAACGCTGTCAGAAACATTTCCACTTTAATTAACGAAAATTTATTGATACCGACTCAAAATGTTCATATCGTCATCAAAAATATATTCAAAGTGTCCTTATGTCTTAGAAATATATGTAACCTTCCTTTCAAGGTAAATAAAAGATTCAACCTCTTTACAACCTACAATGCGTAAAATTGCTCCAGTTTACCTTGTATCCGTTGAAAAGGAAATTTATGATGTAACACCCATATATCAAATAATATACCATCATAACCGCAAGCCTTAACTCATTTTCAGTCTCCTACCATTGCCAGAAAAATTTAAAACTAACCTTTCCTCAATTACGATACCATCTAAAATTACTTAAAATTTCATTTTTGGCTTCGTTATAGCCTCATAAAATATGCCCTTTGCGTAGAAATACGAGTTAATATATATAACCGATTATAAATAAGTAATATAATGAAATACACACGACATATTAAAAGCATTCATAAATATTTAAAAGGGTGCTTCACTTTAAGTATATAAGAGTTTTCGTTAGAACGCAAAAAATGTTTGGCCTTTTCCTTGTTAGTGATGAAAATTCCTTTTGAAAAATCTTCTTTAAGTCGGTTAAATATTCCTCTTTATAAGTCACATAATTGAATGATATTTTTGAATGAATGCTCTGTTAAGGAATAGATATTCGAGAATGTTCTTTTTCACCCTAGACCATACCGGAAGTGGTTCAGATGCTATATCTCTTCAAAAAGAAATCTTTCACGAATGTACTATGTACTTTACCTTTATTAATATTTTTTTTAAATGTTATGAAGATATTGCACAATATGAATACACATTTACGAAAGGATAATGTCAGAAGGATAACTTATTTTTATTTCTTTCTCATAACCCAATGATTTTTGGGATGGTTCCTTAAATAATAGGCACAGTTTTTATTCCTTAGACATTTTCCTTGCCAAAATTAAAATGATTCCCTTGGCAAGCTTTTTGCCAGGCATTTTACATTAAAACTGATCTCGTTAGTGTGAGTTCATTGAATTTTCTATTTCAATTTATATTATTAAAATTTATTTTATTACATCAAAACGTGTGAGTGTGCCTTTATGTCTACTAGCAATTCATTTTATTTGAAAATTTATATCAATTAAGCTGCAAATATTACAAGCAAATGACCTCTTTACCTTCACAGTTTATTCATTTTGTAAGGCAACACCTTATTACTCTAAATAAATCGCAATTCCACATATTCAAAGAATTTTCATTTCGGCAGAAATTTATGTAGGGACGCCTCTAGTGCATTAATTCATATATCACATAAATTTGACGCGTTATATTGAAAATATTCTGCACTTTATCTTCAAGAAAACCTTTTCAACTTAATCAAATATATCTTGTAAGAAATCAGGTGACAGCAAGAATTGTTTCTGGAAGCTCCCCAACGATTTCTTTTTACCTGAGTATGAATGTTACTGAGATGTAAGTTAATTTGCCTAACGTTTTAGGTACTGAGGATTGTCCTTGACATGTTTCAGAAAATGTTGACGCCCTTTCATGTTGTATTCAAATGTAAGTGGCATTTTGTAAAGCGTTTCAGGGACATTGGAAATCCACGTGGGTGCCTTGACGAAAGTCTCTTCATATAAATTAAGTCATGGATGAACACCTACAAAATCTTGTGTGCCCAAACAATGCGTGGGTAATAACAACTTGACATGAATGAGATATAAGAAAATGGATAAGATGCACTGGTATTATATAATTATGGTAAAACACTATCAGTGTACGAAATGGCTTAAGGCTGAATTCTGTTTAATTAGCGAGTATTTTTCTTGTTAATTTGAATTGAGTTTCAGTAGAAACTTAAAGGATATTACGTTATACACGAACGGTTAGAGTTTTGATACCATGTACAATATTTGATAGCACTTTTCATTTGCACTTTTGATTAGTGTAGCAGAAAATTACTTCGTAAAATAAATGATTCTAATGAGAAATTGGCTTATTAACTCTTTCCAGATAAATTGAAATGCCAAGTCCAATATCAAGAGCAAACGCATCTAGTTAGTCTATCTTCGTCCCCTTAGATTTTATTTCATTGTCGACTGAACAATTTAATTCACGAGAAAGCTAAAGTATATTATGAAAGCCAATTTGCAACAAAAGTAGCCCCTGAAAGCCATTGAAAATGATATTAAATTAGCACAATTTTCACAAAGACCTTTCCAAGTCCCAATTTTCGTTTTCTTTCCATTTTTATTTCCTTTCTTTCTTTTTCCTTGAGTTCTTTCTTTGGAACTGAATATACTAGACACCATTGGAATAGTCAAGCGCATCTTGAAGTTAGAGAAGTGTCTCTTCTTTAATTTCTTACTTTGAATTACTTGTACTTTTAAGATCTCGATAGTATACATCTGAAGACAGCTCGAACAAGGACACGTTGTAAGGACCCAAGGGATTTAAATTGGCGTAAATGGATTTTAAGGACACTGTGTACAATTTTTCATATTACTTAATAACAATTATATCGTTCATTTAACATTATTTTCTTTGAAGTCTTGAAATGATATGATTTTAACTTGCTTTAAAAGCTTTGTTGTATATGGCATCAGAAGGACATGAGTACAAAATTACATTTCGGCATAAATTTGATTGAGAACAGTGAGACAATGACACTTGTGGGTATCTTGTAACAATTTACCTTTATGGGATAATGAAATTTTGAGGTTATGTTCATATGTGAAGGGAATTTGCTTTCTTCATATATAATTGAACTTTGACTGTGTTTTAAATTGTTGTATATTCTAAATAACATGAAATCTATGCCATAATTGAACTTTGAATTTCATCCAAAAACCACATCAAAACCAGAAAATGGAAGTTTTTCCATAGCAACTACGACAAAACAAGAAAACTTTTTAAAGTTTTTCTTTCAAAAACATTTCCCTATTTTAATGCTTATTTCGAGTTTCGCCATCTTCTTAACACCACGAGTTTCTTTTTACCTTAACTTTGGATGCACATTTCAGCCATTGCATTAGTGTAGGAGTTAAGGAATGCCTGGAAGCTATCAAATTTACATAAACTATAATTTTTCTATTATGAAGAGTAAAAGAACATCCTCGTCAAGTCAGTAGTACAGAGTGAAATAGCCTGGTAATCTTCTAGAGCCAATAATATGAATCGATCCTGAAAAAGGGACGAACAAAATATAACTCACACCTTCCATTACGACTGCTTTGATTTAATGCATTTCCGTTTCCTTCCTCTCAAGGAAGCTTCCTTCATCACAGATGAACTTCGCTTTTCACTTGAACCACTATTTTCCTTAGACAGCAACGCCTTAACTGTGTTCCACGTCGTTTGTTCTTACCAGATTTTCGCCAGAAAATAAATAAATAAAAATTCCTAGAAAAACCAACCCGAAAAAATTTCATCCCACAGACTGCGTGCCATTACGATTTGAACGTGAATCTATTCAAATCATACACAAGAATTGTTGGTATTCCAAGATCCTGGCAAGTTTCCTTGGAGATGTCCTAGCGTGAGCTGTTGTAGTGGGCGGAAAATAAAAAGTTCATTTTTGCTCCTTAAAAACAGTAGAAATGGTAAAGGATAAAAACAGGGCATGGAAGATCGTTGGAAAATTTTTATTCTTCAATAGAATTCCTTTGGATAGAACTTTTGCCCATAAATCTTCTGGGATTTTTGGTTTTCCCACCATTAACAGTCGTCCTTGATACGTGAAGTCAGTTCTGATTCGCAACAAAATTTATAACTTTTAATTTGAATAAAATATTTTGTTATTATCCGCGTTTGGTACTAAATTTAATGGTGTTGTAAACAGTAACACCACCAAATCTCATGTACATATCCCTACTGTTTTAAATAAAAGTTACTTGATTTTGATCCCCACACACTCTCACTAATACTGCAGTAGTAGGTACCCCACGACCCAAATTCAATTTTAAATGGATTAAAATCAGGATAACATGGATTAGGGTAAACTAAGTTGCTTAAAACTACAGAAATAATTTTGTTAGTATTGGATGGTGTCTTTCTGGGAAACTGGGAAGAAACATGTGGTATGAGTCGGGGCTATAGGGTAGGGTTTCTGAAAAAGGGATTCACAATTAAATAAGATATAAGCATGTTCTTGTACAAAGCTACGACCCAATATTAACTGTTTAACTCCGGCAGAAAGAATTTCATTCTGTTTATGTCAAGATTTTATTTCTGGTTGCCTTTTGACATGACCCAGTTTTATCATGTCATGATTTAACAGCTTTTTCATTCGAAGTGACAAAATTTTTTGACATTCTTCACCCGTCAACTCCACCCTGGGGTGCTTGAATTGACCTCCTACATAGATATGTTGGACAACTAAATTTATTTCAAAGAAACATATGTACCTTACAGCTTAAATCAGTTACCATTAGACAATTCGACAAAAGCCCGAGTTTACCCATTAAAAATAAATCCCTTATCAATTCTCATTAATCCGATTTGATTCTAGATTTTATTTAAAAGTGTTCACAACTTCAATGAAATTGTCGTTTTGAGTCTAAATTCACAAAAGCATTTTTAGGTCGTAAAAACAAAAACGCTAATTCCGTCAAATAATTTCAATGAAATGTAATAAAAAATTATTCTCTTATTATGGTCTTATTTATTAAATAATCCTGTAATGACTTTTATTCAAATCATTCAAAATGAAGGAATGAATAATTCCAGGACATCGTCTTTATTACGTGAAGTAATTCAACATTAAACAGGAACAAATTTATTCACGATTTGTGTTAATTAGATTTCATGATTTTTACTTGTTAAAATAACGAGCTATAACGTGTAACCTCATAAGAAACCACAGAAACATGGCTCTATAAGGATTTTCGAGAAGTTCGATAATTACAAATATTTACGGTTTTCATGAATTCTAATCCTTATAAATTTTGTAATATTCACAGACACACCGATATGCAAACATGCTGATCGTATAGTGTTAATTGGTGCTTCCAAAGATGAAACAGTCGAGGTGATGTGTGAAATTGAAGCAGATCCTCCACCAAGGTATGTTTCTTTATCAGTGTTTGTTTTAATCCATATCATTTCATATTCGAATGTTTGTAACTGGCTGCATTTATTGGTACAGCACTTTCAACAATTAATTACAAAATTATCCAACACCAAAAGGATGAAAGGACTCAACAATATCAGGTGTTTGGCAAGCATCCTTTGCTTTTCGTCCTTAACGTTGCAATTATAAGTCTAGCATTGGGTTTTAGTTTAACTTTATGTGTGTTGGTTTGTTTATTTTTGAGAGGAAGAGAATCCTTGCACCACAACATTGGAATAATTGTATGACACATTCTGCTTATACTTGCTGCATATCAGTTGTGTATCATAAAGTATTATATATACCAATGCAACCGATTTACAAGTAAATTTGCCAACGTTTAAATGGTTCATCTACAAACATACATGGCTATGGAAACATTTATTTACCTGTATGCATTTGGATGTACCTGCAGTATTGAACATTTCCACCATTTATTCCTGCCCTCATAATCCACTTCAAATTGGAAGTTATGTGATTTTAATGATAATTCCAATTTCAATGGTATTTGATACAATCTAGGATACACAATAGTTGAATCCTTTTTAAAGCTACGAATCGATTCGTGTATTCATGTGCATTAACTCAATCCCGAAGATTTTGATTGTAATTATTAGAAGGGCTCAACTTCACTCACAACTACATAATTTGGTTTTGCTTTGAGTCAAATTGACGTAATGATAATATTGTTTGATTGATGAATTTCCGTTAATGAGGGGTATAAAAATAACCTTAGGCTTGAAGTTAAAATGCTTATTAAAATCAGTTCATCATTTTTATGAACATTTTTCACTCTTCAGATATTGCGAATTTTGAGACTTTAATTCCGCCAAAAGAATGAAATGAGGTAATCTGCATGCTCATGATTTTAATTTTTGCTTCATCTCAAGATGAATTCAAAATTGGAGCAAGGCCAATACAACATTCGTATTGGTAAAATCTAGAACTTTAACAAGGAAAATCGAAAGTGGTATGTTTTGTGCTTGATAGAGCGTAAATTCCTTTTTCCTTTTATGGTAAATAAGGTAAAATTCAATGTCAGTATTTGAAATGCAAAAATGGCACAAGGTTTTTAAGATCATTAAAGAAATTAAAAGATAAATTAATTTCCCTGCTAACGTGTTTTCCAGGATGTTTCGGTGGAAGTTCAACAATTCTGGTGAAACTCTAGATGTTGGAAGTGAACGTTTCAGCATGAATGGTACTCGAAGTGTGCTGAGGTATACACCAGTTACAGATCAAGTGAGTGTTTGAAAGATATCAAATGCAAATTAATATTAAAAACCATCTCTTATCCCAGGACTATGGAACGTTGTCTTGTTGGGCAGTTAACGAAGTTGGAACACAACAGCAACCATGCATGTTTCAAGTGGTGTTGGCAGGTAAATATTTAAAAATGTCCTGTAAAATCCTGTTGTGGTTTACACGATTGATTTTGAATGAAATTGATTTATTTCAATCAACAGTAACAAGTAACGATCTGTTTTCTTATAACAATACAGGTTTACCAAGTGCCGTCACAAATTGTACCTTGTACAATCGAACAGAGCTTAGCGTAGACATTCAATGCATACCAGGATATGATGGTGGCTTACCACAAGTATTTGTACTAGAGATGTTCTCAACTAAAACTGGAAGCACCAGGTAAATATAACAAACAAGAAAGTTTGCAAGCGACACACCCGTACACAGTCATATTACATGAATAAACAATTTTATGCAGAGAAAACGTCCTTCGACTTTCAAGGAACCTTCCATACACAACCATCTAATGTATAGGTATATGAATTTATATTTGTGTATGGAAAGGAAGAACAAGGACGATGAATATGAAAATTCTGTTATCCTACTATGGATTTTCTCTTGTGGGCATTTTATTCTAGACATGCTCCAAACCATAAATTGGATCACGGAACTAAATTCGACAATCGTATATGCAACAAATCTGGAAGTGCTCTTCTATCTCTGCAGAGGATAAATTTGTACCTCCTGTAGTACATGAATACACATACATCTAGACAAATATTCAACTTTTCTACAAGATATTTGTGTACATTCCCTTGTTAAATATTTAATCCTTAGAGAACACTTTAGGATTTCTTCAATTTCCGGATGTATACTTGATGTACATAAGAGTTGATGTATATCATCATTCTTTCACCTATATAACGAACTATGAATTGCAAAATCAGTCAGTTCATGGGCTTCCCTAATAATATATTCAAAATCTAGTTCCATTCTGCTGTTGCTCTGTGGCCAGACTTTCATGAGCATAAAACTGGCCGTAAATCATCGACAGAACTTATGTGGCTACGGGCATAGAATGAAAACACAATACAAGGATCCAGGCTTTTATCTTAGTGAACTTGGATTAAGAAAAGAAATTTCTTCCCCTTTATTCCTTGCGGATAAGTGTAAAATTTGAAATTATATATTATGGTCCAAATTATAACTCAATTTTCGTAATGGTCAATTTAGTCATATCTTATCGAAAATTGATGCCATTTAAATAGCATTTTCCTGTTCCTGCACACAATCACAACAAACATTATATTCTGTGCTCACACTCTCAAAGTACAGGAAAATTAAATTTCAAAATGGATGATAAGAAAAATCATTTTCCATTTCTCAATATTATTTTCTGATGTCCTGATTTTCTGCTTTGAATACCAGCTAAATTCTATGTCACACACAATCACAGAAGCGGCAGAAGTCCAACGTCAATGTTGATCGTTGTAGTTCTATCACGGATCAACAAGGATGAAAAAACGAATGAGTTCCGATTATCTTAACGGATTTTCGATTCTATTTTTGTCAATGAATTTTTATTTTATTGACAGAGAATTTATTTACCCCAAAAGTGGAAGTGTCCAGGGAGGACCACGTCCTTCGTCCTTCGGTCATATCCTTTCAAAAAGGAAATAACCCTTAGTTCGTAGTATATTCTGTTGTTGCTATTTCTTTTAACCATTTGCTCAACTGGATATTTATGCTGCACCCATTCATACACAAATACAAATTCATTTCGTATAACCGAAAAGATACCCGTATATCCTGAAATCATGTTCATCCAGCACAAAATCCCATCCGAACAAAATATGCGACACAGAAAAATGTTGCCCTGTTACAGTAGGACTACAAATGTTTCGATGTTCAATTGAAAGCATTGTCCTTTTTTAATAGGGGTGAGCTTATCAGTATTTGACTCGCTAAAAAGGGCCAAAGATTGGACTTAAAGGACAAAAATACTTTTTTTCCTTACTCCTTGCTATTTTATCCTACGGGTTTTGGTACCAGGACATGGTGTCATTTTGGGATTCATGGGAAAAATATCATAAATTTGTATTCGTTATGATCAGACCATTTATTCGATTTGGTTTGATTTAAATGAAATTAGAAAAAAAAGAATATGAACAAATTTTAGCAATTTCACGGAAATCGAAGATTTGTGGTTCTTCAAATTTGGAAATTTATTTTTATATCCACAGGATATGATTGAGATTGACAGACGGTTTAGATAACCAAAGATGGGTAATCCGATTTGGTTTTATGTGACGTGCTTGTGTTATTCAGAGAACACTCTTATATGTATCATTTGACTACCACGTTGGTATAACATTTGTGACTCAACATTACATTCACACATAAAATTAATTCATTTAGCTAGAAATTTAGTGATAAACGTATCATTGAATTTATAAATGATACGAAATGAAAATGGACATTTGGGAAAGGTTTATGGCTTGCGCATTTGTAGGTCCGCTCCCTTTTTGATGAGGATTTAATAGGCCCTGTCTTGAGGGATACTTTCCTGAAAGTCGTAGTGAAATGATGAAAGGATTAAAAGTCAAGGCAATAAATATCTTCTGAGAATTTTTTGATTCACAAAAAACATACACATATATACATAAAATCCTGCAAAATGGAATCCCTTTGTTGTTAAGGATTTCTTCTTAGACCTGAAACTTTCAAATTTCGCGATTTCTTTTTCTATGTAAATATTAAAATTTT
Source organism: Chrysops caecutiens (assembly GCA_963971475.1). Classification (NCBI taxonomy): domain Eukaryota; kingdom Metazoa; phylum Arthropoda; class Insecta; order Diptera; family Tabanidae; genus Chrysops; species Chrysops caecutiens. Next base: position 52,071,416 of record OZ020569.1, read on the forward strand.
AAGATATTGCGATTAACATAAAGCAAATAAAATATGAGTATCCTTGCAAGTTTAATAAAATTTATGAATTCTATCAAAATCTGTGACATCGAACACTTCAAACCTTTCACAATTTTTAAGTAAACTGAAATTTCGAATAGCACGTCAAATACAAGACGTAGTTCTACCATCAATTGAACGCGCTTATAATCCTTTGCCCTCGAAGGACATCGTTTCAGGACAATTGATGGCAATTACTTACAAAATGCGTATTAAACAAATTTTGAAAGGTCGTCAAAGTTGTTGACTTGACAGCTCTCATTAACTAAACATCATTTTCAGCGTTTATTTTCAAATTTACGTAAATATAATTATATAAATATATTTGTGTATAAGCTATCCTTTGAGTAAATAAGGATATTCAAGTTTTTGCGTTGCGTTTTGTCAGCATTATCGTTTGAGGAACGTCTTACGCCGGATTACGAAAAGGATGTTTTACAAATTACACAAATACATACACAAATAACACTTCATTACAAATTGACATTCTTGTTCTGTAGTAGTACTTATTTAAGAAACTGTAGAAAGCTTGGTATTATATGTTCAAATTGTTTCCTTTAATCCACTGAGCCAACATAACAAATCCAGAGGAGCCACAGTTCCTGTTAGAAAATTTGGATGCATTAACTACAATGATGAGAACCGAAAATAATTCTCTAAAGGTTCGAATCTATGCCATCAATCAAAAAGGACGAAGTGCTGCGTTTTTACTCCAGGATTTTGTAATCGGCTTTCCTTCACAAAGGACTGGTGAGTTATTGATTTGAAAATTAATTTTGTATAAGTGTTATTTATAGGCTAGTGAAATAAGACTTTTCAATCAGCATTAATTACTGATAACGATTTTAAACTTGATAATTTAATCCGATGAAAATGATAATTGATTCATGAACTAAAAAGGCAATTCGGTAATTCTATTATCAGCTTTAAATTCATTTTTCGTACAGCAAATGTATAATCAAACAGCGAAATAAAACCTTTCCTTCAAAAAGTCCACAACCTCGTCCTTCTGTTTTACAGAAGTCAAACTCGTGGACCTAATATAAACAATAAAGCTTTTGATGGTACGTATTCGTATGGGCATAGTTCCACAAGTGATAAATGTTTTTCACAGAAGAAAGGAACTTACGTCCTAAGACAGCATTTTTCGATTTCATTTTGAATATTATTACAATATATTATTGAAATATGATAACGATAAATATTTTTAAAGAAAAACAAGCATCCAAAAAAATAAAGAAAATGCCAGGATATTTTATAAAAAATTTATATGGCATAGAATCGAAACAAATATAAATTGCTACCATTAAGGGAAGGAAATGTCGAAGGAAGTCATAATAAATTGAAATCCATTTAAAATTTATCGAATTTCATTACAATTATTATCAAATTTTCCTTTTACCGTGCAATTTGTTAAACTTTTGTCAATTATTATTGATAGCGATGTGTTATTTCCGCAATATATTTTTTGTTACGTCCTTTTCTTGAGAATTTCAGATGTTGAGCCTTGAAGTGAATTTGTGTTTTTCTTTGTGTGTGCTTCTATACATTCAAAAATGAGTTTGTGTTAGAAAAATGTGAGGAGCACTAAGTTACATAATATATTGATTTTCAGCAGGTGAAGCATCAATGTCCCTATCTCCAGTTCTCGTGGGTACAGCATTGACAATTGTTGTTATTAGCCTAGCGATTGCTTTAAGGATATTTATAACGACATTCTTACAAAATTTACGAAGGAATCGACAACAGAGCGTTAAAGGACCAACCGATAGTGCCAGACTTCAAGTTGTTAAAAATGAATCAGGCAAGGTAAGTTGGATACGTAACAAATCACAGGAATATATACACCTTACTGTCGGTGATATTCCATGGAGTTGCTTTAAATTACCATTTACTATAGTACCTAAACGCTCCTTCTCCTTTATAAGGAGGATAACATAAGAATCGTTTCAAATATCTACTTTGTTATTTGATTATTTGTGATGGGTCACATATTCACACGTTGACTATACCAAAACATTAATTGGAATACCAGGACACATACAAGGAATACAAAAACATGTGATAAAATCAAAAAGCAATTTTCTCAATTTTACCATTCTATTGAGTCAATCGATAATCCTGGACAAAACCTCAGACATCGAGATTCTAAGAATTTATTTTATAGTATGGTAGACATTTTTTTTTTCATCAGTTCTATTTGGTTTATCTCCTGGACCGTACCAAGAACGCCCTATTTTCTAAAAAGGATCAACTTGTCTATGAAATTACATTGTTGTCCCTTTATATAATTCAGGATTTAACAGATTCAATGATTACACAAAATTGAGTTTTCCAAGGACTTTTACTGAGAACCAAGAAAATCTCGGGAATTTCTTTTTTCTCATAACGTTAACATACATGCGAGGATATTCGCATCAGCCTGGTTAATAAGATCATGGTTTTGGTGGTATTGAATATCATTCAATTTACATGTAAAATTCGAAAACATTGTTTACTTTAAGGACTTTTCTCTATAACATAAACATTTAGTATGTAAGTACTTGTTTCTCCATACAATACTCCACGGTTTATGAATTTTTATTACTTTTGTGGTAACATTCATCCGACTAACATTGGAACCATTTTAATATTCTGAGCTGTTTTGGAAATTCAAGTGTTTCATTTTAATATACTTTCATAATATGTTTGTGTAGAATATATATATCTATACATTCAATTTCTTGTATATTACATCAACAGAAAAGCAACAATGTTGAAAAACCCCGATGGCAACATGCAGACGCTAAGGGAAAGTCGTTATCGGAAGAGCTTGCAGTTGAAGATGAACGAGATCCAGACGTGATACCATCGTATTATGGTACGTTTTCGTAGTTTAGTTGTATCTTATATTATTGGATAAGTGTATTGACCTTTTGTATTATAACATTTACATTATGTAAAGTTTTACTTTGTAAACGTGTTCTCCATTCTATATTAGGTGGAAATGCAATGAGCATCAATTCTACAACGTCTAACCATCATTTTACTCCACCACCAGCTACTAAATGGTCGCCAAACTCAAATGTAAGTAGATGTAAATAGATATAGAAAGTTTTTAAATTTTTTTAACTTAACGTATCAATTTGTTGAACCGTATACCTATGTATATTTAGAAGTTTATCAAGGATAATTCTTTCCAATTTGTTTTGAACCATAAAAAATTCAATTGATATCCAATATATTGCCCACTGGAATAGGACGATTTCGATGTAATTTTTGGTCATGTTTAAGTCAAACAACTAATAGATCTCAAAATCATTAAAGTCAATAAGATAAAATATTTTCAAAAAGAACTCTTGAAGACGCTGAAAACATCCAAAACCTTTTTATATAATTTGATGAGATATATGTCTTTCAATGATTGAGATACGTACACATATCGCTCCGCGGTAGGGACAAATTAATATTTGAAGTGTTATAAATACCACAGTGATTGGATGACGTCCAATTAATTGAAATGAAGTAATAGAAAATTTAATTTCAATAATTACTTTCTGCGTAAATGTCATTTTAACTTTTGATGATAGATATCCAAGTCCTTCATAATAAATTAATTATGAACATGAGCATATTCCACCATGAGGTATATAGAAAGCTATTACTGTTCCTAATTTATCCACATTCAAGGATATGACGTTAACAGAACACGTTTATGATATCAATTGAATATGATTTGGTTCAATGTTATACCTTTATTAATTTGGTCGTATTGTTTCGTTTTTAATAAATATTCAAGCATAATACAATTTCATAATGAAAGACACTGTCGCAATGTACACAGAAATATACATTACAGAAGTAGGTACTATTGGTTATTACCAATACAATACAGTAATGTGCTGATTGTTACTCTTATATCCAATATCAGAACTCATATCTTTAGTGAAAACAATATTCTTAATTGATTAGTGGTATGTGAAATAGTATGATACGGTATGAGATAGTAATCAAGCCTTATTGATAGTACCTGTTATACACTAGCTATCAGTATATATCACCTGCAGTTTGGCATTTGCCTGTACCTTCATCAAAATAAACGAGTAATTTATCAAGTTGATTCAATCTCCGGTATTGATTTGGAAACCACATCAATTTACAAATTACATTTCAAAAATCAATATTCTGTACTATGATCAACCACAAAAACAAACAAGTGCCTTTCAACCTAAACATCAGGATTTTAATATCAGTGGAAAATTTTTTCTATATCACGCTCTCATAAAAGAGGAAAGTCTTAAGAAAGTACTGCATAAAACGTACTTAAAAATTCTCGAAAATGAGTCACGGAACTCCTCAAAAATGCGTGCATGACAACGCAACGTTTCACACAAAAAGTTTCAATAACATTTGCATAAATAAGGTCCTATTTTTAATAAATTACTCCTGACCTTATATCCATTAAATTAAAAAAATGTAACAAAGTGTTCCATTCGCCTAAGTGTTATGAAGAAAAATGACCGAAAAAATTCAAACAAACAAATTTCCCAAAAACCTCAGAAGAAAAAACCTTAAGAGAACCCTAAACGATGAAACGTAACCCAGTAAAATGAGTTGAGGTGAGAAAGAATTCAGTTAAAAATTTAGCCAATAAATCATCAGTTTTAGTAGCCTTTTGACAGAGTTATCGACGTTTGAAGCCTGCTGATTTCTATTCTATCAGACTATTCGTTATATGAAAGAACTCAGGGATATAAGGATGTTCCACGATGGAATTCAGTCGATATCCTTAATGCTTTAAGGCCTTTATAAATCCCAAAACACTTAGAAATCAGAAATAAATTGAATTTAGATTTGATCATTTTCATCAAATTCAGATGGGGTTCTTAGTGTTGTTTTTGCAGCTATAACATCTTAAGTTCCTCTGTTGTAGCTGTAATCGTCATTTCAAGGTGGAGCACGAGACGTTTACTTGAATCGAACACATTCGTTCGTTATAAGACGCTTATTCTAAATTGTATTTGATTTGACAGCTGTATCTCATCAACCCCTTAAGCTAAGGTTGTGGCCCATTCCTCGGATCTTCGGGTATTTGTCCTTTTATTTGAAAGTGGCGTTAGAAGAAAATGACACAAAATGCTAAGGGAATCATGAAAATCATCGTTGTAACTGGCAAAGAGGAAATACTGATAATACCACTTTGTATTGCTGTATATTTCCGTTGAACAGAATGCTATTTAAAACACAACATTTATCCTGTGTATTTTAAAAAGGATTTACTTTTATTGTTTGGATCCTTACAGTAAGCCAGAGTAAACAGGAAAACGAAATTTTGCTGTTGAGAGGTTTTGTTTCAACTATAAAATTTCTTTTCATATTAGGCCACTCTATCTAACAAGGTTTTCTACGTTTTAGGTTTTACGTTTTCGGTTTTGCTTTTCAGTAGTTGTTATCCACATGGATAGAATTAAACATCTTTCACCACCGTATTTTGTAATGCATAGATTTACGAAGAAACAGTGTGCTATAGCAATCACAATCATTCTTTCTTATGTAACATAAACTAGTCATTTAATTGCTAATACACAGAAGATTTGGGGATTTGCAGGAAATTCAGATATAAATCGCTCTGTTAAGAAATCATACACGACGTGCTTTCTGCAGAAAATATAATACGCGACGCAACGGCAACAATTTTTTGCTAACACCTCGATTGAATACTCCGCTGTGCGCTTCGATGTCGAGGTAGAAAGTAGAGGATTTTTTCATCGAGCGATATGATATTTTAAACGGGCTAGTGTGTAAATAGTATATTCACTCGTGAGATAAAATAGAGAACTCGTGAACTAAATCACTACTGCGTTCCTCGATATCGCAGAGCAAACTGGAATTTTCGACATGAGTGTGTGTGAAAAATTGTATACTTATCTGCGGGAGAGCAAATAGAGTGCGGTTCCATCCGTGTAAGTCATTGGATGGAAATGTTCTATTTTTCCCCCTTGGGGAATTATATCCTATCAAACTTTAACTTTTTTTAAACTCATTGAAGGTTTGATACTCATTTCACTAAATTAAATAGGTAACCCGAAGGCGTAAGAGATATATGACTTGATAGTAACCTCATTCTCATGTTCCATAAATAAATGAGACTTACAACAAATCACGCATACTATAATAAATTAAAATCACTTTCTGTAAAGGAGTCTTTTACATAGCGTTGCATAAAATCAAAATGCAGTATAAAGTTTATACAACATGTAATTAAGCACACTTTATGGTTAGAGAAAAGAGATTTTAGTTCTCAAATGAATTGTAAAGTCAATTGAGTAGATCTTGATGAAATGCAAACTGATTGCTGTTAGAAAGATACAACAACGTTATGAGAGCTGTATAAAATCTATTTTGATTTAATATTCAAAATGGAATGCTTGTAACATAGAACATGTAAATAAAACTAAATTGACCGTAGTTTCTTATACGGCTTTTCAACGCCTGAAAATCTCGGACATTCTATGGTTCGTAAGTTGAAATGGTCAAATTTAGTTGTCATATAATTTGAAGTGAAATTGTTTTGCGATTTATAATATCTTCTTAGAGTTCCCATTTTGTCAAACTGAAAATTTATACATATCTATCAAACATGTTGTGTAATATATACATATATAGATAAATGCTCCTGTCTAGAGAATCGAAATGAAATTACATTTAAATCATACAAAGGATGTCTGAGTATGTTTCTATGTATCTCTTATAAAATAAATGGATATTGTAATACTAGGATTTGTAATGCCCACATTAATTCTAATCTATGCGTATCCTTGAAATATTTTAAAATATGTTATCTAATATACATCGTGTAACACAACCATTCATAGGTTAAGGGTGTTCTATAGGTACATATCAGTATAACTCTCATACTAGTTTGATATTAAAATTTTATTTATAAATGCGACCTTTTAGGAAACAAGTAGGTACAAAAATGTCCTTCACACGTTGGATAAAGTTCTTCTTGATTCTACGAACTGAAAGACTTTCACAACATGCTGGTTATATATTGTTGTTATGGAAGGACATATAGAAGATAACAAGGGAAAATGCCTTGTCCTGAAACATTTACAAGCTCAATTCCATTGTCGTTGTTAAACAAAAATATCGGTTGAATTTTTAAAATTTTTTCGTGATAAAAGTTTCAGGAATTTTTTCTGATAAAATTGTTATGTTAAATGTGACAAATTGAAATTTTAGACGGGACTTTATTTAAAGCAAATTTTACTTAAGACAATCAATAAATTAAACATTTACATAAAGTAACATTTTTGTTACATAAACAATCACGTACTGTTTCTTTTCCAGATTATAATGAATGAAGCTTTGATGAGTTCAACAATGATGAACAATCTAGGAGTAAGCAGCTATAACCACATCAATGCCCGCACACACATAAGTGCCAACGACAGTGAACTGGGAATTGTGCCCGGGTGCACTCAGGGTTCAACTGGAATTGGTGTTGGAATAGAAGCAGTATCTAGAACAGGAGCTTCAAACTTTATTCACACAGCAACACTATCAGCAAAATCCTCATCTTCTCTAGTATCCCCAAATATAATACCAAACGCACTTACAACAGCATTAGGAGGTAGTGTCATAGACGGTGAAAATAACAACACAGCAAACACATTGCGGTCAATCCAATCAATGGATCTCCGCTCCCCGTATCAAGGTGGTAGTAATTTTATCAGTATGAGGGAACCTAGTATGATGGGTGACATAATTAACTCCTCAACAGACTTAGAAGATATTAATATAAATGCGATTAAGGACTGTTTAATGACACAACGCGTTCCTGAGAGCTGTGTTTGAAAATTTGAAATAATAAAAATCATTTGAGTGCTTCTTTGATTTTATATAAATTTATAATTTTGTAGAATAGATAAGACAATGAAGAATAAAATAAATATAATGTGAAACACTTATGTATATTAAAGAAATAATAATACAATAATGATAAATAATTATTTGATAAAATCGAAAAAACATTATTTGTATAACATAATATGTAAATCAATTTATATTAATTTTTTATTGACCGACATTAATATAATTTTAAAGAACAGTTTACGATACACTGATTATGGTAAGTAATTCACTTGATGAATAATAATTTGAACAAATAGGAAAAAATACATACACGAGAAGTGAAAATTTGAAATTTCATCTTAAAAAATAAATAGTTATTAAGTCAAAGTAAACATTATTAACAAATGTGTGCTTGTGTGTGGATGTTATAGTTATTAAATGAGAAAACTTTTTGAGAAAGAAATCATTTTCAAAGTGATTTAATTAGAAATTGAGTATGAAAAACGAAAAATTCTTCTGAAGAAATCACAAAAAAAGAAGTTGAAGTTGCGCTAACGTACTCGTATATAGTTAGTTCAACTATAAAAGTTAGATTAATTAATATTAGTGTAAGTACTAGTAAAATGAGGTGAAAATCTTTGAACAGAAAAACGGTTAATGATTTTAAACAAATTCCCTTGAATAATCACAGTCACTTATTTAATTCATTCAATACATTAATTTACTTAATCAAAATTTAATTTGAAATGACATGATCCTAATGCTTATAAAATATTTTTCAAAATTTCACCGTCCAATCATCCCCTACGTGGAAATTCATATCATCATTTTAGCAATTGTATTTCAATAGTTTGATGTAAAATTTTTGCATATCCAATAATATCACATATGAAATAAATTGAAACATTCATATCCAAATGAAAAAACAAAGATAGAATATTAAGTAAACCTAGTTCATAAAAACCTAATTAGGTAATATCAAAATGACCCTTTGCAACTTAGTTTGTTTGTATATTTATATAACGAAATTTCGTTTTGGGTAAAATCATATTATTAAGCAAATTCAAGTCTGAAAATATGTAAGAGTGTGTTTAACTAATTCTCAAAGAAATGTCACTTCAAAAGTTATTGGAGTCTTACATGTTTTGCAACAGTAAAACATTTTTCCAATTACCAAAACATCCGTAAAACTAAACAAACAATTTCATGACTTTAAAACAAATAAAACTTGTAATTATTAGAATGAAACATATATATATATATATATATATATAATATATATATACATAGTGAGAACGTGTTTTTAACGAATTATGAAAGTTTGAGATAATAAATCAAGTTAAGATGAGAAATAATCTTGAAAAACTTTAAGATGGAATAAGCAGTGGTAGTTTAAGGAAAGTCATATAACTAAATATACATCATTAATGTTTTTTTTTTCGAAGTATATAATTGTAAATAAAAATGATTGACTTACAAAATGTTCTGTTTTTATGTATCCTACAACGTTCCTTATATCAAAACCTCTTTACCATCAAAAATCATAAAAGAAACCAGATAAAACTTTGAGTTTGTGGAACCGAAATCCGGAATTTCTTGAAAGTGTTGGAAGTTTTCGGAGATTCACAACAGTGTTTAATTTAAACTTTTAATTATTATACATAATTAAATGTTACTCGCTGTCAACGGCCACAGAATCTGTGTGCTAGTGCTCTGCCAAATACAGTAATACCTCGACTTACACTAACTCGCCTTTTGTTTGAGTGTCACACGACTCTCGATTATCGATTATATATATATACCTATTGCCTCCACTACACCTGTACAATTGTTCAGTTTTATCGACGCATAGCTACACTTTATTTTGTCTTATATATTTCCTTCTTATCCACGGAGTGCATGTTTATTATTATATTTTTATAACCCGACTTAAGCGAATTCCATTTCTCGGTTATCGCTCCGGGTATTACTGCATATCAAAATTTGAAGCATAATATCTCAAGATTGTGGAAGATTGTCAATTTGTCAATTTCTACTAACTCCATAATTCCAAACTATTTCAGATCTATGCATTTATAAAATAACTAACGTAAAGAAGGTCCGAGTTTTGTCTGTGGTTTGCGAAAATAAATTATTCACAAGATCACAACTCAAAAGCAACATTCTGTGCAAACAAGGATCCCACCCATAGACTGAGTCTTTTCTGTGATTAAAAGTATCCAAATGCGAAAGATTTATATAATTAAAGTTGTATTCAGTCGAAACTATTTACTGCATCCGAGTAACTCTGACTCTCCTCGGAAAGCCCTTTCCATGGATAGCTTCTGCTGGTGTTGGTAAACCAAAGTGGTTTCCAACAAGACTTAAATTTAATGGTTGCAGTTTCCTTAAAGATTAATTAAATGGAATATGATAACTTTTGCAATTAAACAAACGGTTTTGGATTAGAACTACCTTCAATCCTACATGACTTATGCATCAGGTGTATATGTGCTAGGTTTTGCATCATGTAAATCAAATTCGGCCAGTTTATGATTCAGGTTTTATATCCGGGAGAGTTTTAAGTACGATTTCTTGGAAGTGATGCCGAGTATCTTTTCATATTTCCCTGAACTTCATTTTGAATGCAGTTTTCTTCTCCTCAACTACAACAAATGAGGCATAGTCATTATCCTTAATTCCTTAATTCCTTAATTAAAAGTTTAAACAACACTCTTGTGAAGAAGTGTGGAGAACTATTTATTATTCAATAGCTCGAGCGTCACAGGACTTTAATCCTTACGAAAAGATATAAATAATAAAAATTAAACACATTCACATTATGGAAACTTTGTAAATATTTCCACATTGATATTTGTGAAGAAGGCTTGTCTAGTAATCGTTATTGAATATTTCCATATTTGCGTAATGTTTTCTCGAAAAACATAGAAACGACACTTTCCAATCACAAATGTTCGTGCTAAGAAGGGTATTTAGCATAAACAGCTACAAAAATTATAACAATCTGTGCGCTAAACATTTTATGAAAACAAATAAAAAGTAAAAGTTGAAGTAGAATAAGAAGTAAGATTTAAGATTCAGTATTCTATAGCCTAAGAAAAGCTTCAACAACACAAAAAATAACAACACAACAAACTTATCCCCGCATAATTTTATTATTCAAATTATCACTATGGACTGTATAATGTTTGTGTGATATTGAAATTTCCTTGGATATAAAATTTTGCGTTAAATACAAATAATATATAAGAATATCACACAAACAGGTATTTAGAATATGTTAATGTTTTCAAACATTACCATTAACTTTAGGAGGTGATTTTGTTGGATTCGTGGAATTGGTGAAATTATTCTTTTCGCAATTGTTGCTTTTGTTGTTATTTGCTTTAAATTAATCCACCACATTTTATTTAATGTGTGTATTTACGCCAACAAAATTTAAAACTTTTTCAAATGTTATGCGTTGATACCTTGAATGTTTGGTCTTTATTATGTGCGATTTGTATATATGTGTTGCTGTTCATTTAAATTGTTTCCGTACAACGATAAAAGGAAAAATTATGATTTTGCAGAAACTTCCCAAATATGTTTCCTGATAACAAATACAATGATAAGAACACGTTTCAAGATAAAGATGAGAAATATGAACAAAATTTTTGTTTATGAGTTAAATGTATAAACACCAGTTACTGTTAAAACTATTGAGCCAATTTTGAATGTTTAAGAAACAGGCAGCTAAGAATCTGAAACCAAATACAGGATACCTAGTACGTTCAAGAAATTTTCGTTCTTTGAAATTTATTCATGAATTATAGTGGTATGGGGCACAAGCCCATAACTTGAATATTGGAAAATTCCCCCTTGGCGAGTTGTTTTCTTCTGGATTTTCATATTTTACGAAGAACTGGAAATATGACAGAGAGTTCTACTATATTGTGCAAAATCTTACAAAGCCTCGCAAGCCCCCAGACCTCTGATTTACTTGCCTTCATTTGAAGGTATCATAAGCATGAAGAAAAACTGTTCATCTGTCAGTTTTAGCTGAGATGGATAAAAGGATTTATTAAATGCATTAATTATTTATTGTAAGACAGTTAAGTACTTTCTTCCATTACCCTTCTTCTTCGGAACGTCGGAATGGTTGGTTTCAAACTACCTCCACACCGAGAATGGCTTATGAAACATTAATTTGTATAGCATTTGCGTTTTTGGTATTCAAATTCAAAATATGTGGGTGTTCATGCTTACAGCGTTGTAAATGAAACCAGATCACTTTTATGGATCCATCTCACTTCTCGGTTACACCCGTTTTCTTGAGATGCAAATCGAAATAATTAATATCTGTTAAGGGTGAAAATGTTAGTGTTGGAAAGCGTAAGAATACAGGAAATCTTTGAGCACTTGAACGTGGGTAGATCGGAAGAAAGTTAAATTTATTTGTTCAAGTAAATCACAAGAAATCGCTCAGATTAGCCATCAATATTTGTATTATGCATTTCATGTCGAATCCTCAGTTAGTAATTTGAGAGAATGAATTTCATTTCAGTATGAATTTTAATGAAAGGTCTAAAATGATCTTACATGTATCTTTATGAAACCTGATTGAATTGCACCTATTCTCAAATCCATCAAATCTTAGTTCAAACATATAAAATATGGTTGATGAAATAATCATACTAAAATCTTACCAAATTTACGTTTTATACAATCGAGCATTGAATTGATGTTAGCTTTAACCATCAAATCTTAGTTCAAACATATAAAATATGGTTGATAAAATAATCATACTAAAATCTTACCAAATTTACGTTTTATACAATCGAGCATTGAATTGATGTTAGCTTTAACATAAGAAAGCAATATAGGGCAGTGGCAGTAGCAATACGATCACAAATGGATCCTGTCATTAGAAACTTTATAGCCTTTCAACCACTATGGCCACCGAAAACTATTCATCGTAATGATGGCTATAAAATATTTAAGTATAAATAATTTAAAGCTTTACGACTCCACCTAAACTGTTTTCATTAAGCTTCACGGAATAAATGAAAACTTCTCATATCAGGAAAAACCTTTATACTCATACACGTGAAAAACTCAATTTCGCGTTATTTTTTCGTCTTTTTACGATCAACAAAAATTTTAGTATCTTCAAACAATACTTTGATTGAAACCTACGTTGAAACTAAAACTTTAACCAACATAAAAACTGTTGCAATGGGGTTTTCTGAAAAACTTTGTAATTTTTAAAATGACGTCAAGAAACATTACGTCACTGTAAGAATGTGCCAGAGTTTCATTCTTACCTACGAAAAAGTGAGTGAAAAACGTGTCCAAGCAGCTTTCTTACTATACCAGCATTATTTTGGTCACTGCTATCGAGTGGAAATCCGAAATCCCAAAAGAACAAACCGGACTTGCAGTCGTGAAATATTAAAAGTCGACACCCACGGAAAACGCTTACCAACTTCAGTTGACATGTAAAATTCACAGTTTAACTGAATACCAGGAATGTCAGTTGCAGTCGGAAATTGACTGCATACTCTAGAAATTCAAAGACCCAAGTTTACTGGAAAATAGAAATTTAGTTTTTTTCATTTATTTTTTTTTATCAAAACTATGATACCTAGAAGAGAGATACACATTTACCACTATTTGGGAAAGTATATTCCTTCGAATGAGGTATGTACCATCATCATTGGAAAAAAAAATGTTTTTGCCCTAAAAAAATCATGGACCCATGGGCGAAATTTTTATGAAAAAATTTATTTTCTTCGTATCTTAATATGTTTAAGGATGGAAATTCGGAAACAAACCTGAACTTGAGATGGTAGCTGGTACCTGGTTGACTGGAATGTTGTCTTTAATCTTGTGGAACACACGGTTAACTTTTATTGTCAAGTTAATAGTGATGAGAAACCTTTGTTGTAGCTCTTAACAACATTGACATACACGGTATGTCCACAGAACACAATTGGCCAAAAAGTACAAGGTACTGTCTCACAATGACATACACAGTATGTCCCCAAAAGTTCACCAATGTAAAGCACACGGTGCCTCCACACGTAAACATACAAAGTATGTCCCAATCCTCTTTAAATGGAAGGCACACGGTGCCTTCGCACGAAAACATACAAGGTATGTCACCACAAGTTAACCAAATTTGGAAAGCACACGGTGCTTTCGCACGAAAATTGACACTCACGGAGTGTCCAACAGAAATTCACCAATTTTGGAAAGCACACGGTGCTTTCGCACGAAAATTGACACTCACGGAGTGTCCAACAGAAATTCACCAATTTTGGAAAGCACACGGTGCTTTCGCACGAAAATTGACACTCACGGAGTGTCCAACAGAAATTCACCAATTTTGGAAAGCACACGGTGCTTTCGCACGAAAATTGACACTCACGGAGTGTCCCTAGGCCTTGTTCAAAGGTCCACAACTGTCAATATACGAAGATCACGTTTACGTTAACTTTGGAAATTACGATTCGTTAGAAATTGTTCTCAATTAATATTGGTTTTAATTGTCACAAACTTTTAAGTTTAATCACACCACCGTACTGATTCGGCAGAACACAACGAACTTGCATGCACTAATTAGAGATTCAAAACGAACTAAACTGGTCGGATTTTTAACACGGAAATTCCACGATATATTTAAACTTGGGATGTTCACAACGAACTGACGCTCTTTTCTGTTTGACGAACACACTGACCCTTTAGGAAATCTTAGACGAGTCTCCAAGGTCAGCCCAGCACACTAAGGGAACAAAGAACAGTAACAAGAAATCCCCAAAAGTGCAAAATCAGCCTAAATCGTTCGGCTGATAAGAAATTGGGTCACAAGATCGATCGACTCCCACGAATTTAAAAGTGAAGCAGAGTTCACAATATGCCATGATTAACATTGTCAACGTGAAGCAATGTTCACATGACATGATTTTATACATTTCCGCCCGCCTTCGATGACGCAGGCAACGAATTAATTAAAGGACTTGATTCGATGGGTAGTGGGCACAGTTTCGTTATAGGCCTTGTAATGTCATTTGAAGCGGTTTTGATAGTAGCAACTCGTACTAATCCATCTTTCCCAGGATGAACTTGCGTAAGATTTCTTCTTGACGCCAAAATCGTTCAAGTGTGCTCTGTAACTCTTTATCGATAACATAGTGGTAGGTATAAAAGCGATGAGAATGATTCTCAGGTGAAGATGGTCCTGAGATGATCCAACCCAGTGAAGTAAGTTGAGCTACTGGTGACTGGTTGGGTCCCTTAATTATTGATTCCTTGAGAATTTCACCGTATAAATCAGACCCGATTATTATGTCAATTGGTCCTGGTTTGTAGTAAAATGGATCTGCAAGTAATAATTCCTGCAAATATGGCCATTGCTTTGGATTCAAGGGTTCAGACGGAAGAATACCAGTTAGTTGAGGTAGGATTAGCGCTTGGAACGTTAACTCAACAGATGAAGAAAAATGTGGAATAAGATGAAGAGTGACGATTCCTCTTGATTTGCTGGTTTTATTATTTAGCATTTTTAATGAAATTGAGCCCGATTGCCGTGGAATCTGAAGTTGTTGGACTAAATTTTCTGTGACTAATGAAATCTCTGAACCTTGATCAAGTAGAACTCTGGCTTGCAGATTACTGCCATATTTATTTTTTACATGGACAATGGCAGTAGGTAAAAGGATGGATAGTCATGCAGTTGATGAAGACTGCGCATGGACAACACGACTTGATGAATCAGTTTGTGGTTTGTCGGTTGCCGTAGCAGATCCCAATGGTTTAGTGGGTCCGGCATTGTGAAGCGATGTATGGTGAGATTTAGCACATTTCAAGCATCTTTGTTGGGATCGACATTTCGAAATCAGGTGAGATTTTAAACAATTGTAGCAAAGTCGATGTTGCTTCACTACCAACCTTCGTTGAACAGTGGTCATCTGTTGATAACGTGCACAACGAGCTAGATAATGATCTTTACTGCAAAGGACACATTTCTCATTTTCATAGGCAACAGGTTTACTTGGATTTGGGCT
Source organism: Chrysops caecutiens (assembly GCA_963971475.1). Taxonomy (NCBI): domain Eukaryota; kingdom Metazoa; phylum Arthropoda; class Insecta; order Diptera; family Tabanidae; genus Chrysops; species Chrysops caecutiens. The sequence continues at coordinate 52,087,339 of OZ020569.1, forward strand.
AGAAAAATGAGCACGAACTGTGGATGGACGCGAGTGAACTGGAAATTTTCCTACTTGTGAATGTTCGTAGGCTTTCAATGTTTGAATTCGAGTTTCCAAAAAAGCTTGCAATTGAGACCAAGATGGTGAGTTCTTGGAGGAACCTAGCTCCTGTTCCCATGCTCGTACGGATTCTGAGTCTAAACGTTGAATAGTAAGAAAGACGAGCAGTGAATCCCAATGTTCCACTGGCTCCTTAAGCATTCTCAGCGTCCTGATTTCCTGGGTTAGCGTGTTATATAGTTTTTCAAGCTCGAATCCACATTCTTTAGTAATTTTTCTCGTTCCAAACAACAATGTGAGTGAAGAATGTACAAGAAGTCGTGGATTTTCGTGACGTAGCAATACTGCATCCCATGCAGGCTGAAAATTTTCGGCCACCAATTCAGTATTGGAAAGTATTTGCGCAGCAGATCCGGTAAGGCTACTCTTTAAATATTGAAGTTTAACTTCTGGTGGAATTGACTGGTCGTTAATGACCACTGATGAGAAAATGCCTTTGAAAGACAGCCATTTTGATAGCGTACCATCAAACTTTGGCAGCTCAAGGCGGGGCAAACGTGTACATCGAAAACTTGCCATCATGGACGTTGATGAGTGAGGTGGTGATGATGCTCTGCTGCTGCTTTTTCCAGCAAGTTTGTCAGAAAGAGCAGTTAATTTCATTACAGAATTTAAATACGTTTCCCGAGTATGTTTGAAAATGTGTTTTCGAAAGTAAGAACGTTTTTTAAGCGTTCTTTCATCAAAAGTGTTAAGCTTAGAAATTGCGAGGAGAATCGCTGAGTGTTTAGTATTGAATTTCTTCCACTCATCTCGAAGTTCTTCTAGCCATGACGCAATTCCACGATGTGAGAGTTGATCTTTATCAATACTTGAAAGTTTCGATTCGATCGAACTGATGAATTCATGATGAAGTTGTTGTTCATCAATCCGACGGTTGACGTGATTTGCCCTCATATTGAACTTTTAACGTAAATCAAACTTTGGACTCACCCGAATTCTGGCCAACCCAATATCCAGCTTACCCAATTCCGGTTCAATAATATCCGGCTCGAAGGACCAAATGTTTAAGGATGGAAATTCGGAAACAAACCTGAACTTGAGATGGTAGCTGGTACCTGGTTGACTGGAATGTTGTCTTTAATCTTGTGGAACACACGGTTAACTTTTATTGTCAAGTTAATAGTGATGAGAAACCTTTGTTGTAGCTCTTAACAACATTGACATACACGGTATGTCCACAGAACACAATTGGCCAAAAAGTACAAGGTACTGTCTCACAATGACATACACAGTATGTCCCCAAAAGTTCACCAATGTAAAGCACACGGTGCCTCCACACGTAAACATACAAAGTATGTCCCAATCCTCTTTAAATGGAAGGCACACGGTGCCTTCGCACGAAAACATACAAGGTATGTCACCACAAGTTAACCAAATTTGGAAAGCACACGGTGCTTTCGCACGAAAATTGACACTCACGGAGTGTCCAACAGAAATTCACCAATTTTGGAAAGCACACGGTGCTTTCGCACGAAAATTGACACTCACGGAGTGTCCAACAGAAATTCACCAATTTTGGAAAGCACACGGTGCTTTCGCACGAAAATTGACACTCACGGAGTGTCCAACAGAAATTCACCAATTTTGGAAAGCACACGGTGCTTTCGCACGAAAATTGACACTCACGGAGTGTCCCTAGGCCTTGTTCAAAGGTCCACAACTGTCAATATACGAAGATCACGTTTACGTTAACTTTGGAAATTACGATTCGTTAGAAATTGTTCTCAATTAATATTGGTTTTAATTGTCACAAACTTTTAAGTTTAATCACACCACCGTACTGATTCGGCAGAACACAACGAACTTGCATGCACTAATTAGAGATTCAAAACGAACTAAACTGGTCGGATTTTTAACACGGAAATTCCACGATATATTTAAACTTGGGATGTTCACAACGAACTGACGCTCTTTTCTGTTTGACGAACACACTGACCCTTTAGGAAATCTTAGACGAGTCTCCAAGGTCAGCCCAGCACACTAAGGGAACAAAGAACAGTAACAAGAAATCCCCAAAAGTGCAAAATCAGCCTAAATCGTTCGGCTGATAAGAAATTGGGTCACAAGATCGATCGACTCCCACGAATTTAAAAGTGAAGCAGAGTTCACAATATGCCATGATTAACATTGTCAACGTGAAGCAATGTTCACATGACATGATTTTATACATAATATTTTGTATCTCAAATAAAAGTTTGAAGCTAAAAGCACCATTATCAGAAAGTTTTGCAGAATATAACATATTTTACCCGAACATCTAGCATAAAGTTGATTTTTAATCTGGTCACACTGAAAAAAATTTCACACCACAAACGCATATCACACCCTCTCGCACATGCATTGCTCACGCTCTGATAAGAGCATGAGCAAAAGAAATTGTCGATTTCTCTCTTCGACAATTCTTTTTTGTACTTGCTCTTATCAATGCGTGGTCAATGCAACAACAAATGCACTGATATTATTTTTATTAATGACGGGTAAACTACCTGACCAATTAGAAGTAAAAGTATAGTCTGCACCTCTTCGATAAAATATCCTTTAAATTGTGCATTTTTATCAAAATCGGACATGTAGTTTGCCCGTAGTAGTTTGGAGTTGGATGCATCACTCCATATGTAAGAAAGTGACAAAAATCACTTTCACGTTCACGTTGGGATATGAACGTTCCTTAAACCGTTCGAATCCAGATAGCAAAAACAAATGAATAAAACGTTTTATGTCGTCATGTAAAATCCAACTGGAGATGTTTTATTACAACGTTGTAAAAAGAAGTTTAAAGTGGCTAGAAAATTGAATTAGGGAAACAATAAAATAACAATTTAGAACTGAAAAAGTTAAGCACAGCGTGAACGACAGAAGAAACGAAGCAACAACAAAATAAAACATTTGCAAATTGAAAATTTAATAAAAATATGGTTCTTGTTTTAATCCAGTAATTGATTTAACATTACCATTAAATTATGTAACTGAATAAAAAACTTGAGAAAAGCTAATAAGAGTCAACAAAGACACAGCATTGTGGAACAGCTATAAAAACAACATTAAGAAATGTAAATGCTTTCACATGTTGTGTAGCAAAAAAATGTATAACAAATGGGAAGGAAGCAAAAATGCTCTGGAAAAAGTTTTTTAATGCAGTGAAAATTTTACGGCAAAACTTCGAATTTTCCATGAAAATAATGCAATGATATAAATGTGGTATGAGATATACGAGTAACAAGAAGTTTATCCCATTCACCTAATTTTCAGTACTTGAAGACGTAGGCGACAGTTACGGTAAGAAATGACGCCTACATAAACGTGTAGAGAAAATGAATCGAAGATCGGTGGATTTATATAGTTACTCCTTAACACATTACAGATCCTAAGAATTATATTCTTTAAAACAAAACCACGTTTGGACAGCGTTATAATTTTTTCACTTATTTTTTAGTGGACTATTCTAAATATTTCACTCACCAACTCCATAACCTCCAGCAATGTGTTTCGTCGTTGGAAAATTTGTTTTAGCTTTAATTCAAAAATTTGTGTTACAAAAGCGTTGAAGCCACATTTAACGAAACAATGCTCAAATTTATTAGATGTTTTATTATCTTAACATAAATTGCAATTTCGTGCTTGGAATTTTGCAGAATATTTTAGTTACATGAAAACAAGGATTCATGGTAGCAATGTACCAATGTTCCTGCCTGACTTAAAATATAAAATCGTTGTCCAATTAAAAGTCGCGTACGAAATATTTTAATCTGTTTCAGTTGGAAAATAAATACAAAAATAAAATTTGATGTATTGGTTGGTGCTCGTGTAATACAAAATATTCGAGGACATGATGTACGTATAGACTTTTTTAAACATTATAAAATTTAGTTGCACATTCGTTTGAGAGGGAAGCAAGGACGAACAATACAAGCCTCTGGAAACCTAATTCACTACACTTACAACAGCACTTACAATCACTGGATATACCAGTATTTATTTATTTTTCCTTCAGAGCTTTATGTATTATTTTGAACATTCCTTAGGGTAGAAAAGTTTTAATGAATTTTTCGTGCTCTGGTTATCTGGTTCCTTTCAAATAGAATTTTTATGAAAGATTTGCTCGTTTCTCGTTTTATTTTAAGCACGAAATCTCGTTTATTCGAATATTTTCTGTGGACGTGAATTCACTTTTGTAAAATATTGTTTATGTTAACTTTTACTTTCGAACATGCAATTATTACGTACAGTCTGATTAAATATTAATTTTGTTACAATATTTAATTGTTGAATTTCATTGTAACGTTTCTTATTGTCTGCTGTGCAGTATGTCTCATAATTTTAAAATTAAATAAATATAATTTTGCATTTTCCAATTATCTCAAAAAGATTTATCAAGTGATGCGTGCTTTATTCGACATGTACTTATACACCAGAAACCGTTGCCATTTGCCATTTAATATTTAAGTGATTTCCAAACTTAGATTATAGAGAACAGGATATGACACCTTATCTAAAATCCGCATACATACACGGGCACAGCGACATCAGCGTATCAGTAGTAGTATTTCTGCAGGTATTAGGTATTTCTGCAGATGAAGTATTAGTATTAATGAATTAGGTATTTCTGCAGATGAAGTACACATAAAAGATTCTAGGCATTTAAATTATGTGCATTTGAATGCATTGAACACTGAAACCAAAATGCCAGTAAATTGTTATTGGTTAGTGTTTATGATGCATTTGTTGAGGCATTTATTCAGAACTGCTTTGAACCCCGGAGTACAAATAATAAATGAATTCATGTATTATTTTATCTACACTATACAAAATTTAATTTTTGTATATATTCTACTATGCAAACTCCATTCAATGATATTGTATAAAATTGCAACTGCACAAAACATTAAAAATAAGTGTCCAGAGTCATGAAAACTAATCGTTGATTTATTGAACAAAAGTTTACAGAAGTACTACACAGTGTCCAATCTAATTTAATTCGAATATTTAGAATTAATTAAATAAATGTTAAATTACATTATAACCATATTGTAATAGTACACAAGTGGATGTGGTACTTAAATCTAGACTTGAATAACATTTGATATTTAACAACTACAGCCCTCTCATTCCGTTGACAATGCCAACCCGGAATTTTGGTTTTACAATCCGTTTTGGTGGTATACAAAATTCGATTCAATTCTAAAAACCTTCTGCCATCTAAAAATCCCTCTACAAGTGCTTCCTCATGCCAAAAATCGTTGGCAATTAATTCAGCATTTTAGCAAATAACAATGTCATGCAAAGCGTCGCCAAATTTTTGTCAGCTTTACCAATACGTACGAATGAATGAATACATCCAGCAACATATTTGATATGCATATATGTATATGCTCGTTCAGTTAAACACGAAACGAGTTTAAAGGTTAATAGCTCAATCTACTTATATCTAATCGTGTTTAAGTGATTAATCGGATATCATGTACAACCGTTGTTGGGAAGGTATTGCGCCTATATTATCTCACGCATATGTTACGTTTCAACAAGGGAATTCAGCTTATTGCTGGATTATGCGAATGTAGAAGTTTTTATCGTATTTTTATACAATCTCTTCAAATAACGCTATACTTATGATAATTGATCACGGTAGAATTTAACTTTAATATAATTTAGTTGATTCTATGAATTATTAACTCGAATTGTTATCAACTGTTTCTCCGTATAATGTATTTCAGTTTATATCGAATATTTAATGAAGCAATTTTCTTGAAACCCTCGGGAACTCTTTCATTTTTCCTGGTAATATTGAACTAAACTTGACAACGAATAATGAGATATGACTCTGTTTTTGACGTCGTTATGAAAGATGAATTCCACTAAATCATCTCAAACATTATCTACTTTAGATAAGATGCAAGTACCTACATACGACAAAGGAATTCAAGTTGGTTTAATACATTTCCAGCCCATTATTCAGGAAACCATGAGGTTGAGAGTAAAACACATCTTTAGTTATTTGAAACTTTGCAGACGTTCATTATCTTATTAGTTGTATTTAGGTCTTGAGGTTTTCGGTGAAAAGAGTTGCAGACACAATATTATCCTATAAATGTTTGTGCAATAAAAAATTCAAATTCGAGTCGACAGACTCGGTTGAAATTTTGAAATTTTATTTTTATGAAGTAATTTTACACAAATATCTAACCCTGTTTGCAATATCGTTTATTGCTATGAATTTAAATGACAATACAGCAATCGTAATAACGATATATATTGTATATGTAGTGAATTTTTTGTTTGGATTGTTACTGCTATAAAATAACAGTGAAACAAAGTATTGTTGTATAGATTTTAGAGACATAGAAAACACTTGAATGTCCAAATGGTGCTGTATATAGAGAGACACATTCGGAATGTTAGATTACCAGAGAAAAAAATATACATTGAGATTTCCTTGGTGCTAAATCATGAAATACGTTACCACTCCGTAGGGCATATTGGTATAAAAATATTGTCATTTGAATTTTTGTATGATATGAATGTTTCTGGAGGTTTTCGTCCTGTGATAGACAGTATCAACATAAACTGAATACTGTCATAAAGTTTATCCCCATTGTAGTGTTCAGGGTCTCCCTTTGGATTTACTATATTTCAACATGGCCTTCAAATTTCCGAAAAACCGAATACCGAATTCGAAATGTGTCCCAAATACGTATATGTTACAGCCAATATAAGGAATATCGGAGATGACATGAATATTGGATCATAAAAATACCCTTTATCCGAACAGTGTGAAAAGAGAAAACTTCGTGTAGAGAACTATTATAGAATTGCTATAGAGGTCAGAGACATGTTTTTGGGAATTCATAGACACACAAAAACACCAAAAAATATGTATTTATTTTTATGTCAACTTTCATTTGTTCACTTTAACTGGTTTTCGTATGTTTACCGACATTTCATTTTTCACAATTCTGCCATTGACACATAAAGGATCAAAGGTCATATACTGTATTTTAAATGCAACTGGGCAAGTTATCCCATAAACAAAAATTCTGCTCGGCGAGTGGTTATGACATTTGACTTTAACCAAATCCGCCAAACGCACTGTGAAAAATTACGTTTAATTGTCGGTTTTACTAGTTTTCGTGGGGATTTTTTAACCGCGTTTTTTTTTTGTCATTTTCACCTTTCTACAATTGTGAAATCGTTTGTTGACACATTGTAACATGATGTGTTAATTGTTGTATAGGTTTGTGGATATTGATAGATTTTGCATAGAATTCTTATGTCGAATACTGGTGTGAAATAAGCCATATTTATCAAGAAGTTTAATGTAAAACATTATAGTAGTTCTTGTAAATGCAATTACAGCAAAAAGTGATATAATTATAAGAATTGAACGTCACTAAACATACCCTTGCACGTCTGGAAAATTTCTTGAAAAATATAAATTCTATATTTCTAGAAGATACATGGTAATTCATGTTTACACGACTTAAACCCACAGCCAGTTTTCCAACCAATATACAATATAATTCTACACGATAAAGAGGGTGTGCTGGGTATTCTGCAAAAAAATATATGCATAGTATACGCTCTGTGTGGAATACGAAGTCGTAAATAAATTTCTACGAGAAGTTGTTAAACAATTATCATTTGTAAAACAACATTCCCTGTTCCGACATATATCGAGGCATGAATCTAACATGTTAATTGCATGATTCTACAATCAGATAGGATTGGCTATTCCACCTGGGGAGAATAATATATGTACCGCGACTATAATGAATGATCGGAAGGAAAGCAAATAAACCTCTATCGTATTTGCCTTTCCCTGATTTCGTTTCAACAACTATTTCCCTCAGGCAACACAGTTATAAAACGCAAGGTAAAAAGGATATTCATTCCCGCAGTGCAAGGATATTCGCAAAATACACTTCTTTTTTGAATGCAAATTTCTAATCCTCCCTTAAACTCCTTGAAATTAACTTATTTTATTCAACCTTTCGTAGAACCTTTCGACCCCTCGACACAAAGGACTTTCTACGTGCAATTGTCCTGAAATCACATGAAGCAAAAAAGAAAATGTAAATAAGTGCTCGGACTGGGTGCCCGTGCTGGATATCAGGATCAGCATGAGTTCAGCTAACATTTTGCAAACAGTGCGTATTCATCACCATTGCTACATATTCAAACCATGCCACAGCAAGCTTGTGTCTTTCATATATAGTACACAGGTAAGGATATAAGAACATAATACATTTACTTTTATTACACAAGGGTTTTTGGCTTATCTGCCACGGAGCACACCGTTTTTAAATTCATTGCATCGCCAGATTAATCAAATTCAAATCCGCTTATCGTTGATTTTAGCTCGTTCGTCCGTTCACCACTTAAAGAATATCCTTTTATCCCAACACCACCATATTTTGGAGAAACAAAGAAAATATTTTAGACCAACCATAAATTTATCCTGACAAATCTCAGTTCAACAACAGAAATTTCGAGTCAAGGTAAATCAAGCATTTCCACCTCGCGATTTTAATTGCTTTTGTAAAAATATAATTTTATGACTGTTATGTTATGGCAAGGGATAAAGTCTTTCTGCGAGAACGTTAAATTAAGGAAAAATAATTCCACTTGTATGCTGAAGTTTATACAATGCTCCACATATGACAGCAAGAGGAGGTTCTGCAGTTATTATGAAATTTAAAAAACCCCCAACGCAACAAACTTTAAGTCAAACATATGTTTGAAAGTAAATTAAATTCCCCTCTAAGATCTCTACCGCAGCTAGCAAAAGAGCTGATGACCTTGAAATGGCTGAACTGATTTTGATAAAACATGTCTAAGAACCACCGCTAGAAAACTTACTTTCAAAAAGAAAACCGCATCCAAATCGATTCACCCGTTTAAGAGCTATGGTGCCACAGATAGACACGACTCTTTTTGCGTCGAAAGTTAAAAACAATCAATATCGAATATCAAAGTAACTTCAGTTATTAAGAATTTTCTAAGCACCAAAGCAAATTAAAGTTGTACTGAAAAATACAAATTAATGTTTCAAGGAAACACGTGAGACACCAAACCAAGGTTTAACAAAAACCCGAATATGTGTCCTTGTCATTGAAAGCATGCACATGCCAACCACAAATGCAATAAAAATATTGTTTAGGATAGGAAGAAAATTTAATACAAATTTATGAAGGGACTTAGCCAATTACCCTCCCCGATCAACATTGCTGTCTAAAAGTTGGGATACTTCACGAATCTTCGCTAACTCATAAATATTTCTTAAAACTTTTCCAAGCAAATATCCTTGGAACTTTTTTCTTACTCAACAATACACAATATACAATATACGAAAATAAGATATGAATATAAAATCAGAAAATTTGAATATTTAACAAGTATCTGATCTGAAGTTTCTGAAAACAAACATCTCAGAAGCACATTATATGATGCTTACAAATATTTAGCTTTATGAATGGCTGTATTCTTGTACAGAACAGTCGCGATGATATTGAACAAGTTTGCTTATTCGATAGCAGCTACCTACGAACAAAATAAACATTGAAAGGATATGTATGTAAACAAAATATATGTTTATATGGATGTGTATCTGAATGCAGAGCAGAACAATTCGGGCATTGGTACCCTTTAATTTATCCGTCCTGGAACTTTGACGCTTTAATTATCCGAGTCTGGTTTAGTATAGACTATGGAATTTACTAAATTGTCAAAATCGATAAGAGAGGTCAAAGTTTGAGGGTAACCATGAAAAAATCTGGTGGATACCAGTTTGAAAGTATGTGTGGTTTTATAGTCTCTCAAATATGCATTTCACCTGGTAAAGGTTCATTCAAATACATCAAAGTGTATTGATACTATACTACAAACTGATAAGGTAAGCCTCGTTTGCTTTACCTTTAAAAAGATTGAACAGGAGAGCGAAATGAAAAATTGAAAGCTGTCGTTTGTGCACAAATGCAGAATCAATCAACTAATTGATGGGCGGTAGTTCTTGTTTATTGGGACCGATTCATTGGGGAAGGGGATAAAAATTGGAAGTGTTTGAAATCGATTTTTTTCTTCCACTTTTAGTTTTTTAGTTTCTGATAACCACAACCATATGGGGGAGATGGAAGATTACAGCTTTGCACATTCATTTGAAAGGATGTTGTCCCTAATCGCTCAGACAAATTAAAGGGAAAAAATTGCATCCAACTTTTAGATAAATCCCAGGTCGCCTTAAAGTTTTTTCCAATCATGTGGGAGATATTATTTGTTAGTATTAATTGTGGATTTATTGTACAGACAGAAAAAAAGACACAAACAATAAAATTTACTTATGAAGTTCAACTGAATATGAGACGCAATTATCTTTAAACGTATAATACAAACTTATCATGCAATATCAGCTAAATTTACACATCAATAATGAAAAATTATCCATTAGGCAAATATTTTCGTATCGTTTGCAATCACGAAAAATGCAATAACGAAAGTTATAGAACTTTTTGAAACCTACTTCCGGTATATAGCGTTCCATGCCGATGCTATAAATTCCAATTAAGGTAGAATTTCAAAAATTACAGCTGCTTGCTTGCATTCCTAAATTTTACGTATACTGTAAATATCCTGAAAGTAACGAAGCATGTGGCTCTCACTATGACGTGTTACGTAAACTGTATAACATGATGTCTAACATGCAGTTGTCTACTAGAGGAGCGCAGTATAGCCATAAGTATCCTCTCACAACGGATTATGTTCGTACTCTAGTACCTTAGTACGTTAGAACGTTAGTACGTTCGTCGAAAGCTAAACATTGGTAGGTTGAGTTGAACCAATTTAGTTTCATGTTATATCATAACGTCTTATGAATGTGTAACTTTTCGTAATGTTACCCACCATCCACATCCACTCACATTGCAATTGAATCTACTTGAGAGTGGTGCAACAGCCAGCACTGCTGGTATTATCAAGGATACAAGCATGCAGTGAATAGCTTCAAATCATATAAACGTATAACTTTCTTTGCATTCCTTCGGGAACAGTTGTATGATTCAAGCGATGAAATCTGGGAAATATTCCAGACAGAAATATGTGAACTGAAATTTCATGGCGAATCAAATTGTTTGGAAAAAAAACCTACACGTAATGAGCAAGCATTTCCGGTAGTTCTTTTTTGATTCTTCCATACTCATATTTTCTACTTTCAATTATAATTACGTACCTACAGACATTTCTAATTTTCATTTCTGTCCATTGAAAGAAGCTGAAAGCCAGGTTTACTTGCACCATGTCTGTGATGCAATTCATTTCATCCTGCCGTTAACAACACGAAACAAATGTCTCTGGAGTTTTATATAACATCCGTGTTACAGCATTCCACACTTTTCAAAGTTATCAAATTAGCAGATGAATCTCTCCATTTTAAAATAAGGATACAGTGGTGTCTTCCCTGCATCTATATCTTAAGAGTTTTGTTGTAGACTGAAATGAACTAAAGATTTAAGTTTGCTACATACCTATATCATGATGAAAAAACTAAGAATATTGTCATAACAAAGATTATGAAGAAAAGCTATTTTATAGGACCACATAATGATAATAAACTCTTTCAGATTTGAATAGCTTACAATCAACTCCCTATTTTGTATTCAAAAGTTCTGTCATCTTTGATAAGTTTCCCTCTCAAGAACAACTCTAAAGCATCAAAGTATCCTCTTCATTAAGAATGTCTAATCTTTGAAAAGCTAATATCTTCCTCTTATGGTAATCTACTCATCACAATTGGAACATTCATCTTTCAAGTGCAACCATTTTCTTTCTAAGGACATGCAGAAAAAAGGAGGTCTACTCAATAAACTCGTTCGTCTCGTAGCTTTCAGGTATATTATACATGCATAAAAGGGTTGTTGCTTTCAAGCGGAAATAAAAATTCTTTGTTTAGATAAATCGCATCCTGTTGTATCCTTTTGTCACTTTGATTCTTCCTTTAGTACCTATTTATTTAACACATCTTATTGATATTAAATGTGGAATCTTTCAGAATATATCCGTCTTTGGAGCAAAATTTATCTAAGTCAAATATGCAGATTGCCGCATCGTCTTATATTTTTCAGGAGGTTCTTATGCGTCGACCCCAATATTATTGTTTGTGCGAAGAATGTTCTGAAACAGAAGGGCTTCCTGGCTAACTTTGGAGGGATAAGTCTTAACCTGCTCTCAATCTCATCAAAACTAGGCTAAAATTGTTCACACTTTATACTATGAAACACATTGATTCATTGTCCTATTCGTTTGGAAAAGCATTAATTCAGTGGCTTGTCTTTTATACACGCAAGAAAGATGTTGAAATTTTTTATTAAAAGCCCAGAAGCCAAAGGAACTTGTGCTTTCAGGAAGGTAAATTTCCGGGGAAAATGTCACCGCCAATTCGCATGAACAAATTTAATAAGCATAACAGTGCCGAAATGTTTAATTACAAGCGGCTTATCCTGTTAAAATACATGTCCATACATGTGTGAGTGGAGGGTATCAGAATTAAATTTCCAAAATTTTAATTTGCTTCCCCTATGTTTAATTGCGCTAGTAGAGGGTATCCTGCCTACGTGCCAATAATCTCTTGCATAGAAATCAAATTGATAACCTGGATATTCCTATGAAATCAAAATCGCTAGTACTATGAACTAAAATATATGCACGTATCTGTACGTGCGCTTGTTAAATCGTAAAGATTGACGCAAATCTCATCATGCATGTGCCCGCTGGAAAACCTTTATCCAGGTAATATAAGTTTTTTCATGTAAATCAGACACTGTGGTGTTAGTGTTTGTACTTGAAATCGAAAGTGATTTTGAAGGAAACTACGTATCGTGTATGAGTATCAATTCATCCATACCTGGTATCTGTGTATAGATATAGCTTTAACATTATTTATTTTCAATCGTGTAGACAAGCACATCTCATATCCTGGTTCCCGACTGACCAAAATTTGTTTGGAGGATATTTTTGAAATGAAATTTTAATTCAATTGGACCGTTCAAATATTTGCAAATTGCACTCGTTTCAGTGATTTTTCACAAATTTGATTACAGGATACACGATTGGTTATTGAAAAATTTATTTTTTATTTGAAAAAAAAAAATGAATCATTGCGGGAATAAACGCATTAAGGAAATTTCTTTACTCGAATTTCTTCGTTTCATTTCCTCCCAAGTAAATAGTTATAATATCAAGATATATTATATTGTTCAATAGAGGATACTTTTTATTTAATTCAAAATTTTCTATTCCATTGGCCAGGAACAAGGAGTAATTGAATTATTAAAAATTGGGTGATTCATATATTTTGCTTCTCGTGTAGAAAATTACGTGTTCTCCAGTCTGCAAGAAACAAATCTTCCGATTGAGTATTTCACAGAAATATGTCATCAAAACCTCTGTACATGGTTTCTATTACCAACGAGCACAACCTTCAAGTATACATAAGTATTCTACATTTGTAAATAAGATATCTTACAGAACAATGTGCAAGAAAGTGTTATTTCTTTTCCAATCTAGCCAAAAATATCATCTTCTAAACTTGTTTCTTCTAAAATATTTACAAAACATTGAAATACCCCTAAGTCTTTGGTCAACTGGACAAGTGTCATAGTCCTTAAATTTCTCAGGCAAAATACCTGGAAATCAAAACCGCTAACAAGCTTGTATCATTTCTTGTGGAATACTTTTTCAAGGATATTCCGAAGAAAATAGATACAGTTTTATATCTTGTAGCACATACATGTGTATGCAATGTTTTTCCAGACATAAAATCCAATAAACTGAGAAAAACAAGGAAACAAGGATAATTGTTTATACTTCATTGACTCAAGTGGCATCGGCTTATCGGAAATAAATTTCTTTTCTTTTTGTAATATCCTCTTCATAAGAACCTAATACATCATATTTCGGGTCCAAGTCTAGTAAACAATAATGGTGCTAAAGTCATTTGTTTTATGAGTGCTTTTACTTATTTTATAGAGATGGAGTTATTGCTGTAGCTCATACAAAAACGAGTACTTAGAGAATGACATTCCTGTTTTCGTCCTGTAATGGTTTTGAAAATTATTTATTCCTGTCTCGAATTGGAATTCAATTTACAATAAAAGATAAGTAAGAATGTTAAGTATTAATTCGGAATAAATTAAGCCCAAGCATTTGTAAATACGAGTAAAATTGAAACTGTTTTACGACTCCTTTCAAATGACAAGTAAATATTCTTTGGTAGTAAAACGAACTAGAAATAGAATTATCAGTCATTTCCGTTGTTTGCTTTAGCTTTTATAGGATTTTATATTTCGTACGTTGTCAACATTCAATATCAAACAAATCACATTTAGTTTAAGAAGACTTACCATTGATTTCAATCCAAAAAGAGTGGATTAAATCAGGATCAAAGGTTTCACGAAATGATGTTCCTATACACTTAGAAATACTTTCAACTTTCAGATTTGAACAGTTCATAAATTATTCCATTATCAAATTACAAATCCATGAATTAAGGAGATATGTAACCATAATAAGAAGAATATTAATCCCAGAAGCATTAATTTGTTTCCAGACGAAATTGAATTTGATTTGGTCGCCATGTCATCATCCAATCAATTTTCCTTTTAAAACTTTCAAAACTCCTACAAACGTTCCATAGATCTAACATGAGTAGAACAGAGAGTGAAAACAATCAATATTTAATTCTCGAGCAAATTTTGGTAGACAAAAAAGTTTTACGAGAAAGTTTTACAAAGTTTTTCTGAAAATATTGAAAAGAAGAATATGATTTTAGCTTCAGACCCTGAGAATTTTTGGCAGTTTTCTTCCAAGTTTCTCCAAATAACATTCAAACCAAACATTAAAAGCTTCATTTCGAGTTATAAACTTGTGTTTGAATTCATTTATTACACATCAAAATGTTTCTATGTATTTTGCGTTCACATCTATATACATTGTGTATCTTTTTATATTGAAGAACTGCATCAAAAGTCCTCATCGTAATTCCTTTTTTTGTTTTCAAACTGAATTTCTCTTCATTGGCTAAACGGCAACCCACATAAAAGCCACCATAGCTTTGGAATTCATGTACAAAACTTGAAATGTTGAGCCACATAATCATCCAATTCTGTAATAATTAAATTGAACTCTGCTACCTGCTGGCATGCAAAGTATACATATACCATAAGTTCTTGATACAAGATTTTCCTAAACTTATACAAGACTTTCGACTGGATCCTGGATAAATAAAAAGGACTAAATCTGAAATCGAAAATGAATCTTTTCTAAAGAATAAATCGAAAAAAGATTTTTTTTTTTTGGCTTTTAATATTAAACTGTCTTGGAAAGGATATTCATTCAAATATCTTCATATGCTGGATATAACGTTGAATGTGAGAACGGGCACCATTTGGTTGAAGCCAAAGATTACGAGTTGAATGTGCACAGATGATAGCATAGAGCTTCTTCCTGTGCTTTCACCTGCTTTCTTTTATTCTTTCTCTTTTTTCTTTAGCTCAAATACATATCAATGCAAGTCAACATGAAGATATATATAGTTATAGCATATTAGATTACTAGGTTGATATCAATTTAGCTCACTCCATTTCAATTTACTTTATATGTGTCTTGAATTCTTCCAAAAATCCAACAGCTTTTGTATGAAATTTCATAGAATATATCATTCCATTATTTATAGATTTGTTTTGTGTGTTGGTTGCTTAAAAGGATACTCTCTAACATTTACTAACACTGATGTTTGGGTATCTCATATAATATCTATGTTCAAGAAAGAAAATTTTAATAATGTCAACTCTTCACCTAATCTATTGCATAAAGGATACTCTAATACAAGAATTTATCTATAATATATTCCCAGGTGGAATAAAAATGGGTTCCTCAAGGGTTCCATCTATTGCACTTTCGTTTCGTGATATCAAACCGACCCAAATTGAATTCAATGCCATGTGAAACTTTAATGTTAAGACATGTCTGAAAATAGATGTTGGATTCATGGAGTGCTGTACAGTAGATGGAGAGATTTGCATGTATTATATAAATGCAAATATGATGTGTAATTTTTGGCGCTATTCGAAGAGATACTGGCGGATGAGAATGCATGATAAACTATTCACAAAATATAGAATATATACAGTAATCGTCTCACTGTTCAATGTACCCGGCCTTATTTTACTTTGTTTTGCAGACGTGCTATAAAATACGACGTTGAAAGCTTCAATGATTATAAAATCAATATTTTGAAACACAACAGCTTTTCAAAGTAATAGCTTCAATTCATTCGCGTGTATGTATGAATAGTTATAAATTACATAGCCTAACAGCATAAGAACAAGACTCTGATTTCCATTATTCGTTGAAAGTATCGATTTAATAAAAAATATGCGGGAATATTCGTGATAGAAAGCGTGAATAATGTTAAGAAATTAATAACAATAATAAGTATTCACAGCAAGGAGCAAGGACCAAGTCTTTGCGGAAATTATTAAATGGCAGAATTGAAAAGTGTACGTGATCTGTTTATTATACTTAGGATAAAAAGGACACTAACGCAAAAGGACAGTAGATTGAATATAAAAAATGAGCGCAAAAACCTCAATTTAATGAGAAAATAATTTGGATAAGGTGCAAAGAATTACGAAGGTACGCTATATGATTCCGTGACTATACTTGAAAACGATATCCTGATCCTATGGCCATTGGTGTTGTACCACGCAATAAGTAAAATTTCAATTCATGATTAATTTAATTGTTATTCTTGACGACGTTAAAACCATATCTTGTTTTTCATTTTATAAAAATTTTCTTAGCGTTTTCATTAAAAACGAAACTTGGAAAAAGCGAAATTTTTACAAAACTTTTTCGTAATTTTTACGTAGGTGTTTACTTCGAGAAACTTGTGATTTGTTACCATGAACATAATAAATATTTCACAAGTAGTCAAGTTTCAACGAATGAAGCTTTTTAGTAATGACATATTCGTGTAAAGAAAGACAATTGTGGGTCGGAAAACGATTTGCCTAGATTTGACCTTTTCCTTTATCTGGAAATTGTAGTTTCATGGAACAGCAGACACTTAGTTATAATCGATACCTTATGCCTTTCACGCTGATTATTTCCTGGCATTTATCTAAAAAAATTTTGAAAAAGGGTAAAGTTTATCCGTTGACAGCGTTTTTGCGGCAATTGGTTGTATTTTGCTTAATAATCTCTTTTTTCTAGGGTTCTGATATTAAGAAAATTTTCAAGATAATTTTTTCTCATTCGTTAACTAATATCACCTTGACGAGTAACGCCGATTACAATTTGAGGTGTGCAGAGGATTTAGAATAAAAACTTTCATCCCTTTCAGATACTTCCTTGAACTTTTCTTCATCATCTCTGATCCCTTACACCAAAGATAAGTGAAACTTTTATCTTTCAACCCATGGTCATATATTTATTTCATTAAAGGACATTTTTGTTACTTAATTTACGGCACAATGGTGATTTACGCCTTCTAACATCGTTGTAAAATAAACAAAGTCTTTAAAATCCCCAGAGTTGATGGACATTTTCTTCTCGAAAGGTTCTAAAATAAAAAATAAACATCCAATTAAGATTGTGATAAAATGTTTTATATGTGTTTGTGCATATAACAACTTTTGTTTATTTTATTGTGCATTTTTTTATGCCTTTCTTTTTCCTCATTCCCATGTCACTTACTATTAGCACTTAAACTTAAGACATCTTTAAAGATAACGTTGTCTATTCAGCACGCTATAAAGTCGTCATCATGGCAACTTCTTGGACCCTTACCACAAGGGCTGTTACGGCTATCACCCACTTGGCATTTCATTTGTGTCGTTTCTAAAGGGACTTCCGCCTTTATGCTAAATCCTTCCTTCGCAACGGTTAAGACAATCGAAGTTGTACCTTTTTTGCTCGTACTTATCTTCCAAAGCATAAAAAAAGGAAACAAGAAACAAAAATCACAATCTGATAAGACACCCTTTTCTCATAATGAGAAGGTGAAGGACTGAATTGTTATATAAAAAGGTACTTCATTTCCATACACAACAGTGTATATTAAAATGGATTTCAAAAATCTAAGAATTTATAAACGAACCTTAAAAACAACGACTGAAATTAACAAAAACTGCGTAAAAATATTTATAATTTTTATCCCGTATTTTTTGCCATTTTTAAAGGCTGTTCTATAAAATTTTTATGTTTGAAAAAGCATAAATGATTCAACGAATTTATGAAAAGACAGCAAAAAGGAAAAATTTACAAAATTTTCAAATATACAACGTAAGGATTGTTTTGAATATTCAAATGATTCGCTTTTTCTTCAATCATAAATTATTCCAAAGTACACCTAGATCGGAAGTATGTATTTTTCGTAATTTAACGATTCTCAGTTATGAATGATAACTCTGTCTTCAAATTCCCCTCTACATTTCTAAAATACACTTAGAAATTCTTGATTTGTGTTTGAAAAACCAATTTGTTGAATTCCATGATTAACCATTATAACAATTAAAAATAAATCGAAACATTCTAAGATCGATAACCTTAACATATATAAAAAGGCTGTAGTATGGAAGTCCTCTTCTGACAATTGCGTGCCACTTTTCAGATCCTTCAATAATGTTCACAACGAACAAGAACTTCCCCATGAAATCCTTGAGAATCTGAGTTATTCTTAATAGGGTCCTTTTTGAATGCATTAACTTGTCACGATTTGTAAACAACTTATGTTTACTCGTACTATATGTAATGTAGGTGACAAAAGCTTTTTGACATTACAACATGTTTAATTTCTATTTCGATGTTGTACATTTAACGTCACTAAATCAATAGTTTACTCAACAATATTTGCACAAACTCTAAGTGTGCATTGAAGGAAACTCTTAAGAGAATTGGATAAGTAAGTACACTTGAATCGTTGCAAGTGATCAGACATGAAAATTTACGTGTACCAGTATGTAGAGAAGTAGAAAAAGGTATTGAAAATTTAAAATTGAAATTCTACGCCCGTTGTCACTCATTCAATCAGGAAGAGGAAGACGAGATATTGTTCTAGGGATTAGCCACCACCATCCCTTTCTGAACTTGATTGAATCAATAAAACACAAGAAATTAAACCAAACTGTTTTCACATAAATATGCATTGAACGTAGATGTATGGATGAAATGCATACCCTTCATCCTACATGATATAGCTTACTCAACATTGTGTATAGTTAAGGATCTACTTCACTTAGTGGGTGGATTCTAATTGTTTGGTGATTAGTTTTTAAGTGAAACACAAACATCGACGAAGAATTCTAATTTTAATTGTTTGTCTGGGGGTCGTCCTTACACGTCGTTCTTTTTACTGTTGAAAATTTCTACTTTTTCCGCCTATTCTCGATATACTAGCTCCAGAAAATTTATATGTATTCGTTGTTTTATTGTGGAGTGAGAGATGCGCCCCATACTTGTTAACATAATTCACGTTTTTAAACATCAAAATCTTGGAATGGCTTCCCTCTACACTGGAATGGAATTGATTTGATTCAATTCTGTTTGAATTGAACTCAACATGGAGTGGGTATTCAAATTAAAGTTGCGCTTTTTCTTGACGTTCTTGTAATTCCAGGAAAATATTTGCAATTCTTATTTCAACTGTTTTGAACGTTCATTTTTATATTGACTTTTTGTTTGTTGATATTATTCTAACGAAATCTTTATGATTTTGATATGGTCTGTTACAGTTTATCTAACATTGTTACTTCAAGTTTTATGACAAAATCATCAAAGGAAATATTGATAAGCAAACAGTTTAATCATGAAAATTGTCAAAATCTGTTGTTATTGTTTGAGATGTGTACTCAATTAAATCCCTTTATTTCATAAGAATTTTCTTGTATTGGTTATTGTTACAAAAGCTTAACTTTTTTGGGTAAAATCCTCTGTATCGTTTATCTGATGGTCTTTAGTCCTTTGAGATCAAATGCAGACATTATTGTAACAATTGGCTTTGATACGATAACGTCCGTCAGTTAAATATTGTAGGAAAAGAAGTTGGATAATATCAATGAACATTATTAAACTACTTTGAGAAAACACTTAACATCCTGTCAGGGTCACAAGGGAAAATGCAAAGTGAATATTATGAACAAGGAAAAGCTATTTTAGATGCAATAAAACTAAATCAGACACTAACACTAGATAAAAGTTGATTTCCTTTTTCCTTTCAAAGAATCCTACCAGTGAATTGTTTCTTATATATATTTTATTGTGTGGTTCTGAAAATGCTGAAACTCCTTCACTGTATCTATTGAGATAATCTTTTTTTGACTTTGTGTTGAAATCACAACAACTCAACAGAAAATGCCTATCCTTGTCCAAGATATCGCCAACACGAAACTCTTATTATTGTGGTACATTTACCAATCGTTTCTAGATTACTGGAATGATCATCTTCAATATAACCCAAGGCACCACAATACTATATAACAGACTGTACAAGTCCCAAGAGAAACGAATAGAATTTGGATTTCGAAAATTGTGTTTTTTTAACCATATATCAATTTGATACTTCTTTTTGGTACACAAGCTGGGTTAAGTAGATTATATTGTATTTTGGTTCTTACTCCTTTTTTTGGTGTACTTTGCTCTCGAGGATATCCTTGAAAAAATAACTTTCATGGATTTCAACGAAATTGAATGTGGTGTCAAGATTGTAAATACAAGTGAATCACTTAATTCGGTTTTGTAAATTTGATATAAATAAAAAAGGTTAAGTCTGGCAATGTTTGTTTGGTATTTTAAAATTAATCTCATGTTCTTAAGCACCTATATATCTAAATATCATCTCTTAACAATTCTCAATGATTAACAGTCTCAAATTGAAAGAAACCTTTATGCATTCGTTAATAAATTTCGCGACAAGATTACAAAATCTCACTAGCATCTACATCACCTACAAAATGTCTCTTTCAAATGTTCATATACAGATGAACAGATTGAGGATATGAAGGTATATTGTATCAGAATTTGCATAGATAAAAGCATCGAATCTATTTTAATCAAGTGCAGTTGAAAGAAGCTTTGGATTCAGGTTAAAGTTTTCCAAAAACTCAGTGCTGGCAAGCAGGTTTCGCTGTATTCCATTATCCGCATTTTCCGAAAGCGTATCCTATAAAAACCAAATCCAAAAAGGGATACACTAGAACATACCAACATCCTTTTGGATATAACTCTATCGCTACACATTCATATACAGTTCTAGTTTCTATATTCTACTCCAGTTTGTTTACATTTGCTCAAACACTTCATTTTAGGGTTTTTCTTCTATTTCGCCTCCACTATACCCCTATAAAAATTGGCGTGCAAAAAGTGTTGTGTGAGCTGTTATAGGCGATTACATCGGCTCGTATCTCCTACGTATGTATATACAACAACGAATTTAAATTCATCGAAATGAATATTGGTCCCAGCATCCAGCCACCACCCGGCACGGCATGGCATTCAGATACAAGCAGTTCATATACACAATCACACATGCATATCCAAGGACATAAACATAAACAGGCATCTTCGGTATCATTTTTAAGTCATCACTTTGTACCATATATGCGAGCTTCAACAAAAAAAAATATACATTTTAGCATTTTCCTCCACCGCCAACCACCAAAATAAGGGATGGAGTAACAATATAAAGACATTTTTTTATGTTACGAGTATCTAGTACTCAGTAGATTTTGCTAGTTACTACAGAACATAGGATAGACCCGTATTCAACGCTAGGGCAGTATGCCAACGAACGGTTGGATTGATACATTCTCCTGATTGTGATCAAAGCTGGCACGTATCCTTTTTTTCATATTCGTGTTTTGGTTTACGAGGCATGGGAAAATATTGCGACAAGGTAACAATGTTAAGGGCGTAAATGACGTGAAAAAATTTTATACATGAATTATTTATAACAAATATGACTATCGAGACAGATTTTCTAGGGGCTGAGTGGTAGATGAAAGTATCTTCGAGCATCAGGATACGGATCTTTGTGAAGTTGTTGCGATACATTTACACGACAAGTCCCTTTATGACAATGCATAAATACAAGGAAGGACTTTATGCTGTTGGCTGAAAATGTTCTTTATTTTTGAAGACTTCTTCAAAGAAGAATATGAAAAAAATTACAGCGTATAATGAATAAATTGAATCAATAAAGTTGAAATTGCTATAACAAGGTTTTGCATATCATTTTAAGGATTTCGTTGAATTCCGAGACGTTCAAGGGTGAAATGGAAACGTTTTGATTGTTTGTTGGTTGAATATTAGCATGAATTTTACCCTTGAAATTTTTGAACTTTAGACAATTATCAATTTCACAGACAGAAAACGATTGAAACCACAGCTTGCAGGGTAAAATTTCAAATCAGTATTTCATAGAAAATGAAACAATTTCAATTCACAAAAATCCTAATCTAGGTACAAATGTTCTATCGAACCAATGATTTTGTGACAATAACTCAAAATGAGAAAAGAATTTTGTGACAAAGGAAAAGTCCTTATGAAACAACCATTGCCAGCTCAAATAGTGGAATTCAGATTGTTCATTGAACTTGAAAAAATCCTGATAAACGAAGCCATATTGGGTTTAGCTTAATTGGTCAAAAACTGCTCAATTGTTGACGAATTGATAAATTGCAAACCTCCCAAATATTGGGAACTTTTAGCGCTCACACTGCCCTAATTTTTTGACCTTTCAAGTATAAACAAAAGAAACCTGAAATGAGAACGGAGAATAAATTTTTTTTAGGGGATGTTGTCAAGGATCTACAGAATGTTATCCCAAAAGGACTTTAGCCAATATGGCTTCAAGTAAATTGGATGATACCATTTTGGTGGGACAATCAAACATAAAATTTTTCCTAAACTTTGATGAGAATTCAAGTCGTTGCTTCCATATCTCTTTAATATCATATGTAATTACTATATGAACACCTCAAAAATATGTTAAATTGTAAACATTATCTTTTTATAAATAAAAAATTGGCCTACATTGAATTGCGACAGTAAAATTCATCCGAAAAACAGGATCAAAGGGTTGATTATAACACTCAAGTGTCATTTTGACAAAAGCCTATCGCAAGGGTGTCTTTATCCCTTTAATCCAGCCTCTTGTAGTTACTTTACATTATTTTCATTCTTTGTTGCTGAATTAATAGAACCTTACGATTAATTTCTACGACCATCGTTAGAACGAAAATGGGTTGCCATGGGAAACGTTTCCGAAGAGATGCTGTAGAACAAACGAATAACAGAAAGTTTAAATAATGAAGTGGTTGGAAAGGACGAAAATGAAAGAGAAGGAAAAAATTTTTCCATTTGGAAGGAAGCGAATGCTTTGATCCTGTTCTTTTCTTGGTACAAATACAGAATGATGTAGCGTCTGTATCTTTTCGACGGTATTCAAAACCCTCTAGTTTTTTGTTTGATATTGGCGTTGTCTGTCTACAAGGATTCACGTATCCTGCTGTATATAACTATTCCAAAGGAACATAACAATTAAGAGAAATTTACTGTGTTAGGCATTATCTCTAAATGAAAGTCACGTCTCCAAATATTTTTCCGTTAAAACGCTTCAGCAGTCCCGTAGTCCTGAAGTTTCAGATCCTTTTGTTTCCCTTGCTGCCATTGATTTCACCCAAGTTTTCCCGATTTTCCTTAGCTTTTTTTATGTTTTTTTTATTATCATCATACCCCACACATTCTACACTGATACGAAGCTTCACCAGCACCAATGAACAATTTCGTTTTTTTTTTCCTTGTTTAATTTTTCTCGGAAGCTAAAAAAGGAAGATTTCTTTTTGGGAAAAGAAAATTTCGTTACTTTTCCACAGAACAAAAGGGATTCCTTGAGCTTTTTCTGTTGTATTGGCATTGAAATGTAAAAAATTCAACTAACGTAAAGGAAATTATTAACAGTTGTGTTTACACACTCACACAAAGTTAAATTGTTTATATACGACGACGAGTATAGACAACAACTGAACGACTTTTTAATTTCCTTCTCGTCCTTTTGATTTCGACGTTTTCAACTGATGAGAATATTAATGCCATGCTTTTAGGGCATCTTCAAGACAATGTCCTTGTTTTGAAAATGTTAAGGAGGCAGGACGAGTGCCAAAAGATTTTTTTTCGAGAGATTTAAATCGAAACAATTCAAAATTCTAGATTTAATAACGATCGATTCGATGCTTTATTGAATTTAGAACAATAATTTGTTTTATAAATTGTTTTCTTTTCGTTTGACCTGAAACTTTATGTTTAATGCGATTGTAACATTAAGTTTACTTATAGCCTGAGGAGATTTTTCGAATGTGTGCCGAGTGAGTATTTTAAGAAGCTTTGATGTCTTGCATTATGTGAAAACGAAATATGAAAAATTTTAATTATTGCTCAGTTAATAAAGTCATGAAACATTTGAATAGCTTTTCAGAAAATGAGAAAAATATAAATTTTCGAAAATCAAGAGATACTCATGATGTAGATATATAAAATTGTTTGGTTTTATCTTATTTCAATACGGCACCTTTCTTGAAAGCCTCGCTTATACCTCACGTAAGTCGAACATTTGCATGTGTGCAAAGCTAACACTGAAATCACATATTGATTTGAATTCTTTTTGCATACACTCAATGTAACACCCTGAGATTTGTTTAATATTATCAGTGAAAACGTCTGGAAAACCATTCGAAATCCTCAACTTGTATAATAGGATTAGCCTAATTCCGGTTGAAGCAAAACAAACTTTTTAGTGATATACAGTTTTAGGAGCTTTGCTTGCACAAGGATATATAATATAAAGCAATAAAAAACAAATCAAATTTTGTTGAAAGTGTTTCATTTTAAGTTATGGAGAAATAAATTGAGCGGAAACCAAATAATTTGTTATTTGCAAAATCACATAAACCCAAATTTAAATATTGGAACTTGTTCAGAGCATAATTTCCAAATTCAAATTTGGGTTTTTGTTTGCCAAATGCTTGTTTCACATTTCTCTGCTGTCAGATTTAAGGTTATGTTGTCATTGCATGATTAGATGATTTAAGTTTCAACATATTGGACAATATTGGCAAATCCGTCAATCCTTTATCGACTAGAATACTTCTTTGTTATTTAGTGTCTACCAGTCGAAACAACCTACAACCATGAATCGCCTTTTGAACGTTTTTGTGAACATTATAATTAGGCGTACACCAACCTCGCATTACAACCTAAAAGCAAACATTATGTTAAGAGGGAGAATTACAAAAATTAGGAATAATTTTAACTCCATTTTTTCATTTAATGTTACGGACTTGTGTCATTATTGTACATAGAATGCCACTTGCCGGGATCATAGCCTGGACATAACGTTCTAACGTGACTTTCATCAGTTGAACACTCTTTCATTTTAACAATCCTTTCTTAGCCATGCTTTGATTGCATGACAAGCTGCAATGGTCGACGGCACTTTTCAAGTTTATTGTACATGGAACCCAATTGCATTTTTAATTTCCTCTAATTTTGTTAAACTTACCTTACACTAGACGTCATGCATTTCATGTTGTTACTTTTTTGTTGGAAAAATTAAAAAAAAACTTAAACAGTGCAATTTACCAAAGAATTTATCATACGATGGACATAATTTTCATTGTTTTTACTTAACTTTTCCTAATCCCAAGAATTTTATATAACAGGTCGGTGATTACCATAAATATTTCAGCGTTACAAATATCTTGAAAATTGAATCTCTATAGAAATTATAACAATTGTTAAGAACTACATGAATAAGACAAAGTTCATAGAGGAACAACGATCCCAGTGTGATCCGACCATGCAACATTTCATACAAGTTAAGTTCCGGAAAGGAGCTGCGTACAATTCCGGCACTCGTCTGCTTCGTAAACGGAAGAAAGGGCAAATTCATGGCACTACCAAATAAGTGCATTTAGTCATTCCCTGGTATTCAAGTGTCACTTACCGAAACAATTAAATTTACTTTGCTGTAACAAAACGGATATGAAGTTATAGTGAGCTCCATGCTTGATTCTTAACTACATGATTTGTACGTCTTAACAGGACGTCCTTATTTAATATGGTAGAACAACTAGTACGTGTATTAAATGAATGCTACAAAAATTCAAATACAACTATCGTACAATGAATTTCAAAGTTGCAAATTTACTACTCTTATTAACTTGAAGAGTATGACTCGACTTGAGTATGGCACAAGAGTAACGAAAACTTTGAAAATTTTAAGTAAAAACGTTTCCTCGACAAACTTGCTTGATTTAATTTCCACAAAAGTAAAATATTCACATAAATTTTGAAAATTTTCAAACATTTAAGAAGTTTTGTAAAAATAGCGAAAAAGCAAAAACATAACTCGACTTTTTCATTAAATTAACTGAAAATTCTTGATATTTTTAACAATAAATTCGAAAATAATTATGAAATTTTCTTCAGGTGATATACATCCCAACACCGTGCCAATTCGGGAAATGCTGCAATAACAGAATTTTCCAGTTGTTTTGTCAAATCAAAAACAACGAACGCTTCTTTTGAGGATTCGCTTTGGGTAAATATATAATATCATTTTATATATAACAATGTTTAGTAACACACTACTATATGTTTATTTATATATATATACACTTATACTTACATCGATATTTGGTTAGCTAAGTACTTGCAAGTACTAAAATACAGAGTACAGAATGCTTAGTGCGTTCTCATAACATGGCAGCATCGTCAACATGTAGATAGATTTATTTATTCACATATATAGGATATGTATGGATTTACACAAGAATATAAGCAAGACAGTCACCAAGGATATAATAAGCACTTCCTGGAAAGCAAGACAAACAAAGTTCTTTCATTTAACTTTACGAGATAAAGTTGTGTAGTTAATGAATTCGAACATTTGCTTTCTTGGCTTCCTGGGTATGATTGTGGGCTAAGGATACGAAGGATACGGAAGTTGTCCTTTGTTTTTCAATTCATCCAGATGCCACATTGCTGGGAAAAGTGAGTAGATATCCTGGATGAGAGTTGAATTATTTTGGAATGATTATTTTTTTCTTTCACTTCTTTGTCGTTTGGTGATGATTCCAAGTGACATATTCGGTAGCTTCTAATTATCCAATACCAGTGAAGCCTGAAAAACAATCGTGGGATGGATCACCCTGGTAACACGCGCCAAAGCACAGGATTTTCTTTGATATCCTTGAACGAACAATTGGTTTCCACTTAAGTTTGAAGGTGGTAAATAATTGTGGAAATTAGAGGCTCGTAAATTACCCTCAGCGAAAATTTTTAGAATCAATCGAGTTTTGGTTATTTACAAGTTAATGAAAACACAAGCCAATCCAATCATGCTGGAGAATATTTTAATTTGTTTTGAAAAACTTTTGATAAAAGTTTCAATTGAAGATGTACAAGAACGACAAAAACAAAATTTAATTATATGAAATCCACAAAATTCAACATTTGCAAAAAGTTTACGGAGCTGTTTTGTTATGAAGATATATTTTTTTTGAGAATCCTACATTTATGATTTAAATTAGCATTCGTTTTTTATTTCTCCAACATCTCTAATTACATGAAGACATTGAAGAACAATTGTTCTTGGAATTGCGCAAAAACCAGACCGACAAACTTCGACAATTTTTAAAATTGCAGAAAATCGCATAGCAGATTACAGTACATCCTTACTGTATTCAAATGTAACAGAATATACAAGTCTATTGTAAATTGTTTGTGAGTAATAGTTCAAACGGGCTATTCCCGTATAACTCTATAATCATTACCTTATCATTCAAAATTTGGTACACCGTGGTGCTTCTCAGCCTTAATTTGTCGTCTATTTCAAGCAAATTCATGTAATCGGTGATGTCGTCAGGGTGTATTCTTAACTTTAAAGCACGTAAACAAAAATTCGTACTGGAACTTTTACTAAAGAATATACATACAACACAAGAAAAATGTGGCCATAACACGTACATACATAAACTTGATATGAAAAAAGGCTCTAAGTAGACGTGCTAGCACTTTCGTGGGCTAATATTCCTTTTGTGGGAAAATTTTATTACTACTATCAACACCACAAACGATATCAGAAGAAAAGCGAGTTCTATGAGAGGACATTCTTAAGTGGAAGGCATGTTATAGTAGCAATTCACAGTCAAAATGATTTTGTAATGGCACTTGTAGCGTAAATTTCTTTCTTATAAGCAAAATTGTGCCATGGTAAAATTTTGGTTCCCTTCTATAT
The DNA here is from genome assembly GCA_963971475.1 of Chrysops caecutiens. Classification (NCBI taxonomy): domain Eukaryota; kingdom Metazoa; phylum Arthropoda; class Insecta; order Diptera; family Tabanidae; genus Chrysops; species Chrysops caecutiens. Next base: position 52,115,780 of record OZ020569.1, read on the forward strand.
TTTTAACCTTATAAAACTCCACAACATTCATTTGAGATGCACTAAAAATAACCACATAATTATATACTTTCTTGAAAGCAGAACAAGTGTTTGTCCATTTTAATGAAATAATGATTATTTTACGACAAATTGCCGGGTCGATGATATTATATATGTATTTAATTATAGAATAATTCAGCTAATTATATCCTTAATAACTGCTATACATTGTATCGAAGTTCAACGTATAATACCAGCAATCATTTTTCATTGTTATTATTTTCTTTGGGGAATATCAATTTTTATAATGTTGACATATGTATCTATATAATATAACTGTCATGCTAGTGAAACTCATACGTCAACAATACCATCAACCCAGACTACACTTTAATGAGTATATGTTTCAGCTAAGTTTAAACAAGGCTGACATTTAGAAATTTCAAGAAATTTACGGATAAGGAGTAAAATGTTTGTTAAAAGTAGCAGCAACATACTTCTGGGAATGTCATTATTTTCAAATATCATGTTCATTACATAAAACCACCCACATACGATTTACAATGTAAGCTCGTTACAACTGTACACAGAAACCAAAAAGTATACACTTTGACAAATATTGCTGGGAACCTGCAATAATTTCAGGATTATTATCAGTTGGAAAATTTAAATTACAAGCAATTAAGATTTCGATTTACGATTAAGTTCCAACAACAAATTAGTTCACAATTTTATTACCATTAAAACATGAAAATATTTTTCATGTGTGCAAAGCACTTTTCCTCTGGAAAATTTTTGCAAAATTAAACCATGTGAATGAGTGCTGGTTGCATTCGAACGTGGAACAACTTAAGATTTTCATATAACCTATACTATATAGGTATATCTACAGATATGAGGTAATGTTAAGGTGCTATTTTAACTTGATGGTAATATTAAAGGTGAGTTTTAAGGTTAATAGACACGCTAACTGCTAGGTGTATGCTATAGCAGCACCTGTAATGTTCACAATAAATTTCTATGTGACTTCCCATGTAATTGGCCAAACTGCTTTCTTATATGCCAGTAATTCCACTGCATACATACTAGACCCGCAGCAATTTTTATATCTCAATAGACCACAAAGGTTATACTCAGATTTCAAAGTCACTCCAGTAGGTACACAAAATTCTGCAAAATTTTAGAACAAACATGCTATTTACCCACACTTCCAAAGTAACAAATACCAACATACTCGTTTTTCTAGACTAATTTTTGCAAAAACAAATGCATATTGCGTAATTTTGAGGTAACTATTTCCACAAACATGCTGTCCTGAATCTAAAAACAACTACGAATGTGAATTTTAGCGAACATGTATCATTCCTGTTTAACCGGAAATGGGATTTGCTGTTCACACCCACCTTTGCCGAATTGGTAAATAGAAAAATAGGGTTTCGGTTAAATAACATTAAAAACCAACATGCATTTTGCTCTATATAAACTACTGGAACGCTGAAAATGTTGAAAAATGCTTTGCATGAATTTTATATTCGGTTTTTTCACCAGTTGAAGAATGCAGTGGTTTTGAAATGTGGATTTGGAAATGTGAAATTTTTAAAATAAAAAAAATTGTTTTAAAAATATCTAGAAAAATGCAAATTTTAAGTTCAATTTTTAAACAAATATTGTTCAACTTTAATTCTGAGAATTATATCCGTGAGTTTAAAAACTGGATATGCAGATTCGGTTATAGATTTCATGAAAAATTAATATTTGGTCAAAACTGAATATACCAACTAATGACAATATATCTATTGAAGTTTCTATAATTATTCAATCGATCAGATATATTTTAAAACGAGAACAGTCCTCTACAAGATTTTATTTTAATTTTAATATGTGGTAAGAACACTGTAGGTATTGATCAATATCATAAAGAAATTCAAATTTATTCCGACATAAATCACGTCAAATCAAACAAGTCATTTTTGAGTGGATCGTTATCCTGTGAAAACCCACATTTATCTTTACTAATGACCCACTCGAGGAAAACTATTTTCCATAGAAAGATGTTAAAATTATTGATCGCAAGAACACATAACAGTTCAAATAAGTATACATTACTTTAAATTATTACGTTACAACGATAGAAGAGCAATGAATAGTTCAAGAAGCCCTGTTCACTGGTTAGAAGTTACAAAACATTTCAATGTAATATGAAAACATCAACTTCAAATCATAAGTCAAGATGCTATTCACGATAATTGCATTTCACTTCATCGTTCAAGGATATTACTTGGTTTTCAGGATTTAAATCCTTGCACCGCTATTGATATCATATACACGTGTATAATGAAAGCAAATTTCTCAAAATATAGAGAATTTCAAAACTGTTGAGTGGTAAATGTTTCTTCCTGATTGCGTGGAAAGCGTTAGTGCAGCTATCCGTAAACCATAAGGTAACGAAGAAAACTTGTCTTAAATTTTTAGGCGGTGCTACGATTCGGTTGTTTTATTTAGAACTGACCCTGTGACATTTACTTCTTCATATTCGTTTGATAACATAGGTGTATTTAGTACCTACATGATCTTATACAAGAATTTGGAATGGTACCAGCTTTCATGTGTAAGAAAAATTCTTCGTAATAGGGAATTGTTTTCCAAGCTTTGAAGCTACATAAATACCGAATGTTGGAAGATATAGATAATTCCCGTAAATAGAAGTATTTTTGGTTCATTTTATTCGTAAACAAGCACACAACCTTTGAAATTCGTTTTCTATCAAATTGTTTTCTAAGAAAATATTTGTAAACGTGTTTTGCTTCGATTTCAAATGCAAACAATATCAACAATATCGGCAATATCTTATACACTCAGCTTGTCAGAGAAGCTCTTAAGACTATGCCAATATACTGTCTAAACATGCTAAGAACAAGTACCCAAATAAATAGGCAAAGAGTGCCGATAATTTAGTTTAGTTGGAGACAGAAGGATTTTCGAATATAGAACATCTTCTCACGTACTATTCCTGTAACAATAAACGTGCCAATCTATAAAATGTTCCTGCAGATGAAGACACAATGAAGGTCTTTAATAGACAATTTGGTTTTAACGCCTGATTTGTTTGCCCTGACAATGAAGATTCACTCAGAATGTCGTAGTGACTGTGTTTCGTAACGCCATGTTGGAGACAAAAATTTTAAAATTATCCTAAAAGCAAAAAATTCAAAAGGATTCATTCAACAAACCCTCATTCCGCTGTACTGCCGTTTACATTATCCTTTTCGTAGAAAAGTTCAAAATTACTTTTACTTCGCCGGGTTCAGTAATACCTTGTACAGGATGAAACCCTCGTTGTAGGTGTGAAAACTCTCAACTCTCTAATTTTCTGACGTCGAATAATCGTTGTCATTGAAATTTAGGGGTACAGGTCAACGAAAGCTCTAATGATGAAATAAGGGACACTGAATACACAGAAGCTTCATTATTACCTTCCATCATCATAACTTCTATCACGTTTGATACCAAAAATATTCAGGACTTGTTATGATAGAAAATATCACGTCGTTGGATAAATTCATTACTTCCACCAACAAATTTTTAAATCCCCAACGCAAATTTTAATTACGATTATTTCGAGTATCCGTAATGGCTCCTTTCAAGGTTTTTATTCACGTCATTTTTCTGGAAACTTAAAAATTATTAAGGAAGATAAATGAAATGACCACGAAGAAAACAAAATATATTTAAAAAATTTAAGGGAAATAAACAAAATCTGGAAAATCAATCTAAAACAAAACGTCTGAAGGGAAAACAATAAAGATACGTGATATTTATCCATAACTTTCATTAAACTTTCTGTATTTTCCGAACTTAGATGTATAAATGTATATCGGCTGGTATTATATAAATAAATGAAAGATTTTATTTACAGTTCAATTAATTTATTTACGAAAATTATTAAACGTAGTATAAGACACAATTGTTTAAGAAAAACTGTTTGAATATAGCATTAGATACAATTACTTCATAATAAATTCAATGGACACATATCTCCAAATCGTGGCCGTCATGCAGCAATCGTTTCAGACCGTGATCTCAAGCTCTCAGACAAAATCGACTATTCCACCAACGACTGCCTAACAGAACTGCGATAAGCTGACGCATACGACACTAAAACTTACTCTAACATAAGACAAATGTCACATCTAATCTGATTAGAGAGAGGTGGGTTGATGGCACCCACCCCGGCAATGAAGTAAGAGTGCCCACCGACACTAACTTCAACACAACAGAGAGATCCAAGAATCGTTCCACCATATCGCGAAACCGATTTTCGTTTCAATACTTCTATTTATTTTTTTGCACACATCGAGATCCTATGTGAATTTGTGATTTTGAACGAAGAACACATGATTTTGTATATAAGTATCCCTTTCAAAATCTACAAAAATTTTAAGCTAAATTTTCATTTATCGACAAAAGGGACAAAAAAATAGCGAAACGTGTTTAAACTTACAGAATTCGTTAAATTAAATGGGATGAAATCCTATACTGGATCTGGGAGAGTTGCAAACTGAAATGTTTTCAAATTCGAATAGCGTGCTATAAGACATGGCAATATAATGAAGCCAAATTTACGCTTTTCAAATTAGCAACGTCAGGTTTACATGGTGATTGATTCTATCTATCCTGTCAATTGTTAATTAATTGTATAGAAGATAGCAGTGATTTTGAATCTATACAAATTGGCACTCCGAATCGAAATCAGGATCTGGTACCAAACAAGTCTTTTTCATTTCATCGTCCTTTCAAGGTGTGTCAAATAAAACAGAATTGAGAACAATTTTGATGAATATGCAAAGATTCGGAATGATAGCTTTAGGCGTGACGCTGATGAAACTAATTAACCTTATCGATTCGATTCACTGACGTGGACTGGGATTATAAATAAAGTTTGACTTTTGCCAAGTGACGATCGAACATAGATCACAGTCCTATATCAACGAAATTCGATTATTTTTCATAGCAACTTCAGGTTCTATTGAATGTGGATTAAACAAAAATTGGCTTCAACGAATGCCGTGAAATAAACGGTAGTTGGAACTTGTGGATCAAGTCTATGAAAATTGTGCTTTCTAGATAAAAATTCACAAACCACAATCGACCAATTCATAAAAGAAAAATTTTCTAAATTTATATGTAAATTATAGTAAGTAAGTAAAGAGTCATCGTTCAAAATCACTTTTGAAACATCTTGTTAATACGAAGACACATTGTTGCTTTGTTGTCTATTTAGAAAGCTTTATAATTAAAATCATCTCAAATATTTCCAGAAGATTGTGAACAATCATGCCGTGCGTTAACATTCCCCGCTTTTCTATGAAGCAAATTAAGATAAGTAAAATGAACAACAAACGTAGTAATAAATAACGTCAAAATATCCTCTATCCCTATATTTTTCAAATCACTCCTACAGTTTTTAATTTATGCCCTCCAGGAAGACGTGTATCCTTTCATATTTTCATTATTCAAATACAGACGCAGACATCCCTATTTTCAAAGAGCATACGGAAGATATAATCGAAAACTGCCCACGAATAACAAACAAAACAGGAATCTCATGTGGGGTCTGAGGAATTAAAGTATACTTTATGAACACCTACTTTTATATTGAGGACGATAACGTAGAACGAATCGTTGTAGAGAAATCAATTAAAATTTTTCTTTTTATCCTGATCAATCAATTAGAAGAGGCGACGATAGCCTTAAATTGAAAAATTTTTATTAGTCTTCCTTTTTCATCCATCTCGCAGGATCCATATACAATAACACAATGTCTAGTCCTGCGAAACGTTTCCTGGGAACAGTTTTAATTTAGAAAGGTGTATATAAAGGGAAGTTTTTTTGTTGAAATTACATTGAACGCAGAAAGGACTTTTAAAGGGAATTTCCGTTCCACTGCAAGTCTTTAATGTCAAAGAAGGATGATATGAACAAGTAGTTAATGTTGACAGCATTATATAGAAAACAATTTTTTTTTCTAACAGTTTTATAGCGAAAGATCTATGAGTCTAGCCGTTCGTAGGAGTTGTCACTAAGTGGACCATTCAACGAAGATTGGTCGATCCCATACAATTTTCTCGATAACCGATAAGCCAAAGGTCCTCTTACAAAAGCCAAGTATTATTCTAAATCCTTAAATCCATTCGAATCCTGATTTTCTATTTTTATCCCTGATAGGTGAATGATTAATGTACGTGCGTCATTTATACCTAGAAGGAAACCAAGTTCTCTTTTTTAATCTATTTTTAATGTTACCAAAATCCATCCTCTTAGCATTTCTACCAAATGTAGCATGTTGTACAGTACAAACACGATGACTTTCCTTTTAGCCCTGTTGCCCTCTTGGCCCGCTCTAGCCCAAAATTTCCAATTAAAGAATCGAACGGGAAAGAAGGACTTTAATTTTGATTATTTTTCAAGTAATCGATCGAATGATAACGTTAAATAAGATTTAATTTGGATTAATTTCGGTCTGTGAAGGATATGTTTCGGAAATTGCCCGGAAAACAGTTAATCGATGAGGGACACGGACTTAAGGGCTTTTCATTTGATTTCCGGTTGCGTTAGCATTTCTCTATAGATATAGGTATATATATATTTTTCCAATTCCCTGTATCGAAGTTATCAAAATTAGATTTCAACCTTTGAAGCAATTTTTTAGGGTTTTTAAAAATATTCTCAGGATGCTGTAATAATTTTATCACCATTTTGTAGTAAAATCGAATTGCCGGGTAATTTGATCCAGAGATTCGATTCTGTCCTGTTGATTAAATCAACGGAAAACGATGACAGGTTCAAGATTCAGTGAATTTTCATGAAGAAATGTGTCTTTCACAAGATTTGATGTTTTTCCTTACAAGACATTATCATCTCTCAGGTTCATCCTGTGGTAATAAGTTGATGTGAATTCAAGGTTTTGTTTTCAATCTGAAAAAAAAAATCAATTTTCATACATGCACCTTAACTTTTTGAATGTTTATGCAAACGTACCTATTATTTCACAAATTCATAATGAGAATTTAAAATTATCATCTACTAAAAATTAAACGGATCTAAGTTTAAATACACAAAACCAATTAAATAGGGAACCCGTTTCCGGATAAATAAGCACAGTGACAATTACGAGTACTGCTTTCGGGTATAGATATAAACATAAACATAAATACTGTTTGACCGCATGATCCGCATAATAGTTTAAGGGTTATGACTAGAACCCTTAGGCTGTCACCTAAAATTTATTTGACCATTGTCGTGCAAGGTATAATAGGAACTGGAAAATGCATTGCGAAAGATTAATCAAAATATGCATAGAAGGTACACACAGACAACACCACAGACAGACCTTACGTGGCTGGGACACTCCATGAATTTTAGTCCAGTTCATATGATATCCATTCCAGTATCGCAGTTGGTTATGACCTGTGACAGTATGTTTTGTCGCGTAATATCTTCTACACGCAAACTACGAACATTACTTATATGATATTCATACCTTCAGTATTGAATACACTATGATGGGAAGTGTTAGAGCTTTGATTTTTGAACACCAGATTAGCTCGATTTTCAAGTAAAATAAATCGTGTAAATCAATTGGTTATGAATCAAATTCCAAATACGCACTACAAATCCCATTCAGGATTCAGGGGGTAATAAATCCGAATCTTTGAATTCACAAAATAAATGGTTTAAAATTGATTTGAAGAGTTTCAATGGTTGGTTTGAGTTTCTAAATGTAAATTCATATAATACGCTAAATGTTCAAATTACTCAAAAATTGATAACAATTTGTTACATTGATGATTGAACCCAACATAATAAATACCTTCCTACTAAACTTCGAAACGAAAACTTTATGTGCTCAAAATAACTTCAGAGATTTATGTAGGTACTGACTTTGAACATCTACCATTCATCTTGAGAGTATCAAAAACCCATTAGAAAGCTTTAAAGCTTCTTAATTGTTTATCAACAATATAATCAATAACATTATCTTTGATAACAACATCTTAAGTATGTCAAGATATCAAGTGTGTCATGCAGACGAAATAATTACTTGTAAACTTTGAAATCTGACTAACATCATGAAGAGTTCACTCGCCCATCTTTCAGGTTAGCCACTTAAGTTAACCCTTCCTAGAAAACCCTTTTCCATTGTTGAGATAACTCTTGGGTTTCGGGAACATTGACCGCATTGGTCCCCTTGTGCCAATGAGTGGTCGTTATCACAGAAATAAATGCATATTTTGGGTTTGTTAATTACAAGTATTTATTTTCAAGTTATCTAACTAACTCCATGTTAACCATTTGTACGGTTTATTTGTCTTAATTATTCGAAAATAATTTCACGCAAAAGCAATAGTTCATTAATTAAGAGAGACATGGGAGACACATATAAGAATTATAGAGGTATAGAGACTCAGGGTTGAGGTGCAACTAAATAATTTTGTAATTCAACTCAAGTACCATCATTGTATCATATACATGTGAATGTGGTTTTCGTTGAACACTATATACATAGATACAATCAAGTGTGTACTAAACAAAATACTAAAATACTAAAATACGAAACTTTATAATTTGACAATATTCAGTAATTAGAGTAAATTAAAGGGTAGGACCCATTTAACCGTTGGATTTCGGCAGGATAATAAAATTTTCAAAGAGAAAAGGGTCGTCATGCCTAAAACTAACATGACCATCAAGTTTTCATGGAACCAATTTTGTAGTGTTGTCCTTTTGAGGTTATCGAACATTTGTTACTGATGTACCAATTAATGTTTTGTCATTGTGTTGGTAAGTTGGTTAAACTCGGCTTCCGTTTGTGAAACTGCCCTAACTAATATGAGGGGTTAACTTGGATTGAACTTTGTTGTTTGATAAAACGTTTTAATATTTCGTCATATCGTTATTTCAGTTAATTAAGTCTTTCTAGAAACTTTCTAATGACTTTTATCGTTTTCTTTCTATTAAATTAGTAACAGCTGACAATCTTTACTTTCTGTGATTTTTATTTATAATAGTCTTACGTGCTTCACCACAAGATACAATTTATTAAAAGCTGATAAACTCTGAGATCAATATAACATCTGTGTATGTAATATATACTACACCCACAATATGAGTTATTGAAAATCTTTAAGAGATTTACATCATTCCCCTTTTTCATAATTATTCTATACCATACATGAATTTGCAAAGTAAATATATGTTAACATGTTAAATATAGTACACACATACTCAATGTCATAGAAAACATAAGATATCACCCTAAACACAATAAAGTGTCATCCATTTCCCTTTTATTAGATATCCGGTAGAACGAATGAATGTCTATATACGCCTACAATTTGGTCATAAATTTTTTCCCAAGTATCTTCGTCACACCGAGAATTTGTAACGTTTACCAAAGGGATGACTATACATTGAATATATTTTTTCTACTTCGTTATATGTGTGTAGACGTTGAACATCAAAAACTAATAAAGAATGACATATTTGCCAAACAGTGAAAAACACAAAATATTTTGTTCATATATACATATGTAGTACAACGAATCCTGGATATATCAGGATAAAGTGCGGATATGACCAGGTTACCGGACAATCCTTTGAACAAATATGAGTATAACACCAGCGAATTTTTGGGAACATATAAATATTTTTATTTAAGAGATAAACGTTAATACTATTTGCAAAAACCTCATGAAAATATGTAAATAAAATAAAACATCCCATGCAGATATTCAATTTAGATAATAGTTTTGGGAAAAAGCAGAGTTATTGCTAGCACAGAAGCCGTCAACGCTAAAATCAATTATTTCAAAGTCAGCACACCATGCTGAAAGTGGTGATGGTTAGTGGATACCATACCTATCGTTGTAGACGAATCTAATGGGAACTTCTGTGGCAAGTAGTTCTATGAATTGAAATTGAAATGGGATGAGTTAGACCTTGTGATAGAAGAAGGTTCTGTAAGAGAAAATATTATGTCGTATCTATAGAACGATCGTCGTTCTTTCCTTGCTTGGTAGTGTACTTCTCAATGGGAATGTTTCGAATGAAATATATTTGGATATAAAAAACTGACTGATTCTGAATAGCTTGAAACGCATCCATAATGCTATTGTAGTTTCACATTATCCCACTCTGCTCGCTGAGTAGCACTACAAGTACTCAGTCCGTATCTTCTTGTATACTTGTTTATTTTCATATCATTATTTTCATTGTAATGCATTCATGTTTTGCTCTCTTCCATTCTGCTAAGTAGCCAGCTATACTTGCAACAAGGCATCTAGCTGTCTAGGCAGCTAGGCAGCAAGCTTGACAGTCAGCAAGAAAGCAAACATTGGAAGCGAGCAACCAAGTTTTATATTATATATAAGTATACAATTTAAGTTTTTTTATTTTTCCTATATTAAGATTATTTTGGTCTATCTTGACGTACAGTGCCAGGGAAGCGCAGTGCATGACGACGCTGGATTCATAACAAAATTTTGAAACTTCTTCCTCCTGGTAGGTATTCACACATTGTTGGTTGGCACTTTTACGAGTTTGCCCTACTCCCGTCCTTGACTTTAGTGAGATTTATTTACCCTTATTTGAGTATGCGGTGTCGTCTAGTACCGTCGAATATCCAAGTTGAGTGGTACAGCAGTAGGTATGTACATCGCAGCCTGTAGAACTCATACAGGCAGGATCTATGTTGTGCTCAGTAATGGGAAAGGGCAAGTGTTTGGGATATATTATGCAATTTGGGCTGTAGCAGGGATGGAAAACAGGAACTATAGAACCTTGCATTTTGGAAGCTTAGTGTGTTTCCTGGTTAATGCTGGTGGTTTGATATACGGCACTGATACTCTTGTGGTATTTGGCTATAATACCGAGGTTGTGTTGATGGATATGTTGGTATGCAACGAGCCGAAGGTAGATGGATCCAAGGGGGATGCATATTAAAATTAAGATAGTTTTTCACTGTGGAAAAACTTCCATTTTTCATGGACGACCATTCGCATCATCTGATGGAATGGCATTCTATGGTAATAATGCTTGCTTCTATATCCTTCTTCTGGTTCTTCTTCATCTTCTGGCTCTTCATCACCCGTCACTATCGTCCTCAACTTTAACTTTAGCTTCATCTTCTTTTCACATTGTCTCTTGATGAGGAAGGACATAAAACCTTAAACCGCGATACGACACACTTGTGGAGTAATTTGTGTGTGTTTGAAGTTAAAGCATTTCATAGCTTCAACGAACTACTGCTGTTATATGAAATTATAGTCTATTCTTATACTATACTTTCATATACATGTATATGTGTTCCAACGTGCTAAACGTAGCATTACTGGATTGTACGTGGCTAGTATAGCCTGGTGTATTGTTGATATATTATTTAGGGCGATGAAAAAGTGAAGGAGTAAATTGAAACTGTCAACTTTTATGAATGATACAACGAATATTAAGTTTGTGTTTTTCATGGTCATCCTTTGATGTTTAGCTTGAAAAATTATTTTAGCTTTTTGAATAAATGATTCAATAAACTGTTATTTGTCAGAGTTGTTTTTTAACTTATATAGGGCAAAGTACATAAAAAAAAAATTCCCTAACTTTTTAGTCTACTTCCTCGAAATTTTAAAAACTTTCCACGGACATGTGATAATTAAAATCCTTTTAGACTAACATTTAGTAGATTTGTTTATTTTCAATTTGAATTTTTGAACTTCTACTCATGGAATAGAAACATTGAGAATGCATGGCTTGATTACAAATTTAAAAACAACACCCTTACGAAATTCAACGAATTAAAAACAGCAATTGTAGAGCGAAACTTGTAATTATATTCTTGTATAAAACATTACGTTCAATGTATTCTTTGAAGTATAAAATATTAAACTACAAGTGCAAACTTAGAGAAGAAGTCTTTCAAAATCTACAAAATTTCTTGAATGCAGTCGTGATGGAAAATATCTTTTTATAGTAGCAGCTTACTTCATCTTCATCGTTGTCATCATCATTTTCATCTTAATATACAATAAAATCTTAAATATTTATAATAATTACACAACCCGCAGTCTAGAGATTGTTGAAGCGTGCTATAGAAGATGAAGTTGGCGTTTTAAAGCAAAAGCTGAATTTCTGTGAAACGTTCAGGCTAAAACTGAGCGTCATATTGATTAACAAAGGATCCATCCATCCAGCCTTTCGTTTTGTCCTTGTGATGCCTGCAAGGATATACGAATACGAGCCGCGTACAAAACTTTTGCCTTACAATGTAAATTATGATGGAAATTTTCACATTGTTAGATTTTATGTTTCGCTGTAATACATTTCTATGGGGTAGAATAAAATAATGGAAAAAGTTCTAGAGTATACGATTATAGCTTGAAGGATGTGCAAATATACCCACCCATACAGATATATCAATATACATATATATACATGTACATATAAATACACATGTATAGTCATAGTATCAACAACTCCCTTGCCATCATCACTGAATTTATTAGAATTCGTTAGAATTCATCATACACTTTCATTTAGGAGCCAGGGACATGTCTTTTTAGCATGTTGAGATATAAAAATGTCTTTACTTATCTTTAGTCTTGCTTGAAACATTATGATTCATAAAAGAAGTTCGTGCAAAGTGTTATAGACGTACGAGTAAATATAACTTTTCGTAGACAGAGAATTGTACAATGAACGAAGAGATAAAAGTAATTACTTGAAATGTCTTTTAGTATAAAGTCAAATTGCGCCTTGGATTTTCAAAATATTTAGATTTTCTAAGGAATTAATTAAAAATTTTTTAGTTCAATGAACGCAATTAATACCAGGAAGTTATTAGAAAAGTCAAATAATTCATCTTTACAATTGTTTGTTTAAAATTTTTCTTATAAATTTAAATAAATAAAATATTTTTATTATTCAGTGATCTTAATGAGTTTTCTTTTAATTAATACAAATATCAAAATTTACAAATGGTGTAACAATAAAACAATTATTTTACATATAATCTCAAGGGAACCAATTACTTTACCTTTCTGCTACAATCAAATGGATATCTCTTTACTAAGAGTACTAGTCATTTACTAAGAGTTAGTCACAATATCCTATATCGTATTATTAAAGTCTAATGTCTGATCTATTCACCTAAGAACAATCTTTAAGTGTCTGAAGTAATAACCACTTAAGCAAACTGCTCTACAAATGACACAGATCTTTCTTTCAATCATTTCCTGCTTTTCGGAATAAACTCTTCCTGGTACATTGTTTTGATCATAAAACTGGAGTCATTGTAGAAGAGGACAAAACTAACAAATTTAAACCACTCAGTGGAATAAGTACATTTATGCATTTTGTGTCTAATGTACAAGAAAAAATTGTGCTCATGTATATGCATCCAATATATTCTGCTTTAAGCCAAATGCAGTGCAATTACTCTGAATGAACAGAGCGTTCCATTTTCCAACCTTGTTGTGGACAAATCAAAAGATTTTACAAAGCTCAAAGTGAATTGCCAGGTTTTCCTCAACGACAGCTCATATCCTTAAAAATTAAAATTCAAACCAAATGTTTCCTCCTTTTAGCCCGAACTTCCATTCTAAGTGAATGCAACAAAAAGCCACTAATGCTCGTTGACACACGCCACATATTGTTGTTTCCTAACTTCCCATTTTGTATGTTCTAAACATATTTGCCATACAGGATGCCTGTAAAGTCACAAAACGTACATAACACAATGGAGATGATACAACCTTTTAAACGAGTGCATTTCCAGATTGCATCGCTGATGTACATACATACCTTTCCTCTGTACCTCAAGCTGCACCTTGTATAGTGCAACAACCCGGCCGGTTTCGGCGTCTAACATATGCACGTTACACTGTCAATGCACGATTATCGTTACACGTACAACTGCATTCAAAAGAACAAAAACCAACCCTTAAGAGAGTACTTTTTAAGTAATTGATGTGTGCATTTAGAATTTCAAAATGAACTTTAGAGTAAAACAAAATTTTTCAAATGAACGACTGGTGAAGTCAGCTCACCAAACCTCGACATCCAGCAGTTCACTTCCAATTCAAATGGAGTCTACTCCATTTAAGAGCGAATTTTAAAGTGGTAAATTGCATTTTTCATTTAAATGACCCCAAAATAAAGCTTCAATTTGCTGATTACGTAAACAAGACGTTTCCGTAGTGTTGCGTCAATTACATGCTCTACCCGTCCCGTGTAATTGTAATTTCTGAATTACAGATTTACTACAAAAAGTAGCCCATTATTGCTCATACATGCTTCAGTGTTAATTATCATTACAGCAATTCGTCAGACTCCAGACTTCCGGTAGAGGATTATTCTTGGTCCAAGTTCTTTTCTTAGCAGGATAACTTGAAAAAGTTCACTATTACAAATTTATGAATTGTATTTAGTTTGGAAAAATTATTTTAGATTGATAATTAATTTGTAAGTTTCATGTCATGAATGTTGCACATGTCTCTGGTTGTTGTGAAATCGTATGCAATCCACGTATTGAATGCAGTTTTTTGTTAAAATCGTGGAAAAACTATCAACCCAGAGAGGGTATTGCACATGTACTAATTTTGTCACGTCCTTGTTTGTCATCAAATTGGATGGTTTTACAAATTATCAGCACGCACACAACATATGAATGTCGCATTATGTGTTGAAATGTTGCATGATTATCTCCTATGTAACCCAATACAATTAAAATTTCCAAGGTGTGAAAATAAAATATATGTGAAGTAAAGTAACCCTTAAACGCAAGAGATAGTTAGTAGCTATTACTGTGATGGACATTTCAAAGTTTGTATTTCATTTGCATGTCATATTATGCTGACTAAAATAATTCAAATAATTTGACACAAAACTGGTGATATACAATATCTTTGATAGCCCATGTTAGATACAAACTTTGAAATAGACATACTCCAGTTATTGGAACTGGAAAATCAAAAATCATAGCACTGAAATCAACCAATTTTTTGATTTATTTGATCTTATATAATACAATTACGATTTGCAAGTTAACAGGCTCTGGAATTAAACATTGTGACAAGATAAATGTGAACAAATTTCTCAAAGACAAAAGTAATAAACATTACTTGAATACATTCCATCATAAAACTAGCTTCTTGCATCATCATAAATGTTAGTAAGTATATTTACAGCTTATATATATATATATATATCAACAAATTTTGCTTGTAGCTAAAAGAGAAAAATAAAAAAAAATCAAATAATAGGATGAATTACGAAGAAAAATCTTAGCTAATACGTTCGAGTTACACTAAGAAACGAAAAATAACACATTCCGGCATAAAGTATAGCACGAAGCTAATAAATAAAATTTTAAGTGACAAAGTGAGTTACATAAAGAAAAATCAGAGAACATATTTCAATGTAGGGGTTGGGGATATTGTCACTTTAACAGACAGCCGAACAGAACGAAACATGTTTTATATGTTCTCATATGTTATAGTCTACAATCGAGAAACATGATGAAATAAAATCTGTTACCCTTAAAGGCAACTGAAACCCGGGAGGGATATCAACCCATTGCTGTAGAGGATATAGGACATATAATCGCTGCTATACACTTAAAAACAAAATAAAAGATTCTATTGCTCTACTGAATGTTGTATATGTTATGTTGATACGTTCTATGTTATATATATAAAACGAATAACACTCAAAGTGCACGATATAAATGTCTACTAATACCATACATTTATGTAAGCTAACATCTACAGCCATATATACGAATGTATGTCTCCACCATAAATCTTTTAATTTTCTTCACTTACGTATACTATAAGGAAAGCCAAGATTTTAGAGCTATATATCCACCAAAAGTACTAACTTGCATTCCAACATTACAGTGAAATATTAAATATTTCTATACTCTGTACCATCTTCTCTCTTAAGCTCTTATACAACATTTCTACTGCGCCTTCCTTAGTCCTGGACTTGAACTTTATTAGATGTAGGTAAAGGATTTCGGAGTAATGCTTTCCGACATTATTTCACTATGACTGTTTACTTTATTAAAGTTGTTCAAAACGAAAATAATGTCCTTCATAAAATCGCTGGCAGGATTAAGGACATTCTCTTGTACATGGTTTTGGTTTGAATGTCAATTGACTATATAAAATTATTACTTGCTAATGGATAATTTTGTTTTTATTGAACATGGCTGTGATTCATTACAATAAACGAAATGATTTGTGATAGCTACATAGTAGTCCAATATCTACTTCTGTATTAATTACACATTAGATATTAACACTACTGATAAATGAAGACATTCCATTTTATGTAGACAGACGTAGAAATAACCCATATGAAATCACAATATTAGTTCTATCTAAGATTTATCAGTCCAAGTCATTTAGTTTTGAATGAATAACATTATAAACGCAGCCAGATCTAACCTTGAACTCTTGGAAAATCTCATAAAAACTCTTAGCAACGATTTGTAATAATGACTGTAATAAGAAGAGCCGAGTAACTTCGGTTTCGGATATAAATTTTTATTCGTCCACTTGACATAAAATCTGTAAATGCAAATGGTAGCTTAGTGTTTCCAATAGATGTTGTACTTAGCAAAGCCGGAAATGAGGGTTATAAGGTAAATTATCGGTGGTTTAAAGGTATCTTTTATAATTCGTTTTCTTTATTTGTTTTTGTGGTTTTCCGGGTCTAGATACGTTTCAGAGGCTCATTTCCTTAAATTTCTTTAGACATTCTTGAACAGCTGCTCGCATAAAAGTTCTTGACAATAAAATATTTTATTACAGTAAACCAAATGCATTTTTGTGATGGTATTCTCTCTTGTTTTTTTTTCTTGGAAAACCCTAAAAACTTACAATCTAAAAATCCATCAATTTTACGCGAACATTTTAGGAAAGATAATAAAAGAAAGTAAAAATAATGCAAGGGCACAAATGTATAAAGTGAAAGTACATTTCGCTGATTTCACTCTAGTATAAATGTTTCGTTCGTTTTTACGTCAATTGTACTTAGCTTCATCTTACGACCAAGTTCGTCTTATATAAATTTCAATAAGGAATGAAAGCTTACCTACATTTAAACGATCATGCCGATTAATTTATAATAAAAGTCAAAGTTACATGAAAAATGTAATTTATAGTTGAATAATTGGAATTATATTTCATTTTAGAAAAAATTTTAGAATTTTAAACGGACATAGAGTTCAGTATCTTGTCAAAAATACATGTAGGTAAATCTGTGTCTTTCCATAAATGCTAGTGAAAGATTCAATCAACCAAAAACTTTTTAAAGAAATTTCAAGAATTATCTTAATATCAGCAGAATTTCTTTGTCACCTTGACACATCCTTCTGAATACCTTTCATGGATGCCTGAAGGTAAAATTGAAAAAATTGCATAGTCAGCAGAGTAATTTTCATCTTGACACGGTGATAAAATTATAAGTTTGATGTTATCGCGTTTATTGCTTAAAATGTAATTAAATTTGAAGTTGATAAAGTAAGAGTTGAGTAGGGTTTAATTTTCCTGTTCGTGTGAATTTGAATATGATAACTTCCTCTTGTATAGGAAAAATGACAATTACAAAATTAATTGCAACACGATAAAGATCCTTTGTCCAGCTTGTCTTCAAAATGGACTATGATCTGAAACTGAGCAAGGAGCTTTTAAAAAATTCTACGTTTCAAATTAATTAAATAAAAACATTACTTTGTCCATAAGATACTCTTTCCAATTAAACAAAAGTCCATGTAAATTAAAATTATACTGTATATGAACAATGTTTTCGACTTTATTTTAGTTTGATAGTATCCTTTAAAGGTTGTATTGTCTGTAGTCACACTCGGTACAAACACAGTGAAAGTAACACCCTGAAGCAAAACTAACAAAAGCTTCAAAGTCTTGCAATAGAAATTCGAGATGCAGCAAATGAAAAAATAAAGGACCTTGTATCAGATTTTACAGTGAAATGAGGAAAATAAGTACATATATAATCAGAACATGCTTAAAACCATTAGTTCATGTGGTGGTGATCAAATTAAGACGTCGGAAATAGATTAAAACAGTAAGATGTCCTTCCACAACATTTATCTTGGACAATAGCCTTTGGAAAAGTTTTTCAAAGCATTAAAAATATATACTCACTATTCTCTTTAATTTTAGTTGAATCCATAATCTGTACACATTCAGATCTCTTCTTAATTCTTATAGTTTTTATTAGTATCCAGAAATATCTTCTTCAATCCATAAAAGTGGATTTATTTACTTAATATCAAACTATAATAATTAAGTTTGTTTAAAAAAACTTAATTATTAATCACTTTACAATCGTTAACATTAATTTAAACGTACATTTAAAAGAGAAAAGATTATCTTTAATTCCAACAATTTCATCTTTTCAATTTGTACGGCTGGCAATCTGTTCCACACTCGAAGATTATTAATCTCTTCAATAACATAAAGCAATGATTGAACTGGAAATTGTATTTTCTTATTACTTTAATGTCTTTTGAATAGTGCTCATGGATTCTTAGAATACCTACTATTGATTAACCTTTAACGTCATGAATCACTCAATGTAGAAGCGTTCCCTGCTTTTCTAATTCGCCCCTCGAGACAATCGCATGCTATCCGTTCAACTACGAAGATTCGGCTTCCACATAATAAATGAACTAGACTGTTTGTTCTGTATTTTCTTTAAACTAAACAGATATTTGAACTTCTATGACCTATGAACTAAAAATTTGAACGCTGTGCCAGTCCCAGAGGTCATAGAATTTTTCCAGAAAGCAAAAGAATTTCAGCCAATTACGTTGTGTCCTAGTCTTATTTATAAAAATTACTTATTTTATTATAATTAATTTTTTCCGACCATAGTATTTTTGCGGCAATGTGCTTTACGATGATGCTACTGCATTTGAACACGTAACAATATTGTAGATAAACCAGAAACCCGGAACCACAGAGCGACTGCTTTAAGGATATCATGAATAATTTAAACAGTGAGAAGTAAAATGAAAGTACAATGTGAACGTATATTCGCGATATTCCCAAGATTCTTCTAAATGAAATGTAAATGAAAAGTGGTTTTGTTTTCTTTTCGTATAATACCAGCGCCTGAATCAGCATAGATACCTGTCAGGTGGAAAAGAAAATTGCTGAGCTGAAGTATAATGAACTGTACAAGACCTCAGGGAAAATGGGACATGTGAGAATTACTAGTAGATGAGATTCCCTGGATTCGAGAATGTATTGAGAGTCTAGCCCCAACACTGTCTCCATCATGACCAGGGATACCATCTTTGATACGCGTAAAGAATATCCGTCGTATAATAGAACCGAAAATTGATGATAATCTTACGAGCAAATGCTTATGAATAATGAATATCCTAGAACAAGGACGAAAGCACAAACAACTGGAGGGAAAATCATAATTTTTGAAATGTTTAAGGAAACTATTTTCATGTCACATCAAATACACATTCCCTAAATACGATTATCATTCGTTCACTACGTCGATGGAATTTTAAAGTGTTAAAGTCGATCTTTAGATTATCGTTCTTGCCATATATTCAACTTTCGATTTACATATACAATGCAATGTACATACGCTTCCAATTCTAATATATGATATGCCAGTCTATTTTAACAAGAAACCATGTGTGAAAATCTAACCAAATGAACGTAAACATATCTGTGAACTCGTCGTGCATGAATACAAATATATATTATAGATAAAGCCACATCTTTAAAAATTGTTTTGGAACCATAACTTGATCTCTTTAATTTAAAATTTTCTAACTTGTATTCGAGATCAATTAAAATTATTGATTTAGCATGTTTTATTGCCTTAAAAATTGTCCAAATTTCAAATGTAATAGATCTTTTCTCTTGGATTATGACTAGAATTTGAAAAGGAGTTCAAGTAAAACAATTAACACCAAAAGAATATATATATCGTATCAGATTGAAAGCTCCAAAGTATTTAATTAATTTCAGATTGACGACAACGTTTCGTGTCCAATATTAGAAACAATTCTAGGTAAGGACAACTACGTATAAGTCTAGAAAACAGAAATATTGTGTCACATGAATTATGTGACAATATTTCTGACTATACAATGATTCAAGACAATATAGAAGCATTGACAATTATTAAGAGGCTTAAATATTGTCCCATAAATTCATATTTTCAAAACTGCAATTTGAAATTGACATCATGTGGACATATGACCAAAGACAATGCAATTAAATGCAAATGGTTTATTTATTTAAATATTCATCTATGAATGATTCTATATGTCGACGTGGTGAATACGTTAATCGACGTATTCAATTAATTTTTAAATAATTCAATTTAACATATAATATGCCATCAAATTGAAAACCAGACAACTTTATGTGGTTACGGAAATTATTTTCAATTATGTTGTAATACGTTTTGAAATAAATTCATTGGCCGCCTCGTTCATTATTCCAGTGCTATTCGGTTAATATTATACATGAATTTCAAATTGCAAATATTTAAGATAAATTTAATTATTTTAACGTGAAATATAAAAAAAACGTAAACATACATTTATTTACATTAACATTAATGGCTTTATTTTTAATAGCCTCTATCTATGCATGGTATGAAGTGATGTGTGTGTCATATCGTTTAATGTGCAGAATTTTATGCTTACCATTTCATCAAACATAATTTCCATGCAATGAGTGACAGCAAAATTATTGATGTGAAAAATAGTCAAAAACGTGTTTTATCATTAAAATAAATTCTGCGGTTAAACGAGTGCTTCTATACCAAATTGATAACTAACCAATTAAATTAAGCCTAACACACTTTTCGCCTCCATTCAAATGGACAACATAATCAAAAAATTTCATATAAACGGTTAAACCTCAATGTTTGAAGTGGCCTTTTCTAATTACTGAGTTAAACTCAATTTAACTGCCGATCATTGTTTCATTATTAAACAATTATCAAATTGACATACCTCTGTGCTCCTGTATTTTATAAACTTCATTTTTTTGGCGTTCTCTGCATTAAACTAGTGCTTTCTACAAACATTGATTCATTAGCGACCGATGCAAAGGATTTTGTGAGAATAATTCTTATAATATTTTGTGAAGTCCATTGAACTAGTGAATAGTTTCTGTGCAAAGCTCTTGTTGCTATATGTGATATTTCTTTTATAGTTTGAATGTTCACTATGTTTAATTGTTACAGTTTAACAGTTTCTATGAACGTGATTCTGTAAATTGATCAACTCGATAAAACATCTGGAATCAAATTAACGAGAAAAGAAATTAAAAATTCCATAAAAGCATTGATAAATGATGTTACGACATAAGTTCTTTGAAAAAGTACACAGTCTGTTTCATTTTTATTGATAATTATTCATACGTATACAGCAATTATAAAAATAAACCAACAAACTGATTGATTAATCCATTTGGCTTATTTGTAATATTATATATATTAATTCTAACTCACATATTGGAAAATGTTTCCTTTCTAACAATATTAGTTTCATAAAACAATGTTATACCTTAGGCCTAGCTTTATTTGTCATTTTCAAATAGGTTTTTATACAAAATCTAAAAACGCCAATCCAAAACATTAAAGTGGATGTTTAAGACATTATATTATGAGTCCAAGAATAATATATATATATGTATGTATATAAATAATTTTGTTCTTGAGAAGTTTAATCAGTAATTTTACGAAAAATTATATTAACTTTTTTTCAAATACTATGTACTAAATTATACGTTAAATAATATGCTTTTAAGAGTGACATGTGTTGTGAACAAGTTTTATTTTGTTATTTAAAATTATTAAAGATTATTTTTGTACAAATACATGTATTTCATTGCTCTAAACGTGAAGCAAGACATACAAAAATAAAATTAAATAAAATTCGAATCATAACTTTTTACCCGAAGTAAGTAGCCCGGAAGAAAATGCATTGAGCCTTGTTCTATCTAATAATGTACGACTGGGTGGATTCCGATTTGGAGAGCTCACTGATGGAATCTGACGACGTCTCATGCTCCGTAAAAGGCGCATAGCATCGTCACTGCTGGATGATCTCTGCGGATTTTCCACAGAATTACTGCGGTAGAAGCTCCTAAAATTCCGAACCACTGGACTACTGTTTAATTCATTTTCAATATTTGACAGAGCTGAAGTTGAAGTTGAAAAATGTCTTGATGAATTCACTATTCCTCGGCCCAATTCTGACAAATATTCTTCACTATTCGAGGAGCCATTAGCAGTTGATACCATTTGTCAGCTATTCTCCAACGAGTATTGTCGTTTCAATGAAGTTGTAAATCGGTAGATGCGGACTTTTCCATCGCTAGTTTAGTTTGAAAACAAAAAAAAGAAGCAAAATAAACATAAGACGATCACAAACTAAATCAATGTTGTATACTTCATTACATATTCTTAAAATACAACACAAATTAACATAACCAAACACAATAAAAAATAATGTACTTTAATGATTTATTAATGAGTTTAACATAAAAATCAGAACAAAGATTTTGCGTAAATCAATAACAACAGAACACAATATGAAAAACTCAAAAATACGGATATGTTTTTCAAGCAGGACAATTATTATAAGTTTTTCGACTAGCAGTATAAAAACAAAAATAATAATACATTTTTAAAAATCTTGATTGCGACCAACAATAAGATAAAATATTTTTTAAGCATATAGATATAAGGGTAGGGTAACACATTGTAATTGTTAATTTTGTAAGTTCCCAGTGTTAAATGATAATTTTTTATTAGCAAATAATGATTTGACTTTTAAAGATAGATATCAAAACTTGTACGCAAAACCTAACAAAGCCTAGTAATGAATTTAAAAACAAAAACATGGATATGGAAAAATTTTCATTTAGGATATTGAAAAAAGAGAAACACATTTAAAACAAAATTAAAATAAAACGGGAAAATTTTATTAGTTTTATAATGTTATAGAGTGAAGTGCAGAGATCATGATAAATACAAATTTTAAACTGAGAACGGTATTTGGACAATTTTTCGTTTCAGATGATTCTAGAAGCATTAAGAATATTAAGTAGTAAAAAGAAATTTTCAAAAATTTTTAAAATCGGCAATAAATTTGAATTATAACTGCTTGGAACGTAAGGAAAATCAAACCAAATGCAGTGAAGTCATGAAACACTTAACAGTATTCACCTTACAAAAGAGCAACTTTCAATCGGAAAATTAGGATTACCTACCTACTTAAAGAAAGTAAATTCATGAAACTGGAGAAAGAAGAATCACTAATAAATTAGTTTTCTTGAAAACTTTCGGATTGGTTTGGTTTTCTTTATTACAATTTACAAATAAAATTAAAATTAGTTTTAAGCATCGCTCATGGTTTCATGGTTTATACAAAGAAAATAATTTGATTTTATGAAGAAATTTTAACTCAATGTCGCGCTAATGCTTTCAATGGGTTTACATCGTGGTAAAATCATTTGGAACAATAACCAACCTCCAAAGCCATATGGGGATAAAAATTCCTGGGAACTATAGTTAAACACCAACAGATGTTATAAGGAATAACAAACATGTATACAATGGAACGTTATTTTTTCAAATTATTGGAAACTAACATAAATATAAGTATATCAGATACATCGTGAACATACATACATTGTATGTACTCCAAAATATGTGATAAAGGTGAAATGATGTCTTTGTTATTCTGGATTACATGAATTGTATTTTCTTGTGCTACTAACCCTTAAAATAAAAGTTCTTAATGAACGTGTTTTAAAAGGCTGTTTGAATATATTCAGGTGATAGTATTTGCACCGATAAATGCAGTCTTTAAATGAATGCAAATGTGTGTAGCAAATGACCGTTTAGTATAAAATCAAGAACAATAGCTCTTCTTTTCGATGTGAGTGTGCAAACGAGAAAATGATCGATACATGAACATGTCAACATCATTTGTTTTGCCAAGAGGTGATATACATATGAATGCATTGATTTAAAGTTAATGATTAAAACTAAAAAGTAGAAATAAAGACTTACAATGGAGAGTTTTGCAAATGCTTGTGAACGAATTGTCTGTGTTTGATTGATATCAAGTGCATTAACATTTATCGAACTTAATCTGATGGAATGATGAAAGTAAAGAAGATACTGCAATCACAGCCCCAACAGTCACTTCAACAACTTCGTGTATTTGCATTGTGACTGTTTAAATTTTTAAATATTAGAACAAAATATGTTTCGTTTACATCCAATTAACATCCTTCGAAAATTTTCTATTTGTCAAAACGTTCTACTATCTTCCTTATTAGATTGATGCATTTATACATGTAAACGCTAAATAATCGATGTTTGCCACTCCATAAAACGACAGGAACATTCACATTGACATCTTGGGCACATGTTAATTATGCCAAAGGATCTTAAGAGCCAAATTATTAAAAATGTCCATAAAATCGTTCGCAGCCATAACCTAAGATGAAAAATCACATTTTGGTTTCTCCAATATGAAAAAAGACTTTATTAAATAACTCATGAAAGAAGTGAAAATTATTTTACAAACCGTGTAAATGAATTTATGGATGCAATGAACATGAATTATGAATTTGAGCTTCGAAGAAGAAATATACAAAAGTAATTTTTTGGTGCTACTGAGTACGATAAATGATTTTTTTACGTTTGAAAATAATATGTGAATGCTTTATACAAAACTGTAATCACTGTCTTTTAAGCTTTTCTGAAGAAATTTCCAATTATTACAGTAAATGCAAGAGAATAACTAACATAAGGTTTGGTTTCTGAAGCGTTTGTAGAAAAATATACGAAAATCGAACAAAAATTCAATGGGTGGCGTTAAATCGAAAAAGTACATAACAAAATCAGAAAATAGAAAACTCTGGCATTTTATTTTATACTGCAAATGAATCAAGCTGTATGGCTAAACTAAATTCATTAAAATTGCGCTGCAAAACAGAATAGAATTGAAACTTAAAATCAGTGGCTGATTGTTACAATGAAATAAGAAGCATTTTACAACAATTGTAAATGAAAAATAAGGGTATAGTACAGAGTTAATATACACTTAAAAGCCACTATCCAAATAAATGTCTGAGAAGTGAGATGATAGAAATCAAGGAGGAAAATAAACATTTTCTTTATCAGAAATGTATTCATTTTATTTTGCAGCTAATACCAATTCAATTCAGCAGAATTCAATTTTACAGAAGTAAATCAGAATGATACAAAAAATCCAGCCAATTTCATTTATGTAAATTGATTTTAAAATATTGATGCAATAAATAGCATTAATTCTAACAACAACGGCAATAAGATACATAAGTTATAAATGTTAAAAGGGAATTTTGTAATACCACTATAATGCCATTTTTCAATTTTCATTGAAATATCATTAGTTAATTGGTTGTTTCTAAAAGCAGAACATTTCTCGTAAACAGCAAAATTGTTACGACGATTAAAATTAATAAATGTTAGTTCAAATGCTAGTTAGTGTATATTTGAGGTTAAAAGTTAGTATTTGTAGTATGTTTCATCGTTTAACTATTTCTTATTTCGACGACAATGTTGGCATATTATCGAGGGATGAAAAACGCCATATCCGCACTTCACCAGAACTGTTTAGAATAAAAAAAGAAGAAAACGAATAGAAGACATAAATTATAGGTTTCATCAACGTTGTATAATCATCAATATAATTTTTAGTGAATTGAACTCTTACTTTACAAGAATAATAAGGGTGGAACATAAAAACGTTTAGGGATATATAAATAAATTATAGTTAACAGCTAATTCAAAAATTAATAATTTAATTTATAATTTTTTGCTAACTATGTCCAAACTATCCTATCCAGTAAAAATTGCAAATATTTCATTCTACTTACTTTGATGCTGTAAATACCCTCTGTCCAGATGCAACAATATCATTAATTGAGGAATCAGTCTTCATTTCAGCTAAACTATCGCAAGTTTTAACATTCCATAAGCGAATAATACCACCACGACAACTAGACAGTAATACATCACCCGATATCGCCATTCCGGAGACCCAACTTTTGTGGGCATTATTGAGCGACTAATTTTACATAAAACAAAATTATATTAAAAAATATTTCACCATATGAATTGACCTAACTTGTTTGAGACTCCCATCTCGAAGATCCCAGCGTTTGATCCCGGAGTCTCTACTCCCGGAAAATAACTCAGCATCAGCTCCAACTGCCTCTTGGGCAACTGCCAAAGCTTGTACTCCATCATAATGTGGTGGTTCTAAATTTAAGAGTGGATAAACAACTCCACCACTTGCAGGAACTTCGAAAACTTTCACATAATGATCTTTTGATCCAGTTGCCACAAAATCTGTATTTTCAGAACCTTCCCATGCAGTTACACACATGACAGCTGCTTGATGTCCACCAGATAATTTACCCAAACAAGTTAAACTGCAGGAAAAAATTTAATTAGAGTGATGAGATTATTTAACGGTAAACACAAACTTGTTCAAATCCCAAATTCTGACTTTATCTGATGCAGCAACATATAGATTTCCTGAAGCCCCTCCTGTGCACATTGCGGTTATTGGAGATTCACCAGGTTGGCTGCCAATAATATTAGCATTTCCTGGCAATGTTTGACCCGATGATAGTAAAGTTTTAATAGCTCTTATATTGCTCGCTCTAAGATCCCACACTCGAACATAATGACCAGAAGCAGAAAATAACAGATTTGTTCGTCTATCGAATTGAACTGCGATAACTGGACCAGCATGTGTTGCTAAACAGTACTGCACGCATTCTTTAGCTAAATCCCAAACTTTAACAGTTCTATCTGCCGCTGCAGTAAATAATGTATTTTCATCTACTTTAATGGACAAAACTGAGTTACTATGCCCCAAGACAGTGTGTGTACAAAATAAAGGAACTCCAGCCCGTATCTAGAATGTAGAAGAACCATTTATGAAAGAACGCGTCAAAATTTAAATGATTTACTTTTCCAGGAGCTTTTTGAATAACGCCTCCCGGTGTTGGATCTTGGATTCCCGCACCCAAACGGGAGAACACATCGCTACCTGCATCTTCCCTCGATGTCATGCGCCGATAAACTGGTGGCGACTGTGTTGGCGTTATAACATCTTCCTCTCTGATATTTTTGCCATCATGTTTGTCATTTTTGATTTTTATGAATGCGTTAGCATGGATTGTTATTTTGTTAATATAATAAGTTTTTGAAAATACGACATATGATAACAAATGAAGAAATTAATAGCTGCGACTAAAAAGCAAAATTAAAACAATTTCCAACTGTTAAACGCAATGACTGAATGCATATAAATGCTAAAGACATGAATGCTGAAAAAATGATTGTAAATAGTACTCCGAACGTTGGCTCATTGTGGTTTCATTAACATAGGGCACAAAAAACAAGTCAACTGAAACAAAGTCAGTTATACGCGGATAATATAAATTACGGATAATTACGGAAAGGCAAGGCAGAAGTTAAATAATTTTTTTTTAAATTTCGTTTATTAAATGAAATGTGGAGAATTTATTTAATTTTAAACCGATATTATCATGAACGTGGAGTAATGCACATTTTTCATGCGCATTAAAGCATGCATATAGCCAAATATTAATTCAAATTATGTTGAATATTCAAAACTTCGAAATATTAATTTTTTTTGTTAACTTTATATTATTAATATAATTAAAGATACAAGTAATAAAAATATTACTATGAATAAATAAATTAGTAAATGTTGGCTAAACTCTTGTTGAAATTTCCATAGATCAAATACAGCGGATGTCAATTTAACATAATCTGCATACAGTCTAGTGCTTAAAAACTGAGAAATGAATAGTATTACTTATTTACCAGAGGAAAATATATACACATATAGTTTATTGGAATGATAGAAGAAATATTTTCAAAGAAAAATAACTCAATCAACAACCGTCAAGCATATTATAAACGTGCATTCTACAAAAAAGCTTAAAAACTAAACTAATTTTGGTTTCAATCATAAAAATTATGTACTTATAAGAAGATACTTTTGCATTCAATGAGTTATATTATTTCTATGAGATAACTTACAACCCCGGAGAACCCTTGTTTGGGAATGCACGACGATTCACTCTAGGTGACAAGGGAATCCCACTTACACCAGAAGTGTCAACTGCTTTTCTTGAAAGTGAAGGCGATGGTGTAGCATTTAACGATTGTCTGAAATCATCAAGGAATTTAAAAATTCATTCTTCCGATAAGCTTGCTAATAATACTTTAATGAGCCCGGAGCACTTGGGACTCTCGCTAGAGGAATAAAACTTCGCCCACTAACTGAGTCTTGTTGGGTAAATGATCTAGTCATCGAGTCATCCTAGAAAATTGAATTCTTTTTAATATAGTTTTATTTTGAGATTAAATTTATGTTTACTCTTTCTTGATGTACATTATTGGTATTACTTCCTGCAGAATCTCCGAACAGTAAGTCTTCAGGCTGTGCAGTTCTTCTTCGCACTTTCGATGAACGATCTCTGAATTTAAATAATGAATTACCTTTATTCAAGCTCTTAATAAGGTAATTGAATAATTCGAGTGCCTAAACAAGCATAAGCTTACTTAAGGATATTCTATACTATACCAACCACATTACAAAACATATATTCAAATTTATAAAATTGATGATTTTTGCAAAGAAATTTAACAACATTAAAGCATACTCTATTTATGTTGAAGAAGAAAATTTAATAGCAAGTCAAAAAATTTTTATAGCACTTTGTTACATTTGTACCGATCTTTCTAACATATTTGTATGAGTTCACCATTATACAATAGATTATAAAAACTCAAACGAGAATTTTCTTTTCGAACCAAGGGAAGACAAGTTCTGGGTGGTCCCAACCACTAGAAAATAATTTATTGAATAAGTTAAAAGTACAATAACAAACTTGATTCGCTTATCAGTTTCAAAAAATAGTGCAATATATACTCAATCATCATCGTTAATTATAGTCATAAACAAATTATTATTTCTTTGTATTCTTGTACTTTTCTTTGATATTGTTACTGTTGAACTTGTGGACCTTTCATTAATTGAAATTTATTATAAACAATCTCAATAAAACCCTCATTGCAATATGTTATTTTTTACTTACAATTCAATTGTTGGTGCTGGCGATGGACTCCGACTTGATGGTGAACTGTGATTATGATTTGGTTCACGATCGAGAACAGTTGGTGCATCGGACGGAATGTCGTACGTACTATTGCTATTCAAAGTATTAGCTGAACCGCCTAATTGATTTGCAGTTAAAAGGAACGAATTTTGTAAGTTAATGTCGGAAAATCCTACTGTAGGATTTTGTGCTAAAATATGTTGTAGTAATTGTTGTTGAATACTACTGTCTTGTTGAACTTCTTTCAACAATGCTTCGCGTTCCATAAGTCTTGTCTGGCTTAATGCCCCGTCACATGTTTGTGATATCGTTATGCCTGACAATTTGTCTAAAAGGAATTTCGCTTCTTCAACAGAACGAACATTTTCAATTATAGTTTGTAGAGATTGTGACTCGTTTGATGATTCTTTTCCTTCTTCCAGTTCCATTATTGAATGTTGGACTTGTGTTATGTTTTCTTGAATATAATTCAAGTTTGCTTTTAATGTATCTTCTTCATTAGCAAGCTCTGCACAGTCTTGCATTTTTTGTTTAGTTCGAACTGCTGCCAAATCTTTACTGAGCGTTTCACGTTCATGGATCAGTCTTTCTAATTCACGCTCTAACTCCATAACAGCTTGCTTACTTCTTGCTGATCTACTTATGGTTCGTTGAAGATTCTCCCATTTCAAACGAGCTTGTCTTGGACTAAAGATCAATGATGTCTTCTTTGGTGGAACCCGTCCAGAAGCTTTCAAACTCAACATTCCTTTTTGTCGCTTTTGCAATGCAGTTACCTGTTCATTACGTCGTTTCAATATTTGATCTTTGGCAGCACCTTGTGCTTGTAGTGATTTAATTGTGTTTTGTTGTTTGCGAGCTTCTTTCCTTAACTGTGCTATTTCACGTGCTTTCCGTGATTCCTCCTCCTTGTGACGATTACTTTCTTCATTCATCTTACGTATTAGTCTTGTCTGCAAAGAAAGTAATTTATTCATGAATTTTACAGCTCAATAAATAGTAAAAGAAATCCTACCTTCATTTGTTTTAATTCAGATAGTTCATTCTTGAGATTTCGAAGTTGTGACTCTTGCGATTGCAACTCACGTTGTTGTCTAATGTGCTCCTTTTGTGCCTGTTGTAATTTGCGTAGCTCCCTTTGCATATCATTAATTTTTCGCTCATATTCATCTTTAACTTTCTTTATCTTATCATTTGATGGCATTGATTGTGATGAAGCTACAAAAATAGAAAACTTCTAAATTTGAACTTGCTAATCATAAAAATATCTTACATCCTAAATTTGCTAGAACTTGATCCCTTTCTCTTTGAGTGTTGATAATTCTAGCATTGAGAACATTTAACTTTTCTTCATAGTGTTGTCGCATTATCTGCATTCTCTGTTGCGATAATTCTAGCTGCTCTATCAATTTCGTCTTGAGCTCTATATCTGAGCTGATATCATTAAGTTCAGCTTGAATTTCAACAGCTAGAATGTCAAATTTAATTGAAAATCAGTCCATATTTAAAAAAACACCTAAATTAAAAATAATTACTTTTATCATCTGATTCAGTATCACTGTCGCTTTCTGATTCATTATTTTCAATATTCGAATTATTTGCATCATCATTTATTCCAGGAAGCGAACGTGACATTAAAAGTTCACGCTCTTTTTCTAACTCACGTTTCGCAAGGTTAATCACAGTTTCTGGAGCTATAACAAAACAATTTTTGGTAATGTCTTCGACATTAATTTAAACTATTCTTACTTTCAGCAAATGATTGATTCACTTTGAAATTATTTCTAGGACTAGACATTGATTTCTTTAGTTGTGCATACATTTGTTCCGATTCAATAAGCTTTGCTTTTAGTTTTTCAATCTCAGTTATGTATCCACCTATCAAATCTGTTACTGATTTATCAGTGTTAGCTGAAGTCCATCCCAGAGTTTCCTTTTGCATCATAAGATCCGTATTACGTTCTGTAAGTGTATTTATTGTCTCTTGCATTGCCTTCAAACGTTGTTGCAATCTCCTGTTGTCAGCCAATAGCATCGCATTCTCGTGGAATGTATCCGACAATGCTGCATTACCTTCTTCATCTATGCTTCGTTTTCCCTTGGAATGAATGATGTTATTGATAGGTTTTAAACATCATGAAATTTAAATTGCATACTTGTTTATATTCTAATAACTCTAATTGAAGTGCGGCTATTTCTCGCCGTAATTGCGATATTGTTCTAGAACTTTGATCTTGATTCAATTGTACTTTGTTCTTTATATTACGTGCTCGATTCGCGTATTTTAGTGTATTAAGTGTTTCCATGAAATCTCGGTCACTAGGTGACACACACGCAATCATTAATGTTTGACTATTACCTACGAAAATGATTATAAAATTATTATTTTTAAATGATTTTTTTTAATGATTTTAATGTAAGTACCTCCCAATGAATCTTGAAGCAAACGTGTAAGTTTAGAATCACGATAAGGTACATGTGTAGCTCTTTTGGATTTGTCCCCAAGCGCCGATATTACATTACCCAATGCTAATAGGCCACAGTTAATCGATATGCCTTCGCGCGCTCTCTCACCCGTGGCACCGGTTCTTTTTAAACGTTCTGACCCGGCCAAATCAACGAAATGAAACTTTGATGTCAATGTTTCTAAATCACCTTCAGGCATCCCACACTCTTCTGCTGACATTACTCTTTGTCTTCGTATCAATATTGTGAATAAAGCATGACTTCTTGATGATTGTGCATTCATTTGTGTGGAAGCGGTTGTTCTAGCCAATGCACCTTGTTGAAGACATCTGAAAAATATTGTTGTAAATTGAGACATATATTCCTCATACTGATATTTACTCACTTTAACGCATCTTGGGGGCCACTGATAGGTTTAATAGAGGCTCCTGATACAGAAATACCTCCACAAGGATCCTCGTGTATTTTGAACATACGACTCTTATTATAAGGATCCAGTAAATCAATTATTTCTTCATTATATAATTCCATAAATTGAGCAGCTACACTAAATTGCAAACTGCCAATGCTAAGCCCATTTTCAACACAGCCAGATTGGAAACTTTCAATTCCCGAGAATATGTGTCTCACAGCACGTGGTATTATACCTTCTTGGTTTTCTGTTAATTCTTGGTCGAACCCAGTACCCATGGTGTATGTTTTACCAGATCCTGTTTGCCCATATGCCAATACAGTAGCATTGTATCCTTTGAGTGCACCCTCAACAAGTTTTTCAACGCATTGTGTATATAATTCGGACTGCACGTACAAACATTTATTAACTATACATTGTAATATGTTACCCTTAAATGTATTACCTGAGCAGATAATATATCGAAAACATAATCAAACGTAAACGCCTTATCAGCTCCTAGAACAACTTGTGGCTCGCCTGGGGTTACTGTTGTACATATTCGGCACATGTCAATCACTTCTCGAGCGATTTGTGGACGAATCCTAAAAGCAAATAACATGTTGCTTAGTTTCTTGTAGGTAGTACTATTTGTTTGCCATGTGTTTTATTGATTTTAGTCAGTAGGTAACAATAATGTGAACAAGAACCTTCAGGCGTGTGTACTACAAGACATGGAATAGATTTCAAGATTCTTTTTGCAATCATTTGCAAACAGCATTCAAAAGGAAAATAATATTTAAAGTGAACTTACTTAAGTAAACCTTGACCTATTGTATATGGTAATACGTCTTCAAAGTTCATGTGAACAAGAGAGTGAATGTGCTAATTATTATGCTAATTTTCAATATCCCATTTCAGCCATGAATGACGCAACTCAATTGACCATCTGTATATTCATGATGCATACAATGACGAAAGTCTGTGAAAATGACAATTTTCAATTTTACAGAAGAGAAAGTTTAGTGCAAAAATAATTTGCCTTTTGAAAGTCGAAGAAAAAAATTGTGTACTCCAATTTAAATTCAAGTTTAAGCTTTCATTTTTTAAATAAAGCCAAGTGCAGATTTACCCATTTTTAAAGATTTATAGTTATTTTCGTGAAAACTCATAAGCAAACTAGTACAAGACAATAAGACTGGTTAAGCACTACCCGAAAGTTGTACCCGTACGAAACTCGAATACGAATGACATGTTATTCCGAGATTATAAAAGCTAATCAAACTGACCTCCACACGGGTCATATATAAACGTAATTGAGAATTGGATGGTGACCACATTGAAGCAGTGACTAAACTGAACGGAAGTATGACTGTGATCTGTTGGAAGTTAAGTAGACAATAATATGAAGCGTTGTTTTGCTGCGTTTTGCCAAGATCTAACATTTCTCGGATAGACATGTATAGTATAGATGAAACTTGTGAGACAGAGTCATAGCTGCTAGACCGCATCTTTATAATGAAAATATTAACTGAACTGGCAACTGACCATTCCCACACCGCTTATTGGCCAAGGACGTCCAGTTTTGTACAGTAAATCTATGTGATCTCTCCTCGTCTCACAAGTCACAATGTTTGTTTTTAATCTTAATAGACTCACAATGTCAAACACCACTTGACCGTATCGTGAAGATTATTTTATTGTACTGTGATGTATTATATTATTTTTTTAACTTTTAGGGATTATCTGTGAGGGAGATTCTAGTTAAGCGTCTTGTTAATTTTAAACGCGGAAGCGTACAAATAAAATTATAAAATATTGTATAGGTATAAAGCCAAAATCCCGATTTTTAACATCACCAACTAATTTATGATTTATTATATGGTTCGCTAGCAATTTTTCTTGCTTAAAGCATTTTCAGTTCAATTCCAAGCTTTGTGTGTGAAATCATACAACAATTTTGTCATGTATTGTACAGTAGAGATACAACGTGAATTGAAGTATATAAATCATCAACGTTTTACTCAAAACAGAACAACAGTTATTCGTATAATTTTCATTTACGCCAACTAAAATTGTTTCCAGATAGTTTTTTAGGTAACTAAGCTGACTTTGACCTTGGTAAGTATGATGACCTTTTAAAACTAGCCTTTCCTCAAATGATTTTCACAGGCAGCGTTAAAGAACGAGAAGGTAGAAAAAGTTACGTAAATCTTACTAACACTAAACGTTGAGATGGTGTTCTTCTAAATTTTGTACCTCATGTTAATTTTATAAATTCTTTGAAATTATTAATTGATTAACAGCTATTTGCCAAACACAAAATACCACGAAAATTACATATGAATCATGACTTGTGGTTTAAGACTGTGAGATTACACAATTGTTGCAGTCAATGTCAATCAATGACAGAAATCAAGTAAAACATATTCTTAATAATTTAATTTTATTATATTAATTATTTGGCTTATCACTGGCAAATGGACAGATCAAAGAATTTATTGCATTAAACAGTATGTTGTTAATGATAAAATTCTGAAGAAATTCTGCTAAATTTTTATACGAAGTTCATTATGATTGAAGTGCAACACCGTAGTGGATCTCGTCGAAAATGTGTAACTTTTATGTAAACTATTACAGAAGCACCTTGTTCACACGGTGGAATTGAGCAATGATAGAAGACATGAAATTGGGTGAAGGTTGCCAAAATGTTTACAGAAGCATATCAGATTAGCAAAAACAAATGTAAACATCTTTTTATTGGATAAGCCACCAAGTTCTGTAGGTGTTAATATTGAAATAAACAAATTTGCCTTTTTTTACTTGCGTTTTCATTTAAGACTTGAACGGGATGTCAGAATGAAGTGAAAAATTTGTTAACAGAGTCAAATATAGATCTCATTCCTTAAGCTGAATGTGAGATCACCATGACATCACATTGTATTTTTTGATGCTTCGTGTTAAAATGACCAGCTCTAACATTGGCGTGTGATATACTATATTATGAAACCAACTTCTTTGAATTGTGAAGCTTCAAGTGATTGATTGCTGCAATTCCTTAGTATGTAAATCCTGGAGGCTATTTATTGTCATATCACACTTCGGATATCTTAATATCTTTTCCCTGTTTATGTCAAGCCTACAGTACTTCCAATGACAATTTGATATATGTATTACCACAACTGTGAGAATTGTTCATGCTTTGCAAGCTAGACTGACCAACGCAAACAAAATTATTTTAACGAAAATAAAAGTGAAACTGATGTTCTTGTTTCACTTCAAGCTTTAATTCGCTACATACAATAGGAAAATCTCAGCTAAACAAAAGCCAGCATATTAAAATAAAATGTTTTTATACTTAAATATCTCAAAGAAAACAGTTTCCGACAGGTTCCCACCTAATCTTAGAAACTGGAAGTGTACGATTTTTCTTATTATATTTTACGCTGTGACTTTTGTTTATTAATGCATCGTTTATTTATTCATTCACACTTTAATGCACAATTCTCTTTTCGCTTTACCATCGGCAAAGATCACAATTAGATGCTAAACATTGAACCGTTTTCCTAATAATTATATAACCACTCGCCATTACTTTCAATATCTTTCATTGTATGTAATTGTTTCAGTTATTAGTGAAGGTTAGATGTAACAAATATTTGTGAGTATGAGATCATGGTGAGTACAAAAGGAGGACAAAAGATATGCAAATATGTACAAAATTTTTACAATGGCTTATTAGTATCAAAATTGAATTTATCTAGTAACAGACATTTAACGTAAAATGCCCCAATACCGTCCACAGGATTAGTTTGTAATTTCGATGTCCACTTTATTTTATTGTTTTTTTTTTCGGCATAAAACATAGCCATAGTTAACTATTTCTTCATTTTCTCAGCCCTGAAGATTCATATAGATACAAATATCACCAGCTTTGATTTCTGGAACCTACTAAAGAATCGAATTTCAAATATCGGTGCATGCTTTTCTACGAATTTCGACAAATTAACCCACACTATTCCTAATAGGTGTATTCGATCCATAGTTCTACGTTTTTGTGTAAGGTATAGTCACTTTGGTTATTGTTGTACCTAGACACGTTTCTAGGACATTAAGTCAAAACTAAAACTACAACTTTTAGTGAAATACGTTAAACATTCATGATGAGAAATTCAAAATGTTTGAAGTTGTTTCATTTGTAAATATCTACTGTTTGATACTCATTACCATTCAATTGATACTTAATTGTAACCCTAATTACAAATCAATAATGAAAACTATTGACTTAGCATAAACTAGACAAATATTTGACAGTACGAAATGCGTAACCTCTTTTTAAAAGTCATTTTAATTGCGTGTAATGTTGTTCAGTGGAAGTGTAACTTGTGTTCGATATCGTAATTAGGGCAAAATTGATCATGTGTGAAACTTTGCTCTGAATTTTCCTGAAATACAGTTACATATACAATTTTTATATTACTGCTATATTAATTATAAGCTACTATTATTGAATTATGTCCTTTACTACTTGAGAAAATTCTTTAAAAAAAAACTGATTTCCGAAAATGATCTTAACTTAAAAGTTTTTGAACTTAATGGAGGTGGTCTAAGTTTTTAGAAATTAATTAAATGTTGCAAGCTGAAATACAAAAAAAAAACAAATATCATGTTCGTTTAACCAGTTCCTTCGTAATTAATGGATTGAGCTATAAAAGAACTATCCGCTTACATTGTTTGTTACTTTAAATTATCACAAATAAATGTTAATGAATTTAACTTTAGAGTTAAAGTTTTGAGCGTAGAAATATCCTTGTTTGACAAGACATTTATAACACCTTCTTTAGCGAATCAACATAGAATGCCCATAATTTTTCCGAAACACCAAAATATTTAATAGCCCAATGGTTCAAATCATATCTACGAATATCAATTTATTCAGATGACTTAAATTTGCATTACTTGAGGCACAGGTTAAGAATTAGTTTATGGTTATAAAAGCAACTATATTTCGAGCTAGTTCCGGAATAATGAAACTGATGCTCTATAATCCCAAAGCAAGAAGTGAATTTTTACTGCTCATGGTAACCATTTTTCCAGACGTCTTTTAGTGAAAGGGGTTCAAATCAACTGAAATTGTTGGAGACTATATACTGAACATAATCACCATAATCGTGTTGAAAATTCTCATTAACGACGAAAGATATTTCCATTAATTTACCAACTATTGTACCATTATGAAGCATTACATAGCGGTTATCGATGAAGAAGTGTTCATATAACTTAAAAGCCAAAACCTTCATCATTTATTTGT
Source organism: Chrysops caecutiens (assembly GCA_963971475.1). Lineage (NCBI taxonomy): Eukaryota > Metazoa > Arthropoda > Insecta > Diptera > Tabanidae > Chrysops > Chrysops caecutiens. Next base: position 52,153,218 of record OZ020569.1, read on the forward strand.
AAATCATTTAACTATATGAAGCTTTAACATACATTAACAATTTGGGCTAGAAAGATCTTTAGAAGAACTAGCTGACTTGGATAAACTTTAACAAAAATTAAATATGTATTTCTCCGATCGAAAACTCCGCTTGCAAACACGGATGTAAATGATTTCGTTATTCTCTCGCGAGTGAATATACTGTTCGCACACTCACCCTTGGAAAAAAACTCACGTTACCCGATGAAAACATCCATCGGAGCAAATACAACATTTTCGTTTGAGTGTTTGCCTGCATCGCCTATTAACACTCGATGGTAATGTTGTATTTTTCTCCCATGGTGAACCATTTACTGTTTCTTCTTAAGATCGAAAACGTTACCGACTGACTGGAAGTATTTTTTGAACACGGCATTTGTAATTTTCATTTTGCATGAAACTCATACAATATACTGAATAATCGTTGAAGAAGTGAAAAATATAAGTTAGTTGATATATCTCATGTTGACGTAAAGACAAATTGTTTGAATCAATCTACAATAATATGCCGTAGCTTCATCGAATCCAGGTGTAACCATACCCGGAAGAGTGTAGTTTTGAGCAACATGCAATTTAAAAAAAAGTTATTTGCGAAATGACTTAGAAATGAAAACCATTTTCCGTTTCATTGAAGCTTGTCATGACTCACGCCTGAATATATAGAATTGTTTTCTTTAAGTTAGTTCAGTGAACTGCAATACACTATTAAAAATCAAAATGAGTATTAAAAACACATAACAGTAGTACTGTCTTACAACCGTAAACAAATGGTTTTTAGTTGCTGCTATAATGAGATGTTATGTTTTGTTATGTCTTAAAAAAGTAAATTCAATTGCGGTATACCGAATCAATTTTATCAGGTGTGGAACTATATCAAGTTTAGTAAGAACAGACGATCTTTCTAATACAGGCATTCAAATAGCTTTAGATATATGTATAAAGTTGTTATTAAGTTCGATGTTCTTGATGTTAAATCACGTCACAGGTTTTTGATTCTTCTGATTTCATGCTTTCATCGCGTTTTGCTCTGCTGATTTTTCGATATTGTACTCAATTTACAAAGTATTTTGAAGCTAGACGATTCTGCGGTATACTCAAATTTCCTAACGGACACGCAGAAATTTCCACTATGGCTTTACCATTACAATAATCTTTGAAATTTGAAACCTTCAATTCATCTGTAAGCTTTCCAAAGTTACACTTGACTAGTCAGTAAAACTATACCATAGAGAAACGTCACACAGAATAAATCAGAATATTGAAAAATGCTAATAATTTTTCTATGGAAACCGGAAACTGACTCGTCAGAATGCATGTCAGGTGGTTTCAAGCTTTTGCTAGATGTATCTGCTCTAATCAATTCAGTTGAGTTCCTAAGATATTTGAGATTATTTGGTGATAAATATAAAACACACGAAAGGTGACTTGTGACAATCGTATAATTTAAGTGATTTCAATCATGATAGTTTCGAACCAAGCCATCGTCTCTAATTGAATGTTAATGTTGAATTGTTGTCATAAAAGCACTGACACGATCACCTCGCCTAATTTCTAGAAACTCTTTTTAAGTTCAAAAACATTTCGATTTCAGTTTAAATGCGAAACTCGTAACTTTTTTCAGCGCAAACGGGCGCACCTACGCACTATATTTGCACTCCTACTCATTATTTAGACTTCATTGTATAATTCACCTTGACTAGTTGTTTAGTTAGGTTCGCTAAAACGCAAACACTCAAAATGCATATATCTGTTTCTTCGAAAATAATTGAAAATCTGCTCTTATTCATTAGATGTTATCTGTTAATGCAGCCACCATATTAAGACGCTTTTAAACGTTAAGTTGACATTAAGTCGTTACCAAATAAAGCTTTACAAAGAACTCTAAGAAAGCGTTTCATGTCTTACTAGCTAGACCATGTGTTTTTATTTTGTAATCGTTAATTAGATGTCACTTGAATTTTGCTTACAAACACGCAGGTTTGTTAGCATTCCAAAGTTTTTTTTTACAAAAGTTGTTTGTTCTCTGTGTTAGACTCAAGTTTTCTGCAAATACTTCCGTCAATCAGTGATGGCTAAAATCATTAATGAAACTTGCTCCTCGTAAAATCGGAAAACATTTATTAAAAAGTAAATTTACAATACCAGTTAAGCAAATTATTGTTATTTGAAAAACGTAATCTCTAAGGCACTCCCTTTAAAGCTCCCAATCTTATGATTTTATCACGGTTGCATTCATCTATCCATGGCTAGGAAGTGGAAATGATTCCACGAAAACTTAAAATCCTCATTTATTTCAATTATAAGACTTTAATTGAGAAGATTAAAACTTCAAACTTTGTTCATCAGTTCGACTTTATAACGCATTGATAATTTTAATTAAATTATGCATCAACTTGAAAATGCATCTCTTTCTTGTAGTTATACAGATTACAATAAATTATCCTTGTATACAATTACAATTATGTATGATGCATATAGGAAATATACATGAGGGACAAAATTAAAACGACAAGATGTCAGTATAGACAATAATCTGGTTTAACTTCAATTGGACCAAATAATTTTCATATAGTGTCAATGCAGGTTAAGGAGCGTGACGTGACAATATGTCAATGGAGATATATGTACATATGTTTGCTTCCTGATATAAGAGGCTCTAAAGAGATAAAAACTCAATCTGCAATCTATTATCATATTGATAGAACGATGTGAAACACATCCTTAGATGTTCCTATTTTGAATGAGGTTAATCGATTGTTCGAACACTAGTCTCCAAGTCCTTGCTAAATCAGTTCCTATGTTTTTCTGATATTTTTGCGTTTTAATCAATTTCTGATATTTACGTGCCAATTTTGTCCACATCAATTCAATATGCAAATGAGTTTATTATAAAAAAAAGCTGTCAACAAAATAAAACCTGTTTTTTCACCAATCTGATTTTATTGCCATAATTCAAATTCCGAAAATTTCAAGACGACTCACAAGAATTTGGAAAATATTTATTCCATTTTCAGGAGACACTGAGTCTGACCAGCGTAAGGTTTGCTTTTCATGGACATGCAGTAAGTTTGTTCAAAACATGACATCAGTCCACCTCCTAAAATAGGACCATTACGAGATGAAGTACATGAACGTAGTTTATTGGCATTGTCTTCCAGGATGCCTAGGATGGACGAGTATAACTACAGTTACTGACTTACAGCATGAACATACACTATGTGGCCCCGACTATGAAACTTTTAAATTGAATTTTCAATCATATTGAATCCCTCACAAAACAAAGAACTACATACATCATCCCATACTTGTGGTGTCTTTGTCTTCTACAACTCCGACAGATGTGACGTGGGATATAAAATAATAAGGTGATATGAGGCACAATGAAGAGAATTTGACAGAATTAACATCCCATTCCAGATCGCGGCGGGTGTTTATTTGATATCCATTGTTTGGGCGATATCATGATCGTATGTGGGTATTGTGTGTAATTACCAAACTCCCTTGCTTAATTCCAACAATTGTTGATTGAAGCAATGAATTCATTTTTATATGGTTTACAAAGCATTAATTGAGTTTTCAAAATAATCGTTATGTTTTGTGTGAAAAACAAATTTCCGACTGTGCCTCAACCTTAATGTCCTCCGAATAAAATTCAGGTGGAAATTTATCTACCACTTTGTCGATAAATCCTAGATTATGGAAGATTCAGGGTGTCCACGACTATGGAGTATTCTACCAAGGAGACAATAATGTTTGGTGAAATTTACAAAAACAGAAAATACTTATCTAAGATCATATTCATGGTTACTACCCCCACATGTATGATTTGAGGTATAATTTGAGTTGACACCAAAATGGACAAAAGATCTCTTCAGATCAAGTTTCTATAGATTCACAATGAAATGACTTGATTTTGTGATTGCAGTCAATGACGACAAAAGAACAATCTATAATTGAAGTTTACCATAACCTTTTAAAGTTCATAATAACCAACGTCATCAACAACCATTGAATTTGCAAAAAATTTTGATTAAATCGGCAGCAATTGATCTCGAAATGGAAAAGTTGACGCTAAACTATAGACACTGAGTCATTCATCAATTTTATTTCAGAATAAGTTACATCATCTATTTTAAATCACTGCCTGGTCATCGGCTCTATGGAAACGAATAAACAAATGTACTTTAATGTATCTACTACAAACAAATAAGTTATTTTTGAGTTTGGAACACGCACTTATTATATTGTGATTTATACGCATTTGCGAGAATGGTTTTTAGTTGCCAAGTATCAATATACTTTCTTGCAGGAATATAATTAAATCGGTTAGATATAAGAGAGGGTATAACCTCAATCTTGAATGGTAGGCAACTTAAAACGAGCTCATTTAATAAATCCTGTAAAATGATAGTTAAACTTACCGGACCGCCACGCGGACAGATGTGTCCTTGTCATCACCACCGTCAGTTGACATTTTGTTTTCAAAGTTATAAGTCGTGATGTCTTCAACAACAGTCGGGACCTGCTCCTCTAAGTCCTCCGACGTTGTCGGTTCCACGACCGACGTTTCTACGAGGGACGCCGTGGTTCTTGATTTCTGAACTCGGAAGAAGATCCAGGATATCGAAGAAGTAACTTAACCTTCCTCGAGTTTCTACCGTTCCTGAATTCTGTACTGGCACTTCATTGATGTACACTGCCACAGTTGGAATAAACTTTAAAAACTTTCGTCAATTTATTTTTAACTTTTCCTATTGCTACACTCTTATGCGTCAATTCTTTCGGCACGAGTTGTAACCCACGTTGACATCACCTGAAATAAAGAAGAAAATAAATTAAATGTTTAGAAAAAATTTTCACTTTCTCCGAAAGAACCGAAAAATTATGAAATTTTTATTTTTAGATTTATCTTAATTTTTTTTTACTTTCAAAATTCGTTTTAGCATGTAAAATTTGGGAACTGTGAAGTCACGAAAACTAAAAAATGCGGAAAAATGTTAGCAAAGCCCGCATGGATCTTATAGTGAACAACGACTTAACAACCTGAAGCGGTTATTGGCCGTTCTTGGCTAATAACAACAGTTCGTGAAGGGAAAACGTTGAGAAAGACCTTTCATCCATAAAATCCCAAACACGTAGCCGCTATTTTGAATCTTGTGAAGAAAGAGGCACTAATTTTTTCTTAACGAAACTGCCGACTTACTTCACTTCCTACTCCAAATATGTTAATTTTTAAGAGTTAAAGTTTACAAACAAATCCCAATAAAATGTCAGAGGTAGTTTCAATCAAACCTGTAACATACTAAAATGGTTTTTTATTGTTTCTTTTGTAAAAAAAACTCATAAAACTTAAAGAAAAGAATTGATTTTCTTCAACATATTGTTCACTTCGCACGTGTCGTATACAAAATTCTTGGGAAAAACGGAAATCAAGTCGAGGGAAAAATATGTCTTGAATCGATTTCCGTTTTCCTTTGTCAATCATTGACTAGTTATCCAAATTTCTATTTTAAAATTTTCTTCACAATTTCCCTTTCTTCAAGATTCGGTTTTTTTATATTTCTGGACATATTCCAGGGAAGTGCATATTATCTTATATGAAATGAATGATTGCAATATAACAGCGAACACCAAGTTATGGTTAGTTTGATGTTGATAAACTGTTATCTTTAAATTGCAACTAAATAGATTTGCAAACAAAACTGCAGGTAATTCTTCGTTGTTAGCAGGGTTAAATGAGAATCATCTACGGGACATATGTATATCAACAGATATCGCCAAACTTGACGCAAAACCTTAAACCTCTCATAACTACAATGTATCGGGTTAAGCAGATTACAACGATTAAAAGTGCCGGTAGCATTTGAGTGGAACGCTACAACAGCCCGTTACAGTGTTAAATGAGTCAGTCTGAAAGCCTGCATAGAATACAAAATCCATTAGTACCTAATTCACTTGATTATTCTCTGTCTGGTTATAGTAAATTTCCTTTTTTGTATAAGTAAACCAAACACGTTCCAAACAGATAGGTAGGTAAGAATATTAAAATGAGTTTAGAACACATGATGTACTTAAAACTTGATGCATTCCCAACTCATTGTTATTCATATTTTATAGTTATAGTAATTTGATACCAAAACAAACAAAAGCTAAGAGCTGGTAGAACAACATTTCAGTTCGTCAAAAGCAGACGTTGTGGCTACAAATCCTATTAAAGAGGTTCGTCGCGGCTAAAACCATTAAGATATTTTTTTGTAATATGACTAATGCTTTAGTGTCAAGACTAGGCTAAGAGCATAAAGAGGTGAAACCTGGGAATAACAAGGTTAGAAGTTGCAACATTAGAAGCAAAACCTGAAAAACGTTAGGAAAATATAACTACATATGTGCGGTTTCTATAACTAACTTGAACATGAGAACATTAAGTAGCTATTAAACTCTTTATGGAACTGTTATTGCTACAGCAGTTATATCAACTTACTCACAATGTCCTTATTTACAGAACACTTCCTCAGTATCCTAAACACCATATCTAACATCGTTATGTGCAACAAAATCAAACAACAAATAGTCTACTTTCGATTTATGTAAGATATCCTACTTGATAACACAGAGGCACGGTAACGAAATCACTCATGTTTATCATAAAAATACGATAAAGCTTAAATAACTTCCTGATAACATCTAAATATCCGTCTAAGTTATTACCTTACTTGGAAAACAAGTAGAGGTGCAGATGTAAATGATTATGATGCACGTGGGTGCATAAGTGCATTTTTGAAAAGTTTTAAACTCACGTCTATGTTACATAAACTCGTACGTGTCTAAGTTAGTAACAAATGAAATCTAAATAGTTTATAATTTTATCTTTAAGCTTCACCTGTGTTACGTTACGCATAATAATATTGTGTTACCTAATTTAGTGTTGGTTTTGTTATTTAATGAACTAGAGATGTCATGGTATTCTGTTCATGAAGTTAGGGCTTTCATTTCAACAATTACTTCTTGAACCATAAAATTTAAGGAGATATCAACTTAATTGACTCATTTGAAGAAAATTTTTATAACAATTAACTAGCAAAAGCAAAGCTACAATTTCTCAAGAATTAAAAAGTGTGATCGTTGACCCCTCTTTAACGGAAGCGTAGGTGACTTGTATCTTTCATTAAGACGAGGTCAGTTTCTGTAGAATGTACAAGTCAATGTTTGATCGACTGAATACATGTAGGTGTCACATGAACATAATCATTAAAGAACTGGTTTGGAAAAGCTGCATAAGTCTCTGGAAATATTTATGAATGAAAATTTGCAACGAATGTTATTTATGCTGGACTACATATGATGAAACTACCAACAACGATGCATATTTTCATTCAAAGAAATTTCGGAATAAATTAGCAATTTCTGAATGAATACCGATCAGGTCTTCACCTTAGCTACCCACAAAAACTTTCAAGTCGCTATGTCTCCTTGGTATGAATGGATAATGAAGTAAATTTATGCGACATCCTCTTTGAAGTAGATCTATAGTGTTAATGTTGTTATTTCTTATTTCTAAGTGGTAAGTGCAGTCAAGCAACATGAAAAATGCTTTGAGAAGTTGTTGAAATGTTAACAACACTGTGATTTCATGCGATTTGCAATTTGTAATGGAAAAGGATTGACACAGCAAACCCGTGTAAGCATTTAGACACTATGAATTAGACTTTCGACGTTCAAGTGCCAAGTGCTTCTTTCAAACGGGTTACATTTCGAACCGGATGCTGTTCATCTCAGCAACTGCAAGATACTACACCTTTGCTGATACAACCAGAATATAAAGTCACAATGTTAATTATAATTCCATGACAAATTAGGAAAACTATGACAACGATACAGATCTAATTTAAATCTACAAAAACTACAAAATTTGATAAACAACATATTCGCAGAACCCAGAAGAATGGAACGTGATTTATACATTCGTAGTAAATCACACGTTCCCATGTTGTTTTTGTATTTTTGCTAATAAAAGTAAAAATTTTACCAATTTATGGATTTTGTGCTAACGAAACGAGGAAAATTGGAAAAGAAAACAGTTCTTGAACAAAAGCAACTGGTTTAATTAACAACTTTTAGAACTTAAAACGGAAGACATCCATAAACGTCACTCTCCACATCTAATTAACTTTCTATTTCTAAGAATGGATAAGAAATCGGTCATTGAAAAAATTTGAGAAGTGGTTCCAGCATGTGACACCACATCACAACTAGAAAGTAGAACGAATGCGCTCTAAATATAAAAATCTAAATTGTGCAATAGAGATATCTCCATAGCTGAAGAAATTATGAAAGTGGTACGAGAATAGAACGAAGTAATGAAAGTTGGGTGTTACAACTGAATTTTGAGAGTTTTTCGCGATATCATAGCTAATTTGGTTATTATCTTTTTGAAAAATAAATTAAACTTATCACAGACTGATAAATTTTATCATATGATAAAATATTTGCTCGATATTTAACAAGTTCTCGGTGATAGCCGTGTAAGTAGATAACTATGTCACACAAGTGTTATTCAATGTCGGAAATAGTATCGTAGATGAGTATAATATCACTAGCTATCAAAATTTGTAGACCGATCTTCTAGTTATTGCAGAATTTTTCTCAAAAACAAATCGATATCATCTTAAAAATTAAAAATTCATTTTCAAACCTTGAATATGCACATTCCCACGTTCACTTGACCAGAATTCACTGTTTCTTCTTTTTATGCAGCAGAAAAATAATAAATTTTTCAAAACTATCGGGAAACCCACAGCTGCAGTCGATTTTAGAACTTGCTTGTATCTGCTCATGGCACGTTTTCAAATTTCACTTTGCTGTGTGATAACTACCTTTCGTGTTGGTAATATGCTCCTTGTATAACCCTTCCCATGAAAGATTCTCGAAATGTGTGCCCACGAAAATAGATTTATTGTCTTCCAAAGTCAAGCCGATTGCTTTATTGATTACCAAGAGTCATGACATACATTTGGATAGATATGTTGTAGAGTTTCTTAGTTCTAGTATGGAAAGAAACCAGCATAAAATCCTTTGAATATCAAGAGAGACACGGTCCCTCGACGCTTTATTATGAACTCTTGTTTTGTCCTTAATACCAAAGAACAAAGGACAAGGACTTAAAGTCATTTACAGCGAAAATTTCAATTTTGGTATGTGATTTTATGGAGTTGTAAATCTCGTCTAGTGACAGATATTTTCCCTGATAACAAAATTTGTTCCTCAAATCAGAAACCCAAGAGGAAGTTTCTGATTCTGATAAAAGAACCACGAAATTGACTCGAAACCATTTTTCAGAATCAATTCAAACATAACATGGCGACTTTCAACAAAAATTGACCGCATCAACACTTTGTGAATGTCATCTTCAAAACAGTGTCTACCAATCAATCCTTACCTAGAATTCCTACAAATCGAAGCAACCTAGCAAAGACGCTAGAAACAACAATAACAAACAGTCACTTCCATCCAGTTTAGGCAGATGCCAAGCAAAACTAGATAATGCAACTTTCCTAGTTTGGGAAAATCATCTTGTGGGCGATGTAACGTAGGCAAGCATTTTTAGTTGAACAACTTACAAATTGAGATTTTCCTCTCAAATCAAAAAATATTTTTTAATAAATTTATCTTCACCCACCTTATTTTTTCTCTCGTCGACACAGATCTCTCAATGGTGGAGTTTTCCAGGCAGTGATTTTACAAATTTCCAAAACTCAAACTAAGCGAAAAATGCCGTCCGTTGATGTCGCAAGAAAATCAGATTTTCATTGAATGTCAGCAGTCCGTGACGTTTTGTGACGTTGAATTGTTGTTGCGATTATTATTGAAATTGAACACTTCTTGCATTGATTGATTGCGAATGTTTTGTTTTAATAATTAACAATTTCACCTCTTCAAAACAAAACTATTTTCTTTCTTAAATTACCAGCAATTACTTGATAGTAATTAGAAATACAAATCGATACAATTCGCAGAAATCACTTTATTTTCCTTCTTTGAATTTTCCCAATTGAAAGTGTTTCGTTCCAAAATATTCGCTGATTTAAGAACTTTCGGTTGAAAATCGAATTGAAGGAAATTTTGTGGAAAAACGAATTCAAACGCAAACAAACCCGACCTTCAACTAACTTTTGCGTAAATTCTGCAAAATAATATTGAATTTACTGCAGAAAATGAATTGTTTTTCCCAATGAAAATTCGGTTTTACTCTATTCTCAGATGCGCCAATACAACCACAAATTCTTCCTGTCAAAACCGGAAAAACCGCAGGATACACACAACGTACGATTCTAGGTAAACGCTCACACGAAACTGGATGAAGCCTTTTCCGAAAGTTTTTACGAAATTTACTCAAGTCAATGCGATATTTAAGGTGAAAGAGTTTTTCACGAAAAACTGTGATTTTTCACATTTTCTGTGGAGAAATTGTAAAATAAAATTCTAACACGGCGTAACTAAAGACGTCTTTTCCCCACCAACAACTACAGCTGACTGCGCAAACGGCATGTGTCGCATTCACCACGGCGAAGAAGGGAAAAAGTGAGAAAATAGTAGCTTTGTTGGTGTTGGAAAGAGATAAAATGTGCGAAAATATTCCATTTCCACTCGTTCCAAAATCGCTCGCACACAAACGCAAACACACGGAAAGGTGAGAAATTTGATGCAAAAGTTATATGAATGTGTGCTGTTGAATCGAACACATTCACGGAAATCGTTAAATGTCAGTTCCACTACTTGCACACGTGCGTTGTTTATGAAATGGAACAATGACGATGCACGTGCTGGCACTTTATAAACAAAACAATTCCAACGTGCAAAATTTTGTTTTCTTCAAATAAAGTTCGTCGATGCGTTTCCAGTAAATGCTACAAAGGGTAAAGTTCATAAAATTATTTTATTTGCATTCGAAGCCGGAAATAAACCCGGATCAAGTAAATCTTGAATATAAATGAAATAAACTTAATGAATTTAATTGTTAATACTTTTATAGAAATTATTATGAGTTTTCGTGAATACATTCAAAATGTAGTCTTATCACAAATCGAATCCAGTGATAACATGAACTTCATTTTTGTTGTTTAATCCATTAAAAATTATTCGAGACAAACAATTACAGTAGAACCTTTTTTATCCGTCACCGAAAATGTTGTAGAGGTTTTCTCAATATTCAAAAAATTATAGATTGGTATGAAGGCTTGTTAAGGGCGCGGTAAGCTTTTAAAAAAATTGTTTTCCCATTTTTGGTCTGAATGTACAACGTCAATAATATTGTGCCAAAATTTCAAGTAGATCGGAGCCAAACCAACGAAGATACAGCGTTTCAAGCAACCGGTCCTCATGCACGATGTTCGGGTATAAACAAAAACAACTTTAAATCGATTTCCTAGCAAAAGTTTTGAAGCTCGTGAAGATTATAACTCAAAATCTACTTGAACAACCTTTTGAAATTTTAAACTCTATTTCTACACATAAATCAACAGGTAATCAGGAAGAATTTTTGTTTTTTTTTTTTTCATTTTACAATAAAAAATGCACCGAGATTCTGTAGCGAAAATTACGTTTTTAATTTCAAAATACTGTAAAAAAAGTGCAAACAAAACTCTTCCTGATTTCACAAATAAACCCACATTTTTTGTATCTCAAGAAAAAATCCTAAATATATCCCTTTTTTCACTTTTAAACCCTTACCCCGTCCTTAAAGCTTACAACACGGACGCATTAATTTTGAAAAGAATGCACAGTTTTGCGTTTAAAGAAAGTAAACGCAGTTTAAGCAGTCAAAGTTAACCGACTTTTTCCTCAAAATCTAGACTTAAGTCTTTCTTTTTAGAACTTTTCCATTGGTGCCATGTGTGACGTATAGAAGAGGTTCTACTGTAGATTCAAAATATATAATTTCGACTAATTAATCTATTAAACCCGTTTCAACACGATACGCCGGATGGCCCATTTCGAAAATAGGGAATGTTAAGCCAGTTCTCTTAGCAATATCGGCTGGAGTCTCCTCAGAGTTATTTAGTGCATCGGGATTAATGTTTCGATCCATTAGCAAAACAGTAGCTGTGTTCCGGCAATTTGATACTGAAGCAGCGATGTGTAAAGGTGTTTGCAATCCATCAGAAACAGCATTCACATCAGCTCCGTGTTGCAATAAAAGTGCAGCACACTCTGCATTGCTCCATTTACATGCAGAATGCAATGGTGTCCATTTGAGTCCTGTACGTGCATTAGGATCTGCTTTATATTGCAGAAGAAGTTCTGCTATATCGACGTAATTGTTATAACAAGCCCTTGGATGAGTTTCATAAATTAAGTGAAATCAATAACTTATTGAAAGTACCTGTGTAAGGGGGTGTAGCCGTCGTCATCTTTCGAATGCACTGCATCTGGACTAAGTTTTAGAATTTCTTTGATAACATTTATTTGCCTTTCATTTACTGCCCACAGTATTTCCTTTTCAACAGTTTCTAGAAATAACTCATCAATGAAATACTTAATCAAACGTAAGAAAACGATATTCACCATGCGGATTCTTCTCCTCCTCAACTAAATCATCTGGATCATCCCATCCACTAACGAACATTCCTGGTTTAACGTTAGCTGAACATAGTTTCTCGTATTGCGTCTGTTCATCGTCCGAATCCATGTCACCCATTTTATGCAAAAATATTTTATTTTCGAGTAAACTACTAAATTGAATAAATCAATTTGTTCCTAGAGTCAAATGTCAAAACACAAAAAATGACAACTGCTCAACAATTGTTGAGTGATTCTGTAACTCGTCGTTTTGATTGTCAAAGTTAGGTGATCTAAAGTTTTGTTTAATTGAAAATAACTTTATTTAAATGCAAATATGGAACTACATTCACTTAAATTTCAATTTAATTTAATGAATTTTAGTGCGAAAGTGAATGTACATTTGAAGGGAACATAAAATGGAACACTTACGATGGAACAAGCTAGCTGTTATACGTTCAATTTCATGTTATGTTATGTTGGCAGACCTGTAAGGGAGTACAGAAAATATGGCTGATTGTTGACATTTTTTCACTTGACGTTTGTGAAAAGAAAATATACTAATTACTCGTTTTATAGAAAATATAAAACAAAATTATACAAAATGAACACGGCATCAGCAAGTAAGAAGTTTAACATATCTCTTATAATCTGTGTTGTACTATTTCACCTTTCAGGCCAATGGGTTAAGTTTTTCAATGCTGCTGGAGTACCATCTCCATCTGCAGCCACCTATGCTCACATATTTGTGGAGAATAGAATTCAGACCGATATGCTATCAGATCTGAATCGAGAATATCTTAGAGAAATGGGCATCACATTGATGGGAGACATTATTGCCATATTAAGGTATTTTCATATAAATTTCCTTGCTTCGGCAAAAATTTCAAAAATTTTATTAAATCCATATTCAGGCACGCGAAACAAGTCAACGAACAGACTGCACGAGATAAGGTAATGGCTAGCGAAGTGCGAGTACCGATAGCAGCAGTTCCTGCAAATACAGCATCTCAAAATACTAGTACGAGTAGTACAAGTAGAAAAGTTCATGTGTCAAATACGGGTTAGAAAATTTCGTAAAATCTACAGTAAATTAAGTCATAATTGAACATTTCTTAGACGCTCGCACTAAACCAGCACGGGAAAGTTCTAGTAAACCTGATAAAGATTTTGAGGTTGCTCAGCCCAAACAACCAAGACGAGTACTTCCAGAACATGAAGGGCGGTATAAGATAACCTTACCTTCCGGTACGACACAACGTAGCAAAGAGATTTTAGCGAAAAAAGCTAGATGTATAGAAGCTACGCAAAAAAAAATGTGAATATAAAACATTATCCTCTATTTTAGTGTATGCTGACAGAGAGACTGAAAAAGTTGGTGTATTTGATCGTCTCTCGGCAGAAAATGATTTTGAAGACAGACCAAGGAAATTTTCTCGTGTAGTTGATATTGACAAAACGTTGAGTTCCACATCATCCATTTTCTCCCGATTGGGTGGCAAAGAATTGAATAGTAGTAGTAATATTGTGAGAACTACTACAGTTTTCAAAACAACATCAAGAACGGTGCCATAACTAAAGAATTTCTCATTTAAAATGAATAATTATTGAAATTTTTTGTGTTCAAGCCGACTGAAACTGTGTCAGGTTCTCCTCAAAAGCCACCGAGTGTTATGGTTGTCAGGAAGATACCTGCAAAAGCAGCTACAATGGTAGCAGATGAATATGAAGCTCGGAATCGAATGGAAACTGGGGAAAAGACTGTATCGTTTTCATCAGAGGATGAAGTACTCGAAATCGCTCCGAGAAGAGTTATTGCAAGAGGGAATGCAAATAAAAACGTCAAACATAGACTAGGATTGAAAGGTCAGATAACTAAATTGATACACTTATTAAATGCAAGCTTTTTTAACTCATAATTTCGTCTCCAACAGGCATTAAGGTCCGTGAACCTATACACAAGACAAAGAAAAACATAAAGCTAAAACAGCAAAGTCCTAAAAAGGCAATGGCATCTAAATCAACCGATGGTTTATTGAGAATGGCTGCTGATGAAATCGAGCTAAGGAAACAAAAACCTATTCATAGTCGATTAGATTTAAATTTAATCAAGAAGACTAAAAATGGCATACACAAGTCGAATCCTGTATCAAACTTGGCCAACCGAATCGGTCGTGTTACACTGTCAACACCAAGCTTAAGGGAGGATCTTAAGAATAAAAGCGTATTTGATAGACTTGGTTTTAACAAAGCCGGAAAATTTTAAAATTGTGGAGAACTAAATTAAAATATTTCTTAGTGTTTGTTTATCTAACCCAGTAGGAATAAAAATACACAAGTTCGAGCAAATATCGTATATCGTATTGTATTGTGGAAAGCGCCATGACTTTCAAACTAATTGTCTGATTTGTAACATTGCAAAAATGCGAGCAACGCTTATTCCTGTAATCCAACAAGAAACTAGTTGAAAAATAAAGTATTTTTACTAACTTAATATCGAATTTTTCTACGATTTCATTAATACTTAATACTGACTACATAATGCAAATTATAGGTCGTTTACCTCAGTCAATGATAATCTATGTTGCAAGAAAAAGACAGCCCTGACAAAAATTAAAAAATTCATTACAAACCGCATCTTGGGAGCATTGCTATGCTTGCCTTGAAACTGTTAAATGAAAACTCCATTCGAGCATTAAAGTGCGTTTCCAATGCTCCAAGTTTCATTGTAAAGTTATATGGCTATTTAGCGTCTACCGACTTTTCGTGGTTCGATAATTCAGAAATAGAAATTGATAGTACCTTCTTTTAGGTCTACAAACATGCAAATACATTTTATTATCGTAACCAATAGAGTAGATAATATCACATGTTTTCCATTGACTTATAAGCTTGAGTAAACATTAAGGAAAAGCGTAGGTAACTATGTATAGTTAGACATGCGTGGCACATAAAATTAATTATCAGTATCGTTTGACAACGAATCCATCTCATCTTTAATTACATACTTACATCTTCAGCTTTAGTGAAATTTTGTTTTAAGGAAGTTATTTCCTAGAACGTTCAGAATTGCCTCCCTAACTGGTTCAAATTTTATGTTGATATGTTGATAAGTTCTGGATAAATCCTGTTGAGTTTCACATCACATAATCAATTTCATATAAACTTGAAACATGAAACTTCTGGTAAAGTCGACGGCAATGAAAAAAATTGCACCAAACCTATTGATTTAAGATATTCATATTACTGCATCGCAGATATCTACAATACATATTTTTGTAACTAGATAGCTATCTCCATAGGATAGGATTCCGATAGTAAAGCTTGTTATTATTATTGATATGTTCATGAGTGAGAAATAAATCTTCTTTGTGCTCATGGAGTAATGATGCTTTACCATAAAATACAGGGCAAAGTATAAAAGTCGTGCTGACCTTCACCTTAACCAGCAGAGATGCATGTTATCAAGTTAGTGATTTGTTCGTTGAGCAGGTTTTGGTACAATGAATTTAATTAATTCCGTCCTAAGTATAGAAATTATGACCATTACTTATAAAGCATACAAGTTGATTTTACGTCATAGTACTTTTAAACGGAATAATAGTGTAAATCAATGTGAAAATGCTAATCAAAATTAAAAAAATCGTGTAATATGTAATTAAGCTATTTACTTGATGAATCAAGGTGGAACTTAATGTCATTCAAATTGGGCAAACAAGTCAAAGTAACCAAAACATCATAATTCAAGGTTGATCGTATAAAATGTAACTAATTTTATTTTCTAATTTTGAGAATCTTTAGACCAGCTTTCTGTTAAAAGACTGTATGTCTTTATGTATAATAAAGATCTGATGAATCAGATAGAACCTTAATTTTCAACCAACTCCGATTGGGTTAGAACTTGCTTAATTAAATGATAATGTTTCATTAAATTCCAGACATTTAAGTATAATTACTGCTTAAAAATCTAACGTCATATCCAAATACGAACTATCATCGTCTAAAATTATATTAACAATTAAAACGATGTTTACTCAATATCCAATTGAACAACGTACTAAGTTTCATGGAGATACATTCCCTTGTTGAATTTGTCTCGCCATACTATTGTGAGATAAAGGTGAGCAACATTTACTAACTATTCAAGTATAAGCCTTCAATTATTCAACAAGCCATATGATTCCCCGCATACTAACTTCCAGTGTCCGAAGCGGGGGGCGATATCATATTTTAGTCCGAACGTATATATACATCGTCTCTTAATCAGCAGAGCTTAATTGAAAACTAATTTTGGTGTTGTCTGTTTTACATCAAAACTTCGTTGAAGCTTATTTATAAAAATATTCCAAGATGAAGTTTATTTTAGCAGTTATATTTTGTATTAATTTCGTTTATGGTGCAGTTATCCCTGGAACAGAATTTGAATTACGTGAGTTTTAGTTTGCCCTAATTGCTCAAAGGATATCAAAAATTGATGTAGGGGTATCAGAAAGGTGTTTTGGTGGCTAAAATAAAAACCATATCTGTTTTAAAAACGTAATTCCGGTTCGGTCGGTATTTGGTTCATAAATCACATGATTGAATAACATCTAAGATTTATTTAAGTTATGCTAAAACGCAAAGTAGTTAAAAAGATGTCGCACTTGGAAATAATATTACACGGTTCACATGTGAATTTATTAGTTTGTTAGTTTATAATTGTTGTTAGTGTTTGGATTCATTGCTTAATAATAAATTTTATTTAAAATTATGAAGATTAAATTAAAAACTTCGAAATCAACAAGATATTTGCGAGTTGATATTGTGCAACATATAAAATTATATACATGACACAAACTTTCATTAACATGATATTAAACTCTTTATGGGTTAAGGCGTTGCGTTAAGTCATCCAGTGAAGGAAATGAATGCCTTCATAACAAGTTTTCACTTGAATAAGTTCATTTTTTCGTTGTAAGTCCAAGGGTCCAAGTATTTGGTCATTATGTAATATTATGCAGTACTTTATTATTAAATAACAAAACCTTGATTTACACTGGCTTTCTGATTGTTAAATTAATAGTAAGTGTTCTAAAAGTTTTAAGTTTAAATTGAATTTAAATTATACTCTTAATTTTTAATTTTTAATTTTTTTAAGGACAAAGCGTTAGATAATTTTCGTATTTAAAATTTGTTTTTAGCTGAAGGAATACCAACATGTGACCAAAATGATCCAGAGCTCAACAAATGCATTAAGGAGGCCGTAAATTTCATGTTACCTAAATTGAGCGTAAGTAGGACCTACTAAGACCTTCTACGTGATGTTTCACAATTTCTCCTAATGGTTCTAGAATGGGCTAGACGTTTTAAATATCCCTCCGTTGGATCCATTTGTTATGGATAAAAATCGTTTCGATGTTGATTATGGAAACATTCAAGCTTCATTGCTTGTGAGAGATGTTAATTTCCATGGGATGTCAAAGGCAATAGTTAAAAACGTCAATACTAAATTTACTGAAGATAGTTTCAAATCTGTACTTGAATGGCACTTGCCCAGCGCTAGAATGGAAGGCAAATACAAGGCAAATGTGAAAATTAACGACGTTAAAATGAGTCCTAAAGGATATTTCAATGTTACAATGGGTAGGATATTTCTCTTGCGGAATGCTATAATTGATGTTATATCTTGTTATCTTCATTTAGACGATATTAATACTGTGTTCTACATGACCGGTGTCTTAGATACAAAGAACGGGATTAAATTCTTGCGATTGACCGGATTGGATATGAAACCAGAAATTAGTGACATGCATATTTCTATGACTGGGCTGTTTGCTGATGAGCTTCTAAGTGAGTACCTAATAATAAGAAAAATTGAAGAAGAATGCTGACAAAGGAATTCGCATAATTTCTTAGATGAAGTCACTGTTGACTTTTTGAATCAAAATTGGAGACAACTGATGCAATATATGCTACCAGCCACCCGTGACCGATGGGAGCCAATTCTACTTGAAAATGCTAATCAATTCTTAGGAAAAGTCCCTATTGAGGCATTGCTCACAAACAAACAAGTTTAGGACTTTATCTTTTCAGCCACAGCTGAAACACAATTTTCCTTTTATACATACATATATATTGTTACTATCTTTTCCATCTGTGTTAAAATCAGTTTAAGGTAATGTATTGTCCTTTTTGTGTCTTGCTAGGGAACATTTTTTTAATAAACAATAATAGTTTAATTTACGATATATAGATGTTTTTTTTGGAAACAGACTGGAAATCTTCCTCTACTTGATTTACGGTTGTGAAAATGTTTTTCATGTTCTATTATACAATAGCTATTTATGTATCAAGGGTGTAAAGTGACACTTCCTTGCATTCGTGGATTGCAGCATGAGTGTAAGGTCCTGTCGCATGCGTACAAAGACGAGTGGAGAAATTGTGGCGCGAGGCGATGTCGAGCGCTATAACTACACGAGTCTTTGTATGAATGCGTCATGACCTAGCGCAAATAGAGCACCGACTGCAAGAAAGCTATACACTATACACTATACATCTGCGGTGCATCCAATAGTTTATGCAACAAATTCCTGGGAAGTTGAATTTGAGATTAATATTCACATGAATCTGTTACATAAAGTTGTATCTTACGCACTAGTGCAGTAAAATATGATAAGACTTTAGGGTGTTTGGGGATCGAACACTTTGCGCACGCAAAACGCACATCGAAAATTCAATTTTCGAAGCAAGCGTCGCATAAAGAATTGTAAAATGGTAAAATGAATCACACAGTCTCCCTATTGATATATATTCCGGTTTCTACCGGAACAAAAAGTGGACACATTCAAACACTTAGTATCCTGTTCACGTTCACAAATTGACTTGACACATTCCCATAAGATAATCAGTCATTTCGAAGAAAACATATTTTCTCGCTATTATAATTTCCTGTCATGTAATATGAAAAAATAACAAAAATTAAATTTAAAATAACATTTACCAATCGTTATAGATGCATATCATAAAATTAAAAAAATATTTTGACAAAATTACCACCAGCAAACAAACAATGTTCTAGTTCTTTGACACGATGAGAGATTAAATCGTCGGATTAAATTTGATTAAATTTGCATAGATTAGTGACTCAAAATTGTCTCATTCAGCATACCTCACATCGATGACGGATCGTTGCCAAAGGTAAGAAGAACATCAGGTGAATATTGACACTTTAATCAATTACAAATTAATCGAGATGCTCAGCATCTAGAATGATGCATGATTGTTATGAGATTTCCTTGGAATTCTGAATCGTTTTCATTTTAAAATTTTAGGCTTTGTGGTTTCACTTGTGTATGAAGAGTTCATTTATTATCCTTCATCGCATTGTATGAATTTTTAATGAGACAGTAAAAATGATTTCAAGAAAGGTTAGTCAACTTTTTGTTTAAAAAAATTCGTGACTTTACATGAATCATTTTTGATTCTTTCAAAACAATTTTTTTGGGCTCAACATCTTATGAACATCTTTAATAATTTGATTTTCATCAGGTTTCCCATAGGTACAGGACTTCAAGTTAATTTCTCCGTAGAACGTTTATTTAGGTACTGAAGAATTGGTTTCATCAATGATCAATCAGTCAGTTCTTTTTCTTCGTTACATCCTTAAGTTAATCAAGGCTATTGTTTATATGACCATTTGTTATTAATGGCAAGCAACAACTGATCAACTGCAGTTAACGCTTCTACTTCTCAATACCATGTTCACCCAAGTGCTTTTGCTGATCAACTGTTACTGACCAAATGAATAGTTGAACAGTTGAACAATAACAACTGAGCAGTTAAATTGTTGGCCAATTAGTGTACCTACATACTTAACTCCCAGAAAACGTCCTTGTAACTGGTGGCATGTTCCATCCATGGTTGAAGATAAGACGTAAATTGAAGGACTAAGCCACTGATAACCTTCATTTGCAACTGTAAAGTTAAACAAGAACATCGGAACTAGTTTACCATTCACAAGATTTTAATCGAACCACTCTTGGTTCAAGAAGTTTTTTTACCTTATGCGAATTGCCTGAAACCTCTAGAGCTAATGAGTCTTGAAACCAATCCGAATTGAAACACAAAACGCATATGAGTTTTGCTTAAAGTTTAACCGAAAACAATTTCAAGAGTTCTCCGATGTAAATGCGAATATACACCATATAACAAAAATTCTTTGACTCAGTTCGGTATTAAGTTCTTAACTAATGGGATTTCGTGCACAGGTGTCAAAGACCCACCTCTTCAGACGATAAAGTTTTTATTTTCTTCGCCTTATATTTCTTTTTCTTCTCTTCATATTGTCTTTAATTTAAATTTCACGGTTTTGTTGACAGTGCGGCTTGCCATTTTCGGTACATCCTATGGTGACACCATTTAACTCGAATTTGTTACAATGATAGACCACGTTGAGTATGTTCTTTCTTGGGCACATATAGAAGTATGTATGTTCAAAAGGTTAAAAATATTAAACACATAGTGGAGTAAGTAACCGATGGAATGTCAATTGAAAAAAAAACAATCTGGAGATTTTAACCTCTTAAAGTGATTTATTTAAGTCAAATATTAATGTACTAGTACTTACTTCAAGTGTACGAAATGATGAATATTGAACTGGTAGGTACTGTAGGTGTGAGTATTTGCATGAAATGTAATGCTTGTCGTTGTTCCATTGAAGTTTCTTAATTGTTGTTACTTCGTTAACTATGGTTACAGCACTTCCCTCTTTCATTTCAATCTACTCTTTTCAAAATTTAAACGTGTGATCAAGTGTTGCAAAAAAATTCCTTAACGTTCAATTGAGGAAAAATTTCACTGCAAAAATTATTATTATTCCAAAGCAACAATCAAAATGTTATTGAGCTGTTCACAGAGCTCACAGGCAAAAAGAAAACTAATTTCGTGGAAAAATAAATGGAGCAGCTTTTATTGCAGAAGAAAAAGTTTTAACCTTTATGTCCTACTTCCACTTGCTGAAAGCAATCTGAAACATATAATGATGATAACGGTTGACTGTTTTGTTCGAAAGAAACATCCTGTTAAAGCTATTATTGCTATGGTGACATTCCTTAACAATATCATGTACTCTTCACTTAAATGGCTTCATTTTATGACCTCTAAAATGTTTCTTTTCTTGTAGTTATCTCGTATTTGGATCAGACTCAAATTGTTGTGCATATTCGTCTTATAGAACAAATCAATGTTCTGAATTACAATGTTCTAACTCTTAACATCATGTTTATCCATGTAAAGAGATTCTATTTTAATATCATAGTGACATAAATCTATCATTCCCTAATTCCTAATGATATTTTGTTGGCAGTAATTTGCGTGTTCAGTAGCAACATCATGGTAACAAATAACTAAGTGGTTAAGAAAGACAATATCTCCAAGCTTAATAAGACAATATCTGATAAGACGTCCTGGAATTATTCAAACTTGTATTCTAATGAAGTCAATGAAAGCGAATATTAGTTGAAAGGCTTACATTTTCAAATTAACATAATAATCAGTTGATAGAATCAAATTTTCATAACATAAGAACGATGTTGGAAGTGTCGTATGACTATCGCGAAAATAACGCTTTATTTCAAACCAAAATGTGACCTGATTTATACAAAAAGCTAAGAAAATAAAAAACTCGCAAAATGTGAATAACCCAAGCCCGCTTAGTGTGGCTTCATTTGAATAAACTTGGAGTCCACCACACGTTTCGAAGTTCCCGAGGAGAATCTTTTAAGCCATATAACTCCAGTCTGAGGCTTCCAAGTTTGAGGAGTAGGTAGTGTTCAGTTCCATATGTGTGTGTTGGCAACGTGAAGGTAAGGCAATCGGGTTGGCTTCTGTGAGGAGTTCTGGAATCTCTCAAGACATTATGTTCTTATTTTGCTTAAGCACAACGTTCAGCTCGGAGCGTTAATAGTTGAAGAGTGGGGAATACATATGTCTACTTATATCTTCTGAAATTTAATATAAGAATTCAGTTGATGGCCAAGGTAATGCCAGTTGTACCTCGAGATCGGCAATATCGGGAAAAGAAGTTCAAGGAAAGGAATTTGTGTAACGTATTTTGAAAATGTTGCCAAGAATTTAAACTGAAGTGGAAGTTTAACTTGATGAGTATAGTGTGTGACTAAAGCATCAGTGAAAAATATAAAGTAAAAACTAAATACTCAATACATTTGAGTTTACTGTACATGATAGACCATGAGTTATTTAAAGTATTTACCACTATTGTGGGTCATTTTGTTTATACTAAGTGCAACAGAATCTCATCGGATCGACGAGGACAGTGATGCAATTATAGTAGAAGGTACAGAGATGGAATTGCTACCATAAGTTATTTGATGGGATAACTGTTTAAATGCGAAGTAACTCGCTGCACTCTTAATCTTGTTTTCTTTCATAAAAGAAGAATTTATAGTAGAAAATATAACGTTTGGTTTAGGTTTTTCCCATTTTGTTCAACAGAAAACTCGACCTATTATTATTCACTGTTTAGTCTGACCCAAATTTAGTTTCTTCGGATACTATATTCTTATTAACATAAATATGATCATCAACATTTAATTTGCACAGTGATGATCCGTTCGAGGTTTTCAAGATCACGTAAATTGAAATTATTAACAAACAAATGAAAACATGATATTGTGACATCGTTTGGCACGGGCTAATTATTATGGAAATTCCAGTAGAATGTCACTTTCTTTGTTTATATGCAAACAAAGTATGAAGAAGAAAATTGTATTTTGACTCTTAGTCATAATATTTATCAAAGATTACCTACTTTTTGTGTTGATTTAAAGTTAGCAGTTACACGATGCGTCATGTTATCGTAATATCACAATGCCTTTATAGCTGTTTATCTAATGGTTCTTCTTATTTGTCTTGTAATTTACATATGTAAAACATGTTTTGAGCAAAAATTACGATTGAAATGTATTCTCCATGTTAAGAATCAGTAACATCCACCAGAAAAATATATTGTTTTATCCAATCAAGGCTTTTTATGATAACCACAATTCTACCAGATAATTGTAGCAATGGGGTTCATAAAAGCGAAAATAAAATAATTAAAGAAGACATCAAAAGTTCCTTTCAAGGTCTGGGAGTTGTTTATCGAAGACCAGTTTAATTCAAGGAAATGATAGGAATTTCCATCAACACTTAGCCAAGGATCAAAGCTACAGTGACAAGCATATCTGTTATCTGCTTAAAGTAAATGGAAACTAGGGTTCATTCGTCAAATAAAGAGTACCTAGTGGTCTTAGGGCTCAGGTTTGATACAAGGAATTATTCGAAATATATTTGTGGAGCTTTTATATGACCTTCTTCGCCGAGATTAAAGAAGGTATCTTTCTGTGCTACCTTTCGTTTTCGTAATTAATGCGAAAATTATTTTTTTCCTCATTTTTAGATTTCGAAAATTTTAAAATGTTCAATAAAAATTTAATTAAGTGCAATATAAGCTGATTGTGGTAAAAATTCGAAAGAAAACGTAGATGAGTATTTGAAAAGTGGTTTCTCGAATCTGTCAGCTTTTTCAATCAGAGATCAGCGATTTTATATCTTGCTTGGTCAGGTCAAAGGAAAGATATAACTTTTTTATGATCAAAATTTGTCACGGTTGCAGTTTCGAGCATATTACCAAAATTTTCAAAGGATAACATTTCAATGTCAACAAATGACTTTGCTTGAATATTATATCGATACAAGGTTTAACGACCTTTGTATATAAGATGAATTTTTGATAATATAATTTCAAAAAGTTGCAATAATCTTTTGATTATATGCAAAGTGAAATCGTTATAAATGTCTTTTATTAATTCAAAAAGACTTTAGTAACGATCCAAGTATAATAACTGAAACTATACTGCCCTAGTGATACAAAGAATGTGCTTTTATTGTACACATTGACTAGGAAAAATTGCTTTATTTCTGTAACCAACTTCTATACTAATACGTCTTTGGTGAATGGCATTGCATACTCTTTGACCAAGAACTTGAATCTGAATCAAGTATATCGTCTAGATTGTCTAAGATCATGGTTTTGCGCATTGTAGAAAGTATTCGAAAGTATGATTCTTCCTGATCATATAAGCGGCTTTATAAGTTAATAATTCACAAATCGACTACCAATAAAGTTACAAGTTTTGTATAGTATGAACTTTTTCAGAGTATTATAGTACCAATGAACAACAACTTAACTATTTCCGCAAAAGAAAACTGAAAACAAAATGAAAATTGCTACATTCGTTGAGTTTTTATAGTAACAGTTATTCTCTTACCATTGGACAATGAAATGGATGGAATTGTTTTAAGAATCCATATAAGTTCGTCATTTATTATGCTGATCACGATATCCCCATATTTGCATTGCATACGAGAAATCAAACAACCAAGAAACAATAAATTCATGTTAGAATTTAAACCGCTTTCGAAGCACTTTCCTCTATTTCAGTTCACACATTCGCCGAGTATCAATATCTCGTGATAGAGATATAGAACTGGTTATTAGATAATTGCGACCTTAATGTGAATAATTAGAGTAAATGAGAAATCCGATTAGTATTTTAATTAAAAGTATCGTGCTGTTTACCTTAGATTCTTGATATGGTGACTCAAGGCGATGAGATAGTTTCGTAAAATCCATAACTGGTGATAGCTCTTCATAGTATGATGGGATCATTGATCTCGAAATTGGCGAGTGGGTGTGTTTTTATTATTGATTTAAGCCTTAAATAGGTCGAACGTACTTTTAAAATTTAACTAAAACAGGAATGTCCAATTAGAGTGTTTGTTTTACACTGAATTCTTGGATACAATAATTTTTTAAGACATTTCATTTTTATTGAATCGATCGAGTCAGTGATTTGACAAACATTCTTACCTGAAATTTTTTGCGATACGGTGAGAGGAAATTTTTGCAGGAATTTGCTTCACCTCCGGAATGGACACCGTAGAGGTTCTTAAACCCACATCAGAGGGTGGAGGAAATAATTTAAATTTTTGCTGCTACAAACGGTAAACACTCTTTATGTTACGTTGATAGAATATCGGTTTCCTCAATCAGCATTTTGAGGTGATGTTATTGTCTTGAGCGTCCGTGATCCTAAATTCCATGTCTTTAATGCATTTTAAACGAACATTTCAAATGTGGATACTAAGTGGAATTTATTATACATTCTTTGAGAAGAAGATCAATTTTAGTATCTTTTTACGGCCATTTCGACGATGCATACGTTGTATAAGAAAATTTACATTCACAGTACTCCAAAGTGAACGCTTAAATTATCTATGATACAGTTGCATCCCACGCAAATAAATACTATTCTCAATAATTTCATTGGAATCTTTCAGCTGCCGAGTTGAACAGCCGCACAAAACGACAGATACCTATTTTACGCCAAACATGGGGTGAAGTTTTAGGTGAAGGTGTCACTTGTCTTACCACAAAAGGCATCCTTGGATCTTGTACATCTTTTCGCCATTGCTATCCTTATTACAAACTACCAAACACAAATATATGGGATTCTTGGGCTCTTGGCAATCATGATACGTGCAGTTACTTTGATCAACATGGTCGTCAGGATTTGGGTGTATGTTGCACTAACCCAGCAGCTGCTGTTCCTGAAAGTTCAGCAGATAATAACGTTGCAGTTGATGCGCCTCATCAAACACAAATTCATGGACCTGTTGATAATAGGTATCAGTTTTGGCCACCAATTGTTGCCAACTGGCCACCACCAGTTCCAACTCATCCACCAGATCATACTGCTGCAACACATCCTACAGCACTTCCACCATCACCTACAGTTGGTGTCACAAAGCCACCTTCTCGTCCTTGGGAATCAACAACAACTAGACCAGCAACAACAACAACAACATCAACGACTCCAGCCAGTGACATGTCTGGTGGATTTCAATACGCGAGTTGTGGTGCTAAGAACGGAGTGCTCGTAAGTATCCTTAGCGCAGTTTTACAATAACAATAGTTATTTATTGATTTACAAATTCTTTAAAGGATCAAGAAAGAATCGTTGGTGGGCAAAGTGCCGTAGCTCATGAATGGCCATGGATAGTGGTATTATTCAATGGAGGCAGACAGTTTTGCGGAGGTTCACTGATTGATGATGTCCACGTTTTGTCAGCTGCACATTGTATTGCACAGTAAGTTAACTGGACCTCGTTTATCATCTCAATATGTATAATGAAATCTTTTAATTTTTTCAGTATGAGCTCTTGGGATGTAGCCCGTCTGAAGGCGCATCTCGGAGATCACAATATCCGCACAAATTACGAAGTCCAGCACATAGAAAGGAAGATTAAACGGATTGTTCGTCATCGTGGCTTCGATTCTAGGACACTGGTAAAATATTCTGAAAATTTTACTCACTTTGAATCTAAATCAAATGTCCACTTTTCAGTACAACGATATAGCAATACTTACACTTGATCAACCAGTTCAGTTTACAAAAAATATACGACCCATTTGCCTTCCAAGTGGTTCTGCAAAAGGTTACAGTGGACAAAAGGCAACTGTCGCCGGTTGGGGAAGTTTACGTGAAAGTAAGTTATTTAATCAATAATAGATAAAGTAAGTCATTAATGAACAAATTTTCACATTTTAGTGGGTCCACAGCCGTCTACTTTACAAAAAGTAACAATTCCCATTTGGTCTAATGATCAGTGCAAAGCAAAGTACGGACCAGCAGCTCCTGGTGGAATCATTCCTTCCATGCTGTGTGCTGGCGAGAGCACAAGGGATTCATGCAGTGTAAGTTTGACAATGGTTATCTAATATAAATATATTACTTATATAAAATCAACAAAACAGGGTGACTCTGGTGGACCACTTATGATCAACGAAGGACGATGGACACAAATTGGTATTGTTTCATGGGGTATTGGTTGCGGCAAAGGACAATATCCTGGAGTTTATACACGAGTCACAGCATTCCTGCCGTGGATAACAAAAAACTTGCATACTAAATAGAATTTAAGTATTTTTTTTTACAATTTTTATGCCATATTTTATATGAAAATAAACCCAACTAGTTTTAAATATAAAATATTCTGTTTTTTTTTTTTTTTAAACCCAATGCCTGATAAAAATGAAAAAACCTTTCCAAAAAGAGACACATCCTTATAACTTACCTATCATTATTTTTGATTATTCAAGAATCGAAGGAAAACTAAAACATTTGTAAGCTTTTAAAAATATTTATTATAACAGTTGAAAAATAAGCTATAAGTACAAGTTTTTGAAAATTTTGTAACAAAATTAGCCATTGTACACTACTGTTAACATTGAAATAATAAAATGTTGAGGGTATAAAAGTGATAAAACAAATTCATAGCTTAATAAATTAAATCATGAACGTTTTTGCCATTTTCAATGAATGTTTTCCTCAGAACGCAACTTGAATGAACGCTTTAAGACAAAGTGTTTTCAAGATATACCGTAAATTAATTAATATCATTACAATATTACATTGATTTTTACAATATTTCATAATGTATTGTAGCTAACAGAAGTTGAACATGGCTATTAACTTTATTTCTTATACATAATCGAACATATAAGAAATATTTCGTATCATTGAACACGCATTTACAAGTGGCGTAAACAAAATATTATTCATGATTTTATTGTATAATTTCTCTTTAGTATTATATTACCGAGCTAAACCTCCAATTTAAATCAAACTAAAAATAATTGAATTCGTTTTTAATTATTTCATATTGCACAATAAATGTATAGTAACTTTTCGAACTCCTTGAAAGGACGAAAATCAATTCTTATTCGATACATACTATTTTTAACTGATAAGAATTCAAATTGATAATTTAATAGAATTTTCTATTAGATTTTTATTTATATGACACAATTCGTATTGGCGTTTTGAGTGCGTTAATTTTGAATTTCTATTAAAAGTTCTTTTACTACGAAGAGCTTCTAAATCGATTTCAACTACTACAATAAAAGAACAACATAATTTTTATGTCTTAAAATTCTAAATGCTGTTTGCAAATCTGTTTAGAAATACTTAATTAAAGTCGATCTTAGTGTCTTCAAGCTTTCGACTTATCTATAATATATTTCTATTGATCTAAGAAATAATTATAGATCGGATTGCCCAGGACCTGAAAACAACAAAAATTGATTATAGTAGACGATAAATCAATAGAAAAATATATGAAAACAGTTTCTATAGAACCTGGAGGATCAGAGTCATAAAAGAATCATTGTATTATATGTTTTATTTCAGTTATTTTTTAGTTATTTACAATTTCATATTATTGTACAATTGATGAAATCAAATCGACCCTCCAAGAGATACAATATTTAAGCAATAGTGATATATGTATAATAAAATAAAATCGAATTTACTACATACAACAGCATTATCAAGAAACACATCATGCATTACAGGAAATGCAATTATGAATTATTTGTTCCAGATGTGTAAATATGAATTATTCTATTCTGATATGGCGTTGGCATATATTTTTGGCAATATTTTATCTAAGGGCAACATGAAAAACATAAAACAAATTGTAAAAATGAAAACTTATATTCAAAACACATGAGAAAACTTCACCTTTTGGTTAAGATAATTCATAAAACGGTAATATATAGTAACTATACAAAAAACATTTTTATTCAAATATCGCATTAACAAGCTGTTAAATTATAATTTAAGTTTTATTAAATCATCTTGATAATTCCGATCAATTTCAAGTTGAAGGTAAATGCTGAACGGATTCATGAATTACATACATATAGTATGTAATTGGATTCATTTCATATTGATCTATTTATCATTAACTCTTGTGTTGAGAATTCGATAAATTTCATTCTAATAACGATTAATTGAATTGATAGAAATAATTTTAACTAGCCAAAGGTGGAGTTTACTCCGAAATTTCGACATTTATTTAGAAAATGCACAACACTTATTATTTGCATACGTCCCAAAGTTACAAATTTATTATTGTATTATTCGTATGAAGATTTAACAGCAAACATTTATAGTTCATAACTGCCCTACAGTTATATTTTCGTTACAAA
Organism: Chrysops caecutiens; assembly: GCA_963971475.1. Lineage (NCBI taxonomy): Eukaryota > Metazoa > Arthropoda > Insecta > Diptera > Tabanidae > Chrysops > Chrysops caecutiens. The sequence goes on from OZ020569.1 coordinate 52,182,886, forward strand.
TTGCCAATTAATTTTCCGTTAATTATTGAATGCGTTTCACAAGAAATTTTTAGTGTTTTAAAAATTTTACGATACCACTTCTATATATCTACGGCAAAAATAATTCCTTATGCAAACAATATTTTTCTCAAATTTTATTAGGAAAGATAACATTTTATAAACCGATTTTTTCAGAAATTTTAATTCTTTCACCCACAACGAACGATATTCAAAAGTATTATTACATTTTGAAAACGTTAATTTCTACGGAACACATTTTATGTATTGTATATTTACAAGGTATTTCAGTGGTATGATATTCGAATATATCAGTTCAATGAGATTTCTTACAGATGGCATGTCACGAAACTCTGATGGATTACAGAAAATCTGTGATATGGTCAACAAGTAATTATGTATGACACACTACACTATGAACGGTTCAAGTAATCTATACAATCTAATAATATAAGATAAGTCTTATATGGGTACAGTAATATTGGAGGCGATTCTGGGTGCGGGTAACAAATTGTGTTAATTTGACATCCCGTGTAATTTGTTGTTGGATTTCTATTATTTAAGTTACGGTCGAAATCGGTATTCTGGCGGCAAAAGTTAACAGGTTTTCTGTTAAAAATCTGTTACCGTAACAGGCCCGAAATTCGTCGACTTGAACTTAACAGGTTTTCTATTAAGAACGTTGACAGAATTGGCTTCAAACAGGTTTCGAAATTAAAATTTAAAACAAAAATACGTAGTGCCCAGAATACTGACTTAAACAATTCTGTTAAAAACCAAATCTATTAACTTCTTTAACCGAAAACCTATTAACTAACGAACGTGTCCAGAATCACCCCGATTATTAAATTTTTGAAATAGAAAATCGAATTGTGTACAGCAACATTCAGATACATATTTTTTTAAAAATTTTAATAATCACTTTATCAAAAATCAAACTTTAACTACAATTTCAAGTATAGTAATTTATAAAAATTTTCAATTATCACGAAGTACTATGTGTTTGCCGTAGATTTATAAAATTCTATAATGATATCGACTACTGACATTAATGAACTAAGTAAAATGAAAAACCAGATTATTTTACAAAAAAAGATAAAAATTATTATTACATGGCGGCAAAAAAAAAATCATATCAATTAAAAAAATGCAAATTAAATTTTGTATTTTTGATTTTAATCATTCCGGTACCTTTTAGAATAACAAATTCGACATTCGAGACTTGTTCAAATTTCATGGATATTGCAATTTTCATGTAGGATCGACTCAAACCGATAGACAGATATACGTGACGATGAACGTACTATAGATATATGGCAGTGGTGGGTAGGTACGTTTGATAGATTGATAGATACATGACATGAATTTGTGGGAGGTTGTATGATTCTGAGAAATGTATTGGCCACTACTCTAGCCTTAAAAGCTTTACTACATTTAGTTCTAACATTCATAAAATTTTTTTTTGTAAAAAAGTACAAAAGAAAAACAGCAACATAAACTTTTTTACATTAACGGTAACAACTAGTTTTTAATTAACATTTAAAATGTATATGTATTAAATTTGTATATAAAAATCTCTCTTTGTATAAAAATGTTTTCTTTCGAAAAGGAATATTATGTAGAGAACTCGTTTTATATATCTTGTGGGAAGAGATTTTAGCTGTTTTGTATTATTTTGTAAAACAGGCTTTAGCAAATGTGTTTTCTTCCTGATTCTAAACGTATTCCTTTTTAAAACGATCCGATAACTTATCCTTTCATTTCGTACGTTTGTCATACTTTGTTGCCATTTTCAAATAATTATATGTGATCTTTTCAAAACATGGCAGATTCCACATTGGCACAATGTTCAATTCAAAACTATTGTGTCGTGTTCATTTCAAACTTTTCCCAATTTCGGTGAAGAATCATCTCTAGCGAGGTCTGAGCATTTGTCTAGAGTTCCATTACTACTAGAACAACTGGGAGTTGATCGATAGGTGTCAGGTGATTCTGATTCCCGACTTTCGGTCACACGTGCGAGATCACGGTTTATCGTTTTGGAACTAAGGACTCTCGGACATCGTGCTGCCCACAGACGTTTTTTTCCAGATAATGCTTGTTCTTGAAGATTCTTAAAAGCTTTTGATGGTATGATATCACTTGTCGTTCGACGTGCTGTATCATTTGTACTCCAGGTGTCATAGTAATCACTGTATAAACCAGAAACATCGTTCTTGAACTCTTGAGGAGTTAGGGCTGGTGTGGATTCTAATGATGTGTTTTCCAACGAATCGAATTCTTCTTCAAGCACTCTCTTAGCTGCAGCTTGTAACTTTTCCATTGGAAGATTACTTAAGTAGTTACTTTTCTTCTTGAGAAGTAAACTTTGAACTAGTTCATCAACTAACTTATCACTAATCATGTGTGATGAACATGTTGGGGACGAAGGTGAGTTTGATGATGATAAGTTATCAGCATCGATACTTGTACTCATTCTTAGTGGCAGTGATAAACGTTCTCTTCGCTCTGACATCGTTTCTGCATCTTTAATAGCTTCTGGATTTGTTCTTCTTGTAATTGAAACGTTATGGATGATTTTCTTTCTCGATTTAAGAGATTTTGGATTTTCTTGTTTAATATTTTCTTGTTGAGTGGTTCCGTCTAAGCTACAACTACTTTCTTCAGTTACTGCTTCATCTTGTAAAAGTTTGAACAGTCTTGAGTGAGTCGATGCTCTTTGGTATCTACTCATCTTTCGCAGCTCTGGGAAACATTCAGATTCTGTATCGGTTTCTGACACTGCTTTGCTCATGTCTGAAGTAACACCGGAATCATCTTCTTCCAATTCTTCCGACTCTGACTTCTGAAGGGAACTAATACGGGATAGCACAGCATTTTCTGATGGTTTGCATAAATCTTCTTTTGTAAAAATACCTTTCGATGTACTAGGCTTAGGCTCACTAGCTATAATTGCTGCAGTTTCAAAAGCTGCTATTTTTTCTCGCACGCAAACTTTAATATCTTCTTCCAGATTTTGATCCTCACAAGAACCGTTTATGGGAGACGAACGATTATCACATTCTTCTGAGTTTCTATTGACTGTTGGGTTATCAAAGACATTCAGAGATTCAGTCAGTTTGGCTACATCTTGAGCTATGTCTTTACTCAAAGATTTGACAAGACTTAATTCTGTGCTTTCTGGTTTCATATTATTCAAAGTGAAATCATTAACGGTATCATAATACTTTTCCTGATATTCAAATTCTGAAGGCATTAGCCAGGGAGGTTTGTTCTCATTATCATCGTAGTTTCCTTCTATCAACCCAGAACTAAATGCTTTTATTTTTCTATCTACATGTTTAGAGTTATTTCTGAAAACCACATCATACTTGTCATAAGTTTCACTCGTTTGTTTAGTGTCCTTAATTATGTCACGGCTTAGTGATCTTGTGCTGCGTGCCAGTCTTTCCAACTTTTTATCAATTCTCACCACCTCATCTTCGCTACTATCTTCAGCTGAAACAGTTCCCTTATCTTCAGTCGCTTTTAGACTTTGAGCTCTTCTTGATCTACAAGAGAAAAGGTCTAGAGAATCTAATGATCCATCAGATTCATTGTCATCATTGTAGATTCGAGTTTCATTTTTCTGAGATTCGAAGTTACTTGAACCGATTTGTTTAAAACTCTCCCATGTATCATGTGCCGTACTCACATCTTTCAATATATCACGACTTAAAGACCTTGTTTTACGTGACCTAGAAGATATTTTGTTATCATGTTTACGAGTTTCATTTGGTGATTCTGGTTGGGCATAACGACTACCGATTTCGGCTGTCTTATTAAGAAGAGTGTCAACGGAGGTTATTAAATCATTGGACTTCTCATAATCGCTCATTCGGCTCATACTCAAAGCTCTCAGACTCCTATCAACGTTCTTCACAGTATTACGAAGTAATACACCAAAGTTAGCACTTATATCCTGCAGCGTTGTCAGTTCTTTATACCTTTCTGGCTTGAATGGTGGAGAAGTCTCCCTTACATCTTCCATAGCTGTTGTAGTGATTTCATCATTCGTATTTTCAAATTTCTTCCAATCCTTAGCCTCATTTAATTCATTCCTTTGCCCATATTCTTCACAGTAAACCGAATCTTCGCTGATTTTCTCAACTGAGCAGGACTTAGATTTGTTTCGTTTAATTGGTAACGAGAGACTAACAGATATTTCCGAATCACAGTCGTTGTAGTCTCTAGAGGTCACACTATCCAATGAAGAGTTATGAAGCAGGATTGGTGACTTACTAGTGCTATTGCTTCTGGAAGGTAGACTTATTGTTACACTTACATCTGGTTCATCGTACCTATTCCTATTGCAGTCTTCTTCATCTTCATCACTTGTTTTCTCTTCTTCCTCAACTGAACCATCGCTTTCAGTATGTTTGTTATTTACTTTCATTTCCGTACTTTCGGATTTACGGTACGTATTACTCTGTTCGCCCTGTATTTCACTTGTACCCACTACAACAGTCGTTATTTCTTCGTCATTAGAAGATCTGCTGAATGAAAGTTTCAATGGTAAACGTACAGTCACCATGTTCGCGTTATCTTCATTGTCTTCTGCGTCCTTATCACTAGAGTTTTCAGGGTCGGAATCTTCGCTTTCCCTATTATCTTTGACTTCATCAATTGAAACAATGTCATAATTACGACAATCTATATCTGCATGCAACACTGTAGAATCATTGCTCTTATACTTTCCCGAAGACTCCTCTACAGGCGACACTGTAATCTTCTTACCTGCATCATGGTCATCATCTTCATCACTATACTCCTCATCTATCGAGGTATCAGTTTCTATATCTTCACATTCATCACTATCACTACTCTCTATTAAATCACTATCATTTTTCTTATCACCACCATCATCATCATCATCATCGTTGGCTATTGTCGTCAAACTATCATTTAAAGTAGACGCATTGCTATGATCTGAATTTGACTTGTTTCTACTACAAGCATCTCTCTCGCTTTCTTCATAGATCACACTCAGTTGTTCTTTAATAGCAACTTCTCCATCTTCTGTTATATCTTCTACATCATCTTCATCATGACTAGCATTATCTTCATCGATATCATCTGCTGTTGTATGTTTTGAACTTGATGAAGACTGTTCCTCCTCTTCTTCTGATGATTCAGACTCACTTTCACAGCTTTCAGTACCAATTTTACTAACATCATCAACAGTCTCGTAAATTTTGATATTAGTTACTGACTTTATAGCTTTTAGTCCTTCAATATGTCCTTCTGACTTTGCATTTTCTTCTTCTTCTTCCTCCTCTTCTTCTTCTTCTTGACACTCGCTATCAGATGACAAAGCTTCAGAGGATTGTGAATTGTCGGACAGGGACGTCTTGAATGATTTCAAATTTAAAGTGATCTTTCTTTCCTGTTCCTGTTTTAGACTATCATCTGTTTGAACAATATTTAATTCAGGACTAGTTATTTCATTTAATTTCTTTGAAAGCATATTCAAAACTGAACTATTCTCTTTTGGATAATTTTTACCAATTGAATCTTCAGAATCTTCTTTAGATTCTTCATCAGTAGTTGCTGTGGTAATGATAATATTTGGAGTGTCCTTATCACAATCTTTATAACTAATTTCAGTTGGTTCCTGTTCGTTATTACTTTGATAATATCTTCCTTTATTATTATCCCAACATTTGCCATTCATTATCATTTGAGAATCATACTCTGGGTAGTAGTAAAAATATGGTGGAGGAGGTGGTGGATAATAATAGTGCCAATTTGGATCTATATGTGGAGGATAAAAGGGATAAGGATATGGTGGATATGGATGTGAACAGCAGTTATGTGGATAAATTTGTTCGTATTCAACGCCCGAGCTTTCCGTCTCGGCTACAAGAAAAAAATTAGAAAATGATGGATAATGAGTGTTAAGACCTGTTTTTTATTTAACAAAATTTTGTTTGTTTTTTGTTTTTCAAATGAAGTAAAATAAATAAAACTCAAAAAGCCACCAACATTTCAGTTGACTTTTTGTGTTCATAAGCTTTAAAAATTTCTATCATTTCAATGTATGGTCGCATGATAATATGATTCGATAATAAATTAAATAAAATGACATTCATCAACACAAGCTTAATGCTAAATGGATCAAGATTATGAAATTAAAATTAAAAAAATATAATGTGAGTTAAAAAACATTAGCTAGGAAAATATAAATAATGTTATCAAGAATTTCAACTAAAAATCTGTGAAAACTTTTTAAATAAGATATTGCAATGTTCATTATCTTAATATTTTAGAGAACAAGCTTTTTAAATGAAATTCTATATACAGCTGGTTTTCTGTAATGATCAATTACATACCGAATTATTTCAATCATAATTTATATTTCACATTTGACGAATCGAATATTGATGATACACAAATAGTTTCACAAATTTGTATTGCTCGGTATGTTATCGATCAATGTATGTACCATATATGAAGAATTGAAAAATTCTCTTACATAAAATAATTAACTTTTCACAATTTATTGAAAGTTAACTTTGGTGGATTCTATATTACCTGCATTTTCGGGCGTCGTCATTGCTTGTAGCATTTTGAAGGATCGACTTGGTATTGCACTTCCGGCATACATTTTCATTTCCGGGACTTGCTGTTCGCTGGGATGAATGTAAGGATGTTGCATATCTATCAGAAATAGCAGTGATTATTATAAACTAACTATATGAGGAATGTTTAATTTACCGTCATATTGGTATGGTGGTCTTGGTTGAACATATCTTTGTGTAGGCTGCCTCGATGTCGGTACTGTTAAGGATTATAAAATTTACAATTCCGGTTATTACCCCCATTACACTTGGACATACCTTGATTTTTTCCACGACCCTGTTCTTGTTCGTTTAATTGCATCCGCCTCATACGGTCGGCGTTATCATCATCTTTCGCATCGGTATCAGTGATTTTCTGAAGAATTTTGAAGGATTTTGATTGATTCGGTGTTGCACCACCCCATGAATTTTGATGATGTAAAGTACGTGGATCACTGTTGAAATAAAATGGAATTGAATGATTTGCTTCACATCAAAACCAACATATTGTGACTAACATTGACAAGGGTAAAAAGTTTTGAAAATTCAAATACTTTTACATCAATTTGTCAGAAATTCGGAAATGAACAGAAGAACAGAAAACACGCAGCGACTTGAACTTAGAAAAGGTACAAAACAACAAATTTTGGTAAAACTTTTACCTTCACTGCACGTTTCATAAAATATTTAATTTAAGTTAAAAATTCAGAACAAAAATGTTTAACTGTAATGATTGATTTAATAAGAAATGAATGATCAAATTGATGAACAACTTTAAACAAACAGAAGACTTTGAAATAGTTACACACTGGAAATTAGCATTAATGACTTGGACGTGTTGATTTTGTTATTATAACCTTTGAAATTTTTTCCACATATTCGATATACCTGAGCCTACTCTTTCTATAACGTAGTTCGGCTTCTAGAGGACAATTGTATATTAAAATTCTAGAACTTCCACTTTTTAGTGATTCCCAAATTTCGATATTAAAGTAAAACATAAAATTATAAAAAGCATTCAATTAGAGCTTTTATGGTAGAATAAAAATACTATTTTAAAAACTTAAAGCAAAGCATTTTGTGTCACACTAGTGGCTTCGCTCAACTTACTTTTGGATAACGGCTGGAGATTGCATAATTGGTCCTCGAACGCTGTTCGGATTAAAAGGACTCTCCTGGCCCTCAATTTGAATTGGGATTATCCGAGTGACACCAGATACTGGTGGACTCTGTTGGGATTGCGGTGATGACCAGCTGGGCTGTACTGGCTGGGATTGAGTTGGTGGTGAAGTGACACGATTTTGAACAGGCCGCATTTGTTGTGGCTGTTGTGGCTGTTGCTGTTGAGTTGATGGAGATGTTACACGATTTTGGGTGCGCCAGTTATAGGGTTGTTCTTGCTGTGGTTGCTGTTGTCGAGCTGGTGGCGTTTCTACACGGTTAGCGTTTTGCCATTGGTGTGGATAATTGTTGTATCCTTGGTCAACAAACTGATTCGGATTTCTGGTAATGTAACCAGGCGGAGTATAGTCTGCAAATGAGTTATGAAATTATTACCGAATCCCTACAGTATTCCTAGTAATCTTACTTCCTGGACTATTATTACTAGAGTCTTGGAGAGTCGCAGTTGATGGTGGTGTTCGCACTTTTGGCGTTTGTGAATCGAATTGAATGGGAATAACGCGTTCCTAGAATAAATTACAAATTAAATGATGAATTCAGGATTAACTCATTTTCACCTTTCCATCAGGTGTGTTATTCGATTGAACTTTTGGTTGAAAAGTGAATGGACTTGGCATTTGTTGAGTTTGTTGAAATTGTTGAATTGGTGGAGATTTGACTGCTGGCGTTCCTGCAGAAGGATAAGGTGGACCATCAGGCTCATTCTCGCGAACCCATTCAGGTGTCTCTTTATTCTGCTTTTGTGCCATCCAAGGAAGCTTTTCTGGCAAGTCCCTTGGAGATGACTGCTGAACTTGAGGACTCTGTACATTAGACCGCTCTTGTTGCTTTTGTTTGTTAACCGCTAGGTTTTCTGGTGGTACAGGAGGGATGTATAAGGAGCCGGTTCCCACCTTAACAAAAATGTTGTTAAGAATTATCGAAAATTGTTTATTCAATTACATTCTAAGTTTTTTAGTTAAGACTATTTTTAGCAACATCGTTTAAATATCTAAACGTTTATCAAAGCAAATGCTTGTCTTCAAGACTTCGAAGTGTATATATAAACGATAGGCAAGATTTGAAAGAAGATGCAATGAATGTTGTGCGTGCAAAGATACGAGCACAAAAATAGCTCGGTTTCGTAACGCGGGTTTAATAAAAGAAATTAAACTTCAGAGTGTGTTGACTGGCAAGGAATTTGAAAAACTCTTCGAGGTATGCATTCAAAGGTGTCAGATTAATTTTAAGTCTTACATGTTTTGCATTTGGTGATTGCAATTGTTGCAATTGTTCAGCCTCAGGTTGTTTGCTTCTATTATTGAGTTGTACGTTGTTCATTACTTCCTGTGAATGCCCTTGATTTAATTTGATAGGACTTAGAGGTCTTTGGAGATTCGGAAGGTCGTCGCTCTGGAAAGGGGAATCTGTGCGCTTTTGCTGCAGATGTTGGTGTTGTCCAACGACATTTCGAATTGGACTAGGAGAGCGTCTTTGAACGGGAGCATACTGCTGCTGTAGAGGTTTCGGAGTTTGTGGTTGTTGTTGCTGTTGTGGCCTAGCCTGTTGCTGTTGCCGGTCCTGATATTGCTGAGGTGGCGTGTATTGCTGTGGTGTTTGAAATTGTTGGAATTGCTGACCAGCTCCTTGACGATTACCAACACCATTATTCTCTATATAGGTAGGCCTTGGTGGTGTGTCCGCACGGGGAGCAACCTGTTGAGGAGACTCACTTGGTGGTGGTTTGTATGGCTCTACAGTATTGAAATTTGTTGAAGACGCATCTATAAATACGAAAGTGCATAATTATATTGTTACATTTCAAGTTAATAAACCAGTTACCTCCATTTTGTGGAACATAGCTTGGACTTCTTGATTTCTCCTTGCGATATTCTTCAACCCAAAAATCATCCTTTGGACGTGGTGGTGCAACTCTTCTTAAGGTGGCCATAGGATTAGGTGGGATCTTAATTTCAGGCCTACAGGCAAATGGCGGCGGTTCGAAGTTTTGGGGGGATGACGCCTTTGGCGGATTTGGTGCCGCAAGCTGACTTTTTGGGGCTGGTGGCGGTGGAGGTTGTGGTACGGAAGCCTTAGCAGCAGGTCCAACTGGACCTGTTGGAAAAACTTGAACAGGCATACCAGTTGGAAGCATTGGCGGTGGTGGTGGTGGAGGAGCTGTCGAATTTGTATTATTCTGTGTGGCTAAGGGAGACGGTTTTGGTGGACCAGTAACACCCTCGTATTGAGCGTTACGTGCTATACGTTTCGCCATTCTTGGTGATCTTATTTCTGATAAATCGATTCCACCTGGTGTGTATGTGAAAGGTTTCTTATCCTTTGTCATCATTGCATTCTGCACACATGCTGGCGGTGCATTGCATGGTTGCGTTTGATAACGGCTGAAAAGATAAATATTTAAATTTTAGAATTTTCGTGATTTTATTAATGCAGTAATAAATTATCATAAGCAGACACTATGAAAGTTTTTATTAACGATAAATTGAATTCATGCTGATAGATGAAACTCCACTTAGCAGATAAGTGCTCGTGAGTGGGAATTGAACTCAGTATACGTATTTATAAAGAAATATATAATAAAAATAAATTCATCTGCTCCGATACAGAAGCATAAAACAAATTCGATTCAAAGAAAAAGTCTATCGGTCAAAGACTCTATTTCGACCACTTGTGATCCCAAATGTACTCTACAATAGCTCATTGATTCTGAGGTGAAGAAACGATGTAGGAGAAATCAGTACACTTTAGTGAAAAAGGAACTCTGACAAATTAATAAGCATGAACATTTTGCTAAAATATATTGAGGAAATCCTAAGCCAAGCTGAGGTCACTGACGCTAGGAAAATTTTTCTGCTTTCAAAGCAAATGTACAGGAAGCATAATTAACAATTGTGTTATCGATCTCCTAGTGAGGACAGCCAAGGTTAATGTACAACTTTTCACACAAACAAGACAACAAATCTACGTGCAGTTCATATACAACGAAATAAACAAGCAGAAAAAAATTCTACATCTCATGTCCGGGAAATGAAAATAATTTTAGAAAACAAGGACCAGCCATCGGCCATTTTTCAAGACATATCTCTGTTTTTTTCTATTCTTGGCACGAAACTAACTATGCGGCCTTGATTAAAAATACGTACATGCGTACGTTTAAGACTGCCCACATGCGTATAATTTTTTGATATTTTAAATGTAATTTTCACCCACAGCGATGATAGTTTTAATGGGATAAGACAAGTTGCAATGCAAAGATGATCCTCCAACAACCAGAAGCACCATAAATCTCCTCAGCGAACAGCTGCACGAAACTCAAAGAAACATTAGTAGTCTCAGGTACCTTAAAGTACTCCCTGAGTTTTGACCTCGTGTAACTCAAAGTAATTTTTGTGGCTCATAGCCAAAAGTGTGTTTACCTAATGACCTATATTTCTAATCAGTGAACTTTTAATTATTTTTAGAAAAGTTAAGGCAGACACACTTAAAAAAAATTTAGTTTTCTATGAAATCATTTTGACATCGGACAATTTTTAGTTAAGTATTAAATTTGTCGCGCGTTTTGAAATTCAAAACAATAAATGAAATTTTGAGGCAATTTTACGTATCTAATTATAAATGTTTGTTACAAAATAGTTGCCATAAAAATTTAATTGCTTCATTTCGAACGGAACGTGTGAAATTACCTTGAATTTTATTAAGTTACACGGATTTGTATCGTACAGTGTTAACAAAAAATTTCTTAGCGCGATCATTTCAAGTTTAAATTGTTAATTAGTTTTCATTAATTAAACTGCCTACACTTTAGCCACTTTCCGTCCTAGAGTGCCAGATGACTTTCAACAGTTCTGTAACTGAACATTTAACGACAGGTTTATAGTTGAGTCTGGAATTTATTCATTATCACAGACATTACTTTAACGGGATATCAGAACATTTCATTGACCAGACTGGTATCAAAATTATAATTTTCCAATGAAATATTATATTAAGTAAGAATAGTTAAGAAGAACACGCTTATGTGATACAGAACATTTCTCCACAGAGTGATGACAAGTGTGTCCAAGCAGCAGACAACAACTGAGATGAAGAAAGATCCCATAAAAATCACTTCGTACCTTATTCCAGCATGTAAAACAGACATTAAGTAGATATAACTTGTAACTTCTTGAACAGAGAATTTCTAGATCAACGTTCGTGTAATATCAGCTTTTATTGATGTAATAAAAGATATCTCACTTGTATCTTTTTGACTGCATTGAAAGAGGAATTCTTGTTTCAAATCATTTCCTAATTATGTAATCCCGAACAAGATTGTTTACAGTACAAACACAAAAATGCAATGAAATATTTCCGCCACGCGTTCTTGAATCGTACTTTCAGGAATTTTAATTGCACGATCACTACGGTGATCACTAAAAACAAAAGTGTTTGCATTTCAAGATAAAATGTTAGAAAGCTTCCTGAGTCTTCTGATTGATGTTTACATGGGTTTTTTTCAGATTATTTACAAAGAAAATGGATATCATAGCATTATGGATACAGAGAGATAATATTAACTTTCAGTTTATATCAAACTATTTCCGTGTTTCAGCTCCTAATTTGAATTTACTTTATCTTCTTGGAGTCAGCGGAAGCTATCGATTATAATATTATTATAGTTACTCAATACACTTATAAGTCAATCTGGTTCAAACTTATAAGTATCCTTCCAATGAATTAGATATTTGATTTTATACAAATTGGCCTGTTGATGAAGGTTAAGATGATCATGAATCAATTTTCGTCATTTCTATTTTTAATCAAAACGAAATTCAAGAGATGGATGTGCTTCATAAAAACTAATCAAAGTTCAATTTGGATGATGAAAAATTTTAATATTTACTCATCAATCAAATTGCAAATATAATTTCCTAGATACAAGAGACGGATAAACTGGATCAGAGGCATTACTAACCTTCAATGTTTTTCCAAAATTAATTATAACCAAATGTCTTAGAAGTTAGAAAAAGATTTTGCCAGATATGTCACCACTTCTTAATTTAAAACACTTTAAATCAAGTTTTCACACTCGGGAAATTTAATTTGTGTTTGAACGAATGGTGGAAGTTTTAATGTGAACATATAAAAATTATAGAAATTAGCAATGTAAGTATGAATATATTTATATAGTGGCTTTGAAAACCTAAAACGATATCTGAAAATAAATTTTATATTTAGAATAAATGTGGGCTTATAAGATACACGAGTGGTTTGTGGTTGCGTGTAGTTGGATTTGTGTAAATTTGAGTGCAATTTTTTGTTTTTCTTAATTTAATATAAATTTTCCAGTTATTCTCCGGAAAATGTGATATCTGTTCCGTTACAAACATATTAAGCCTTTAATATTTATTAATCCACAACCGAAAGGTGACGTCCAATCGTTTTAATATTTAAATTTATTTGTTCAATCATGCTCTGTTTATTTTTATAACAGACATCATTTATACGACCACATGTGATGTGGAATTATGTGAAAGTTTCCAAATCAAATAAATCAGGAATAATATTTTATTATCCACTTGATGATGAACGTGAGCGTTAGTAACATGTAAAAATATTATCAAAGAAATCTGACTACACTGGAATCGCAGTTGGGTTATAGCTTCAGCGCCATAAGATATGTGTAGGATTCTTGCCATTTGTACATACATATGTTTAAGGACGGTCATTTCAATTCAATTTCCTACTTTTTGGTACAGATGATATTTTGTATAACATATTAATTTGATGCATGTTTGATAATACGCTTGATTCATTTCAGATGTGTTTATACCAATTTCCAGGAAAGTGTTTGTTGAAAATGAAAACTAAAAGCGCGTGCGGGAGGCTCTTATAAAAACGCTTAAAATAAAAGCGCGTGCTCCGATTAATTTTCCGTTTCTTTCAACCGCACGTTTTAGTTCTACTATTTTTCATACAAAATACGTTCTTTAACTTTTCGTTCGATTAATGTAATTCAATTCTAATTAAATTACCAATTTGGGACAAAAAATATACATCTGCAGCAATTGAACGTTACAGTAATAGATATGTGATATTGGTAATAAGACATTCGTAGCGATTGGTTCAAATGTAAATTTATAAGGTTGATGTTTAAGCAACTAGTTTAACCACAAAATGTAAAATATACATTTTTAAATCAAAAACAGTCTATCACCTACAAGAACAACTTAGAACCACGTATGTAAACTGATTCACTTATGTACCGTTTTTTGTGTTAGCAACAAACGTCGGAAGCTTTTTTACTGGTTTCAATTTTATTGCTACGATTCGGTTTTTAATTACATCCCATTCTGTGCTCTGATTTTTTATATCATATAAAAATAAACGCAACAAATCAACATATCATGAGACTGAATCAAATGCCAAAATACAAAATGCAAATTTTATCAATGGTTCGTTGACTTAGCAAGTAAATTTAGCATCTCGCTTAATCATATACGAAAAATAGCTACAAATTCTCCGTAAAAATTTAATGTTTTTTCCCGGAAAAATCGAAAATGTTAAATAAATATTTATACGAAACGTAATTATTTAGCTCAACCATAAATACAGACATTTTATGTCAAAACATCTTAACGCTTTTTTCGACTTTAATATGATCTACCACCAAAATTGACAACTCCCACAATTTAATCATAATTAATTTTTATATCCGTACGCAATGTTAAATAAATGTCAAGCCATAACATCTTAAAAATAGTTCTGACAAGTTCTCAATTGGAAACCAAATATGGAAACTTGGAAAAACTTTGAGTGACTATTTTGGAAAATCCACAAGGATAGTTTTTACTGTGGAGTAGTTACTCTCCATTATTTCGTTATTGAACTAAAAGTTCTAACTAACCCTAACTCGAAAACAGGAACCGAATGCGCGTCAGGGTTTTGTAGAATACCGGTATGGTATTGAGTTAAAGTTATAAGTTTGTTGGTAACTTAAAACTTCGAATATTCAATTAACGGTAGTTAAGACACTTATTGTTCAAACCAAAATTCGTTTAATGTTGTTATATAGTTCTACTATCTTAAATTTTTCAGTTTTTTCTGCCCCGTCTCACGAAGGAAATGAAAATAGCTAATGAATTTCATCCATATAGTCCCCACAGTCTCCGAATAAAATGGCTGTGACATAGGGACAGACGGACATTGGGAAACTTTCGGGAATCATGCCAATACTATTTGTTGTCTCGATCAACACAAATAACAAACTCCTCAGATTCATAATGTGTATGCTTACATCCTTTTTTCACAAGTTTGAATTACAGAATTATTGAATACAAGCAGCTTCGAAAACTTTGATGAATGAAGTTAATGTGAAAATGAAAGTCTAGTTATAACAACTGACTTTTGTTAATATTTAGTACTGTATACATCTGAGGGGTGCAGCTACATAATGAAAAAGAATTTTGTTTTTATTAACTTTGTAACTAAACAATTTAAACTACGTACATACAATATTTTAGGTTCATTCATTAAAAGTCTGTGACTAAAGTTTATATTAACAAGAAACAATGTGCATTTATTTTATAATAAATGTTTCACTGCTACGTTTGAGTTTAAGTCATGACTCCATTAACCCACATATGTTTGCATTTCATTCAAAATACTTTAGGTTGCATAAAATAAGCAACTATGTATATAAACGATTTTTTTTTAGATATTTGACCGCAAACAGTCAAAAATGATTCATAAAAGTAATATTAAGTAATAGTGCATGATGCGTTTCAGTAACATTACTTACTCTGCATTTTCCAGGGAATCAAACTGAAAGCCTTTGTCTTCTTTGACCATATAAGCTGGCATTGACTGTACAATTGTATTTGCCTTGTTGTTGTACGAACCCAGCATTTCGCGATATTTGGAATACACGTGCGTTTTCAACTGAGGATTTATCTGTTGGGGCGGTTGCAATGTCGCTGCCATTGTCAGTATTTATATTTATCAAACAAATGTAACAACTGATAAGAATATGATAAAAACGAAGGTGAAGAAGACGACTTCTATTTGGTTGCAATTTTCAAAATAGCGATTTCGTTTGTTGCTTAATCAAAAATATCTTTAACCATAATAGGTAGCCGGTTTTTCAATGATTCACTCTACTTCCTCAAAAATCACATAACAGAAAGCTCCACAACTCATCAGCAGTAAACACAAAGAGTTCAACTAAAGTTCGGAGCTAGGTTTGGATTCACACAATTCAATCAAGTAGATCTAAAAAATTCAACCACACCAAAACCGATATGACTCATATTCAATGTCCAATGATCGTAGCTAGTATATTTGAATAGTTAAAAATCATTAAATGCACTTAAATTTTGAGCAAATTTCTTGTAATATTCACTTAATTCCTGAAGCTTTTCTGATATTTTGATAAACTTAACCGGCTTATTAAAATTTTCTCGTAGGTCTGAAACATTCACGAATTGCACTTGAACTGGATGAAACACGGACGAGAGCCGTCTCTAAAATGGCAAGAAAATCTTAAAGAAAACCGAAAGCAACTCCCATTCCAGTGAGCCAGTCTAGAGACTTATCCACTACTACTGGTAGCCCGTCGCCGTCTATCGACGACGCCGTTTACTCAGACTGGTTATGACGCTATGGAATATTAACATTCGGAAACAGACCAGCTCAACATAGTGAGATAGTAGGCTTTTTATTTCACATAAAATGTGCAGATTTTTCTCCGTAATGGTAAAGAATTTCCTCTTAAATCTTGAATGGAATTAAACGGAATCTTGATTTCTTGAAATCAACAAAAAAATACATTCCGTTTATGGTTGTTTTGCACTTTAACTTGTAGTGATCACGAGATATTTATATGAAAGTTTAACAGAGTATTTTGTAAGTTATTTTTCCTACCATTTTCCATACCAATACTTTGACTTACTAAGCGGAATTCTAAAAAGTTTGTGCTTTATGTTAATTTCAGTGTAAAATAAGTGCAGATTAAAAAAACTTCTAACAAAGAAGACGTTCTAGAATGAAGTAGAGGTAAACTTTTACGTATTTAAAGAATCATTAGCTTATATCCAAATGAGAGTATAATTTTACATACAAGCTTTAATGACCCTCATGGCGTATCATATAATGAAACAAATCAAATCAATAGTATAGTATGTTGAACTTGTATCTAGAACGATAAAACAACAGCTCACCAAAAAATTTTTATTTAAGACCACAAGTTCTCAACGTCGCTTATTACTACTTGGTAATTTCAGTTGTGTAGTTTTCCAAATTTATTTATATGCTAATTTCAATGTAATACTAGACAATGTTTTCTCATTAACACGAAAATCTAATTTTTCCACAAAACCTCAGAAGCACTTTCATTTTCCAAAGTAAATGTATTGTGCTTAATTAAGAATTGAAGGCATTAAAAGATTGGGGAGCGGTCCAAAAGTATGGGAAAATCTTTTTTAAGTGCGAAGTTGCAATAAACAATATGTTGTTAGCTTTCTTTAGCAGAAATTAAAACAACTGCTCATTTAATTTTCTTAAAAATTTAGGCTTGAATTAATATGCTAGTGGACCTACAAAACATTCGGTTTCTGCAGCACTTTTGGAGATGTATAATCCTGAACTAACTTTAAGGAAGAATGGTGCCTACACGGGAAATTCATAGATCTGCGTTTTGTTGCCTCACTGAAATAACTGAATTAGACTTACAATTTTATAATTTCGAAAGTTTTCTGTTTATTATCTTAAAATATAACAAATCTAGAACATTGGACAACTTTCTGAGTTATTTATTGAATTTTTTGATAAAGCTATGAATGACTTTCATGATTTTGAAAGTAGCTATTTTAAGCTTTTGCTCATCGAATTTAAGAAATTACGTTCAATTTTTCTTTGAAAAGTGTTTTCTCTTCGGATTACAGTCTGGGTGAAAGAAGACTAGGAACACTCCTTGGTCATGTATTGTAGAATGTAGCAAATGGTTCATATTATATATGCAGACAAAACCAAATAATAATTATGAGTTTTCTTTGAAGCTGGCTCTGACAGCTTCACTTGTGATGCTGATTCAATACTTTAAGCGTGGGATTTTTCGTTTGTGCATGTTTTTGCAGTATAATTAACGGAGCTTAAAAATTTTGGCACGAAAAGTCTCACATTCAAAATTACCTTGAACCGGATAGAAATTCATTAGTCGAAAAATTACAGGTACTTTGTTATTTTTAATCTAATAAACATCATACATTCATCATGTTTTCTTGTTTTTGTTTACGATATCTTATTTGATCGTGAAATCTACATTCTTTAGATAATATGCCTCCTCACTGAGTCTACAACTAGTTGTATTTTAATCTGTAACAGATTTTGTTCGTTCAACTTTCAAAAACGTGGGATGCACTTACACGATCATCTAGAATTGGGAGACTTGATCAAATAAATAAAATTTTTTAATATTTCGGATTCGGGATGAAGAAGATATTTTCTCATTGGTTCACACAAAACGTAAGTGATTCATTAAAATATTCATGCAAGCGTAGGTATACTATATGTATCTCAGACAAGGTCAATATGCCGATCTTGTGATTTAATTTGACTTCCATGACGCATTCCTCATAAAATCTGTGAAGAAATTGGTCTGCGGACGTTACATGCCCTTATGCAACGATAACGAATATAGTTCTCTGAGTCATTTCACAGGAATTCAAAACATTTTCGTCATTCGTTTATATAAGAACTTTCGTTCGTTCCATTTTCACGGTAAGTGTCATTCACAGGTATATTTGTAATTAATAATGGAAGTTCTTATGTCCAGCATTGTTTTGGTAATTGAATGAAAATATTGAATATTGAAATGCAATGAAGTTTTATCTACTCAATGAAGTCTTTTCAATTATACGAGCCACCATGAACGTATAACTGATTACCTTTAAACTTGATCCTTCAAGATAAAATGAGTTTCTGAGAAATCTAATGAATGTTTTTCAATAATCATTTAAAATAGAAACCGTGTGGTATCGTGTTCTCATACAGGCAAATTTTCTTCCGCAATTTTTCATTTAATTGGCTTTCCCAAAAAACCGGACCTCATCTTGAAGTTTTACTAAAATGTTGTTCCTTTTTATTGGATTTTACTTTTTAAGCCATGTAAAAATTTTCAAACTTTCCCCAACATCACCTGGATAGCGACTGTTCAATCAGTCGTTTCAGGAAGAAAGCAGACATTTGAACCGGTTCCTGCCGTTTTGAAAATCATCTTCGATGTTTCCGAAGAAAATAAAGGAATACAAAACCTCATGATTATTTATGATCAATTAAATTTCCTTTTCGTCTTGAGAAACGACTTATGTCTAAAGTGCAAAATAATGAAATTATTCACTTTCACTTTCATTTCTTACCTCGTACAATGTTTGGATGTAATTAAACGTACACAATATTGCACAGTTCAGCATATTGATGAAATAATGACAGTTATGCTTATATCTTCTGATATTCATTCAAAAATCTTATTAAATTTTTACTTCCACCAAATAGGGAACAAACATAAGTGGGAAATTTTTCGGAAAGTAAAATTTTAAAATCTTTTACTATCAAATCATCACTTGAAACACTCATATCCTTTTAAAGCCAGTCCAAAAATGTTGAATGAAATTCTCTGAGTTGAAAATATTCTGATGGAAGCATTTAAAAATTTTCTTTGTTAGATTTCCATTTTTTTCAAAATTTCGTATTATAAACAATCTTTAAATGTGGAATAATTAAAACGAAAAAACGTTCAAAATGCGAGAAAACGCTAAATATGTGCACTAGCAAAACTCATACTTAGAAATCGACTAAATGCCGCTGAAAGAGTATTAACCCTTGTGTTTATTTATAAAAGTAAATTTTACATTATATTTAAATTCGCGCAACTGTTTTGACATGATTCGCAGATGGTCGGAAATTTATTATTGAAAACATATAAGAAATACAATGGCCATGGTGAGGGTTTGATAAAATTGTACAATGTGCATAAAATGAATAATCCTTAAACATGAATAGCGACAATTCGATTTTTATTATTGTTAGAAATAAGCATACTTTTATTGATACTCAATTACTTGAGAAAATTCTAAGCCGATTCCATTCAAAATAACAAATAATCAAGAGACAATTTTCTTCTCTATTATCCTTGCTCTTGCCTTAATAGCATTCTAGTTTCTGCTTTGATCCTAATCTAGTCGATAGTGTTGCTAACATCCAATGAATGAAATGGTAGTCTATGCAAATGTTTTCGCAAAAGTTTGTTCTCTTAGAAGAATGGCGAAATTTTTATATATATAATTCTATATATACGAATTAAATTCATACACACCACACAAGCAAGCATCACTTTTATCACGCACTTTTAATTTTCTCAAACTTGTACTATATGTACATAGTAACCAAAAGAAACTAGTCCACACTGGCGTTTTTATTTGTTGTGCAAAAGATGGAGTACTTAAGTTATAGAAACTAATTTCTCCAAAAATTTGCCAAACAAAACTCTTGTTAAATATGGATTTAGTCTTATGTAAATGGTGTTACAAAAATGAAAATCGTAATATTGTTTTTATTTTAGGCTATAATATTGCACCTCTACTTTTATTTTAAACGTTTTCATATATCTATTATATATTTAATGTATCAGCAATATAACAATAAATCATTGATAAGCCTTAATCTTAGCATACACAATTAGTGTATGCAATAAACTTATACTTCTAATTATCAATATTTTGTAAAATGAACACTGCTAATTATTTTTGGACTACAATAATGGAAGAAACTTAATCACAGCGGTTAAAAGAATTTTACTTTATGTACTTGCATTCACAAAATTTTGTATGCGTGTAATTTCTAAAATTACTTCGCAACTAAATTTAGAAATTCTGCCAAAACTTTGCGAGACCAATTTTTGATTTCCATAGATTTAAATGTGCAACTTTGAGTTTAATTAATAAATCCTATAACTTTTCTTAAGCAAAAATATTCTTGTAAGAGAACATTGCTTCTTACCTGGCAGAGGAACTCATTTTTTATTGTTAAGCCAAAATTTATTTAACAAGTTGTTTTATCAGTCAACTGATTTTCTAATCCTTTTAACGCAATATTCGATCAATAACACAGCTACAATAACACTATTATTGAAGAAATTTGCATATTATTTCGTTAAAATTGTTCGAAATTTTCTTTCAATTACATGCAGTGTGTAAATAACGTATATTTATCTCATTACTTTGAACTCCATCGAATCCTTTTTTAAGTTATTCTATTTCTATTATCTCACACTTATGTATGTACAAATACTTCACACTTATTTATTTATAACACTCAGTACTTAACAACTAATATATCGCGTAGCCCGTAGCCCAACTCGCACTGAAATCAATTTTTGTGATCCTGCTCCGTGAAAGTCTTATGCTGCTCATTCGTCCTACATCGCGCAACCATTCTAGCCGAGATAATTTTTAACTTTAAAAATCTTTGATCGTGTAAAAGACGAATTGGCTGGTGTTCATGAAGCCGATTGTTGTTGAAGATGTTCAATAAAATAACAATTTCTTAATGTAAAGTATAAATGGATAGAATTAAATATTCATTTTTTGTATGTGTGCTGAACATGATCTAGAATTTTGAACATTTGCCAATTTTTGTTCTTTTCCCTAAACACAAAAAAATAATCAAATTGCTAGATTTCTAATTAACAAGTCTAATTTTTACAAATTTTTCTTATTTCCATCTCTCATGTTGTATGCTCTGTTTTTTTAGTAATAGAAAATAAAAAAATTTAATTTTTCTGATTAATTTAAAAATACTCTTAAAAACGAAAATCTTGCGTTCAACATAGTAAATCTAAAGCTTGAATTTTTCAAAAGCGTTTGCGCATTTTGAATGAACTTTCTTGCGCAACCTCGTGAATGGCCATTTTCATGATATATTTATGTGCGTTTTCAAATCTATTTATATAATTTTCCTCTCTCATGTTCATAGTATATATTTTGGACTATAGATTCACAAATACAAATGTTAATTTTCATTTAATAAAGCAATTTATAATACATTCATACTTAAAAAGCTTTCTAAACGGAAATTTTCCTTGCGCATACCAAATTTAGTGTATTTACCTTTAAGATTGAAAGCATCGTCTTTGACTGAAACTAATTTTTCGAGCCTTGAAATGTTGAAAAACTGTAACATGGCTCTATGACGCAAATCTAGCTAGATGCGCAGAATATAATATAGTCTGAAGGAACACGTGTAATATTTGATGAAAAAAGCATAGTCGAACAAATTTGATTTTCCGGAAATGTTGAAATATTAAATTTATATTTAATAAAAAGATTTAAATTACATTCGTAAATAAACCTGGTATATCGTTGAAGAGGTGTTTGAAGACTGACTGTGAATTTCATTTAGATTTCCAATTTGTGTGTTCTACTCATTCTGCAAAAACCCGTACTATCCAATACTTAAAAATTAAGCCAAGTTTCAGAAATTGGTCTGTGCCTTAAACTGGTAACGTATCAAATACAGCACATACATAATGCACATACGTTAACTAAAAACTTTTAAACAAACTTCCTAGAACTTAATAAAGTTTTTGTTCCCTTTATAGACTTGAAACCAGTACTTTTTATCCTACCCAAGTTAGTGCGAGCGCACATAATATAATAAAATGGACGGAAACTTTATACTAACAAGACTTTTATGTTCTGAAGCTGATCAACCAGACGGAAAGTTATAAATGAATTTTCCAAGATTCCAAATTATTTCATATTTCGCATATTTATGCATCCTACTTAAATCAGAAAATCTGAAACCAGATATTTAGTACGAAAATCTTCCAAATTAAGTAAACTTTTAATGGTTGCAGTATCATAATTCCCTTTCCATGGATTAAGACTCCTGTTTGCGATAATTTTATCATCATACCCATGTGAGGCAAATGAGTGTAGTATGTAGATCACGCTTAGCTGGGCTACTACCTAAAGCATTTCTCTGCCTATCAGTTTTCCAGTCAGTTAAATGGACCATTTCAAATGTTTTAATTCTTATAATAGATTTGATTGTTCGGTGGTCTTCCTTAAAATGCGTATATCATGATTGATAAAGCTAAGAAAATTTAAATTTAATACAACAGCATTGTAACATTACTGTACTTCCTACTTTTATAGTTACAATGGTGTAACCGCATCACATGACTATTTCCATTGCTCACAGTAAGAATAAACTTTCGGATTTTTGCTAGTCTAAACATCACAGAGCAATTCTTGCTGCTGAAAATATGCCTCAAAGGAGACTCAGACCAAATTTCTTCTACATCATTAATTAATAATACTTGTGTTTAAAGTGTAATACTTTTTAAATATTGGCACACTAAGAAATACTTCAAACACTACGCCTTACTTCATGTGCTTTCATGAATCATTTCATATAAAGCGTACAAAATTTACTGAGGTATGGATTTCATATTCATTTTGTATTATGCTGAATATTTTCAAGAAAATCCTTTATTAAGTCGTACTCTGCACATTTCGTGCAAATTAATCTGCCTTCGGACTTTAGTTCACGCATATTTTTGTTATGGCACACGATATGCACCAATTTCAAGTTAGCAATGGAAAACATTTCCAAAAAATATCGAAATATGCTTATATCTATTGCCACATTTCCATGCTCAGGGCAAATAGATGAATCCCCTTCGACTAATTGATGGACATTTTCAATCAAGGAAGGGATAACGTTTCGCGTCAACTCAATTTGATGATCCAAATTCCATATTTGAAAAAGAACCAACATATCTCTGCTCAGATAAGGATTTATGATATGATCAGGATGTGCACAACGATCTTCGTTCCACAATCCTTGACAATAAAACTCTCCGCGTTTTGTGCACAGTGATACTGACCACTCTTCTACTAGTTTCTGTTGATTTACATAATCCTTTAAAATTTTTCTGAGTTTTTTTGGTGGATGGAAAGTAGCATCGGTTTGATCCAAAAGAAGTGGATGCTTTCTTTCGAAATGTCTATCGAAAAGCATGTGAAAATAATCACAGCTTACTAAAAGATATTGGAAAACATTTAAAACTCGATCAAGAATTAGCTTAGCTTTTGAGTTTGATCTGTAGAGTTCATTGCTCACAATTTCTTCTTTGACTTTATAAAAATATCCTCTTATTCGGTCCTGAGCTTTACGCCTCATCACCTCTTCTTTGGTGTTAAAGCGTTGGTCTTGTCCTTGAAACCATTCGGTGTGATCAGTTCGAGAGCTTGCTTCTACTTTGTTTTTCTCTATTAATGTTTTATTATCGATTTCCTTTAAAATTTTCTGAACTTCAGTCCGATTGTCGTTAATAAAGTTTCTTATGAGACTTGCCACTTCATAGATTCCACTGCTATGACCTCGAATTGCCTCATACATTAGCTGAAAGTCTAAAAACAGGGTAAATGTGTATTTGACGATAAGAAATCAATTATAACAACCTGTCTTTATTATTTCATTTGGATCAGCTACCACCAATACCGTTTGTGCCTCTATTGTTGCAAAGTACTCTTCATCAGCAATCTCTGATCCATCTTTGGCACAATATATATTACACTCGGTTAGCTAAAATGATAAAATTATGTACATTTTTAAAATCTTGCATATGAAATATCTCTTAAAATCAAAAATGCTAAATCATGGTATACAAAACATGGTTTGCGCTTGCTTTTTCACATAAGTGAAGTTTTTGGTTGACCGTGCTTTCATGGAATCAAATGCGGTTCTCTTCCCAATTAAGTTATGTTACAAGGATTCGGGTGCTGTTAATTTTGTAATGGAAAAGGATTGTAAGTTTAACCTTGATGGAGTATTTAAGCAGAATTCTTTTTTTTTTTGAACTGGATTGGGGTAAACATCCTTAAAGTTTTTTAGACTTACTATACAGTCGTAGAAAATTCACTTCCGCCTTACATGCAATTAAACCCGGTAAGTTCTATCATTGTAACAATTCCAAGCTGTAATAAAAAGTTTTCATTCATTACAACTATTGCCATATATATTTTGGTTTTTCTGCGTTATTGTTGAATATTATTTTGTTAACTAATTGATCATTTTGTATAATTGGGCGATTTCGTGTGCGGAATTGGTGTTATTAGTTATAAAATACTATATGCACGTGTTTTATCGGGGGAATGTGGTAAAATTTTTATTAAATCTTGATAAAATAATGAAATTACACTGGAATTAAAAGTATTTTTGTATAATAAAATTTGCTGAAAATTTAATAAAAACATCAATCAATATATGAAATTTTTGATATACAAATATATGAAAACATTTATATTGCGTGGGGTGGGTGTTCGAGCTAAAACAAATAAGAACATATTTTGGAAGATATTGAGAATTCACGTGAAATTGTATACTCTATGACCTTTGTATAGCATAACTTTTTCACTGTGGTAAATTTCAATCAAACAATTCTCAGAAGTATAAGTGAATATGTACGAGTATGGGCGGCCTACAGTTAACCTCTCAGGAAAAGTCAGGTTAATGACTTTTAACCTTCAACCTGTTGTTGATTTGAAAGCAAGAGAGTTTGAAGTAAATTTATTTGAATGTATTGAAATATGTACTCAAGCATAACAAAGTGTTTTTACAAAATTGAAGAATACCGAATTATGTTGAATTAATGCTCCAAGAGGTTTATTCTTGATGTAAATAATGTAAACTAAATTTCATGTGTACGTTGAATACAATTTCATGTATCAAACAGTTACGTTATCTCCTACTTATTACGTTTTCCTTGAAGCTGACACTCGAAAATCGCTTGAGGTAACAATTGTTTATAATTTTAAAATTTAAAAAATAACTTTGTTCTTATGTTACACTTTGACATTCAATACCAAACATTTCTATTATCAAGTTTTTGGTTTCAATTATTTTACAATACCCAATTTTTTACGAGCAAATTGAGTATTTTGGCATTAAACCAGTCCAAAACTTTACATTTTAGTTATAAAAACTCTAATTAGTACATCTGAGAAAATTATAAATTATATTTCAGAACAGTTTTGGAGTAATGTATCCGAGACATTCCGAGATTGAAAATCCTTTTACGTTTCAATGAAGAATGTTGGAACTAACTGGGCAATATGTCGTCTAAATTTTCTTTTTCATTTATCATTGTAAAGTTTGCCCTAATTTGAATGTACGAGATTTCACAAACTAGGTCAAAGTCAGGGCTAATCAAAAGCTGTAGCAAACTATTTGGAACTAGCTGTGACCTGAGGACACATCTGTGTACTGTTCATATCAATAGAAGCAGAGTACCTACAGAAAGCAATGTTATGAGTCATATACGATTCATTATTCAGCTCAAGTTGTTAAAATCCTTCGGAACGTTCTACAATTACATCCTTGAAACCAATAGATAATTCCGCTAATTATAATTGAGCTTACGCATTCTTGTATGATGTTAATGAGCTTCGTGTGGAAACTAATTTTATACTAAACCTGATTTCATTGGGCTTACCAAAGATATTATGTTCAGCAATTAAAATTTAGCTTAATTAAATTATTTGAACTTATATTAAACTTGAAAATTTAAATTCATTATGCTCTATGCGGAAAATTTATATTCTACAGCAGCAGAAAACTATAAAAATTGTTATTACCAAAGCTACCAGAGCAAAAACTAAATCTCTACAAAGTCTAAGAAGTCTATTGCTTGATAATACTAAGCGTTGCTTTCGTCAGTGGATTTGAAATCATCCAAAAATTTGTTGGTTGTAAGTCTAAAGGGTCTAAGTGCCAAAAAATCAAAAGTCAATATTTTAAAGAATATACAATTTAAGTACCAAACTTAATAATATCCAAATTTATCCAATTGTCTGTTTCTTTCAAAATTTATTCCACACACATATAAACCGTATCGAGTGCAAATCCAAAGTAACAAGAGAACAAACCGGACTTGCATAGTTCACAGACTTTCAGTTCAAATTTATATGAATTTCCTTCGATTGTTGTACATTTTCTTAAACACTTGGTTGTATAAATTCTTCATATTTTACTTAATTTTAAATTTTCAGATCAAATTAAGTGAAAGTTTTGAAGAAATTGTAATTTTGTGGAATTTAAGGAAAAATTTAATTCGCGGCAAGGAAAATGAACCATATCGCCATCTGGATTTTTCTAGCGCACCTATTTATCGAGCGGAGTAATTTAAACCCTGGCATTATCGAGAACTTATTTGCACTAGATAAATGTATGTACTAAAAAGACTGCTATAAAGTTGTGGCGGGGTCTAAGTGTCAATTAATTTTAACACAAAATGTTCTGTGTCTGGTTTGTAAAACATGGAAGCTTTGACATGGAGTGAAAAAACATGAAACATGAAACAAAATAATTCTATGTTGTCATTTTGTAACACTTGTATTCATTTAGTATAAAAGTGTAGTGTAACAGTGTAGCACTCACTGTAATCCGTCCGTCTCTGGCATGTGACTATTCTTTGGCGATGATGAGGTGACGCTTCTTATCAGTGCGTTGCTTCAGTCTTTGTTTTAGTTTTTAGTTTAGTTTCAAACTAGCTGCTGTTCGAGAAACACGTTAATTGTTTTGCTGTCAAATTTTGTACAATATATGAGAATAAAGTCGATTATAAGAAGAGTTCACAATTCGAAGTGGGAATGCCATTTAAATATTAATGTTTACATCTGTTAAATTATTTTAAAAGAAACAGATATTATCAGGCTTTTCATTTAGTTTGTATAAAAAATTTGTCTTAAATATATTGGCTTTGGACTTTTTGGCATTCAGACCCTTTAGACTTAAAACGATTTAATTTAGAAAATTGCAAACTTCGGTATCATTGAAAATTCATGAAATCTGTTAAAAGGACGAATCTTTTGCACCATTTACAGTTGAAAACTTAAAATAACTCAAAATTGTTTCTAAATTTAGAAGCGTTTCATTCCAAATTTTTTGATTCTACTCAAATTCTAGGATCGTTATCCCAACCCACGGGCGCCACATTGTACCCAAGTATATTTTATCAACTCAAACATAAACTCCTTAACGTGTTTCCAATTGCTGTAGTAATAAAACTCAAATAAAGCTTCCTCTTAGAATCCTTAAATGCGTGGGTGAGCAAATTGAAGAACAAATAAACAAAAACATTCATCCAGCAAGGATAATTTCCTGAATGAAATAAGTATACTAACGAAAGTTACACAAATTTGTGTGGGACTAAAGTTACGCCTTGGTTTACTGGATATGGGAAAGGACAAGACGTAAACCGAAAGTTTTTATATTTAACATAATAAGCTCGTTCGCATATTTACAGTTGTAAAAATTCATATAAACAAACTTTGATAGCATTATCAAATTTGCATGCGTAGAAAAGTTTATTTCATTAAAGCATAAATTTCAAGGTGAAAGTTCTTCGCCAACAGCGTATGCACCATCTGACGTACGTACAGTGTGTGGGTACATGCTAACTAGAGTTCACGAAAGAAAGATGAAAGTGCGGCAAGGTCATTAACACATCGTATACATGTAGATGATACAATATACAGTATACAGTATACTGATTCTGAGTTCGTGAAACAAAAGGTCAAATGTTAGAGAAACCAGAAGCACTATAAATTCACTAATATTTAACAAAATCTCATGCAAAAATGTGTTTACTTGTATGAAAAGTAAATGAAAAATGAAAATAAATTGGAGATTTCTAAGCGCAAAATCAATTTTAAGAAGATCATGCAAATCTTAAAGTTCAATGTCAAGGTACACACACAGGCGAACATGTAGAAATTTCAAATGTAAGGAAAATCTTGTAAGTTTGCAGCAACACATGATTAATTCGAATAGTGAAATGAACAATTAAGGATGAATAAGGATGATTGTTGATTAATAACGACATATGATTTTCATTCATTATTTACACAACATAATGAGCTTGAAGTTGCATCGAAAGGACCTTGACCCAATTTCTAACCTGAATTCTAAATACACTTACATTAAACTTAGCACACGCTTTATCCTTTAACATTTTGAGTGAATTAGCAGCAACACCGTATTTTTTCTTTCTTTTACTATCAGTTATCTTGTAACCCTTCATTTTTCTACAAATTCCAAAAAATTCTAGCATTTACACTGAGCAAACAAATAACCAGTAACCACTTCTAAGTACAGCACTGCTGACTGTCCAACCTCCGACCATCGAATCCAATGGGAATGATGAAGCAACACAACCCAGGTTGTGGTATTCTTGTATAAAAGTTCATATTGGAGATTGCACTGAACTTGCGTATATACCGAAACGTCAGTTTATGTATGACACATTACCATTTTTGTTCATATGTCACATCAATGAAGCATATTTGATCAATGATATTTTCAATAATGTAGGATACATTGTTACTATTAAAATGTCTCTAGTGGTTTTTTGTGAAAAATACTTAAAATGTTAGCAATTATTCAAAATAATGTTAACAATCGGACAATAATTTCGTCATTATTGTCCATTCATAGTTTTATGTGTCGTTAAACAAATGCATTTTATAGTACATAGTTTTGATATAACTCGATTGAAAGCACAAATTAGTTATTTAAATAATTAATCATCATGGATGTACCGCTAAGGGAATTCGAAATGAGTGATTCTGAAACGGAATTGTTAATAAGTTCATCAAATGGAAGTAGACGATCCGACATCAGAAATCGAAGAGCCGCTGATAGAGTTTTACTAACATCGGATACGGGATATTCGTTTTCACAAAACAGAAGAAAGAAGCCAAAAAAGTGGTGTAATTGTTTCAGAGTTATTATATGTGGGTGAGTGGAAAATTGGAATACGAAATGAATTCTTTTAGATAAATATCAGAAGGTAAATCTTTGTTTTGATTTCATAGCTCACATCCGATATGACGTTATGATTTCGTTAAGTTTTGTTGTTACACTTGTCTCCTGTACAGTCTTGAGGAGTATCATTGTATAACAGTTCCCAATAAAGGAAAACGTCAATGAACCATTACGATTTACATAGAAAATATCAACAACAGAATTGCAATTAATATTCAGATCATAAATAAAAATCTTTGAAATGGTTATCTCATGAAATAATTCAGTAAAAATACAAAATAGGTATACAGTCAGGTATTGCAGTGCCGAAAACCAAACCCTAATAAAAACAGGAGAACCAATCATTTGCCAACTTCATACACAAATTTGATGACTAAAGTTTTGACGTTCATTATCTAAAAGTGGAGTTGAAAAATAATAATAACTTGAGAATTTCATTAAAATCCTCGTTATGCACTAGAAAATTTAAAAATAAAATGCCAATTGATCCCAAAATAATGGATGATGTATCACAGAGTTCGCCAACAACACCAATTGCTAAAGAAAATGCTCCACTTATCACACGGTCCAGACGTCGATGGTTTCTTTCGAGGTTGTTGAGTTTATGTTTTTTGTAATATATTTACCTGATATACATATTAAACAATAATAAAAACATTTTTTATATTTTATACATAATACACGTATAATAATAATTTCAAGATTTCATTAAGTTTTATTTAACAAATTTCCTTATTGATTTTTCACAGCTGCTGGTGGTTCGCATGGACAAAATGGTTTGCCCCAAGAGATTTACGATCTCGAACTGTTCATATAGGACAATCGAGTACTGAAAAATTTCCGCCAAATGAAATACGTAACCAAAAATATAATTTGATCACTTTTTTACCATTGGTGCTATTTGAGCAGTTTCGATTCTTCCTCAATTTATACTTCCTAATAATGGCGTTGAGTCAGTTCATTCCTGATATTAGAATTGGTTATCCATATACATACTGGGGACCGCTTTGTTTTGTCTTAGCTGTTACAATATGTCGTGAAGCAGTTGATGATTTTCGACGCCATCAAAGAGACCATGAAGTTAATTCGCAAAAATATCGACGTTTGATTTTAGGCGATCAAAGGATCGAGTTAGTTCCTTCGTCGAAACTAAAGGTTGGAGACATTGTTATTGTAGAAAAAGATGAACGTGTTCCAGCTGATTTGGTACTCTTGAGAACAAGTGATAAGAGTGGTGCTGTGTTTGTTCGAACTGACCAGCTAGATGGTAGGAACGTATTTTAACTGAGTGAATTAAAAAACTAAAATTATTTCTTAGGTGAGACTGATTGGAAACTGAAGCTGGCTGTACCAATGACTCAAAAATTGGCCTCTGATTCTGATCTATTTAATATTGGAGCATGCATTTATATTGAAAAACCACAAAACGATATACATTCTTTTATAGGAACTGTTTCAATGGTAAGGAATAATCATTAGAAAGAACTGGAATTCTTATTTGTTTCCTTATTTGGTATCATCAGAAAGACGGTAGTGACGAGATTGGTTTGGATGTTAAGAATACCTTATGGGCAAACACAGTTGTTGCTGCAGGCACTGCAACTGGTATTGTAATATACACTGGATGTGAAACAAGAAGTGTAATGAATAATTCACAACCAAGATCTAAAGTGGGTTTGTTAGATATGGAAATAAACGGATTGACTAAAGTGCTATTTTGTGCCGTAATGGGCTTAGCCTTAGTCATGATGTGCCTCAAAGGTTTCAATGGACCATGGTACAGGTAAATTGTTACTTTATATATTCTTTCCATATACTATATTATTGTGAAATTTCATCTCAGATACATGTTCCGGTTTGTACTACTTTTTTCATACATTATCCCAATAAGTCTGCGTGTAAACTTGGACATCAGCAAAGCTTTCTACTCATGGGAAATGCAAAGTGACAAAGAAATACAAGGAACAGTGGTACGATCAACGACAATACCAGAGGAATTAGGACGTATTTCATACTTACTCACAGATAAAACCGGTACATTGACTCAAAATGAAATGGTTTTCAAGAAAATTCACGTTGGAACAGTTTCTCATGACAATGATACATTCCATCATGTTGCAACAACTATTGATTCAATGATTGCGAGTGGTAATCAAGATAATTCACCAACCAGACCAAGTTCAATATTCGGTGGGAAACGTATGAGACGTCCAGATGGATGGAGAGTCTGGGAATCTGTGAAAGCCCTTGCTCTCTGCCACAATGTTACACCAGTTTACGATGATGATAAAACACGAAACAAACTAGCACAAGATAAGCGAAATTCACCATCAAGATCTGTTTCAATTGAAACTGACAAACCGGAAGATGTAACGTACCAAGCATCAAGTCCAGATGAAATTGCTTTAGTTAAATGGACTGAACAAGTTGGGTTGGCTTTAGTAGCTAGAGATTTGACATCAATAACTTTAAAATTACCGCGGACTCCGCAAAAAGAGGATAAGAAAACTCTGAATTCTCCCACAAGCAGTGAAGCTAGTACTGCGTCCCTCAACTCTATTTCAGACACCAACGGATTTATCAGATTCCAAATTTTGCAAGTTTTTCCCTTCACAAGTGAAAGCAAGCGGATGGGAATAATTGTAAAAGATTCAATTTCCGGAGAAATTACATTTTATCTTAAAGGAGCTGATGTTGTCATGTCCTCGATTGTTCAATACAATGATTGGTTAAACGAAGAAAGTGGTAATATGGCACGAGAGGGTTTACGTACGCTTGTTGTCGCTAAGAAAACATTGACAGAAGACCAATACAACGATTTCGAAACACGATACAATGCTGCTTTAGCCAGTGTTTCTGATCGAGCAGCAAAGGTTGCTGCTATTATTGAGTCATTAGAACGCGAAATGGAACTACTATGTTTAACGGGTGTAGAAGACCGTTTACAAGATGGTGTTCGAAACACTTTAGAAGTTCTCAGGAATGCTGGCGTACGTATATGGATGTTGACTGGTGATAAGTTAGAAACAGCTACATGTATCGCTAAAAGTTCACAATTGGTGGGACGCAATCAAGGATTGCATATACTAAAAAGTGTTCATACGCGAACCGATGCACATCTTGAACTTAATCAATTCAGAAAGAAACAAGGATGTGCTCTTGTTGTTTCAGGGGAAAGTCTTGAAGTTTGTCTACAATATTATCAACCAGAATTTATGGAACTGGCTACTTCTTGCCCGGCCGTTGTTTGCTGCCGTTGCAGTCCCACGCAAAAGGCTCAAGTGGTTAGCTTAATTCAGAAGCATACAAAAAAACGCACATGTGCTGTTGGTGATGGTGGAAACGATGTCAGTATGATTCAACAAGCCGATGCTGGTGTTGGTATTGAAGGACGTGAGGGTAGACAAGCATCATTAGCTGGAGATTTTAGTATTCCACAATTTTCACATATCGCAAAACTACTATTAGTACACGGAAGAAGATCATACAAGAGATCAGCGGCCTTGTCACAATTTGTTATACATCGCGGCTTAATCATATCTACAATGCAAGCAGTTTTTTCTGTAGTTTTTTATTTAAGCTCTGTAGCATTGTATCAAGGTTTCCTCATGGTGGGATATGCTACACTTTACACAATGTTTCCTGTTTTCTCATTGGTCTTGGATCAAGATATAAGTTCTCAGATAGCTTTGACATACCCCGAACTTTATAAAGAACTATCAAAAGGAAGGAGTTTGAGTTATAAAACATTCTTTATTTGGGTTTTAGTTAGTATATATCAAGGCGGCGTCATTATGTATGGTGCACTATTCCTCTTTAGGGGTGAGTTCATCCACATCGTTGCGATTAGCTTCTCAGCCCTTATATTGACAGAATTGATAATGGTGGCACTGACAATAAGAACTTGGCACAGGTTTGTATTTAAATAAAAATGATAACTTTGTTTTATCCATATAAATGATTAAATTCATGAAATTTTTTCTAGGTTAATGGTTTTAGCTGAAATATTCAGTTTAATTCTGTACGTGTTGTCTCTTGCTGTCTTACACGAATACTTTGGTAAATTGATTTGACATTTTCAAGTTTTTCATGTTAAAAATTGATTTATTTTCAGACTGGGAATTTATTTGGTCCTACGATTTTCTATGGAAAGTATCTGCGATAACATTAGTTTCTTGTCTACCATTGTACATCATAAAATTCCTAAGAAAGAAGATTTCACCACCGTCATATTCAAAACTTTCTTAAATCAAATAAACCAATCTGATAAATATTTTTAAAACTAGAATATATATATATATTAACCACAATTTTACGAAGTCAATTCTTTAAGTGATTTTACTTTGCTTTTAAATATCACTTTTAGAATCCGTGATATTTGACGTATTATTTATTATTTTTCATAATTTATTATTAAATGGCTGGAAAGTAGATGAGCGAACTAACTTGCATTTTTACATTGACGTTATATTTTTGTTGTTGATAAAAAAGAATGTAGGGAATAATTTCCAGAAATAAATGAAAAATTAGAGCCTAACATCAGAAAATCACTACGGTGTCAAGTCTTATATTGTTGAATATGTTTAAATTAAACTTATAAACGATACTGTACTAAATATTATTAAACTCTAATAAAACAGGATCGTTATTTTAAGTAAACATTTTGTTTAAATCCGATTTGAAGCTGAATCTCTGCTTTGAACACGTAACATCGAAACATCACAGAAAAGAGGTTAAAGGTTTCGAAACTTTTATTTGAGGTCATTTGAAGAAAACAAATACATTCCATTAGAAATGTTTCAAATATCTTCATAACTTTTTCAAGCAATTTGCATTTTGTCTGCTGAGCTTGTATTCGGATGTTTTCTATTTACAATTTTCGTCTTAACTATCCATCATACGCCATGGATATTAAACATGTAGCTAAAATAATACAAGTTATATCGAATATCAATGTATGTATTTCAATAGTGACTATAAAACAAGCCTTAGATATCTAATTTTTCCTGCGAATATTTCCACCTACCCTTGATCCATAGATAAATTTTCTGGGTTGCTATTTGAATCAGAATCTTTCTGAATATTCTCATAAATTTTATTTAATTCGGGGGTATCTCGGATAAGTTTCAAGAACTCGGTAAGTTGTTGATTTTTATCTGGAAATGTAGATTATTCAAATTTCATTATTTTGTCTCAATATCGTTTTTGTATACCAGCTCTGGGCATTATGGCTAAAGCATGTACCGCGCGAAGTGCAGATCTTTTCAATTCGTCTTGTTTTTCATATTCCTGTTTTACAGAATTTGCTTTTACCTTCAGTGTACATGTTGATCGTAATTCTTGTACGAATTCATCCAAAACTGAAGTTTTAAGAATTTTCAATATTTTAAAAATAAAAAATATGAAAATTAAGTATAATACCACAACAAATAGAATTAGGACATAGAGATGCCAAACGGGCCGTCATTAAATGCGTTAACATTTTTATATCATAATGATCATGAAGACCAGCTAGAACACGCTCTAAAAATTCCCCTATATGAACTCTATCTAAGCCTTGTTCAAGTAGTGTGTACATGCATTCAAAAGCTGCTTTTCTAATATCAAGTCCATCATCTACTGTATGCTTAAAAGGTCCCATTTCGACTTCTCTAATGAGTTCTTTCTAAAATTATGGAAAGAAAAATAGAATTTAATATGATTTCAGAATTTTAATTTTTTACTTATCATCTTACCTTTACTTTCGTCTCAAAATACAACCAAGGCAATAGCGTTGGTAACAGATCTCTTACTAAACTCGGTTTGTTATGAACAGCAGAATTGAATGCCACTAACGCTACACGTCTTACTGAAGGTTCTGGATCTTTCAAAGCAAGTAAAAATTCCTCTATACATTGTTTTAATAAAACATCTATCGGTTGTGGCTGATCAGAGATTGTGAATTTGATTGCGGATACAGCAGCAGTACGCATTAACGGGCTTGAACTTCTTAGTGCCATTTGCAAGCGTGGTAGCAGATTGTCGGGATCTACTAATACTAATTTTCCAAGACATTCAGCCACAACATTCCGTGATCCTTCACCGGAACACTCACAATGTTTGAACAATTGACCCCATATCGAAGGAACAGATGGCATGAGCTGTTCTAAGCCACTAGGAGTCGTTGAAAGTGATGAAATGAGTTCTTTGAGAGAATGCAATAGTAAATATTGTCGTTTAGGTTGGGCTTCTATTTCTTTTAATATAAATGGTAAATATTGATTTAAATTTCCGACCGCCACTGCACCGAGTGCCTGACTCGCAGCGGCTTTAACATCCTCAGAACTAGCAGCATAACATTCGATGATGATTTGTGGAAGCGCATTGATGGCACTCAAATCAAAATGACGTCCTATTTCTCCAATGGTTAATAAACAAAATACTAAATATGTGTCACTAACTCTTTTCTCTATATCTCGAAGCAGTCGAGATGCCAGAGGTATAGCTTCATTAGGGCATTGCAATGTTAGTGCTGCAACACACTTTGCAAGCGAATGATATGCTTGTTTATGAAGTTGTTCTCCGGGATAATTGATCACAGGTTCCATTAGTTTCTCTAACAATTGAGCATATCCTAGTCCAGGTAATTTAGCTTGGACGAGTGCTTGGAATAATTTCAATGTACAACTAAGTGCTGTGCCTTGCAATAACGGAGATCTTACGAGTATCATTACGTACGGAAGAAATTGGTCGTGTATACCAATAAGTGCTTGAGGTTGCTTTTGCGCAGTTGTTGTCAGTAATACCAAAGATAATTGCGCGACATGAAGATCTGCATCAGATAATAGCGGCTGAATTTCTGCTGTTGCCGTTTGCAACAGCTGTGGGCTAAACATATGACTGTAATATAATACGAGTGTATCTAACAACGTAAGTGAACTTAGTTTCAGTGCCCTTTGACTCTTTCGTAAAAATGTGCCCAAAGATGGAATAACATCACTTAAAATTGGACTAAGATCAACACGTAAAGGAGAACCGGCAATCATTGTTAAAGCTTTCACGGCGCTTAAACGTGTAACTTCATTTGTCAACTTGTCCATAAATATTGGCAAGCAAGTGATGAGCTCAGTTTGCAAGAAATCTCCCATATTTGCAATTATTTGTCCCATGCAAGCAATTGCGCGCTCTTTCACCTCTTGATCAACTTCAGAGGATTTGAGTTTCTGTAAAGTTGCAGAATACAATTGGCTAACAAAAGGTGCCACATTGAAATCTGTTTGAATATTCAGAGGTCTTATAACTTTTACTAGTTGCTGCAAGACAAGCAGTGCTTCTGTTGCAATTTTGTAGAATGGGTCGAAAACTGCATTTATAACCAGAGGTACAAGTGTAGCAATGTGATTGTGAAAAACCTGCAAAAACGAAATGTTATCGTTTAATTGAAAATGTTAACTAAATTAGTTTACTTGAGGACTGTGGCTCTGTAAAAGACTGCAAACGAAAGAAAGTGCGTCAATTTTCATATTTGAGGTTGAATTTTTATCGCTCAATGAATAGTTAATTCCAGCCATTAAACTATCAAGATGATTACTTAATGCACCGGGCAACGTTATTAGAAGTTCTTTTAGCAACAAAAAGCAGTCTTGTCTTGTTTTAACAGATTTTTCACGCATTAATGGTTGCACAGCTTTGACAATCTCAGGAATCTCATCTTGTAACATGCTAATATGTTGAGGAACTTCATCCATTGAGTTTGGATCGGTGGACAGTTCGTCCGATGGTCGTATTGCTTTAAGTAGCGCAATATAAGCATGGAATATATCTGATCTCACATTTTCTTCTCTCTCTGTTTAATAGTCAAGATATGAGATCAAATAAACTTATTGTGTTGAAAATATTACCTTTAAATCTTGATATAAGCTCTTTGGATAGTTTTGCATAGAAATCTTCATGACGAGTCGATATAACAGCTTCAAGGCATTTAGCAGCTGAGCGACGTACTTTCCATGTCATATCATCATCATCGCTATATTCTTCACTGTCAATATATTCTTCATCTTCTGTATCCATAGCAACGCCAGCGTCTCCATCATCAGCTTCATAATCATAATTCGGATCATATTTGATGTAATTCAAACACAACGTCACAATCTTGAATATAATAAAATGCAATTTAGTAACTACTAAGACACTTGGCAATTTATCAACCGTATTGATATGTGGTGCAATAAATTCTGGGCATTTATAAAAGAAGGCCTCACAAGCTTGTAGACAAAATTCCTTAAGTTCGTCATCATCACGATAGCTGTACTCAACAAATAACTGGAATACTCGATCAATATGGTTACAAAGCCTATGACCAGCTTGACGACTGTGGAATGAATACAGAATTTTTACATTTCTATTATTAAGCATACGATTATTTTTCTAATTTACCATATTGATGCTAAACACTGTATATAATTGCGATTCATTCCATTATGATCTGGTTTTCCAAGATTATCCAATAAATGCTCTATTACTTTATCAAAAGCTTCGTCATTACATAATGTTAATAAGTGTGAAAGTGCCACAATAGTTCTCTTACGAACTGCCTGGCGAGATGATGTCAATCTTGGAACTAGTGTTTTAAGAATAGTATCATGAAAATCAACGAGAAAATCGCCAAATCTAGAAAGCAAATCGGATAATATATCCAATGCTTCTAATTGAACAGATACGTCTTCCTATGAATATGAAATTTATCATAATTTTGAACATAGTTCTTGAGTTAGCATAGTTACCATCTCAATAGCACTGCTTAATTTTCCTGTTATTCTTCTACAAACATTTGGAGCAAGAGGATTTGTTGCTTGCGGAAGCTCTGATATTACTGTTTTTAAACCAATACTAGAAATATCACGCAGTTGTTCACTATTCGATACCATATTTGCACATAAAGTATCTACTATAGTTTCGACTTGATTCTCCTTGACTTTATTCACCAAGGGTCCAAGACATTTTACAGCTAAATTTTGAACTTCTCCATTTTTGTCTTCCAACAGTCGCAAGACCATCTTCACAACCTTCTTTTCCGATTCGTCATCTAACTTTATGCTATCCTTTTGAAGTTCAGTCATTAAGTCATTGGTGGCCATAAATCGAAAGTCTTTGTCACTGGAGGTCATCTAAAATTTATTTTATTTTATTTTTACGCAATTATAAAATTCTTTTTGATTTTGCTGCTCATAAGGATTTGGGTTATTCTGAGCATTTATAAGCCGGGTTGATAGCTTTGAAAATCATGCTTAAAAAGGTTAAAAACAAAAAATAACAAATACTACAGCATGTGTAAATACATCGTGTGTAAAATTTCATACAAATATATACACAAAAATTTATTAATCAACAAATTCGGAAAACAAAGGATCAATAACATATTTGCATGTTTCATGTAGGATGTAAAATTAATTCATCTCCAGCATGATTATTCCTTTAAAGCATTCATATTCAACCTTTCAGAACCTGGTTGACAAACTCCTTACCTTCTCCAGAAGATTTGCGATTTGATGATATTGGTGGGACGCCATTTCTGCGGCTTTTTGTGCCCCTTCTATTGCTGTCTGTCAAAAAACGATTAATAACCCTTTAAGCTTATATCTCGATATAATCAATTTAACCGAGCTCTTAGTCCAGAGCAATCACTTATATATTCAACAAATTTCACTGCTAAAATGATCAATTTTCCTTAACTTCAAAGCGCAAACTGCAATTAAAAATGTAGATGTGGGACTTGACGAAGAATTTTCGTTTGATTCGTTTAATATGATTCTAATTCCCTATGGCAGTACCTCGTTACGCCATATTTGAAAACTTAACTTCATATAACAAGTTCATATTACATTAAATTAAACCAAAATGTAAGTTCATTCCCGCTGTGCTAAGTTATTTATATTTAATGTAAATGCTTCAACATGTTCAATATTTATTATATTAATGAACTAATGAACCAAACCAAGTAAGCCACTTGACAGGTTTTCATAAACAATTGATAAGATTGATATCTTTTTAGATATAAAATAGAAGTTTCTCTTAAACTAAATATAGCACAAATGTACATAGAATTATGTGTAATAAGAAATTCAACCCAAAATATTTAAATTTTTAATAATAAAATAAATTATTTAGATAATTACTGTCGAAAATCTGCATCAAATTTCACACTACAGTATTTAAGGAAGAGAAAGCAAAACTAAGGACAACTTCAGTTTACATGTAAGGAAACAAAAAAATAAACGCCGATAAATGTGCACAAGTTGACATTTTGTTACAAACAACCCACTGACATCAATGGGACTTTGTAGAGTTTAGGAAAATTTAATAAAAATTCAATTTTTATTTGAAAAGAATTTTTTTACTCCAAAATCAATTACGTAGAGCTTTAAAACAAATAATACTAAAGACTGTAGAAAAGTGTAATGTGCTGGTTTTTACGCAATTATTACAAAACTTAATCAGCAATTGATAAGTATAATGTTCAGAAATCGCAATGAAGGTAATATCGTGTACAAGTGCACGGTTCGTCTACTTGAGGATTCGGATGTTCTTGAATGTGAATTTCAGGTAAACTAATAGTAGGAAAACATTAGTTACTTATGTGAACAATAGAAGAAGTATACAAAATGTATTAGTTATAAATAAATTATTTAGATAAAATCAATTTCTTCATTCTATTTCTATAATAGAAGATTTACATTTTTAGGAGTGGTGATATTTTAGTCCATAATTTTTTAAAAGTCGTTGGAAAATATGAAAAATATATTATATATAAAATTTTACTTTATTTTATTTTATTTAACTTCAATGAAATTTAAGTTTTGGTAAATATTCAAATTTCTATTTCTATAGCCTGGTCATAAGGGAAACTTTCTATTGGAGTACGTTTGCGAGCAACTAGAAATAACCGAAAAGGACTATTTTGGTCTGAGATATGTAGACGCAGGAAAACAACGAGTAACGTTTCGATAAACATAATTTTCACTTATATTATCAATCAATTTCCTATTGCAGCACTGGCTTGATTTAGCAAAATCTCTCATAAAACAAGTAAAGGGTATAATATTTAAATTAATTCAAATTTAAGAACAGTCCTAAAATTCGTTTTCATCCAGATGTTGATCCAGTTTTGTTCTCATTTCGGGTAAAATTTTATCCAGCTGATCCATTTCGACTGCGTGGCAATGGGAGACTTATGTTGTATCAACAATTAAAGCGTGACTTAAGGCATGGACGTCTTTACTGTTCAGCAGGCGAAGCAGCAGCATTAGGAGCTCTTATTGTCCAAGGTTTAGAAATAAGCTTTATATCATAAAACAATAATATAGACAGTAGGCATAACACTCGCTTGTCGGTTTATTTGAGTAACAAACAAGCTAAACTTTTACATTGGAAGAAGATACATATACCCAAAAATCATTTGCGTCCTCAAAACACATTGCTTCTTTCATTAATTAACTATTTCTTAAATATTTCAAAAAGCCATTATTTATAACATTTTGATGTACTTGATTAGTTTTGAGGACAAGAATTTTTTAGTAGCTGGTCCTTATGTGATGTTTGACGAAAATATCAATAGCACAGTAAGTTCATATTACATCTTTTCGTCAATGGTCATCATAGACAAGACTGTACATACTTTAGTTAAAAATTTTATTTGAATGTTCAATTTTAATTTTTAACTTAAGTATGAACCTTTTTGTAACATAAACTTATATTTAGATGTTCTTGATATTGTATTGTCCAAGAATTTCAATTTATATTGTTCTGAATTATACGCAATCGTTAAGCAATATGTTTTATTAGAGGAGCTTGGTGACTATGATCCAGAAGTACACACGGGCGAATATGTTTCTTCCTTACGTCTAGCGTTACGCCAAACTGATACGCTAGAACGGAAAATTATGGAATTGCATCAGAAACGTGAACCTGGACAGCCATTAAATGCAGCAATGGAAGAGTTCATGGGTATTGCAAGAGGACTTGAAACATATGGTGTTGATCCACATCCGGTGAAAGATCATCGGGGTACACAATTATATCTAGGTATCAACTATTCTGGAATTAGTACGTTTGCAGCAGGAAGACGAGCACAACATTTTCGGTGGCCAGAAGTGCACAAATTGAACTATGAGGGTAAAATGTTCATAGCACACTTAAGTTACACTGATGCAAGTAGAGAGGCTGTAAGTTAAAATAAGGGCTACAAATTTTTTCATAATATTAATCATTCTCTTCTTTGTATTAGAAAAAACATACCATAGGCTTTAAATGTCCAACGGGCGCAGCTTGCCGCTATGTTTGGCGATGCGCGATTGAACAAATGCTATTTTTTACGTAAGTCAATACCTTTCCTGAATTTGCATTAAACAAAACACAGTTTTGTTTTAAAGTTTGCCAAATAGTCAAAATGCTTCTGTCATGAGTGGTGGGGGTTTCTTCTCATGGGGCACAAAGTTCAAATACACTGGCCGAACGGAACGTGAGATTTTAACAGAAGGATTAAATGCTTTACGTGAGCAGCAACTAGCTAATTCATCAACTCCCAGCAAAAGAAAAGCCAGCAGTGTTCCAGCAACTCCATCTAGTCCTCAAGGCGATTTGGCACAAATCCGTAAACTTTTACGAAATACTTACATTTCAGGTTATCAATTCCAATATATAAATTATCACTCAGGATACAGCAGTTTACCACGATCCACAATGTCAGAACCCTTAGGAAACTCTTCCACAGATCACTTAGGCAACGTTTATAACCCGGATAGCACAATGCAGCTC
This sequence comes from Chrysops caecutiens, assembly GCA_963971475.1. NCBI lineage: Eukaryota > Metazoa > Arthropoda > Insecta > Diptera > Tabanidae > Chrysops > Chrysops caecutiens. The sequence goes on from OZ020569.1 coordinate 52,225,323, forward strand.
CTCGAGCCTGTCTCGGAAGAAGCCAGACGTGCATCAAACTTAGATAACGCAAATCCAGAATTATCTGATTACTATTTCCGTGACTCTTTTGAGCATTCCTCCACCGAAAGTGGATTAACCAGTACTTACGCTGATACGCAGCGTTTACACCATCACCTACAGCAACAACAATCTAAACATCCAAATAAACAGCATCTGCAAACGACATTCTCAAATCGAATGATTTTAAGTTCGGTTGATAATAGTTGCATTCCATTGGCAATACAACACTCTAATTCAAGTAACAACTCATCAGTTGTTAGACAACAGAATGCTGCCAATAGCGCTAAAAGTGTTAGAAAATTTCGCTTACTTCATGCATTTATTCCATCATTTTTATTTGTTGTTGTTGTTATGGTTGCTTCCGCTGTTTTTATTTTAGAGTCAGAATCAGAAATGTTTGCAAGAATAAGAAATCTCCCGGAAATGATTAGTCTTAGGTATCAATACTATCAACCGCTCAAAGACTATATCGCAAAACGACTTGAGCCAAAAACGTAAAAATCAATCAATAATATAATTAACATTAAAACATTTTTGTGAACTTAATGTTTCAAATGACCGTGCCAATATTTCTGCAATATTTGACTCAGCGGGTTCACATCAAACTCATTAAACCTCAATTCCATAGTTTAAATACCAGTTACGCACGAATCATTTCATCTTTAACAAGCACTCTAACACAAGCTTAAATTTTAGGCCAGTGTCATATAAAACCATTTAGCTATAGCCAAATAGATCTTATAACATTAACCATAAACAACGTACCAATATAATTTGAATTTTAAACTTTTTACATTACCTGTTTTATGTTTTTATTCTCTATTATATATAGTATTATATTTCAAGTGGACAACTTCCAAAAAAATTCCATACTTCCAGAGCAGCGTTAATGAAAACTTTAAGAATAATTTACAAATCAAAATTTCTCGCATTTAACACTTTTAAAAATTATTTTTATCGATGGTTATTGTTAGATGGAAATTCAACAGAGAAGAGTTTAACACTTGGAATATTTTAGTTTAATGAAATTAATAGAAACTTAACTCCACATGGTATTTGTATCATAGTTATTTAAAAGTTATGAGATAAGCTAGCACATTTGGTTTGAATAATTGAGTGTTAGTTTATGTGTAGAAAAGGCGTATAACCTCAGCACAAAACAAAATTGTCCAAAACAACCCTACAAGTGGGACCATTCATAAGGTCAAGTTACCGCCAAAATACTTTTAATATAGAATTGAAACAAATGCGAAGGTAGGTTCAACAAAAACTTACATAATAATACAAACATACTGAATTCCAAAGATAGCAGCAGTTGTTAAAATAATATTAAGTATTCTTTAACAACTAAGACTATATTATCAACATAAGGTATAATACAACTAGCAATAAACACACAATTACCACAAAAATAGAATTAAATTAAATGAGACTAAGTGCACATAATCGTATCAAAAATAGCCTAAGCTGGCACTCTTAGAAATTTCTAAGATTTGGAATTATATTAAAACGTTTATAAAACGCAGTGATTACATAATACTTCCCCCTCAGTTTGTATTTGAGCGTACTGAGTTGGAAACATTTTATTATTTATTTAAATTAAACACAATGAGAAATGAGCCATACATAAATAATTACATTACCTGAAAGCAATCTAACGCAAGTCAATCACATATAAGAAATACGAGTATAGTAATTGATGGTAGTAAAACTTTTCAAAAATTTTATACAATTTTGTCTTATATAATATAACAAAACAAACGAAATTTACACAAGATTTTAGAACTATGTAATAATCAAATTATTTTTATAAATTTTAAATGATTAATTATTATTTAACAACCCGCTTTGTTGTGCGCAAGTTGAAAATATAACTTATATAAATTGCCGTTTGTGCATAAAATCTCTAAACAATTTTTAAAATCACACGCTTTTGAACAATCATTGTCTTTAAGTCCAGTAGTATTTGTTGAAGACCACTTATTATATTTATTGAATCTTTAATAATTGTTATGAAATTGGATACTTTTCCACAAAAAAACCAATGTTTAGAAAAGTTTTAATTTTGAATTTAGAAGACGTTTTCGATTGGTTCCACATATTAATATTGCATTTAGTTTATCAATTTTTGTCTGTCGAAAATGTTTGTTATAAATATTTTAATTTTTTCACAAGAATGAAACTTGTTACAAAGTATATCAAAGAAATGAATATTACAGCAAATATAAAAATAGTTTTTCGAACCTATAACGAATACAAATCACTTTCTGCATAACAGAAAGTTTAAAAAAATTTGCATTTAAAATCAATTAAAAAAAATATAATAAAAATGCGTTCAATTGGATATCACATAATACTATCACTAAAAACATAAGAATGTTATAATTTGATTTTTCAATTGAAATAATTCTTCTTGTTGGTTGCATACTAATATTCTGATTAATCTTTAATTGCGAAATGTGTGTTTTGGCGTGATGAAAATCGACTGCCTTGGAAGACAAAAACTAACTTTATCCTCTACATTTATGATAGTAGTGATTACAATAAAATACATATCATTGAGTCCAATCCCCATTATTTGTGCTTTTAAGTAAGTGTGTACAGTAGTTTAATATTCCCACCAAAAAGCTGTTATATTTTGTTGTAACTATAATTCGTAAAATAATCCTATCCCACCTTTGAAATTTTCTTTTGTGTATTCACATTCTCTAACCAGGGTATTCTGGGTTGTGAATAATAACAAGTATAGTTTTTGTCTAAAGGTATTAAATGGAGGAAAGATATATTGGATGTCCATAACATCTGACCAACTAAAACATCTTGACTGTGAGTGATTCAAGGTATTCCAAGTTGAACGTTTGTATAGCTTTTTAATAATACAAAATTCTTAGCTATGATCTTAATTCAAAAACATGTAATTATATATTCTCTATTTCTCCACAATTTATACTTTGTTGACATAAAATTTTCTTGTTAATCTAATTAAATTTGTAACCACGACCACTTCTGAACAAATTTCAACATTATGCAGTGATAACAAAATCAATTATAATTAATATGTACATGGTTTATGAGCCATCCTCATGACACTGACTAGACTTTTGGAACAATTTCGCCTTTTAATTTTCTGCAAACAAGAGTTAAAAGTAATTCAATCTAAATTCAATCTGTTTTAAAGTTCATCTGTTTAATAATCTGCTTTTAAGGTCACCTTTCACCTCTTCATGATCATATCATGTACATTTAATGATCAAGGCGTGTTCCTAATTCAGAAATTCAAGAAGAATTGCATAGAAAATTAATTGTACAAAAGCTTATCCGACAGGCAGCATAATGCCTTAATATTTGTTGTATATATATGTAAGAAAGTAAAAAATTGATATCTTTTAAATCGTCAATTAATATAAGATATGAAATGATGCAGTGATAAAAATAAGTTATTAAAGCATTTTAAAAGCGACGTATTAACATCGCAATTAATAGTAATCCTCATAAATTCAATCTATTAAAAAGAAATAAGTGCATCGAAAATCACAATATTTATAGATAGAGAAGAAATCTATAAGATTTTTGAACTATATATTTTAGCTACTTTTGGAAACATTAAAAGTTGCTAGTCAAAAGCTGATAACTTGATTGATCAAGATTCATATATTAGAATAATGAAGTGACTAAATATAGTAGTGAATTCCAATTTATTTTTAAAGTATTTCAGTTATTAAATTGAAAACGTTCACAATGTTAAATGTAACATTTCTAGGTTTTTCTTTGTAATCAAACATATTTCAACTTAAATACCATAAATTTGTTATATTAAGGTACATATGTGTTCGACTTTTTTAGTATTTAATTATATCTAGTTGTTGAGCTTATTAATTGATGCAATTGCACAAATAAGATTTTGATTGATTCTTCAATTTAATAATAGTTTGAAATCATTTATTAAAAGTGCATGCCAAATGGAAATTTATGAAGAATTCCTGTGACTTGTTTTATTTCGTAAGAATCTATCCTGGACCATTTTGTATCGAAAATGCATATAATGCTCTAAACTACATCTTTGTGGTCACGTCGATCTACATGTTTTACCATTCCTTTCAATCTACAACAACCTTAACATTCCTGAAGAACTAGCAAAATTTGAGACTTTGTTAATGTTTGTCACGTTGGTTATTTTCTTTCATTAATATCATGTCATCTCAAAGTTCTTCCTTCATGAATTCAACAACAAAAATATTGACTTTCAATAAAAATATAACTTATGTTGCTACCGGAAGAAGTTTTCTTAAGTGTTGAAACCGAGTCAAGTGTCCAACCTACGCCACTGTACATCGTGTTGTGGCTCATACAAAAGGCCTCTCTCGCGAACATTAAATGTACACTGTTAAGCGCTGCACGGTCTTCAATGTGTAAAAAAATTTCTGACATTTCCACTGTCAAAGAAAGGAGACTGCTTCGCGATAGGATATTGTTTTGTAGTTCTGATTTTAAAAATACAAGTTATTCAAAGTAAATATTCATTGGAGTAATAAATTCAAATTAAGATGTTGGCCAGAAGTCTTTCTGTGATTAAAAGTGTAAAGGTAAAGTTCAATAATTTTAGATACTTTTATTAACATTCACATGTTTTAGGGGTTGTGTCGAACCGCTCCACTGTTGTATCGAAATTTTCAATTTCATACTTCGCTGCCTAAAAATCTAGGTCTAGTACCTATAGTTGTGGAACAAACTGGTCGGGGTGAAAGAGCTTATGACATATTTTCAAGACTCCTCAAGGAACGTATTATATGTGTTATGGGCCCAATTCATGACGACTTGAGCTCCCTTGTAGTTGCACAATTGTTATTTTTGCAGGTTGGTGTCGGTTTATCAATAAAACCAATTTTTAAACAGTATATTATATTTGTAGTCAGAGAATGGGACAAAACCAATTCACATGTACATAAATTCTCCAGGTGGAAGTGTCACTGCTGGCTTAGCAATTTATGACACAATGCAGTATGTTAAACCGCCAATAGCTACATGGTAGCATAAATTTCTTCCTTTGAGAAATTCCATTTATGCAATCATTATTTTTCCAGGTGCGTTGGACAAGCTTGTTCAATGGGATCTTTACTTTTAGCAGCCGGAGAACAGAGAATGCGAAATTCTTTACCAAATTCAAGAATTATGATTCACCAACCTTCTGGTGGCGCACAAGTAACTGCTTTGGAGTAATCGAATGTCTCAAAGACAAGAAATATTTATCATTCTTATAGGGTCAAGCAACAGACATACAAATTCAAGCAGAAGAAATAATCAAGCTGAAAAAACAACTGACGGGAATTTATTCAAAGCATACTAAACAAAGTATCGAATTGTTAACAGATAAAATGGAACGGGATAATTTTATGAGTCCTGAAGAAGCTAAAAAGTTAGGTTTAATAGATAATGTACTTGAACATCCTCCTGCGCCTACAGAAACACCTAGTGATAAAACGAGTTGAATGTATGGTTGACAAATAAAATATTTTTCACAGTAACTAGATTTCACTCATTTTCCAAATAGGACAATTAATCAATCTTAATAATAATTAATCTTTTCTTCCTTAAAGTGTAATCAACTCATAGAAAGAAGTTTTACATTGTATATTAAAATGTGAAGGTAACAATAGCATCTACTATGGAAAACAAAAATTAACTTTTACCTTTCATATTTATGATATTATATAAGTATAACGATAAAATATATACACAATAGTTTTCCATGTTTTACAGTAGTTTAATAGTTTCTCCATAAGACCTAACACCTGCGTCGTATTGCAGGATATCGTACAATTATTTTGAAAAATAAGTGGATATATAAAATTTAAGGGCTAATATTATTTGGGTGAACCAAAAATACGTATTTCATGTTTCCCATGTTTTAAATTTTTTGACATTGATTCTATCAAAGTGTTTATTTGAAATAAATCTGAATAAATTATAGTAGAATCTCAATAAGATTAATCATACCTATTTAAAGATGTCCGGTATCAAAACTCTTAAATGAAACAGCTTAAATTGAAGATAATTAATGAAAAAGGCTTAAGTGGAAGCTTATTAAATGATTAGTCATTTGTAAGAATCGTTGTTGATTATAGTCTTTTTCACAAAATAATAACGATTACAAACATAAAATATGGAAAATAGTTCTAAGGATTAAAAAATATTTTAAACCCGTATGTTATCTTAAATATCTTTAGGCATATGACATACACTCACCAGTCTAACTAAATATGTAAAATACTGTGATCTCAATTCATATTTTACATGAAAAGAACGACGAAGAAAAATTATATAATAAGGTGACCGTAACTAAGAACGATGTAATTATTATCATCATAAGCAATCTATTGCAATAACAGTATTCATTGATGTCGGTCATGTCTACTTCGATCATTTTCATCTCTTCTAGTTTGCCTATGCGTAGACGATTTTAGTGCCATTTATCATTTAAAGAGCTCAACCATAGTGACTTGATTAAAATGCATTCATTACAGGTGGGTAACGACAAAAATGAGCTATATTCTTACGGTGTATTAAACAGCATTATACTTGGTACATTTTTATGATAATTTTGTTTATATATTTTAGTATATTAGTCTCAGACAGGGTCCAAACTCAATTTATCGTTTCCATCTTTTATAATTGTTCAGAGTAGATACGTGTGTGTAGATGACAATAATTACTCGTAAAGAATGTTCATCGGTTAAAAAGATTAACCATTAAGGACAGCTGGCACTCATGGATCATATCAACTAGTTCATGTTGTGCTTGATATGCGGATGTAAATCTTGTATCTACTTCGATTTTTTCTTGAAATTAACTATTAATAGACTAAGCTGTCTAATCGCTTGGTTTCATGTCGATATAAGCAATAAATGAAAATTCTTGAACGTCTACTGAAAGGTGATTGATCTTCTGCATGATACTTTGACTATTTAAATTCTTAAGCTTCTTAAAAATGTATTTTCAAATATAACTTATTTGTTCGTTAATCAAAGAAATAATGATCCCTAATCAATAACACCCCAGTGATTGTTTTAGTTTTTTTTTTTAAATAAAAGGCTATGGTTTCTTATTCCGAACCTCGTGTGGTTTCTGGATCTTTTTTGTTTAAAAGAGTAGGGGTGATACGGACAAGATGGGGTCTCGGGCAAAACGGGGTACCAGGATTTTGAAGGACTTATAATTATCCGAGCAAGAACGTTCCAACGCGTGGACATCCGGGATCCTCATGGCTGCCAATACATTCGAAGGATTACTCACTACGTCCCGTATTTGTTTGTTTATAGAAACAAATGCAGTTTTTGGCACCTTGTTTCTAATGTTTCAAATTTACTTAGCATGTTCCTGTCTTTCAACGGTAATGACAAGAATCAAGCAACGTTATCCTGCAGACTTTGTTGTACCCAATCTTTCCCGCACGGTGGGGCAAGACGGGGTACTTTGACTTGTTTTACTTTTGTGTTTTTAAAATTTTAAGTGTAATATAATTTTGCTTCGAATTATATAATTATGAAAGTTTAATATTCAAGGAAGATTTTAAAGATGAAAGATTATATATTAGCCCAATAGGTCCAGTTTTATTGTCCTTCAAACGTTTGGCACCCCATCTTGCCCATATCTCCCCAACGAGGAGGTTCTTTAGGAAAGATTTTAGATATTATAAATAAAAGACTATGTCCTGGAATTAAACACTGAAATGCTAAATTCATCATCTATGCATAAAGGACAACTGGAAGAATGGAATTTAAAAGTTATAAAAATGTTGTACTTATTTATGCATCCCTGATAACCGTTTTTTCCAACCCAGAGCACATATTTGATTTTGGTGAACATTATCAAATTCATTTCGATATGCTACTGGATCATTTAAGTACAAGCAAGAATCGTGCAATAATGATGTGGTATCGCCAGCAATAAATTAAACTCCATTATTTCTTCATTTTTGATTCTGGTTTAAATGACGAACTCGCAAAGGTGAATTAATAAGCCTATTGAAATACAAGGATTGAATATAAAGTGATGAGAATAATGTTATTACGTGTGTAAATATTTCAACTAACTCGAAGATAATAAAATTTGGTTATGCGCATTTTTGACGTTCGAAGCGAGAAAAATAACAAGTTTTCTTGAAGGACAGTACATCAAAACAACATGTCCTCCGAAGAGTTATGACCAAAATTGATTTTATCAAATATTTGCAGTGTGTGTATCAATCAAAGGTATGTACATGTTTTAAATGTGCTTTCAGATCAGATCAAATTGATCTCTGGAATCGTCAATATAAAAAGAAATTCGGATAATCATTGAAAAATCACGGTTTCGGTATACACTTTACGTAACGTAGGATATTGGCAGAAGTCAAATCTTCTGACCATTTTTGGAAAGTTTGAAAAGTTGCCTAACAAAAACAGATTTAAAATCACAACTCATGCCAGGAAGTCAACAACCGAGTTTCATCCATCAAAAGTAGCATACAAAACAACAATAACATTAGCCCCAAAAACCTGAGTAACATGCTGTTTCTGTACATTTTTGTATAACATGAATGCCTTATAAGATTTTTAGTTTTATTTTTTGCTATCAAGTAAAAGGATTTGTTTTGTTTCTTTTGGTCCATTTTAAAAAGGGCCAAGAGTGCAGGAAGTTACTAAAGCAAAATACCTCTTGTTCTCGGACATCGGCATCACTGTACCTTTGCCATTACCATCGTCAAGACTTAAGACTAAGAGTTTCTTAAAAATAAAAAAAATAAATTTATTTATTATATATGTACATACATGTATATATTATTTCCCATATATTTAACTACATATTTACAATAAGAACAGAAAAATTTCGCAAAGTAAAAGAAAATTCATTTAAAAAGTGGAAGAAATTCACTCTTGTCCAAAGAAGAAACAATTCAGTGGACATTTTCAGTGCGTTTCTTGGCAGCCACTTAAGTGGCTGTTATCGTTATCTTTTATTTTTGGTTAAACAGTGACCCTAAAAATGCTTTATGTCTTCAGATTCTTTGCTGCCGATGACGTTGGCGCTAGTACATATAGGAGAAGTTAAAATGATTCCTTCATGCTATTTAAATTTTCTAAAAATTCAATTCTATGAACGAAACCATTGCCCAATTAAAAATTGAATTTGTTTTAGTTGATATAATTGATAAAAACAAGTAATTGATTATACTCCTTTCGTAGTAAAAGTTAGTATTTTCTGTAAAATTTAATAGTAGGTAGGGGAGATGTACGTAATGAGGATCACTTAATCTTCTAGGACGAATTTTAGGCATCTATAAATAAAAAATCATTGTTTCATCGAAATAAGGTAACACGGGCATGGGGGTCAAAAGGATATAAAAAAGTTCTTGAGGAGAAAGTTGAAGATATATTCACAATCCGGATTTTAAATCGCAATCTAAAGTGTTACCAGCATTACATGTCAAAAGTATAGAAATAAAGATTTAGGAATTTAAGCCTTACTGTCTTATTTATTATATTATTTATCTACTCGAAAAATTAGATCAGAATAGTGCGAAAGCTTCACACATCTGTTTCTCTCTAGCGCGTCACACTGAGTAGCCACCGTCCGCGCACGAGAATGACGCAATGCTAGCGCGTAAACATATAGGCATCGCTTGTTCGCGTTTCTTTTTGTTATTTTGTGGTGAACGCCATTGCCAACTGACCCAAATTGTCTACAAAGAATAGAAAGAATTTCTCTCCGCTTCCTGGAAATGAATTTAATTCACCAGATAATGGAATTCACTCAAGCGGAGAAAATTTATTTTCTACATGACGTCGTAAATATCTAACAATTTTTATTTTTTGCCCGTATTACCCGGCCTTTTTTTCTAATAAGCATATATGTAAATTGTAATCATATACCAAATCATAGGCAAACAATGCATGTAATATTTCTAAGCCTTTTATCATACATATAAAAAATCATGATTCCAAATGCAACTGATGATGGATGTGAATGCTTGACTTCATTTTCGGCATGTCTTTTGATGTACAAACACTGTGGTTGTTTAACGTCCTTTTCTCAATAACTGAGTTCGTTATCTACAGAGTTCTGGTTAAGAAATAATTATAAATTTCACTTTAAGAAGGTTTAAACACAACAAAAAACAATGAATTTATTCTTAATGAAATTTGTAATTGGTAGTCTGAGTGCAATTGTAAGTGGCTATAAAAAATATGAAACATATATAATCGTCTTGTTAAATGGTTTATAAAAATTCCCAGCGACATTTTTCAAGTCCAGCAGCAAAAAGTGAACAAACCAAAAACGAGAAGGAATTGATTATACTAAAAACTAAAAAAGGAACAATTTTTAAGATCTTTATCCTCAATCCAACAAAGTTATATTATGTTTTTGCAGCCATAACATCATACTCGTATATTCCTCACTTTAGTCCAACTGTCGGCATATTTTTAATGAAAACGGAGGTAAGACAGACTTTCCGTGTATAGGTTCATGCATCAAACAATCTATAACTGTAGCTACATTCTATAACATATATAATGGACCAAAATCAGCTCAGCAAAGAATGTGACTGCATTGGGAATGGCTTCGATTCACTCAAAAAAACGTCACTACAATCTGATTGAAATTCGGTTACTATCTTTGGTAGTTTGACAATACGCAAGTCATCTGCCTCAATACTGACACGTCTACAGAAGATACTTATTCCGTTTAACATATAACAAGGATCGATTTAGCTCGTTATTCGCACTACCGTGGTCAACATTCGGTCATTATCTTTCTTGCGTCCGGGTGATGCATTTTTGGGCCGGTTTTATTTATTTACTTGTTGTCAGGTCTTCAGTTATTTTGCCGATTTCCAAATAAGTCATAGAATTTAAAAATTTATAAGGTACTGTATCAGATTGAGTTGCAGTTCACGAAAGTTATTATAAAAAGTTGTTTGTGGAACGATACTGAAACATCTACTTCTACATGATATTATTGGAATTATGAATATCATTGAATGAGAACAAGTCTAGTTACTTACTCGTAAGCATTTATGACTATAATAGAATGAATGTATACCAGTGATTTATTTAACATATAATAGTTTAGTCTTCTCTCAGTATGGGTCTCAAAATCGTATGCACAACATTTACAAAATGCATTAAAACTTTATCGGTTATGGGTACTTTGCAGAGGTAGAATAATGTGTTTCAACCTCAATAACACCTAAATTAATTTTTTTTACAATTCTTAAAAAATTTTTGTATCGCTTTGAAAACGAGGTTATACCAACGCTCAAAACTTCTCAAGCTCATGTTCCTAAACACCGGAAAATAATTTTTATGTAAAATGTTCGAATAAAGAAAGTTACAATATAAATAACATATTTGAGCACACTCGACGAAGACGAACATCCTAGAATTTCATGTCAACGCACAACATAATTCTAAAGCCTGGATATATATGTAGATAATGAAATAAAGAAGTGATGTTGGCCATAAGCTGTAGAATGATAAGAAGGGTACTTGGAGGTTTTTAGTTTGAGATTTGCCAAATGGTCATGTACATCAAATGAGCCATGTCATAACGATCATGGGATGCCTTTCTACCCGCTATTTTTGCCCAATTAGGAAAATATCATAAAAACCCACCTGAACGTATCCTGATTCCTGGGACTTTACGTATGTACAACCATATGTATGTCGACCATGATCTTGTTGATCTTCTGAAGAATTATTATTGAATAGTGAATACTTTTGTAAAATAAAAATAAACATCATTTCAATAAAACATGGCAAAGTTTATTTTGTTTTAACTTGATAATATAACTTTCACATTTTTACATTATTATAGAAAAAAAATTATATTAATTAATAAGAGTCGGAGTATTTTTATTGATTAATATGTCGTGGTAATCTAGAGCTATGGGAAGTGTAAAATAAATTTTATTTTTTAACTGTCAATTTAAAGTCAATGTTTACAATTCGCTATATGTAATAACAGGATTTTCAATTTGGATACAATTTTAGGTTTTAAAAGATATACCATGTAAATTATCAAAGCAAAATTATTTTATATGTTAGAAATTTTTAATATTTTATCTATAACAAGTTATTTAAATTATAATTTTTATTAATTCCAAAATCACAATTATTTTTCTAATTGAAAAATACACTTCGATTAAAAATATTTTTCTAATGTTCTGACTTGACCTATAAACTAAATTTATAGAAATTCTAATTATCATAATTTTTTTTTTCAAAAAATAAAAAATTTTTGTTTTATTTAATTTTCATAGTCGTAACAAACAAGCATTAACAAAAGTTTTGGTTCCGAATTTTTTTTTACCATTTTCTTTTTCCACACATAGCGGCTTTATTGTGTTTTAAGGGTAAACACGAAATGTTTTGATGTTTTAAGTATTTGGGGAACTGTAAGTTATAATTTAACGATTGATTTATTTTATAAATTATAAATTCAAAAATAGATTTTAGTATTTTGGAGCTTGAAAGGAGTAACAGAAGTAAATTGATTAAAGTCATGTAATAGTTCTTTTAATAACTAATATTTAAATAAACTTTAAGGTAGGATGCGTTCGTATGGCAACATTATATTGGTAATTAATGCATCTTGCGGAGATTTGAGAATTTGTCGTAAATTTCGCAATATTTTCCAGGGAATATTTATTCTGTGCCTCATGGAAGGATAAGAAATTTTCAAGTAAAGTGAGAATATGCCTTTAATTTAAACGAAGATTTATAGTCAAAATATTTTTAGATAATTTTCTTAATCACTTATTCATTATGAAGTATCTACAGAATACTAGATTATATAATCAAAGTAGAGTAAAGACATATAATTTTTAATATTAAATTAGCGCTTGCGTGATACATAGACATATGGTAAATCTTTAAAGAATTATAAAATTTAGAATGCACAAAAAATAATTACTATCATTTATAAAAATTAAATCACATTCACTTGAGCTTTTTTCTATTCTAGAATTCTAAATGCTACAATACTAAAATAAGAAAGCAAATTTGATTTACAATTTATATCGAAAATTTAAAAAATATATATTGTTAAAAAGCCTGTTGACCCATTTTTGTGCGTTATAATTATAAAAATGTACAGAAATTTAATACATATGGGTAATTATGTTTTTTATATTCTTTACATATCAAGCGTAGTCCAATAAAAATCTATTTAAGAAGTTTTGAAATAAGAGATATTGCTTAAACAAAACGTAAGAAAATAATTTTTTTGCTACTTTTGCAATTGATAACTTGCAAAATAATGGATTTATTCGAATTCATAACTAAGAAAAATTTTTAAAAAATATCTTTTAAAAAAATTCAATTATTAGACTTTATATGTTTATATCATATGAATGGTTTCTGTTTTAACTGCTCATAGTGTTTCCACCGCCAAGCTGTGTATGCGCTAACATTAAAATATCTTTTTTCTCTTTCGGAAACCTCAATTCACGTCCCGCCAAACGTGCAGTCTCTAATTCTCTCTCAGCTAAAGCTAGTTCACGTCCCAAAACCCCAGGATTTTCTTGCTCTCGGGCAATCCAATCTAATGCCATTTGTGCACGCATATCATCATCTAATGTTCGATTTGAATAATGCGCTACGACTTCCTGACGTGAACACTGCCTTTCACGCATAGCTTTTAGAGATCCATTCCAGTGTAAAAGTTGGAAAACTGTCATGAGCTCCTGGAACTCTAACATCGTACGACCTTTATTTGCCTCCAACATAAATCTGTAGAATAAGATTATGTAATGTGAATAGTGACATAAACTAAATTTGATTTTGGTTTTACCTAAATGCCCCGATTCCAGTATCTGGACCATCTCCTTCCTGAATATCTCCTTTGAACGATGCTCTTGCTTCTTGTACAGCTTTTTCGATGAATTCATCGCTTATTCTTCTTGAAGGATGCTCGTTGAACACGGAGTTCATTAAAGCGATTTTTGCCGAACTCCGTCGGGCTTCCGCTTTTGTTGGACAATTCTGTAATTTCACATTGACACGTTACTTAACAGGATCGAATAAATGTTGAACTAACTGCATTTACCTGAAAACTGCCAAAGCAACTGCCACCCGGTAATGTTACATAACAAACGTATGGCTGACTATTAGATGGAACCGACTCGTAAATTACTAATGCCCCGTTTTTTAGATCAGCTCCACGGGCCTGCTTCATTTGCCAAAATTCTTGAAGTGCTTCTACAACGTTAACTGAAATGAAAATAAAATTTATAAGAACAGTGTACAAAGCAAGTTGAGGTTGAATAATGATATCTCAAAATTGAGAAAAACTCATGAACATAACACAGAATGGTTATTACATAAACACTGATAAGAACTTTCATCAGGAATGAATGTAAAATACTTATATTACATAATATTTCACACACATTTAATTCAGCTTATTTCTTTGTCGAATTTAAATTAATTCAAAATCCTAATTTAATTAATTTATGTTCGGAAACTAGTTTATCTGAGTGCATAAAGTAATAATTTTGTCACATTATATTCTTGAATGTGTCATATTGTACATTTCGTCGCTAGATAATGTTCTCACGCAAGAAACTAGGTTGTTTAACGTGAAAAGTATGTATAATTGAATGTAATAAAAATAAGTTAAACGTGATTAATTTGTATTTTATACGGTAACAGTAAACTTGGGAAAATTGATTTTACTTGGTCACAAGAAACAGCACAAAGTTAGTATACTATGGAAAGAAATAAGAAATGCTTGTATAGCAAAACGAAAAATATTACAAAATTCATTTTAATTAAAACAATTTCCGCATTCAATTGCACGCAAATTAATTTACGATCACATATAATCGTGTTACTAAAACGTTACCACATTGCAATAATGCTACAACTATTAGAATTGCATATAACAGACAGTAAAATGGTCCTTGCGGTATACGATGCTATTCATTTATGATCAACCTAGCAAGTACTCATATCTAAGATCTACAATCTAAGAACCTAGAAACCACAAACTAAATTATCGTTGAGGGTATCATGGGTAGGTACCCTACATCACTTTGCTCCGAATGACTCCTCAGAGGTTTCTCAAACTAAAATAAATGGCCACAACATTCTTCGTCGACATAGTCCTCCTTCCAGACTCTTGAGATTTCCAGCTAAACATGCGATACAAACCAGTACATAACGATTGTTTTAACAACCCACAAAATCTATAAACTGTATTCGTTTCCATGCGAACTTGATATGTAGACGTTATAGATTTCTGATCGGTTTATTTATGATCTTGACTATGTCAGAGAAGCATCTATGGACAGAGCAATAGAATCACACTGTCGAGGTGTAAAAAGTTAAAGTAGATAATGCATTATGATTAACGTGCGGAAGAAATGTGATATCATTTCGTTGTAACAAAAGTATTCAAGTTAAACTTCGATTTGTGAAGTGGTTTTTATTAAATATAGCTAAACTAATAAGCCAATTGATTTGCTTCATTTTTTGTAACAGTTTCTTTATACTATTACTACATTGCGACTATGTCAATATGTTCGTAAATAATTTTGATGAATTGGATTTACTGCTAACACATTCGACAAGTAATGAATATATCGTGCAATTTATACGAAAGTTTCAAGTTATATAATCCATTGCATGGTGTCAAATGTGGTTTTAGAACTTTATTATATCGATATCTAAATAAATTATGTGATTTGTAAATTGATTCGTTGCACGTTATCTTTTTGATTGACATTTTATGTAATCAGATATCCGTATTAGATGCGAATCTATCAACATAGGGAACATTTATTCAAAGAAGACTTATGGTGTGCTATTAATCTTATTCCAACTTAGCGATGAAGTATAAATTACTTTGTTTGTGTGAATTGTTTTATCGATATTAATAAAATATTCAATTTCGATGTCAATTTTAATTTCCAATCAATTTCCATTCAAAACGTTGACAATAGATCATCATATGACTGCTAATTTCACAATATACTTTTTTTGATTACAATTTTCGAACGCAAGTGTTGATGTATTTCATTTAAGATTTAATGCCCAAGAGCAACCAGCAGGATATCTAATTATGTCAAACAGTATACGATAAATTACAGTTATTTTCTTTACTATAGTATAATTCACATTTCCATGTTGATCCAGTCTACATTGCGTTTTCACGAGATGAAATTACCTCCACAACCAACTACAAATATCTTGAGGCATGTGAAATATGAACATAATGCAATAAATCACTGATCAGAGAATACTTTGTAGATCCATGCGGATTTGACTTAATAAAGATAAGAGGAGATAATAATATTAACTATATCATGATTGTTTACAAAAAGATGTGTAACAAGGATTTACTTAAAGATCCTCCAGCATTATGTAATAGGTTAGTGTGCCTATTAGGATTTCAAAATGAAGTAATCAAAATGGAAGTAATCAAAATGGAAGTATTCCTTGGATGACTCTTGAAAACTCGAATGATTAGATTTCTTTAAAGGAAATCAAAAGATAATTCCATCGATGAAGAAGATAATAATCAGTAAATATATGGATAGTTGTAATCACCTCCAGAATATCAGTTTTACAATTGGAGGAAACAAGAAGGAACAGACTGCTCTAATGTGGCTTCAGGACCATCTTCAGCACGCAACCATAATCATTCAAGTGGCGCTAATTCTACAATTCGATGTTTTTTTGTAGCCACCTCAAACTCATTTTTATCTTCTCGCACAGCCCATACTTTCAGATTCATTCATTTTTTCCGGTACCTTATTTTCTTCTGAACCCGATCTTGAAAAGATGCAGGAAGAATGGGAAGACGCAGACCTCTTTTTGTTCATTTTTTGATTTTTAACATGTTCGTTGCTCCAGCACGTATATTTTGCGGCAAAATCTTTTTGGGTGTTTTTATGGTACCTCAACTTCATTGACTTTTGACCGCTGATAGTTTTCGTGAACCTAATTTGATTTAAGATTCCTACTACTTTGATTAACACAGACGTTTTGGGTGGTTATGGTGTTATAGTGTTATTATGGTGGGTAAACTTCAATATTGTACGCTCCAGAGAGCCGTATAATTTGTTTTGTTTATTACGCTTGAAATTGAAATTTTCAGATCGTTTTGAATGAATGCGATTCGTTTGCTTGTAGTTAAATAAATTCATTTCGATATGAACTACATAAGCTCAAATAGTTAAATGTAGGTCACATTCATAATGAAGTTAAAACAATTTTTAAGTGCTAACAAATTAAAACTAGAACTTGGTGAACTTGTTTATAAATGATCGACATGATAATCATAGATTAAACTGTACGCCAAGTGTGACATGCATCTTGTTTCCAAAAGTTTCCATGAATATTAATTTAGTTTTACTTTTCACCTGATGGCAATTGCAATACGCAATTTAGCCGGTTTCCAATCTCCTGATTTTAATATCCAACTTAATGGGATTTAAATACCCAGCTAACTTCCATTTTACACTGAACATCATACGCAAATCGAAAATGCAAATTTGTAAGTCTTGCCAAAGATTGCCGCCAACTAACAGTTAGCCGGAAGGCAAGTGCAAAATATTACCAATGAGAGCATGTTGAAGAAAACGCATAGTATATACCTATTCATACATTTATATGCACTTGTATATGAATATAACAACTTGCGTATATAAGAACGTTTAAACGATATAATAACATAAATTTCGCTTTACTTACAGACGAGCTAACCAGGATCATTAGAAAATTAAAGTAGGTGGCTACAAACACCCAGTTGGACGGTTATTAATATGAGGGGATCAGAAATTGCAGTGACGAGAAAATATTAATTACAGTAAAGAGCTCAATAATGTAGATGCCTATATTCATACATATGTGTATATTTGTAAAGTTTAGATAACTTGAAGATCAAATGAGTAATCTCGATTATTTTACTCAGCATAATCATAATTGGAAAAGTATGTTAATCAGGTCTTGATAACTTATTGATCATGCGTCAGTATAGGGTGGGGTTGGTGTTGTAGAATTTGTAACCTTTTTATACTTAATGTTGTTTAAACTTTTATTTTTAAACCAGTAGATCTTTCGATAACGTTTCAATACGTTTTCACATTTTACTGTGTTTACTTACCTCTATAGTCACCTTCGTCATACAAGCCAGGAATTGTTGGTAATGCCCAAAAGGGCTCTTCAGGATACACCATCATCATTTGAGAGTCTTTTTTATTTTAAGTGTTCTTAACTATATGTTTCAAAGTTCAACTTCTTATAACCACTTGGAATCAAAGCAATACTAAGAGAATAAACTATTTCTATAAATGATCAAATTATAATTTCAATAAATTTTAATTGAAACACAAATAGTTATATGTTCTGAAATGTTTCCATAAGTTTTATTTATGGAATTCACATTCCGAATTTATAACTTCTCACCTTTTTGAAAAAATTGGTTCATTATAGATTTATTTCTATTTCTGTGTTACCCAAAAGGATCAGACAATCGTCTTTAAAACAATCAAAGATGATTATAACAAAAAAGTGCAGGAAAAAAGGGTATCATGTCAAAAACAACGTTAAGCTCCTTAAATGCGTTTCGCACGTTCTCGTATTGAAAGTGACGCCTGGAGTTGAATGTCGCGTGAAAACTTGATAAGTTTTTGAGTTCGTTGGATCTTTGGATCTGTGGATCGTGGGAAAGAAAATAAAGATAAAAACATCTCAGATCACATAGGGTTTCAAGACATCACATTATTGAAGTATATGTATGTACATATGTATATACTATGCATGTTTCTTAGTCGCAATGACTTCAGTCACTTTTCATGTACTTTCCTTTAGATTTTTGGACATATCATGTTATATATATTCAAAGCTAAATATTAAAGATGCAAAATAAGGCGAGACAAAATATAAAGGGGGGACTAACAAAAGCTGAGATGAAAGAAAATGAATATAAATTTAAGAACATACATATACATATATGTACTTATTGGTGTATACCCTCAAAGACAAAAAGGTAGAGACTAAAATAAATAACACAATTCTTGTGTTTGTTGGCTGGACATTGCCCGCAAGCATTTTTTGAAGAACAACCAGTAAGCATAACACCAAAAACGTCAAAAAAAAAAAGAAATTTAGCAAGAAAATAAAAAAAAAATATTTAAAATAAAGAAGACCGTGGCAATGGCAAATAATCAGCAACACGGCAAATCCGGCAGCCAGCAGCCAACAGCAGCAGCCACAGCATCCGAAGCATCTGAAGCAGCAGTACCACCAGTGCAAGATCGTTACCCAAATAAGAAAAATTTTGAAAAAATTAAGGAAAAAATATATTTATATGTGTAGATTTTGCAAGTTGTATGTGGATCTAGATCTGGTTGTAGGATGTGCTATAACCGGGACCATCCAAGATCTCCATGCCATGCCACACCGCTTTGCCTGACATACGGATGGTCTCTGGTCTGGGGTATTCTGTTCGAGTTTTATCGTTTTTTATTTTATTTTTTAATACCTTTAAACTCATTTTTGTGATTTTTTTCTCTCATTTTTAATTTTCAATTTCATATTTTTTTGTTTTTTGATTTTTGCGGCTCCAGTGTAGAGTTTTCGGACGAAAAAAGGTAAAATAAAAACTCCAAGATACGCCGAGTTTACTTTACGTTGGTTTATCTTAATTTTTTATCTTCTTTACTGGTTCTCCTATTCAACTTGAGAGATTCACCATTTTCTCTGTTGTGGCCCGTGCAAGAAAGCCAGTTTAATATATTTTATTTTATTTATTTTCTTTCGTATTTATTTCCTATATTATACATTTATACTGTATATATTGCCAACGCTGTCGTTTTTGTGCGAAGTTAAAAATTTTCAATTTGCAATAAAATCACGTTGAAATAAGACTAAATGAAATTCGTTGTTTTTGTTATTGTTTTTAGTTTTTGAATTTTAACTCGATTTACGATTCCTTTTTCAACGATGTCACTTCGCAAATGATCAAAGGACCAGAGTTTGTAACCAAGATAGTCAAACACACGATGATCATGTGCACTGCACTTTGTGTTGTAACAGCATGAAATGCAACAGGTACACATATACGAGTACACCTGGTTTGTTGATAAATGTGTGACCAAACAAGCTAAAGTCTCTCTTCATCAGACTATTAAAGGTACCTGCGTCACAGTATTTGAACACACAATGCAAATTCACGAAAACTCAAGAAATGACCAAAACCAAGGTTTCCTTATAACGTAGCCATTGGTTATAGGGTGGATAAAGGTGAACTAGGAAAATGTAACTGGGTTTCACTAGGTGGAATTGGTTTGTATTGACACAAGTCATCGTAGGTTGAGTGCATTTTTTATGACCTAACATAAGAATCCCATCAAACGACACTCGTAGTTTGAGAAATACAGAAATAGGTTTGTCATACCAAAATCCCTTCATTCTTTGTTGGAGTCTTGATTTAATCAGCCTCACTGGAATAATTTATGAAAATATTCAACACTTTCAGAAGAAAGAAGGGCAGGGTAAGGCAAGGTAGGCCTACTGAACCGAAATTTTCTAGTTGTGGTTGATAGTATCGTTAGCTTGTCATCGAGACTTGATTAAGTTATTAGAAAAGAGTTAACAGGTTTTTAGTAGATACATCGATAGACATTCTCCATTCATACTAAACAACTCAACTTTAAATCAATTAGTTATATTTTTTTTATAAGTTTCTTTATGATTACAGAAACTTTGACTAGTCTGCTTGGTCTAGCATTTTACATTTCAATTTAAAAGGAAAAATTAAAGTATTATGTATATTCAAGATTACACTCCAGTTAGAAGTGACTAAAACTTTCTGTTTATATCTTGTCAAACTAGTTAGAACTCTTAATCATATCACTTTATTTTCTTTTACAGTTCACTAATCAATCACTTGCCAAATAAAGAATACCATTGTAAATCAGATAATTCATACTATATACTTCTTTACAGTCAATTTACATTATAACTATTCACTAAATATCATTTCAAATATTGTACAATATTCGAATGCACTAAATTTTTGTATATTTAATTTATTTTACATATATTTATTTCTCTTTTTCTGGTTAAACAGAACCAAACACAAAAACACCTCTCTATTCACGTCGAACACCGATCGGAACATTTGTAAGACTAAAGGTAAGAGTTTACCTTTTCTAAATTTACCTCCAAAGAGAGTTGCCAGATATTCGAAAAAATATAATCGATAATCGTGTTTCGAACTGAAGATCTTCAGCTTTTTCAGAACTTTCGTGTGGATGGAAAATTTATATCTTTCCTGATTGTTTTATTTTTCTTTAGTTTTTATCGTTATCTTTTGAATGGAGAAGATACTGTAATAAAATCGAAATAAAAAACTTTAATTTCGATAATACTTTGGTGTTTTCTTGAATATCACGGGGTTTTTTTGGATACAAAAACGAAAAGACTTTAAAAGTTACTGAACCCATTTCGGATAGTCCTTTTCATGTTCAACGTATCAGGTTTTGAAAACTTCATCATGGGGACCTAACGAGCCTATTTGTGTAGATATACAAAACATTAGAGTAGATTGCTTGTGTTCTATTTAATTTTTAATGGCACAAGGCCCACGACAGTC
The DNA here is from genome assembly GCA_963971475.1 of Chrysops caecutiens. Lineage (NCBI taxonomy): Eukaryota > Metazoa > Arthropoda > Insecta > Diptera > Tabanidae > Chrysops > Chrysops caecutiens. The sequence continues at coordinate 52,247,007 of OZ020569.1, forward strand.
TCAGGATACATTAATATGTTGGTGGACCTTAAATGAAAACCATTAAAGTCAAGTTGTTAAGGAAAAATGTTTGTTTTAGACATGATATGATCAGTGAAGATCACCCTGGTTGCACCAAAAACACTTGAACAATAATGATTATCAATAGTACAAAGGTCAAATCCTGTACTATACTTTTCTTGTATGTTTTTAAGGATATTGACCATATTATGAAAGTCATACATTAAACTGACTTCCAGAAAGGAAAAATTTAAATTAATTTAAAACCTTCAGTATAAAGTCGATCTGGTACCACTGAAGTTTTTACGATTTTTAGGTCTTTGAAACCTTCGCGACTTGGTTTCTTATTTTCATCGAAACCAAGTTTCCTCCTTCGCAGTCTCATTGCTGTGCTGTTTATCTTCTTTCATTTGCTATTCGGGCAGTTTCTTCATCTTCCAACTTTCAATTAAATTTGTTATTATTTTGATGTTTTGTTTTTACTTTTCACCTAAACAAAGCACCAGAAAGAGGGACTCAGTGTTCATATAACATGTACACCACTTGTTGTTGGTTTTGTCATTGATTTATGTGTATTTGGATACTGATATACATATATTTTAGTACATATAGTAGTGTAAAAATGTAAATAATAAATCAACTATCCATGGTGTGTATTGGTGAAGTTCTCCAAAGCTTACAGCAAAAGATTGCAAAACAAGTGAGGACAAAGGGTAACTACTGATACAAAACAAAACGAATGTTTCAAGATTTGCATTGATACTTAATACCTTCACTCACTAACACTCACTCAATTTTGGGGTCTTAAAGAACCTTCGATGGATCTGGTTGTATTGGATGTGAACCTCTTGCGAAGCAAACTCTGGATTACAGTCAAGCAGAGAATGATGGCCCCTTACAAGGAACGAGAGAGACTGTTCACATCTCAGCGGCCTTGTTTTGTGCTCAAGCAGATTTTTACAAGTTTTCGTCGTCTTTTTGAGACCCCATGAGTCCCCTAGTTTCTGGAGCTCATCTTGGCCAAAAGGTGAACTTCTTTGTTCGTGATTAGCGCATATACTTCTGCAGTGGCTATTCCATTGCAATAACGAAGGCAGAAGCAGTAAAATTACTTGGTGAACGTCGAATAATCTTATGCTGGAGGGATAATCATGTCTATGTATTAATGAATGTATAAATTGCACATTGCATTAGTGAAAATTAGTGTATGTGCATGAATGAGTGCACGGATTTTATGTATGTCAAATAGTAAATTTGCATTGAATGTTATATGTCGATCAAAAATTTTATTTAAATGTCTTTTACATTTAAGTTTTATATTTATATGACATTTTGATCCAGTCTATCGATAGTGAATATTTTAATATCTTATTGTACATATATCGAATTATCTTAAGGGAATAGCAGCAACTGGAATCGAGCGGCTAATCTTCAAAATTAGCTTTTGAGACAGCAGATTGTCTCGTCAATTATATCCACCTACTACCAACACAATTTTTGTCAATATCACATTCAAGAACACACCGTTACAAGTTATTTACGTTTCACGAATTAACATTTTGAATATTTCAATTTGATCTTACAACTTGTTTCCATTAGTGCAGAGCGAGAGATGTGGGACGATATAAATGTGTTTATGCAAAATAATCGTAAATTTCTGCTTAAAGAATACCGCATACAGACCACTGCACCATGCTACAATGTTAAGAGCGAATGCTGAATGTGGTCCTGTCTTGTCCACGTTCAACCAACCTACCAACGATCAACGTGTTAGCCCTCAGAGAAACCATATCATTTTGATTTCATTTAATTTCTTCGTACAAGCATAAAATCGATAATATATATCCATTCAATTAATTGACTCTCTAAGCAAAGCAACAAAAAACAGTATTTATGTTTTAATTAAAAGCAGAAACCGTGAAAAAGTACGCGGATCTAGTTTGAACTAGAGATATCGATATCATGTAATTCAAACAGAAAAAAGTGCATCCAACTTTGTTCGTGTTCAAAAATTATTTATATTAATTATAAACTTTTTCTAAGTGTTTAAGCAACAATAAATAACATATTTTATTAATTCCTTAGGTCGTTTGTCAATTAGCCAAAATTACTCGATTGTCAGGTTGGAACTTGAGCATGATCTGTTATCTACGGGAACGGAAACTTAGATAGGAATTTGCACATACAATTTTATATTTTTATTCAATTCTAAGTATGTAAGTTGATTCTATGTTGTAGTCATTATCAAATAAAACTGTGGATTTTACCCGAAGCATCCCTTATTGATCTTTTAATAAAGATATTTATATAATATTATATTATCTATCTAATGATTCCAAAATCATATTTTCATAAAAACTCGTCACACGAAAAATTGTATGTACATATATGGTAATAAATTTAGTTATGAATAAGTACTACATAATGCAATGTAACCACTTCCTAGGAAAATAAATAGCAACAAGCTATACGTATTAATTAGTTAATCATACAGAAGACCCTCAGTACCTATATGTTTCAAGAAATTCAAATAACATATTCCAGGTTTGATCTAGTTTTTAGACCCTCATAGACATATGTAACTGAACGCCTCATTAACGCTAAATGTTAGCTCTGGCCATCCAGTACCTGTTAATATGTTGGGAAACAATTCCGAGAACTCACACAAGGTGATAATGGAATTTGGTTACAATGTTTCTATTTGCATATATTGTTATTATTAAGATTTCCTGTTGTTTGAAGTTCATCACATCTTCTAGGAAAGAGTTAGTTTTGAGAACTAGACAAATGCTACCACAGAGTTTTCGGGAAGTCTGCTCGCGATTTTGAGAATTTAGTTACATGATTATTTGGTTTAAATCCTAATTGAACCCGGTTTCGTATAGCGATGATGTCATAAGGTCAAGATCTCAAAACACAAAGCAAAGGTAAATATCAATAACCACTCAACGATCAAGTATCCCTATCTACATGACATGTAAATAGCTACATTGTATGAATTTTCATTTGTATCACCACATGCAGTCTATCCTTTGAAAATGTCTTTATTTTCGCTTGTTGAGTGGTACAGTACTTCTTAATATGCTTAATCTCCTTCGGACAAGATGCATGCACATATGTACATATATGAAGCACCTTTGTTCGTTATGATAAAGCGATGGTAGTTCAAATGTGATACAACGTGAGTGCAATCAGAAAAGAGTTCAAGTCAAAAACGACCACGAAACCAAAGCCTGAGTAGTCAAGCAATCATGGAGAACCGTTAAGCTCTTTTTAAGAGTGTTTTTTTCCTTAATTTTCTATATAAAATCTGTCCTGTAGTGGCCATTGGTAAGTGAAGTTGATGAATGTGACGAAGGAAAAGAAAGGGCAAAGGTACTTGAGTACTTCATTTATGAATATATTGAAATGACGACAGACTTATCACTACACTGTGAATCATAATTTACAAAAATGACGATAATAATTTTGAAAGTATTGTCCTCATTCTGTCCAAACTTTTATATAGGATTTCAATTGAACTTTCTTTTTGAGTGACAGTTAATTTCAGGCTGAATGAATGCAATTCAATTAGGATAAAGGTAACGTCTGATGCATCATGTTAAAGATAAAGGAATCTTTTTGTATAACATCAAGCATTGAAAATTCAAGGGAAAGTTTTTGGCATCCATTAACCGAGATACTACAGGATATAACCAATTGAATATAATATAAGAAAGTCATGTGATGAATTAGTAAGTGCATCAGTATCTTGCATACCTTATCGTTGTAGAGATCAATGGTCTATGTAGAGTTTGGTACATAGCCACATAATGGTTGTCATACTGGACGCCCATAACCAGATTTAGCGTTGAAGCGTCACCATCTCATTTTGAAAGTGGAAAACTGAAGAATTGGAGGAGTTTTGTGAAGGAGAAGAAACCAAAAGAAGTAGAAGAAGAAGAAGAACAGGAACACCATTACCAATCCATTAAAAAACTACAAAAACCAATTTTGTAATATATATACATGAATGCAATATGACGAAGAGTCTACGATTCACGAGGATGAACTTCTTACTTAGGCTTTTCTTCATTGGTTCTCTGGTTTAATTTTTTACTTTACTTTAATATTCTTTTTTGTTTTGTCGTTATTATTATTTCTTATTATTTTTAATCACGAACGCTTTCTGGTTTTTAGTAAGACTCATTTTGCATACGAAATAGACTGCAGAGCTCCAATAACATGAATATTCATAAAGAAAAGGCAAGAAAGATATTGAGGCAGATGAACTGGAGAGTAAGTGTGAAGGCGTTTAAAGCATTCCAGGGAATGTTGTGTGAAAAATTTCCCAACATTCATTCGTTGTTATATTTTCATCTACATGTACAAATTGAAATGAAGGTATACAATATACTCAGTAGATATAAGTTTATATAGATATTTAAGTGAATATGTCTCACTAACTGCTCAACAAGTTTCGTTTCCACTTAGGGGCAAACTGTGCATTTATAAACGCATTAAGAAGAAGTTATGAGTGGTCTGCGATGGATCTTTTGTCACTGATGTGGAAAATTTGTTCAAAGTAAATTATTGTATACCCTAAGCGATTATTTTAATAACATTAAGATATCTTATCCGAAAATTTGCCATGGCGATGAAAAGTATTAGAATACGAAATTATATTTCAATCGTCGTTCATTACGATATAATAAAAGAAAGTATTTTATAAATAAGTTATATTAATCAACAAATTTTGTCTGTAAAATCGCATACAAGGATATTATATGTAGACCACCCATAAGGTTATTACAATTAGTGTCATGAACACTTTGTGTAGCTTGTTAGTATTCAATAAATTCACATCATCATGTTATTTACGAAAAGTAAAGTGATTTAAAATTACACCTTTCAACGAGATCATACATCACGACTAAAATTATACGAAGTCCGACCACTCAGTGTAACTTGTAACACAATTCCCACTTGATACACGTACATTTGTCGGGATAAGGACTAGAATTATCTTAGTACCCAATAAAAATCGTTCGAAAGTAAATACCTCATAAATAAAAATTAACCTTTTATTAACATCAATCAATTGATTCCTGACTTACCTATTAAAACATACAAAGTCCACCCTTTCGCCAACACGCAAATAAAGTGGCCCAGGCTAAGAGTTTGTTAAGAAAATTTTCGTTGTTGTTGGTGTTGCTTTTTTTTATATAAGTGCACCCGAGTGCGTGCAATATTGATTCTCTCTTCATTGGAAGGAATTTCATGATCACGATCATTCCCCAATCCCCAATAATTGCTTTATTAAAGTTCATTCAAAACGATAAATGATCTTTTAAGCGGTTGGAGCCGCCGCCACCACCTTCAACAAAACTTCTTGAGCACCTTAGGTCGTGAATGACTGGATATGGGAAGTGGTGGAGGAGTCTCATGCACCTAAAAGGCATACCTGGAGCTGGGAAGTATCGTATTGAATTTGGACTTTAATCGAAACTGTAAAACATAAGACTATAAGACACTTTTTCGATATCTTGTGAGTAAGTACATTTTTTGGTTTTTTTATTTTCATTTCTTTCATTCGGGGCAAACGATAAGTCTTCCTACCCATGATCTTGAAGACTTTCAACCACCCACGTCGACCAAACAAAATTTTCCTTGGCAAGTGATCGAATTCCGTTCACAGCTTCTTCCATCTCTGGACTGGTGAGAGTGATTTAAGGCCGATAAAATTTGTTAGGTGAAATAAAAAGAATTTTTTATGCTCGTTATTCGATTTTTTGTGCTTTTTATGTGAATATTTCTTTTTTCGTTTATTTAAGAGAAGTTCTACCTTCTAAAGTATACCTTGGTTGAGAAAAAATCAAAAGATATAAAAGGAAAAACGTGAAAATTCATGCTACCTTTAAGGTAAAACGTGATGACGGGATAATTTTTCTCACTTAGTGAAGTTGGAAGCGTTTCGACACGCGTCAGGGTTTCTCTGCAATTGGAAATCAATTTTTTCACCTGTACCCGCTTATCACTTGAACTTTTGCAAAATCGGTAATCAGTTTGTTTTTTAAATATGAGAGCATTGCCATTGGCCTCAAGCTGATCTTTCATACATGAAATTGTGGAAATAATAAAAAGATATGTACGGAGTGACCATTTGGAAATGAATACAAATATCATGTTGTATAAGGTATTATCATAAAATGATCCTTATATATAAAGAACATCATATAAGTGATCTTGAGTTGTATTTGTTCATAATCGAACTATCACTTTTCAAACAGCAAATTCCTAGACAGTTTAGCGCCTAATATTAATGTTATTAGTGTTGTTCCGGTATCAGAGATTGACTGGCAATTTATCGCCAATGCCGGTAACGTACCAAAACAATATAACCCAGTTTTTAATAGAAACTTGTTGACTAGAAGAACGTGCATATAAGATACATAATAGCACTGTCGATATTGGTTTTGCAGGTGTAGCTTACAGGTGTTATTCACAATATCTCGTATCGAAAAAGCTAAACCACTATAATACTTCACTGCTGTAAAATCTCCTTGTAGGATTTAATTCATTAACCAGGTGGCCAACGACTTACGGAATTTCTGATGCATTTCTTTGTCTGGCACAGAAGTGTTGAAAAAAATTGAAATCACTCAAAATTTATTGCAATAAAATTGACTCAATAATGGATATTAATCAAAAAGATTTATTATATTGAGCCATTGGACACAGAGCTTGTGTAAATTACTTCTGTAAGAATAGTTTTTGTATTCGGGTCATGTCATGCTACAATGTTAAAAATAAATTATTGTCTGAGATTTTATTGCAAGCATAGTTTCATATAGTTTAAAAAATGAAAATGGAGCGTTGTCAAATTTAAATTAATATCGAGGTATATGTACTTTGTCAATTAAGACCACACAGGATGGACAGCAAGTAATAGTGAAGCATACTTAATTCAATATAAGACCAACAAAGGACTTGATATATGAGTGAAAGTATGCTGGAATGTTACAGGATGTTTTTCAGTTTAATCTCAAAACTCATCTTTAATATCTTGTGCTAAATCATAATTTACTTTTCTTATAATCTTCTTAACGGAAGTTTTATAAATATTACCCGAAGGCAGTAATAAGAATTCATCATAAGAGAGATATATGTACATAGTTACTCTTCCCAACATCGTCTTAAAATGAGTAAGTCTATATAAATGCCTTAAGAAAAACGCAAAAACAAGTACTGGTACTTTTGACTATACACTAAGGAACACAGTACTGGAGTAATACGTGCTGTCACTATAAATCCTGCTTGGGGGAATTTTTTTCAAAAGAAGATCACCAAAATACCAATGTTGAAGAAAGACGATCTGGTCCAGTAGCGCTTCCAAAGCTTCCGACAAAATTCAGTTGAAGCGGCACGGATGGACTTAATTTTTATGTATTAAGTAATTTTCGATCAAGAAAAATTAGTTTCTTGTGTCTTAAGATTTGGTTCTTTTTCTTTTTTGTCGAAGAGCTGCTGTTCGATGCAATTGTAATTTTGCTTCCTTATCTTGGGACACGATGAATGTTAACAACACAGCATTCATGGTAACCACTTTAATTTTTTGTAAACGCTAATAGCAAGACTATAAACGATATCTGACAAAAAAGTTAAAACCCATTTCTTCCTTCTGCAGGCATTGTTGCTTGCATATATGGTGGCTGTGAAGGTATCGTTTTGTTGTTGGAGGTCTCATTCGCGAAAATTTTATTTCGTTAGGTTTTCGATCGACCAAGCTATAAATTTCCTTAGCAGATTGGCGCACGACCAACCTTCGACCTATGAAGTAAGTTTTTGTTGAAATTTGCTTTTCACTCTAGTTGAAATTAAGAATTCAAACTCTTGGAAGTAACATTAAACTTTCTGGTTTTCGATCGATTTGCTTCCCTAGACCCGAAGTGGCTTCCTTTTAACGCTTTATGTAGCTATTTCTACCACGTACTTTAATGCATTCGATACATGATACCTACATCCCTTGTCTATCCTTCAACTAGATATTGTATTACGCACAACTCCTCAGAGATTTCCCACAAATTATTAAATGAAATTTGATGACACTCTTGTCGAATCAAAGAATTCCTTAACGGATGCGCTTGTATTATTGAGAATTTCATCCTTGCACACGAAATACTAGGACATTGCAGACAATGGAAGTTGAGCAGTAGCTTCGTTGTACATCAAGAGGCAGACAACCGATGGTCATTGAGCAGGAGATAAAAGGACGAAAATGCAAAAATTCAAGTTTCAAGAATCAAAACAAGGTTAGTTGTTGGAAAAAAGGGTTAACTAAGTCGTTCGTGCGTAAAATTTTCATTAATTATACTGTGTTCATCGTCTTCTTCACCTTGTTAAATGAATTTTATGTAGACAACGGATGCGTCGCGCCGGACATGACGAAACCAATGAAGGAACTGGATATGAGAAAACAAATGGACTTGAAAGAACGTTTTGTCTAAAACGGAAACATCAAAGAAATGCATCATGAGAAAATTTCTGCAATTTTGGGGTAATTTAAGTATCTCGACTGTTCTCCGATTTCAGGCATTTCTTGCTAAGTTTACTTTCAATAACATCTCATGACTGTTAGTATGCAACCTCATAAAGCTACTGGATACCGGAGCACTTCCACCTGAAGAAATTTTTCTTGGAATATTATATAATCACTGAACTGTTAGATAATCATGAGATATCAACATTTTTATGGTGTTTATGACGTAAATGAAATTAAGTTTTTAATTCATATAACTAGTCATAGTTTGCGCCTTTTAATGCTGTTGATCGGATATGTCAACGAAATATGTTTAGCGTCAACACTAAATTGTTGAACATTGAACTTTTATATTTTCATATAAATGTGGATAAAACAAGACCCAAAACCAGCCAAAAAAAAAAAAAAACAAGAAGAAAAACCATAAGAAATTCCGTGAATGACTGTATTGAATTGAATCGGTCTGTGACAGGACAGAGTTCAATGGTGCCAAAAATTTGGAACCAGTTTGTTTGCCTTTCATTAAGTTTTCAAGTGAAATATCGATATCCTCTCCAGATGATTATAGATTTTTGCGCAAGAATTTGGTCGTTTTGTTTTTATTTATTAGCATTTCTTTCGGCATATTCTTATAAAGTTTCCGTTTGCTAAGTAGTCTCCATGTTGCCAGTGTCGTTCCACTACTCAATCCAACAATCTCAAGTAATCCTGGGCTTTTATCTTGTCAGAAAATGCTTTCAAGAACACTTTTTATTTGGCCTTTTTACCACGTTTCGTTATATGGTTATCTTTAAGTTCGTTCATATTGTAAAACAACGAATTGTGCTAATGTTTATTTGTGGTCGTATATTTGCAACTTTGAAAGCTATTCACACGGTAATTTTTTTATATTTGGATATGCCAAATAGAGATATCAAGTTGAAAATGACTCTTAATTTTTGCTGTGAACCTGTTGTAGTCATTTTCATTTCTTAGCTGATTCTTGTTTTCTTCTTAAGTAGAATAAATATATAGTAGGTATATTTTATTTTTATTTTTAAGAATTTATGGCTAATTCTGGCGCCTCTGACACAGTAAGTACTATGACTGAAAATTCTTCTAATTACTATTTCAACAATGTCATATGTTTGATGATAACAAAGTGGTAAGAGTACTGCTTGAACTGCTTGCGTAAGTGCAAGTGTCTTGAACTTGCTAGTTACAAGTCATAAACAATGCTCGAATGCAGCTAAATAGTTAGCATTCTCATAAGGTACTTATACTTACTCGGTGGTTTGTTTGCTGTTTATCTGTCCATTCACACCTGTCTTAAATGGATTGACTGAATACGATCTATAACCCATGCTAGCCAGGTATCACGAACTGCTTGAACAGACTTGGATCGTTCTTGTGTGGCGGTGATATTTTCTTTCTGATTCTATTTGTCTGACACTTGTCGCATTTCGAGGAAATCGTATTAAACTGAATTTTCTGAATGGAAAGAATTTTTCATCAATTCGAAGAATTGTTTGAAATTACACTTTTCATGGCGCAGACAGTGTCGTCAAGACGGTCAAGACAAGACCGGTAATGACAACAAATATGACGATATTTTCTTATGTCCACGACGTTTCTTTGCATATACTTTTAAGGAAATCTCATTAGACTTGTTCTATAAGGTTGAACACGTTCTACAGTCAGCACAACAGTGTTTATTGTTGTGATTTTAAATTTAAGTTCTATGTTTGGTTAGAATCGAGTTCAATGCAAACTCACTGTATCTTTTAAATGAATTCCAAGCAAACAACCGTCACTTTCATGCGAATTACTACACGCGCTTTTAGTTAATATCCATGGGAGTGGCATATCATCTAGTTGGATCGAATTCTTGGGCAAGGCTACTGTGGCAATGGAGATTGGATGATTTTTGGTTCGATAAGCTAATCCAAGTGCTAATACTTTCCGGAAAGTGACAGGAATGTTGTTTTTTCATGTTTGATATCGAATAAGATAACTTAATTCGTGAGACATATTAAACGACAGGTGATACCTATACACGTATCAAAATGTGTTCAATGAAATTTTCGCCAGGACAATGATTGAAGAGGACTTAAGATTATATTTTTGTATTCTTTCAAATTCTACTTACCCCTACCATATCCTTGTGTATGTTTGGCAAAACTATTAACAACTGCATCAACTGCTTCCTTGAGAACTTGTTTGGCACGTGCATCTGGTGCAGTACCACCAGCAGAATTACCAGCTGGTGGTGGTAATGGTGCCTGAATCTTCCCATTGCCTCTCGTACCATTCGGTTTTTTACCAACTGTAACACCTACAACACTTGTCTGTTGATCTATTTGCGAATGTTGCTGGCTTTGTAATGATTGCTGTTGCTGCTGTTGGCAGTTGGTAACATTGCCGTTGTTAACTAATAAATTATTTGTTTTATTAGAAGTATTAGGATTATTATGTATGTAATTCACATTATTACCGCTATTCGAGCCAGTCGAATTAACTGATGAAACTAAATCGCTTGGTCCTTTATGACTCATTATTGTTCCGGTCGTTTGAGTTTGTTGCATTGTTTTAAGCGACATTTTGTATGAAATGACTTTTCTTAATGTTAAAAAAAATACTCACAGTTAAAATTATAACAAAATTCATTAACACAACACATAGATATGAGGTTCATTCGAATACGCTCCTTAATTTATTACATTTCTCTTCACATTTGTAATATTGGTAGATAGCATTTATGATTAAAGGTTTGTTCAACTTTTTCGGCCAAAAACTGATATTAACATTTATATTACTAACAACTTGACTCATAAACAAAAATTTTAGCTGCTTTGGCCACTTTGACGAACGTTTTCACGCAGATCCGCGTTGGAGGTAGCATAAATTATCTCGACGCGTGCTACAAAAACGAATGGTTGCTTTTGCGGCATATGATACCGCATGTCAAAGACGTACTGATCCCAAGAGGTATTAACCGCTACCATCGAAATACTACACGTTATGTTGTTGAAACAAAATTAAATATTCAACAAAAACATGACGTTCAAAATGCTGGTAGCGATAATATGCGTACAGGTGAAATGGATACAATGATGATATCTGTAGTGTACACATCTGCTCGGACGTTTGTATAGAAGGGCTGTTCAAGCATTTCCTGGACCTGTAAAACAATTAGAAAAGAAAATTTAATACCAAGCTACTTTTACCTTAAATGTAACGGAGTAACCCACTAATTATGAATGGAGATATCTGTAACCTTATTCCACAAATATGCTGCAACTGAGAATGGATAATAGTCCTTAAACTTATAGTTACAGTTTGTCAAATCCTCTACATATAATAAATTCTATCCAAAGTGTCGGTGAACCGGGCATCAGATCGGTACTGATTACAAGTGTATTCTAGCTAACTTAATAGACAGGACAGGCCAGTTCGATAGCCTTTGATTTTATAAATCTAAAAGGCCCGTAATATGGTGAAAAATGCAAATTGATAGATATTTATGACGTGACGTGATTTCCAGGAAGCGGAGAGAAATTCATTCTATGTTTGATCTACATAAAATGAATTTGGAGTGAATCCCATTCTCCGGTGAATGAAATTCATTTTCTGCTTCACGGCCATTAAGATTTTATATCTATTTTAGATAAAGCATATTTTATTTAGATAAAGCATTTTCTTTCAAAAACCAAATTACGTAAAAATCTCAAAATTTGCCTTGGAATCATAGTCGTGAGAAAAATTGTTGTATTTTAGCAAACCCCAACTAAAGGTTCATTTTTTATGGATTATTGAGAACAAAGATTTGTATTTGATAGAGAAATTATAAAGAAATGAAAAAAATAAATTGAAAAAGCTTTTTTATTTGATAGTTTGAAAAATCACTTCTAACACAATAAATTTCAATTTTTAAGAAAGGAGAATTGCGACATCACTGCCACGCCAAAAAGGAGAGAAAAAATGTTTTCTTGTCCAACACGTCATATGCAAATTTGCCAACACATAAGAAGAAATAGAAGCAAAATTTAAGAATGCTATAATATTAACAAACATTATACACTCATACATATTTATTTACTTAATTAAAAAAAAGAAAAAATCAAAACTTAAACTTTCAAATGAGTTCGAATTTAAACTAATCAATCACTTTGCCGAAAGAGCCAAAATTTTCGATGAAAATTAAGATGTCGAATGGATCAGTTGGAGTTAAGCTAATTTTTTATAAATTTATAGAAATTCAATGTAAATTACGAATACAAATCCGCTATGGATTTTTAATATCACAAACAGATCATGTTTTAATAAATTGCTTTTATAAGATTTCTCTTTTGTTTCATTCGATACTAAAAACGGAAATCTGTGTTGGGTCATGCTGTGGTGTGATGTTACCAATTTTTCTGGAATGTCACTGCATCAGTTAGATATTGTGGACATTTAGTAAATGGATTTCAATCTTTAAATGATAGAGAAAATGTTGAGTATTAATTGGTACTAGATTTAGGAAGCTTTTGAACAGAGCAACCCAGTGACACCGAAAATTAATTGAGTCTAAAGAAAAAACGACAAGCACGTGAAAAATTCAATTAATCTTCTTGTTTTAATGAAAGATAATTCCAAAATTAATAGTAGGTACATCGAAAAATGTGTCCTAAATGAAGAAAGTTAAAACATTTTCTGATTAATTTGTCATTGGTGACACATAAAGCGGAATTTCGATTGGTATTATTCAAAACTACAAGTGGGTTTTAAGGAGACTGAGGCTGAAAATTCATTCCAAACTATCATAACCTAGTTGTGATAAAGATAATCAAAGAATAGATACTTTCGTCAGCGTGATGGAAAATGTGAGTCACATTTTCATTTGACAAAATACAATAAAGACGTTATATTCTTCCTTTTGTATAACAAAATGCTACTCTACCGGTATAACTTACCAAAACATAACGAATATCGTATCTATATGAACTTGGATTAATGATGAGAATAACGCAGAAATGTATCGATAAACATTCCAAAATGATGATGTGAATTCATTCCTGCGCGAACATGAATGCTAACACCAGGTAAACCTTTTGCAAGGTTTCGTATTTATTGAATCATCAGTTTAAGATTTTTGTTTCATTTTGCACGAGGGTGTATCATGCAAATGTGCTAAACACTTTGGAATTTCCAAATGTTCATATTCAAGTGGCAATAATTTGAATTTTTACTGACCACTTAATTGGCTGCGGTCATCATGAGAGTAGATTAAATGATAACACATTTGGTGTATGCTATTGGAGTTCCCATTATATATGAATTCGAATTCCAGGAGAAGAGAAGGACTTTCTTGGATGTGCAGAGATTTTAAATTATGATCAATTTGTGATAAATAAAGGTAGATGGAATATTAAACTAACAATATGGTTCGAGATGAAATAATAACCTTTCGTTTGTCAAAGTTAACTATAAAAACAATTATATGATTTATTTAAGTATCCTTAAAAATGGTGTGCCCTGACAAATAGCATCTTGAGAGTTATCTATTTTATGGCTAAATTTATTTGCTATGTTGTCCAAGGTAAAATGTTAATGATAGCATACTCATAGACTTTGACCAGAAAATAACAATCATGAGCATTCGTAAAAGAGCATAGGTAAGATCAGCAAAACAAAGAAGAATCATGTACAGCTCAAGATGTATTTGTACTTTAACCATAAAGTCATAAACATTTTCCTGTAACATCTCTATGAGCAATTACTAAACCTGGTGCTCCTGCCGCTTACATCGAAATGATCCGCATCTATAGCAATGACGTTAAGTGATTTTTACGACTGCTGTGTTCTCAATAAAGTTTTTCTCAGGCCACTAAATCAACCATAGGAAGAATCATTACTTGAAGTATTTGCCAAAGTTAAGGTTTGCTATTATTTTTATGTACCTTTGTTCTCTTTAGACAATCCTATAACGGATGCGTTAGCTGAGTATTATACTAGATGCAGTCCTGAAGCTTTCTTTCATTTGTCTCACCACGGAAAAATAGTACTATAAAACCTGATGTGATCTTTTATATGACTAACCGGGTGTTTGACCGCAGTGAATTGCATTTTGTGATTGACACGTGAACCCTCTTCAATGGTTTTCTATCCTTCAACAAACGGGACAATGTGCCCGCACTTCTGGTGTTGCGTGTATGTAAAACCAATAAGACGTTCTGCTAACACAACTGTAGAACAAATCTTTAAATATGCCAAATTTACTTTTCGATTGACTCTCTTAACAAATCTTAATTCAAGTCTTATATAATTACACCTTGAACAAATTTGGAGTCATAAATTAGTCACACGTTTCCTTAAGTGTGTGGGATATTTAATATGTAGGCAACATTACATACTCGCAAAATAACAAACGAAAGTTGTAGATTTTTGTGTTCCTATTTTATATTTTATTTCACGTTTTTAACCTCATCGACCGAGGAACTGGCGCATTACATTTCCAACAAGAATACAATATTTTAAAAAATTGCTCAAAAAGTTGCACCACCAGCTTAGGAAAAATGAAAAATACGAAAAATATCTGAAGGTAGTCTGTGATTATGACACCAAAATTCGCTCGCGCATTTCGCAATAAAAAATTTGCTCACAAAAATAATAGATTTCTTTATCCGGTCGCTCATTAAGATCGCGTCAAAGAGATAAAGAGGTTGTTGAACTCATCGAAACATCCATAAAATTTCAGGTGGTGTCCAATGAATATACCAGAATCATAGAAAAAATATTTATAGTGTCCACCAGCTTATTGGGTGAGCCTCGGTTGCGTCTTAAGTGGGCCAATGTTTTCTTAAATTCCAAACATTTGTGATGAATTTAAGCTTATTTCGGATTACATTGGTAGTATATGTTGCCTTAAGATTATGGTTGAACAAGCATTATTAAACGAAAAGCTTAGTGAGCTTTGCATTACACGGTTCAAACTCTTTCCCAGTTCAAAGCCATAACTTAAAGATGATACTTTAAGCAGATCATTTAACATTCTTAATGAAATATTACTAAACACCTTCCGCAATAGAACCGGAAACAATCTCAGTTGATGTAAGTCATTATCTTCTACTTCCTATATTCATATACGAAGAGCCAAGTATGTAAATCAAGTCATTCGCCGGTGGGAATTTTACCTTCAAAGTTCAATGCCAAAAGCATAATTCGATTACGCGTGCAATTGCGATTACCAGAATCAATTCAAGCTCGTAATTGTTTCTAAATTTTATGCATGCGATTTACTTGATTTGTTGTAAGTATCAACTCAACTTCCCACATGCTATATAGAATGGTTGCACGTAGCCTAGTAGTTTAGTGTCTTTTGTTTCTTTTAATGTGACTTAAATACTAAAGCGTACTGAGAGTGGGCAGAGAATGTACTTAGACATTTAATTGCACGATAATTTTCCCGATCAACGTGACTCCAGTAAGTTTCAATGCATAATTACTTGTTCGTAGTAACTAGGATAAGACAAACTTGTTGTTTTTTCTTCTCCTGAAGTCTAGCACTGTCAATCACTCTACCAAGATCTAAGGTCGAATCTAATATCTTGAACAAAAAATTAAATTCAAAATAAATTTTTTAATTCTTTATTCAATTAACGAAACGTTCGTCGTAATTGGCATAAGATTATGAGTAATGGTTTTGGCAAAAATTTTTGACAAGGTCGTCAGGTTCTTAAGACGATTAGTACCGACATTGATATAAAGAAATTTTCAATGCAAAGCCATTGCATTTTTGTGGAGTTTGTTTAACTAATTCTTTGTGTGGGGTCTAGTGATATACAAGAGATTTGGGTTAAGCGATAATGTTATCCAATCATGATTTCTTATAATCGAAACATTATTTTGAGGGTTCGGTTGATGCAGTTATCAAAAAACAAATGGTAACAGGATTTATTAAATAATATAAAATACTCCTAGATCATGTCTGAAATTGTTGACTTTCTCAGAGTTTTCAGCTATATACGGTATGTAAACGCCAGAACACCTTATAAGCTAGTCTTCATAGCTACTGTAATACTACCACAATTCATGTTATTTATTCATTGAAAAGCAAAGAACATCAAGAATAAGAAGCTATAGTGTTCGAATGATTTGTTTAATAATTCAGAAAATGATGAACGTTCCATTCATTCCAATCAACTCAACAATAAATTGATCTGAACAATTCAGTAGACAAACGAACCACGTGCTGGGTTTGTTTAAATTCTTAAATGATTTTTGTATGCTACAAATCACTTTACAGTTTATGTTAAAGTCATATCATGAATAATGAATTTTGATCGGTTAACATGGAAAAGCCGTAATATTGTTAACAAATCAATACATAAATTCACTTTACGGAATTTTCTACGGAGCACAAAATTTCAAAATTTAACGGAAACACAAATCATCGAAATATGTTATTTTCAAATAAAAATTTAAATTTAAATGTTTTCATGAACATGAAAAAGTTTCAAAAAATTTTTGGCAAATGTCCAATTCCGATTTTGCATGTAAAAAGGCCAAGAAGAAGAGCATATTGAAATAATAAAATAATTTAATTTATAACATATTTTGTCATTTTCCATACAATTTTTCGTTGGCTGTTGAGTAATTATGCAAATTTGAAACACTTTTTGTTCAAATATGAATAAATTTTAATTAAATGTTTTAGTTTTTCTCACTATGCGTTTCTAATGATCCAGTTCCAGTTCGCCTACAATAACTATCGGAAAGATAAATAGTTATTAGAAAATTATTAATTTTTCCCACATCAAAAATGCTGATGTAAGGAATGAATAATTTTTTTGTGTCGATTTTGAACGTATCAATTAGCATTTCTTTGACCAATTACTATTGACTAACACCTTAAGACTTAGGCAGGTTATGTCACACCTGGTCTCGCTGTTTATCCTATAAATAATTGCTGAATTTGATTGACAATAACTAACAAACTGATGTTTTCTCTAGTTTACGAGAAGGTTTTAAGATTTCCGTTTCATATTTTTCTGAAATAAAAACAAGACCAAAATTAGAATCTATCTTTTCTACGTCCGTTTCCTGAGATGGGTTTACCTTGGACTTATCTAAATTGTTTCCGCTAGAAAATTCAATTATTTTTCTTATTAACCTTTCAGATGTGTTCTCTGTAAAGGGTATACGTAGTCTGTACCTATATGTACCTACTTTCCAAATGGAATGCTCGTCGTCTTCGATGAGAATGATGATTATTTTAATTACAGCATAGGCCGAATGCAATCTGCCTCATCTCATTAGAAGAGAATCTGCCTTCTGCTGCAGAACGTTAAACATCCTGAGCTTTTTGTGAGTTCTACAAGCAGTGTCTGTGTGTCAGTGTGAAATAATAAATAATTTCAATTATTTCACTTGGTACGTGCTTCATTGGATCAATTAAGGTAAGTGAATGCTTGCAGTACATGGAATGATTGAATTTCTATATAAGACCATCTGCAATGTGATCTGGTGTTGACTTTTGAGAGAATCAAATAGCTAACGCATATCTATCTGAAGAATTCAGGCATTGTCACTTTTTCTCATAAATGTTAACAACTCTGAATATGTCCAAATTAAGCAAATCATGCCGCGTGAAACATCACTCGAATTTTTTTTGAAGACTTAAGGTGGTAAAGGTGATCGTGTATCATCCATCGACAGGGATTTAATGACGCAACATTGTAAACCGAAACTATGATCCTGGCTGAAAAAATCTGACGGAAATTAGTCGGAAAATATATTCTATTGGGAATACGAGACGTAATTCAATCGGAAATCAGACGTAAAATTTTCAATTTTCATCACCTTAATGCCAAAAATATCATTCTGAAATTATTAAGGAAGTTCACAGTTTTGATACTGTGGATACTATAACCGAAACGATGTATAGGAGAGATGCAAATTTAAAGTATCTTGGAAGAGATATTAACATTTCTGAATATAAAAAGAATTTGAAAAAATGTCTATTGAGAGACATAAAAAATGAACTTTCCATAAAATTTTCTGTTAATTATTAGCCAACATCCTGCGTTTCACGTTTCTGAAAAAATATCGATGGCTTTGGAGCTGCTGTAGGTACGTTGCAACACAATACAAATTCATGTTTCTACATATTCAAATGTTGTATCACTTACAGTGTTACTGATGGAAATTAATCTCTTGACACGTTTTTATGCAAAAGACTTCATCGCAAAAAAGTGCATCCAAAACAAATTCTGAAAAATCAGATTCAGAAACGGCGCTTAATTACATGCATGTTGTTTATGTATAAAAATATCATATTTCAATGGGTTTGTTCGTGAAATTAATACTTTTAACATTAATTTGGAAGGTAATATTGAAGTTGAAGGCAACCAAAGAAGCCAACAAAATTTTTCACTAATGCACTCATTCATTTCAACGCTGCAATAAATTTAATGCACATCTGATGCAATTAACATTATATACATAATGCATAAGAGCATATTGAAAGTTTTAGTGGAATAAAGTTTCTTGCTGAATTTATTTCGTTTCATTTGTAAATAATTTTATGGTAATATACACTATAATATTTCTGCAGTTTATAATTAACCATAAACAAGAAATTGCACTGAATAATTAGTTATATAATTTATTTATTTTTCTATAACTCAATAAATTTGAAAATTACATTTCCTCTTTGGTTCAGAGTGAAATGAACTATCACTTTTCATTGCAGATAATAAGAATCATCTTCCTGATGAACAATCACCTTTTCAAAGATTTCCCAGGCCACATTAAGGTGCGATAACAACAAACAAGTCTTCATACAATCGAGTGCATGTTACATTAAATAAAAAACCCTCAACAGGCTATTTCATAGTGTAATAAAAATCAAATCCATAAAATGATAAATTTTGTGTTCTGATTGCCTTCATTAAAGTACAAAAAGTAAAAATGAAAATTGGTAAATTTACTACAAAAAGTATTTCCGAAGAACTCGTAAAGATTGATAGCTCAAGAAATGAGCGAGAAAGCCTCGTCACCTATGTGGAACATCATTCATGGTTTGTCTATTAATTGAGGTAATTCTCAAACTTTTATTTGACTTTCCGTTTTCAATTTTTTCAAAAGATCCAATAAAAAAGCTTTCGGGTTCACAAAATTTGGACGTCAAATCTATAACACGTTTACGTTCATTAAAAATGGAAATAATATTAAAAATTACGTCTGTATTATATTTGAATTTTGCAGGGTTATTGGCATACCTATATCTTTCGTTTGACGTAAAAGACACTTCCTTTGACAGAGTTAAATGTATGTGTTCAATCATGGGCATAGTCACCCTGTGATCGTGCGGAGTTCATGGGTATAATCACCCTGTTGTTGAGTTGAGTCCATGTGCTCAGCTCAATAACAAACAATATCAACTGGCTATGCTTACGGGACTAAGGGGCGTTGAGATCGATCGCATCATCTCGATGACAAGTCAGTTGCATTTCGGCCACGAGTGGAAAAAACCAACCTTTAGAGCATCTGGTGAAGGGATTATCTATGAGAGTAGCATCAAAACGTTTGTAAAAAAGCGAATTTAAAAGAGAAGAAAAACTATATATTCAATAAAAATTTGTTCCTTCGCGTTAAAAGTTAGTTATCTTTAGTCAAATTAAGATCATTATTTTGTATTGAAAAACTAGATTAACAAAACCAGCAAATTTTCTTAACAGTATCCCTTATGTCAGCTCAAAACCGATAAAATATTAGTCACAAACGTGGTTGGAAGTCGTCATGGATTGGTCATTTCAACATCAAATCAAATCGGTAAGGTCAATGTACCTACCAATTATATCAATCAAGCGATTATAAGGATGCAAAAAAGTTTTGTTGGTTTAATATTTAAAATTCCTCTCGCATTGATTCGGATTCATGTTTCAAAGAATTAATATTTCAAGTTTATTCGCGTGTGGGCTTAAAATTTCATCGCTTTTAAACATCAGAAATAATCAAAAGTCAGTAAAAGTTTCAATATTCCAACAATATTTCAATTTATTGATCTATTGTGGATTGTAGTTGTTCTATAACAACATCTTTTTCTTCGTTATATTATTGATACAATCGTTATTAAAATATATCTGTCGTTTATCTAGATAGAGAGAAACATGCATACACGAGCGGACATTAAACCTCAGAAACTACAACGAAAACTTTATTATGAAACATTCACATTTGAATTAAATAACAACAAAATGTTAAAAATCTAAATTTAAAACTTAAATAAATGCTAATGTCATATAAAATGAACGCAAATGGTTTTTACACTTTAATCTCATCAGAATGGGTATTCAATTAATAAGCATTTCTTTTTGGAAATGGACGTATTATATTATGAGCCGAGGTTATGTTGAGCCAAAACCCCCGCATTTCTAGCGGCCAATCCCCATGTTTTATGGCATCCTTACATGGTAAAGAAAATCCAAAAAGCGGTTCAAATTTTCGTATAGTTGCCACCAAACTGACTGCGTTTTTGGTAATTTAGAGGCTAAATGTGTAACTTGTTGTGAGCTACTACATAAAATCTTGATGTGCTGAAATTAACATTTCGTTAAGGTGACCTATTAAACAGTTTCCGTTTCTTTATGAACTTTTTAGTGCTCATGTTGTTTATCGTTTACAACCATTTTTGAAATAAATTTGAAGAGATAAAGAAAGAGAAAAATTTAATAGCAGTACCCGGATTACAAACCCACACGAAATTCTTTTCGTATGAGAAACAGAAGCGAATTGTATGAGTATGACTGCATTTTTTTTTACGTTTGTTTGAGTTACACCTTCGATATCAGGAAATAAGTTTGTTTTGAATTTCACAAAAATTGTCACATGACAATCAAACGTCAGTACCATAATTTCAGAATTAAATGAATTATATTTGCAAAAAACATGTAATGAATCTCTTTGTATAATGTCTTCGAAATTTAATTGAACAAAGTGTTATTTTTCCGGTATTTCCCGGTCACACAATTGCCACCAAAAAGATTGAATGAACATAGCATTGAAATGGCAAATAGCTAATAATAACGAAATTTCTCGAATTGCAAAAATTTCAAATAAATTCAATGAATAAAACTCATTTAAACTTGAAAAGAATGCATTTAAGTAATTGCAATATTTATTAGCAAATAAACAACAATATAAATTCCATTTAAATTGCATGTTCAATATATATACAGGAAATAAAATCTCAAAACAAAGATCCTGTTGCATATTGACACCATTTATATAAAATTATTACGAAATAATCGATATTATCTGCGATTTTCACTGCAACAGAAACATTTTAAATCACGAAATAATTGCATATAAAATTTATGAAATTGAACTGTTATTGAAATAACTGAATAACGAAACATTTTGATTGAGTGACAAAATATTGAATGACTAAATTATACAGTACGTGTAGAGGAAATGAAGTATATCAGGTAATAAAGAAACTTCTTGCATTTTCACATACTAGAGATATACTACATAAATCTGGAGTTAAAGATTTAACATGGTAAACTAAAATCACTTTGTTCATTTTTTATTTTATTTACTCTCTTTTATTTGTCATGTGCTTTCTAGATGCAAGTACTTCAATCCAG
The DNA here is from genome assembly GCA_963971475.1 of Chrysops caecutiens. Classification (NCBI taxonomy): domain Eukaryota; kingdom Metazoa; phylum Arthropoda; class Insecta; order Diptera; family Tabanidae; genus Chrysops; species Chrysops caecutiens. The sequence goes on from OZ020569.1 coordinate 52,269,138, forward strand.
TGTTGAATATACTGGTTAACTTATTGTAATATAAAGCGTACAGGAATGCAATTTAGTGCACACAAAAATCAGGTTCGAACAATCCGGCATGCGTACACACTTTATAGCGATGAAAAGACGTTATATACATAAAGTTTATATTTATGTATAAATCTTTTTATATATACATATATTATAAGCACTGTATTGGTTAGTATCCAACGAAATACTCACTTACAGTCATCCGTTGATAATTATGCATATATATATACATTTATTGCATATTTGCAACTTTTATACTTTCGGATAACTGTATATATGTACACGGGTTTTGGGGAGATATCCAACTAGTATGAATCAATCCTTCTTCAGGTATAGATCTTGACGTTTTTTTTAATGTTTCATATAAAATAACATAATGTGTCATTTAATCTTTTCATGTGACTCTCTCTGAAAATGCATCTCGTGTTGCATGAATTGCATTACTGCAATCCTAAAGTAATATGAAATCACATTGCAAAGAGAAAATTCATGATGAAGCTGTTAAGAGCTTGTCAAACAAGAAAAATTAACCTGAATTTACAATAATTTTATTCTAATATATTAAATGCATTTGAATTTTTCTTGATAATTTTTAAATAATTCGATATCTATTGATTAATACATTACAAATATAATTTTTGAAGTGAAATGCATTTCGTTTAATAAACATTATTATATTATCCAAAAAATATTTATTATTTACATTTATGATCATTTTATATCCTGTTTAACAAGCAGTTTTATTGAATTTCATTTTTATTACAAATATCTTAAATCTTTCCCTTAAATTCAATATCATCAAATTATCTCTTCATCAAAATATCACACTGTTCCCAGTGATTTTTGAATGGTGAAAACACAAAATACAGACATAAAATTTAAATTATAATCTTAATAAAATTTATAAAAATGCAATAAATTGTTGCATTTTTAAGGAAGTTAAAAAAGTAATAAAATTTTATTGAAAAATTTCATGAATTTATTGAATTGAACGAAAACACTAAAAATTAAATTCAACATATAAAAATATGATATTTTTACGTACAATTTTGGTAACAGGATGCGTTTATTTTATTATATGAGTTAAATTTTAATTTGCATATTCCTTTAACGATTCCGAAATACAACACACACGACTGCAACAATTAAAGGAAACAAAGCACAAATATGTATTATAGTTCTTAGCACAAAGGGATTTTTGCACTACAAAATGACACTACTCGATATAACATTTAATACTCTCTCTTTGGTTTTAAACTGCATATTTCTATTTTAGAAGCGTTTTATACACAATATCAACCGATTATTATTTATATAATTGAGAAATTTAATAAGTATAACATGTTAAAATTTTAAAATTACAAAACATTTCAAATTCATATTGAATTATGTGAAGAAATCTAAAAATTTTCAAACGTTTCTCGTTGCACTTTTTTTTATGTTGCACAAATCTATTTTATGTGTTTTCTGTCATGTCTCCGATTTAGTTTTAAAAAAATTGTTATGTTAGATAATCAACAGGAAGTTCTTAAGAATTACAGGAAACCAAGAAAATAAAATAAAACGATACAAAAATAAAGACCGGAACAAGTAATTGTTAGAAAAAATAAATCGATGACAAAAATCACGAACCATCCGTGATTGACCGTTAACCAACGACTGAAGGCAACAACTGACTGAGCTTCATCATCTTATCCAAATATGCCTGTGAGTCTTTGGCTCAGAGCAAGAGACAACAGCTCGAACAAAAGTCCAAGAAGCAGGAAAGATAGGAAGTCTCTATTGAAGAAAGAAAATGTGAACACCAAACTAAAGAAACCTCATGTGAAATCACATCAACAACCAACAAGCAAAGACACAGTAAACTTGCGACAACCATCGCTTTAACAAACTGAAAACTGAAAAGACGACAAACTTTAAATGTGAAGAAAAATCTTCCGAAAGAGGTTGCTTAAGAAATTCGGAAATCATGAGTAGTTTACTTAAAACACTTTAAGCAAGTTGATGTAAAAATCCCGATGTGAACAACTAAGAAACAGCAGCTAGTAACCAATCAACTACCACTAACAGTATTACCACTGTGTACAAACTATTCCCAATTTTAAGATACCAAACGCCAAAAACCACTAGATGGAAAAGGTGAAAACTAAATAACCATGGCACACTACCAAAGGAAGTAAATGAAGCAAAACACTAACAATAACAACAACAAACATACCAATCATGATACTAACCCCTCAGACCCCCTTCAAGTGACTTAGGTGACTAAACGGTAAGAACATGTTGAAGTAAAAACCACTGAGTGTTCACAGCTCATACTTAGAGATCATCAGCATTCAGCTCCTACGTCTCTTGATCTTATACCCGCGGATCAAGTTAATGTTAATGTGGTAAAGAAAAGATAATTGTACTGTTCCTCTACGTTTTCTACATGATACAGATCCACCATTCATTGCATACTGTTCACTGCTCACTGCTCACTGCTCAGTGATGTCTCCCATCCATCCGGTAAGATGTATAGAGAGATAGATAAACAGATAATAAGATAAATACATAGATGTGAAAAAGTCCACTGATACCAGACTTAGCTTTGAGCATGAAACGACAGCAACAGCGCACTTTCGTTAGTAAAATAAACCAAATTCAATTCAAATCTAAATCTGAATTTAAGTCAAAATCCAAATCCAAATCATCAAGGTATCATGACGACGGACTTGACTACAATCTACGCTCATTTTCAGATTTGAAGAGGAGCTGAAGCTGATTTCTCAGCTCTTTCATGCTCTGGGCTTTCTGACCACCGTCCGTTGCCGGTCTGATCGTCTGTCTGGTGAACCGCATCTACTTCTGCACATATTCACGTGATGATAGATCATTGTACCTGGATTACAGTATGTGACTCAATAAAACTTACTTGTTGAGTCCACACAATTTGCTTCTTCAGGTGGTATCTTTAGTTTATGCCATCGTATTGATTCTGACTTACAAACCTGCTAGTGTATATGTAGGACTTTTAAATGATGCATGTGTAAAACGGTTTTGACATATGTGGGAATATATCTCCTTTAAGGTTAGTCCTTTTTTTCCACAAATATTCAAATAAATATTATAAATGACATAGATGAATTAGATATAAACAAGTACACAGAATGTCCCACTACCAATTAAGAATATCCTTTAAGGATAAAATATTTTTGATAACCACTAATGCAAGTGCGCCTTTTATCGATCGTCGAATTCTGATGATCGATCTTCCACGGATCATATCATCCACATACTCTCGCATGGCACAATTTGCTCTCATTAGTGAGTGAGTGAATTTCTTTGCACTTTAGTGTTCTTCCTCTTTTGTGGTTGAGCGGGATAAGGCGCCGTGTTGTTGAGATTGCCCGACGATTTCGAGGTCCAATCCCAGGAATCTGCACAACTTACCTGCACTCTGCATTTTGGATTGCAATAGATATGGCGGAAAGTCCGTTTCTTCACATTGTGGTCGCCAGTTGCCGGGTTTGATTTCATACCGACACTTTTCACCATCATAAGACGAGGACGAAGTGTAATTACTTCGAACAAGAGTGTTGGTAATGAGTTCAGCAAGGCCCTATTAATGGTATTAGTAAAAGTACAAGGCGAATCCAAATTATGAAGTTTTTTCTTAGAGGACTTGCAGTGGATGGGAAACAGTGAAGTTCCTGGACATCGTGAGTCCCCAGGCACTGATCTTCTTTTGTACCTTCGACTGCCTGCATTTCTGCTACTCTTCTATTCCTTGTGTCATTCTTGCTTTTCTTCTTATTGTGTTATACATATTTCCTTTTCTATGTTATCCATTATGCTACAGGCCGCCTCCCGCAGTCCTTCCAATTCCACTTCACATGCTTTCCTGTCACTTTTTGTTCTGTCAATGTCTTCTTGTTGTTTTTTGGAAGTACCATGAAGATGCTCTGCCATGGCTTTGGCAGCTAAGATGACATACTTGTAGGTTTTCACGCATATTTGCTGAATCCACTTATTAACTCTTGCAGTAAGAGTCCTGGGATAAAAGTTCCAATGCAGTTTCTTTGTTCATGAAGCGCAACTGCATCCGCATCCCTCTTTGTCTGCTTTAATCCCTTTTAATTTTCTTATTGCATTTACTTTGCTAGCTCTAATTAAGAGTTTTTAATTTTTTACCTTTTGCTTATTCAGAAATATGTATTTGTACCTTCCACGCGGCATTTCTTATAGAAAAAAATTAATATAAATTTTTAAAAGGTCATCTGTGAATACTAATTGGCCTAGACTCGTCAAGCTAGGAGTAATTCACGCGAAATTCATTCGAACTTGGTCTACCTGTACATTTTTTCGTCTTCATCTTCTACGTCTCTTCTCTACGGCAGTTTTTAGTCATCGTGTGAAGAATATCGCGGTGAATGCACTCATTCGTTTAGTCACTATAGAACAGACTTATCTTTTCTTGTTAGTTTTTTGGTGTTTTGCTTTAATTTTTTTTCAATATCTTATCCACAGGTGAGTCTTGTTTTTGTTTCATAATCACTTTTCCAAAGGAACACGACGAATTTGGCATCATCAGAATTTTTATGGGAATTTTTCAAAAGAGATATGACAAAAATTGGTGAAATATTTGCAAATCAATTTCAAACATACATATTGGGTGTATCATTTGGATGAAGATCTTAAACTTTTCAGATGGTTCGAGGTGATTATTTAAAATTGCTCTTCCATTTCGGGTTTTGGGTCATTCAGATGTTTGTTCGGCGAACGGGCTTGATTGCAATCATTTGAATTTCAAAACATACCGATTAACAGTTCACATAATTTTGTTTGAATGTTTTCAATAATATATGGATATCTGTATGTTTGTGTTGATTTTTTCACTGATTTTATGTTCAATTAATTTCTAGAGCGAATAGCGAAAATTTCCTTTCAACATCAAGAGAAAATCAGTTTCAGAAATTGATTATTGATCCTGGTTTTCATGAACATCAAATGGGTTTTTCCTAAAGTACGCAGAATGACCTCTGACAATAATTATACCTGAAGTTTCTAAAATTTTATTTCACGTTAGCCAGGGGCGTAGCTTGCCTTGATGGCCCCTGTATCAAAATTTTTTTGAGAGCCCCTTCTTTCTAGCTGCGATGAATCCTTTATGGAAGGTAAAATTTTTCATAAAGGAACAAATGCACTCGTATTGAAAAAAATAAATACATTTATTGAGTATAACTTATTGCTTATAACAGTTGCTCCTAGGAGCTAGTTAGCAAAACAATTTAAATCAAATAAAAACTTTTCTCGCCTCCAAATTTATTAATTAAATCATCCATATCAGAAGTAAATTTCAGTTGATCGATATGTTCTGCCTTTATAGATAAAAGACTAATCTGATAGCCGTTCTTGTTCCATAGAGGCCCTCAGATAATCTTTTGTCAGTTTTAACTTCGAAGAACTATTTTCAGCTGTTGCAGTTGTAACTGGAAGAGTCAGAAATAGAAAGCATCCTGTTATTACCCCCGGAAAACTTGATACAAGAGTGTTGAATTTTATGAGTAATAATTCCGTGAGTTCCTTCATGGAATGAGTTTTCTGGATTTCAGATTTTAAGCATGTCTTCAAATTAATTAATTTTTCAAACAGATCAACTGTCATGTCTTTACTGTATTTAGCCGTGAGTTTCCTGACTTCCTTTCTATCATTTCATTTGATATTTGTATAATATGTTTATATTTTCCTCGGGAAATTTAGCGAACGGCCTTAGAGCTTGAATGAGATTTTGGATAACATTTTACGAATTTTTGCTGTCCAGTGTCTGGGGCCCCGTATCTTTGATACGACCGTGTTTGCTTGAGTGTTTTGTTACACTTGTGACAAATTAGTGGAAGCAGTTAAGTTCTCTTTGACTTTATATATAAGAATTGATTGTAAATGAGATGCAATGAATTACAGAACATTTAGAACTTCTTTTTCCTGTACGGGAATCCCTGGACTTTCCAGTAATATCACAATTAATTTAAAATTTCATTCGGCTTGAACATAAATATACAACATGTGTTATCGAAATTTCGATAACATTCGTGATTCGTGAGAACTTTTCAAATCATTCACAAATAAACTGAATTACCCTTTTGACCTATTATGGGGAAAGCACTACTTTCGAAGAGGCAAACATTAAATTGAAATAAATGTATCAGTGGAAAACAAATTAAGTTCCAGTGAAATGTATCTAGTTCAATCAATTTTACAATAACCTTCTTAATATCCAATACAACATTTTTAACGACGAATAAAATTTGTTTTATGATCAAAAACATTTAAGAGACTATGCTATGATTAACAGACTTTCAGAATTATACATATTTTATCAAATTTCTTTATCCCCATCACCACTATGGAATACATCTATGTTTGAAATCCAACACAAAAGCACTACAGAAATAAGTTATAAGTTATCCAAAGAATTACAAAAAACATAGAGTGAACGTGAAATGTCTGTAGCTTTTATCTATTGAACACTAAATAATTTATTTTGAAAATAACAATAAGAAATGTGAACAAAATTGATTTTTTACTGCTTTTAAATATTTTTAATTAATTCAAATTGGAAAATTAACGTGTCTTTATTGTTGCTATAAATTATTTTCATTTGAAATTGTTTTTGATTTTCACTTTTAAATTCATTAGAAAACCTATTAAATGTGACATTGTTACCATTAGCTGGTAATTTCGATAGAAAGATTTTTAAAAGCTCTAAATTTACGCTTAAAATTTTTTGTTTCTGTATTCATAAATGTTGTGAAAACTTTCATTTCGTTAGTAAATTAACTTATAACTGTTCTTCGGAGTAGGATCATTGTTAGTTTTAATTTAAGATCTGACTGTTCAAGCTTTGAAGCTAAATATATATTAAGCTATAAATAAATAGTTATAAAAGAATGTCAAAGCCTTTATGATATTAATGTAAAATATATAATCTGGATCATTAAAGAATTACTCAAATCTCAATCCGATACATCTTCAACTAGTTTTAGTATTTCTCTCTGTTTGCTCAAAGATCCTTGAACAAAACAAATTTCATTGGCTTTGTATAAATTTCTATGTTGGTTTATAGGTACCATGGTTTCGTTGTTTCAAGCCATTTTTCAGCGACCAGATATAATCATTCGCATTAAGATTTATTTCAACAATAACATATTTTCATTCGGAAAATCACTCTCCCATGTCGAAAATTCCCATACTTAGCATAGTAATTAGAGTTAACACCAGAAACGTGGTAGTAGCTCTTTGTTTTGCGATAACGACTCTTCTTTGGTTACAATCTTTCCGCATGCTCAATAGACCTAAAAGAATTTACGAAGTCTTTCATTAAGTCACGAAGAAGTATGTTAAATGGACAGGTGAAATGGAAACAATTGGAAAACAGGGAAAATTTCGTATACAATTGTATAGAATTCTAGATCCGTGAAAATGCGTAAAATCATAATATTGGTAAATGATAATTTTCAATAATTAATTATAAATTATGTTTAAAAATGCTCGACGATAAACCAGAAGAATCAATAGTTCAATGAATGGTGCATTCGTCTAATTAGGAACAATGGAATAAATTTACGTGATTCAAATTATTAAAATTTTGCTTCTTTATTGAAGAATGATTATTTACTAAGGTAAATAATGTTTGGCAAGTTATTTGCTAATAGATCATGAAATGTTTAAAGAATCATTTTCTCAAACTTATAGTTCTTCGTGTGTAAAAATGATTTCCATTTATGAAAAATTTTATTGTCAATCAAAATGAAAATATTGTCAATCCAAATCAAATATATGCCAATCAAAATTGAAGACGGAGAGGTGAGTTTTCCTATAAAAGGGATTTACCAAATGTCTACAAAATAGTTGTATTAAAGGACCTGGCTGGAAAATGGGATATAGCTGTGTATACTTTATTTTTATACTTTTAACTATTACTCAAGCTTCTAGGTTGGAAGAAAGGTTCGTTAAGGAATATTGTGTGAAAATTGCTAAGACAAGACATAGTGTAGTTTTTGGATGTTCCGTCGATGGTAAAAGATTAATTTTCAAATAAATAAATAAACATTGAAAAAAAACTTACCTAGATTTGATAAGAACCACGTCTATGTTAATGAACGCAAACCAACTAGTAAGACCAGTCCAAATCCGTGAAACTTTGAATATCACCCAAATTCTGACAAGACACATAGCAGCTAGTACCTGCGTCGTTGTGGACTGCAGTTGTTCATCGTATAACATAGTACTTGAAAACGTTTGTGACACTAGTTAAAAATCCACTCGAGACATAACAATCATTATTACAGGCTTCTGAGCATCGTTATTTCAATAAGAGTTATCAGTGGTTGGTCATAGGCGAAGCACATCAAGAACCCGAAAAAGTTTTTGGATCTTTAGTCAACATCGGGTTGAATGCTCAATTGACTTATGCTGTTAAAAATGTTAATAACACAGTCAGCTTATATGATATTCACTCCAAGGGACGGCACCTTAACAGTCCCTTGGAAGTAAAATTATTTGCTATGTATTCTGAGAAGTCTGGATCCAAGATTTTCAAGGAACTTTCTGTTGTTCAAGGAATGCAAAGTAGGGACAATTTCAACATGTTGCGGCTGAGAAGTGCAATTGTCGTACGTATACATATTTGAAAGTACCTACTCTGCCATATTATTAGCCCCACCGATTTCAAATTAAATTTGAGAGAAAGTTTTCTACTGTCTTATATCTACATTTTTATGTTTTTCTTCTTTTGTCGTGTTTCATGGACTCTTACCTTGGAAATGTGTGCAGGTGTTTCTGGAAAAACTTATTATTTTTAACTGAGTCCTCAAAAACACTAGTTTGTTTGCGTGATCGTGATCGAATTTTTCTATGCGAAAGAGTTTCGAAAGGGATTTTTAACATACAAAGTTGCATAAGCTTACTGGTACTAGGACTAATCAAGGCTCTATTTGTTGCCGAAAGTTGGGCATACCAAATATTGAGGTTTTTTGAAATTATCAACAAATGTCATAAGAGAAAGAAATTTTGTTCCGTTTCATTGCCAGAGAGTCAGTTTATTAATTAAATGCACTTATAAGCGAAAATACAGCAATTGAGAAGCTTCGAATTGGGTATAATAATATGGTACGCCACTGTACATAATCTACAAAAGGATCGGTTTAAGGCGCATTCAAAATTTGGTAAATTTTTTAATGAATTCCTGGTTACACGTGTAATAACGTGTAACTAGGTTAAAGATTAATTTCTTGTATAGGCATCCGTTGAAAGATTCTACGTCTTCTTACTGTTAAAATCTATTATAGATTATTATTTATTATAGATCAATTACTCTATTATAGATCGATAGCAAGAACGTTAAAGAATCTGATATCCACCAGCTGATGTCATCCTCGCAAAAAACGGCTGGATTTAATTCCTTCTCAAAATTTTATTCCGCAATACTTGAATCAGTAAAAAATCGGTTTAATTTTACACTAACTTACCGAATCGCCAGAGGTTGGGCTGGTCGTTTACCATCAGGCTACCGGGTTGGTTTGTTAGGAATTGTGCAGAGGAATGAAGCTGATATACCTGCATCTGGAGCGTTTCAGCGGTTAAACCGATTCGCGGAGTTTGATTGGATATCTGAGGACTGGAAATTTGAAGCAGGATTTGTTTTCCGTATGACACCGGATCTGAACACGGGTAAAGAGCATGGTGGCAGTTTTTCTTCACCTTTCGAAGGGCGCGTTTGGACACTATCAGCAACAGCAGCTGTTATGATCATAGTTTGTTGGATAGGTTTTCTTCTAGTCAATAAGCTAATCTTTAAAGAACCGCAGCAGCCTGGAAACTATAGTCAAGTTGTTTTGAATGTTACAGCAGCTATCTGTCAGCAAGGTAATGGAAACTTATTACTAAAATCCAAATAACATCTCAATACTTCAGATGTCCAAGTAATCCACACCAACACATCCATAAGGTTACTTATATTCACGCTTCTTGCCTCAACTGTCCTCTTGTACAACTACTATACATCATCTGTTGTTGGAGGACTGTTAAGTAATACAGCCACAGGCCCAAGGACGGTCAAGGAGCTAATTAATAGTCCACTGATGGTATCTTTTGAAATGACTCCATACAATAGAGTTCTGCTGACGGTAGGAGTATTTAATCACAGATTTCGATACCGTACGAAAATGTTATAATTCTTTTCTTCAGCAAACCAATATGTCCGAAGTTGAAGAACTAAAACGAATAAAAGGACCACGGAAAAAGTTTCAGTTGCCAATCTACTCTCAGATAAATGATGCAATGCCGTTTATAAGACGAGGGGAATATGCAATCCACGTTGAATATACAGAGGCATATCCAGAAATAGCAAAGAATTTTGATGCTGACGAAATATGTGATTTAAGAACTGTAGGAGGTTTGCTTGAAACTGAAAAGCTTGGTTGGATTCTACCGAAACAGAGCATGTACACTGAAACTTTTCGTACAATGTAAGTAAGTTATCACATCAAATAAAAAATTACTTTAGAAAGGTATTGCTTATTTTGGGATTAACAATTCAAAAAGTTTGTTTTTTGTTTTAAGGATCTTTAAAACCATTTCTGCTGTTTTTAGGATGAAACAAATTCGTGAAACTGGAATTTGGAAACGAGAACTTAACAGGTTATATCACACAAAACCAAAGTGTCAGTCTGCGTCCACAGTCAAGCCAGTTTCATTTAGTGGAGTTTTGAATGCTTTCATCATACTTGGTTGTAAGTTAAATACTTCTGCAGTGATTAACAATAACTTAAAGCACTCATCTTTCCAGTTGGTGCTCTATTGTCGTTGCTTGTTTTAATTATTGAGATACTGTCTAAACAAGTAGTTTCATTAGGTCGTTTGAATTTTCGACCTTAATCGCAATCAGCATATCCTTTAACAGCATCATTTTGCCCTTGGCTCTGAGGTCTTGTTACAAAATTAGCTCAATAAATCTAGTAATTTATGTTAAATATGTAGAACTTTGATTTTTGAAATAAAACCATAACTTCAAAGGAGGTGTTTGATTATTGAATGAGTTATTTTGGAATTCAAAAATTAGTATATCCTTTGATATAAAAAGTAGTAGTACCTATATGTTTCAATATTTATTTGATTTTGCGTTCAGTTCGTTAATATAAAAGAAGAAGCTGTGATAGAAGAATCATCTGCAGTGCTCAACTCCAACGCCAGAAACATTTAGTAAGTTTATCACCTCAACAGCAAAACCTTACAAACAGATGATAAACGTCAACATGTAGAAAGAAAAACGAGAAGTTCGTTGATAGCTCGTCAAGATAAGAAGAAGTTTTTAAGGGACAGTCAAATCTGCCGGTAAACACAAAACATATTCAAATGGACATCCTTATCCGGAATTTACAAAAGACTCTCAGGAATCCAACAAGACAAATATTTCAACATTTGAAAACTAAGTTTGTGATTTAGGCTTTAGACAGTGTTTGAATTTAATTGGTTATAGCGGTGTTCATGTTTTAGAAAATTTGGTGAATATGACGTTGTTAAATTGGGAAACGTGTCACCAGAAAAGCAAATTCCCGATCACATTCACAAGCCAAGCTATTATTTCTCATTTATGGAACCTGGTGATACAAGTGGCTATCCGGAAGTGAAGTCAGAAGAACAAATTGATGGAATGAGAAGGAGTTGTAAACTAGCGGCGAACATACTTAAGTCCTGTACTGATATTGTAAAGGTGTGGAATTGTGGAATTGGTTATTTATATTAGCTCGCTTACATAGTTTCTTTTTGATAGGTGGGTATAACAACAGATGAAATCGACACATTCGTCCATAATCGAATCATTGACTCAGGAGCTTATCCGTCTCCGCTACGATATGCCGGGTTTCCTAAGTCAGTCTGTACATCAGTAAATAATGTGGCATGTCATGGAATACCAGACGATAGAAAACTGCAAAGTGGCGATATTATCAATATAGATATTACTGTTTTCTTGGAGGGATTTCACGGGGATACATCAAAGACATTTTTAATAGGCGAGGTGGATGATCAAGGAAAGCACCTAGTCACTTCCGCGCAGGAATGTTTATATGGGGCAATTAAGGAATGTGGACCAGAGAAACTTCTGAACGGAATAGGAAAATATATTCACAAGTACACGAAAGAAAGAGGCTTGAACGTGGTTCCAGGTTTTATTGGTCATGGAATTGGCAGCTACTTCCATGGACCACCAGAGATTCTTCATTTCTGTGAGTCTCAATGAATGATAAGAAATTGGGATTAATTAAGATTTTTAGATAACACTTTGGGTGGAGTTATGTTTCCTGGAATTACTTTCACTATTGAACCAATTCTTACACAAGGTGGTCCAGATATTGAAATACAAGAAGACGGTTGGACGGCAATGACAACAGATACAGCAAGAACAGCCCAATTTGAACACACCATTCTCATAACAGAAGGAGGAGTAGAAATCCTAACGCTACCGGACGAGTAAAAGGCTTTCGAAAATTTGGAAATTTATTATTTGTATTGTATATTACTAATTAAGGATAATTTAATGAGGGATACAAATTTTCCAATCTATTTAAAGCTTTTGTTACGATTGATTTCATGTACAGACACTTTGTTGATTTAGTGCTTTGGACTGCGGTTTCTGTATAGGCAAGAAGAGTTTAAATTCTGGAGGCAGTTCATCTTCTGAATAAAGTCTATCGGAGAAGTACACTCGACGTATACGACAATTTGCATGAATCTGTACTCGCAGCGTTTCAACGTAATTGGTGCCGTATGCTCTTCTCGTGAAGTCTGATAAATTGAATTGAATTTGATTCCAACCTTCGTCTAGTCTCATAGGCATTGTGCAAATGAATGGCTTCACTCTAGTTGTTGATTGGTAGTTACTAGCACGGAATCTTCTTCGCACATTTTTATCATCGAGTACCTTAAATAAATATGTTTTTCGATCAAAAAATTGGATTAAGAAATATAATCCTTTAAAACGTACCTGTACTTCAAATGTGAAATATTTCTTCAGGTTTTTGATAATCATAACTAAAAATGGTAGTTTTATACCAAGTGTTTTCTTTGGATCTGATGGACAAGTGATATATGTTGTGCTAACATTTGTTCCGACAATCTCAAGCACCAAACTCTGGATGTCGTTGTCCGTAATTCTTTTTATGTGACCATTGCGAACCTTCTTGTCCCAGATTTGCAGAGGTTTGCTCCCAATACTATACAAAATCGATAGAAAGCCAGACTGGAATGTGTTTTTGAACATTTTAGCATTGGTTTCCGAAAGTTCAGTACTAGAAAATTTAAAAACCGAATTGTTAATAAAACATTGAATTTTATTAGAATTAATTTTTTAACTTTTTATTTCCACAAAATTTTCAGGTTACCGTGCTTGTTTACATGTCAAAACTCGTTGCCTAGCTACCGGCGAGAATTTAAAGCTGGTAAGATCATTTTCGGATGCATACTTATTTGAGCATGGCACTGCTAAGAGGAAGCTTGGAAATTTTTGATTCATCGGTATTTTGTTTTAAGGAATGTTACTGTTTTCATTTTTGAAAAATTCAGGGCCTTAATTAAAAAATAATTGATTGAAATTTCCATACATCTATGCGAACAAGGTAAAATTAAATTTCCAAAATGTGTACAAAGTCTTTACTTTTAACTCAAAGGTTTTCAACTTCATATGTATATTTTTACCTAAACTAAATAATAGTTTATATTTCATCTGGTTAAAGTAAAACAAACATATTTGTTAATGATAGTAATGTCAAAAACATAAGCTCATAAATGTGACGTTCCTAAAATTATTATTGTTAAAGATCTCGTAAGTGAGTGAAGAATGAATGACTTTTGGTAATAACATTTGAGATCATGTAAGGCTTACAGTTAAGTATAACACACAAGCCGTGAATCAGTACGGAAGTAAGGTATACATGTGGATCATCGGAAACAGCTTAGCTCATGGTATTCTATTCATCCAAAGATAACTGCAACATACCACTAAAAAATCTAACAGAATTTTTATAAAAAGTTTTAGAATTATTCGAACTCAAAGACGTTAGAATGATATTTAATTTGATACACTTCAATCAACACTGTGATGGACACAAGTTATCATTTTTTAATTATCTTTATTTCACTTTATAACCATCAAAAATGTAGGTTTTCTTACCTTTGAATTGAAAGTTTACGGATTCTATTTTATTTCATGATACGCTTCTTTTCAACAAAACTGTAGATTCCCTCTGGTACGTGAAATGCAATGAATGATGTAAATAGTAGCATTAAAAACTGTTACTTCTATTCTACCATGGTCGAATAATATCATTGCCATTGCGCAACATCTCACTGCACTTGGAATTTAATTCTATATTTCACAATAACGAGCCGTATCGGAAGTGAAGATGAAGAGGTGGCGCAAAAATGAGATAAAATTAAAATAAAAATTTAAAACAAAATACAAAAACGAAAGACTAACCGATAAGTGTATTTCAACTGCATAACACCTTGTCCGAGCTGCAGAAGCTATTGCAAAAATTCTCTTTCAATACTGCAGAAGGAAAAGTACCGGATAGCGTAGAAAATGCACTTGAAAGTAATCAATTAACTGAATTATAATTGAATATGATGTAATTAGTTCCGATAGTAGTTATTTACGTGTCAGAAATATTTTCATGAAGTGTTTTTTGTGACCATTTGCACTATCTTATCCTGAACGTTCACATCTTACTTTTTAGAGTTCCGTACCCACAGGGTGAAATGTGACTTTGCTATCCTTCCGTCTGTCACAGGGCTGTATCTTTTGAACCATAATAGGTAGAGATTTCAAATCTTCACAAAGTGTGGACTATTATGGCCGCCTTAATAACGAATAATAAACCAAGGCACACATAAGCTCAGGGTTTCTTAGAATTTTCGGAACCTCAAATGTTGGTAACTTAAAACTTGGAATATCTAATAAACGGTAAGACTCTTATTGTTCAAACCAAAAATCGTTTACTGTTTTTATATAGTTCTACTACCTTAATTTTTTCATGTTGTTCCGCCCTGCCGTTTAAAAGTTAGAACGGCGGGAGGACACTTCTAACGACTTTAGAAGCGCATATTTTACGAACTATTAGCGTAAATGAGAAAAAGTTGATAGTCAAATCTTTTTTATTTTTAAAGACCTATCCAAAAATACCCCACACGCTGTTGTACACTGAAAAAAATTTTTGTTTTTCAGATACATGTATGGAGTGCCACCCTTAATAAAACTTTTGGCGGTACTTTTACTACTGCATTGTCTAGAGACACCTTACTTCTAAATTTCATCCATATAGTGTCAATAGTCTCCGAATAGAATGGCTGTGACATACGGACAGACAGACAGACGGACATGATAAAACTATAAGAATTCCGTTACTTGCCATTTAGCTACGGAACCCTAAAAAGGATTTTTTGTTCGTATGGTGGTACGGAACCCTTCATTTGCCCACTTTAATTTACTATAAACTAGTGTCCTATGGTAAATTCATGGTCATGAAAATACTCATCTCGAATATATTGAGCAATTGTTTTTTTAAAAGCAACATATTACCTACAGAATTCTTTTTTTAAAATATCAGTAATTTGTTTGAAACGGGATCGATATTTAACTGATTAATTTTTATATCTTGTTGAATTTTTTACTATCTAATCTAGTGAAATTGTGAACTAAACTAAAACCACGAAATAGCTTTAGTGAAGCAAATACTCCATTTTTCTAGAAGTTCTATCTAAATTTGGAACAATGTGAAATGTTTCCACTTAAAATGCGGAACTTGATGAAAATTGTAATGGTCCATCAACCCTGGAAGTTTTTACCAGGCTGTGCTGAATTTTCTTTTAAGCCGCTTTGAGGAATTTTTTCTTCATAAATTGTAACGTTAATTGAGTCAAAATTTGAATTTTATTTCATAGAACAGAAGAGGTATAATGTGAACTTTCCGGTGACATTTTTAAGCAATTTCTATACAAAAACATGTATATTTTGTCGTTAAGGCATTCAACACTTAATTACATAAATTGAAGTAATAAAATGAAAAAGTTTAACGTAATTTTGTTGAAAAAGAACACCTAAAATAAAAAGCCAAAAGAAGTAAGACTTGATATTCGGTTCGTACTCTTTATGAAATTCTGTAATTTCAATATGAATAATGTTATTTGACATACAAAAATTTGCAAAAAGAGTCGGGCAGTTTTGTAAGGAAGATGTTTTTGAGTCGAAACATATTTTCCATGAAATAGTTTACATGTGTCGATCATATGAGGCTTAAAATTAGTTGCAATATTATCTGATACAGATAGAACTATTTGACCAACATAAACATTAAACATATTCTATTGTAGATATAGCAGCAAAATACATATATTAACAATAATTTTAGTTAATGAAATAAATGCTGAACTAAGTTGGTTTCCTTATGTTGTCCTTAGATGTTAGAGGTATTCTGCTACATTTCAGAAAGCAATGAATCGTGTTGACCCAAATTTTGCGGGATGAAAAACATTACTAGAGTCATTTTTCACCTGTAAATATGAAAAGATGTTCCGTTTTAAATGACGGTAACAATAAATTTTTAAAAACATTTAGTTTATCATGATCTGCGTGACCTAGTGTCAAAGAGCTAAACATAAAAAATTCCTGAAGTGAGAAGAATCCCACCACGATGCAAGACTTTACAGGTAATTTAGTGCAAAATACAAAAATATAACTACATTAAACATTTCAATAAACCCGTAAATTATTTTAGAACTTTCATTGCACCTGTTTAATGTGTATCTAATCGAATTTTCATAATGTTTTAAGCTATTTCTGGATGTTTTCTCATGTTTCACCTGGGAAGAGCCATCACAAGCATTGCGTCAATCAGTTATAAAACTGGAATAAGTCTATTGTAAAATGAGTCTTGTTTCTTCCTCTTCTTTACTTTTTATCTTCATTGAAGAAGTGATTCAAAACTATAAAAAATAAATGGTAAGAAAAGAGAATGATTATTAAGGTTGTATGCCTAGTAAGCTTCAATCCACACTTCTATAGTCTTCTGATTTCAACAGCTTGTTGATTTTGAACATGACAACTTTGATTACAGTCTATTGTCGGTTACCAGTAGGAGTGGTTGCCTTAAAATAGTCGGTAGTAAAATCAAGAAAAGTTCAGAATTAAAAATTATAACTAACTAAATCATTTACTTTGCATTAACTAAATAGTTGAAAAAGATAAACGATAAAAAGTATCCTTTTGAAATAATAATCTCGTTTTATGCATTATGAAGTGTTTGAATCAATCAGATATTAAATTGAAGTTAAATGATCTTATGTGCTTTAAGTGATAAAATAAGGCAAATTGCGGGTTAACTCATAGTTTGTGCTGAATTCGATCTAATATTAATCTATTCACTTGGATTTCGGATTATTTTAGGAGAGTTTCACTCACTTTCTAATTCTAGACTAACAACCGAAGGAAATTATCTTAATAACAGTTATCAATTTACAGTCTAGTAAAATAGCGAGACAATTTGCAAATTTTTACATTTAGAATCGAAAGTTATTTTTATACGGAGAAATTGTTGTTTTGAAACTTTCCGTTAAAATGGTGTGAAAATACTTTTACCTGGAATATCTGAGTTCTTGTAAATCGAAAGGAATTTTCTGTTTAAATTTGCCTACCAAAGGACTAGAAGAGTACACAATCCAAGATGAGGAGTTTATCTTCAACAATATTTCTAGTGGCAACGGTAATATTTTGAATGTAATGTTTCATAGCATGTGCATTTTGTCTCAATCATGCCTTTCAGCACGCCTCGTTGCAGTCCATAACTGTTGCACTATTTCCAACATGCATCTTTAAGATAGTGTATTGAAATGAAACACTTCTCTAATATAAATCTATTGTTATTTGATATTAGTATATATTTGAATGCATTTCTATCGTAGAATCAAAGAGAAAACAAATTGTCACACGGAGTTGATATTAAACTGTAATATTTGTCTTGAAATTGTGCGGAATTAGGTTAATGGAAACTTCTTCATGGATGAGGAGATATAGAGCGATATTTTGAAGACAGGTTAAGGTAGCACTTTGGTTTTATTGCTTTTTCCATTTGAAAACCTTCTTTTCATTTAATTTGAAGCCAATCAAATTAATGAACTATAAAGTAATGCACGTTTGAGTAAACAAACTACTCATGGGTTTTTCTTACCCTATTTGGCAGTTTGAAGATTTAAATTGCAAATAAAGTTTGTTTATGCACGTCTTTACGTTAATCAACTTCAAGTATTCTGACAAATTGATGAATGTTAGACGTGATTCCATTTCGAAAATTTTTAAATTTTTCAGTTATTGATACCATAAATATTTTGATTGATCGATTATTTGAAATTTTCATAACCAGAACCAGAAACCTATTAACCAGATTCATCAGATGCAGTTTCGATTTCGCTACGAGCATGTCAGAAATCAAAACAAAAATTTGAATTGTGAGACTGCTAAGATGATATTTATGTGACCTGTTTAAGTATAGGTCACAGTGTGACGGATACCGTTTCAAACTTTTGAAGCGATGGAACTTCTTTTCCAAGAATTCACCTGTTTCTTCATTAAAAATCAAAATGAGCTTGAAGTTTCTAATTAGTGAGTTCTTATACTAAACAAGAAGATGTTGAATAACACTCTTAATAATAATTGGAATAAATTAAAATTTGCCTCAATTCAGTCTCTTCAATATTACACAAAAGAATGGAATCTTGCTTGATTTGAAAGTATCTTGATAACAGTAAGGCATTACACAAGTCTGTACTAGAAAAGTAGAACCAAATATGTCTGGAAACTATTCTGAAAACAGTTGAAAGAATTCAATACGCATTTTTCCAGAACGATTCATTAGATGTGGTGCTAACCAGCTTTTTAAGTGATTTTGTATATATCATATAAGTCTTTGATAATTCCTGTTGTTAACTAAGACTGTAGATAAAGAGAACACCCTACTGAACTAGAAACTAGAATACAATCATCAGGTTAGAATGTGGGTGGCTGATCTCGTATTATAGCACAATGAGTTAATTAAGCATATAATATGAGTGAACATGATAACTGACTAACTATAGCTACTGATGATTTACATTTGAAACGAAGATTTCTTTAATAAAAATGATTAGATCAACCCTGAAAACTGGTTTTTTCCGATCAGCTCAATTTGATTTATACAATATTTTGGGTCAATAAACAATAGTTTGAATTAAATAGAATACATACGTTCACCGTTACAAGTTAGAATATTTGTTAAACAATTGAACCATGGATTAATGGTATTATGCTGATGCAATTATTGTCGTGTCTTGCAGTTTTTTCAAAGTGGACTAAACGTAAATAGATTCCATATTCTCTGTACCTATATCTTAATCACAATGATTGATAATAATAAAAATTATTTGATTGATTTAAGAATTAAATCATCGACTCATATGATAAGTAGAGCTGACCAACGTAATTTTGGATTTTACTTTTCAATGTTAACGTATATTGTATATTTTTGGCTTCGCATTTAATTCTAAGGAGCTACCAGAAAGCAACTGATTAGTGACTCGAATTAGTAACCTGTTTCCTTTGAATCACTTTCCATATAAACAAATTTGACGCCACACACGGCGATACTGTTTGCAAACTGGTTTGTGTTTCCTGGAAAATGGTTTGTAATCAGTCACCAGCAGACTTGCATGTCGAGTCGCCTAGTCAAAAAGTTTGCGACATTTTTGTTTTGAGAAAATGCAGAATCAGGAATAAGTCTTTTTGCTTGCCGCGGAAGTTGAAAAACGGCCTGTGTTATATAATTTTCAGCTTCGAAAGTATTTAAAAACATTTGAGTAATTTAATTGAGTTTTGAGGGTAATTTGAGCTTTGGATGAGTAGCTTCGTGTGCGGAGCCTGGTCGCTAACAAGTCAGGACCCGGTTGTAACGCAAGTTACCAAACAGTTTAGTTTGCTTTTAGTAGCTCCGTGTGGGCCTTAGTCTGCTTTTCTCAAGGCAATTTTATGAGTAAAATCATTTTCGAGAATTTTTTCACCCGGGTAATTTTTTGAATTTTATCTATTCTTTTTGAAATATATGTGTCTAATAATCATGAAATCTTTATCATATAGTTTTTGCGATCTTTTCTTTGGTCTAACTGCATTGAGCTCTATTTCTTAGCCGAGTTGCATAACTTGCCTTACTAACAGTTAGAAGAAGCAATTTCTCACGGTATTTGAAAGTGCAAAAAGGTTATAGAAAAGCTGTCTTTGCATTTATTACTTAATACAAGCAAGTGTTACTAGGCGCTAACTTATGTAATTATAAGTGTTAACTAATCGAAAGTTTTTCTCCTAAAACTTCCGAAGCATCTAATAACAGTAACAAGACAATGCTGTCATTAGTATAGCACGTTATTTTGCAATTATGGCAAGCTCTTGATATTCTAACAAAAACCTCATGCGTTTATATTTCACACGATGTAATCACGTAACTGAATCCCATTTTTGCCTATTTCAGGTGTTTGTCGGTTCTAACAGTCAAGATTATGACGGTATGTCGTTTTTTGAGTTCTACTTTGGAAATATTTTTGAAAAAATATAACATTTCTCCATTTTTCTTAATATTTAGTTGGCGACATTCAGTGCATGTTTGCATCCCAAGGTTCAAGTGTCGGAGATCTCATTACTGCTCGGTTGAAAAAACCAGCTGGTTTCAAAGGTGCTCCATTGTTTGCCGACGACCGAGGGGTCAAACCGGAAACGGATAGAAATTGTATCATTAGACGAGATCCGAAAGATCCATCAGAACTAAGCTTCGATCTTAAGATAAACGACTTTTCACGATGTGGTGTTCTTAAAAGAAACGTATGTAAATTGCAAAATCGAATTGGATTGGCAAATTCTAATTATATTTTACGTTCTGTTTCAGGGCTTTGTTCATGTTCGCATTTGGTTTCCACAATTTCCTGGAGTTGTAATGCAATCAGATCAAGAGCTGATAATTATGTGCAAACCACCTCAACCTACGATAATAGAAAACAAAGCGGCAGGTTTCGCTGGAAGTTTGTAAGTTCAATATCTATACCTAGTAGTGATTCATTTGGTTTACTAAAATTTTAACTAAAGCCCTCATGGAGCGCGTGTGTCTGGTGTAGTGGAGGAAACACCCGGTCGATTAGAGTACGAGGTTGCATTGTATAAGGAAGCTCCACCAGTAGCTCGAATAAGCGGAACAGCTGCTCCATTGAGTTCAAAAGACTCCCCGCTTTCTGGAAACAGTGAATTACCAGTGGATCAGGCAGTACCGATTGGAACTAAACTTCAGCTTCGTGCAAAAATCAGTATCCAAAGTGTGTGGAAATATGTAAAACTGATGGAAGTGACCGTTTCTCCCGATCCCGATGATCCACGAGCACACGGGTCAGTAGCGTTGGTTCGTGACGGTTGTCGCAATAGAGACTTTGTGACCATCATCCCTCACCAACCTGCACGCTATCGAGACAGACCTAATGAAGTCTTTTTGGATTTTGAGGCTTTCCTCCTTAGTTCTATGAAAGAAAGAGCCACCTTGTGGATTCATTCTCAAATAAAAGCTTGCATGGACGCAGCCGACTGTCAACCGGATTTTTGCATTGACCTGTTCGAGCCATCAGGGCATGGAAGACGCCGTCGTGAGACAACTCAAAGCAACATTACAGAATTCACGAAATTCAAAGAAAACATCGAGTATACTGTTCTTATGCCCGGAGAGAATAGTGAAGCTGCACCTAATATTGATAATTGCAGAAATTTTTTCATCATCTCTGGGCTTTTGGGTGTTCTCTTGGCGATAACAACCTCATTTGTAAGTCTGCGAGATTCATTCAAATGAACAATATTATCTTAAATGATTTTCTTACAGACTTGCGCCCTTGCATTAAAGCTGCAAAACGAAAATCGAAAGCAAAATTTTGATGATTTTGTCATGGGAGGAAGAGGTTATCCTGTGCGACCGAGAGTGCAATAATATGTTAAGATATTTTATTTGCGTGCTTCTATTTATTCTAGTTAAGAGTTTTTAAGAGCAAGAAATTATTGTTACTTAGAAAATAGCTTGAAAAGCGTACTGATTTGCATTTGCAAAATATATTCAATAAGCGTACAAACCGAAATAGTTTTTAACTGATGCTATTATAGAATATGGAACACTTCTTTATTATGTTCTTCGCAACAACAGTAGATGCATTGCAAGATCAGCTTTAAAAATTCGATAATTAAACTTGAGATTGCATTAAACTGTACCACTAAGAAACGTAGCTTAGAAAGTGTGTAAAGTCTTTTAAACTTAACTAAATTAATTATTGTAGTTTTGATTAAATAAAGTTTTTTAAATACTAAAAATACTTTATAAACAAGCCTTTTAGATAAGGACATTAAGTTTAATCGGAAACGGTATGCAAACGTGGACTCATCGCTAAACGGAAACACATACGGCACAAATGTTTAGAATATGGATATTCTTACACTTGGCAAGGTAACGAGTTATTAGTCTAGAAGAAAATTACATGAGAGTGTTGAAAGCTTTATGTCTGCTAGTAGGAAAATATTGTGCCAACACGTTGGATGGCAATGCGAAATCTGATTACTTGTTTGTGGTCATACATATGGGTTAAAAAGCTCCCAAGAACTCTCTTTAATTTGCAGAGAATGCTCTTTAGATTTTTCGGTGTAAAGAAAAGGATTGATGCTCCAGGGACAAAATGGACAAATATGTGTGGAAGGGACAAAATATCACTCTCACGTTGTCCTTGTTACAAAACTCTCCGAAGAGCGCAGAGCTTTCTCTTTTCCTTTGACCACAGACAATAACTATCCAGATGTCGCGATCCCATAGATGGCTTCGTACCCAATTTTTTGCAACAGCAGACACGTAAGAGCAGACAAATGACGCATGGAACGTATGTGCTTTGGAACGACCGCAACGTCTGAAGGACAGACAATACGCTCTGAGAGCGAATTTTTCTTGTAGCTGGTGTTTCATTGTTATTTAGGCAAAGGGTCATAGCAATAAGGGGAAAGGGGGCTGAAAGAAATTTTCGCGGAGCAAATAGATTTTTGGATTTTCTGAAATTTTCAACAAAAATAACACAAACAAAAATCATGTGTATGTGTACAACTGGTGAGTAAAATTTACTCACGTACACGAAAATACACTCAAAAATTTCTGTTTTTGGTACAGAAAACGGAAATTTTTGTGTGTATTAGTGTTTTTGGTAAATTTGATAAGAAAATATGCAAATTTTATATCAAAAACCGTTGGAAATTGCAAATTTTATGGATATTACCAGAGAAAGCGAGATTTACTTCCACGAATACTTCCGGAAAACGCGGAAAATCAGAATTTTATCATATTCCCTAACTTTTCTATGGACATACCTTTAAAAACATAATTTAGAGAAATATGATACATAGCAAAAAGATAGGAAATGATAAAATAATGGGATTCAAGCCTATATATTAGCCCCCTAGGAAGCTTAGTTTAGCCGCTACGAGAAAAAACAGTTGAAAATTCAAAATTTGAATTTTGTATGCAGACACCTTTAAAAACTAACGATAGAGGAATATGATGTATGAAAGAAAGTTAGGATATCTCAAAATAGTGGGAGACAGTCTTACATATAAGACCTCTAGGAAGCTTAGTTTAGCCACTGCAACCAAAAAACTGTTAGAAATTCAAAATCTAAACTTTATCATATTTCCCAACTTTTGTTTGCATATTTTTAAAATCTTAATTTAGAGCAAAATGATGTATAAGAAAAGGTTTTAAAATAGAAAAATAATGGGGGTCGGTCATACATATCTCCAAGGATGCTTCGTTTAACCGCTGCGAGCAAAAAACCGTTAAAAATTCAAAATTTGAATTTTGTATGGACACACCTTCAAAAACTTACGGTAGAGGAAAAAGATGTATGGAAGAAATTTAGAAAATATCAAAATAGTGGGGGCCAGTGATACTAAGTTGCCCTATAAGAAGCAGAAAACTGTAAAAATTCAAAATCTGAATTTTATTATATTTCTTAGTTTTTGCATACACTTTGGAAAACTGAATCTAGTGAAAAAAATGTATGAAAAAAAGATAGGAAATGACAAAATAGCGGGGATCGGTCATACTTATAAGACCGCTAGGATCCATAGTTAAGACGCTACGTTACGAAAACTGTTACAAATTCAAAATCTAAACTTTATCATACTCCTCAACTTTTGTCTGCGCACCCTTAAAAACTTATTTTAGAGGAAAATTGTATATGAAAGAAAGTTATAAAATTAAAAAATAATGGGGGTCGGTCGTACATATGAACCCTCTAAAACGCTTAGTTTAGCCGCTATGAGCGGAAAACCGTTAAAAAATCAAATTTTTTACCGGAAAAACCCCCTAAAAACCAGAAGAAAGTTGTTTAATTTTTGATTCCGGGAAATAAGATAGGAAAAACAAAATAGCGGGGATCGGTCATACTTATAAGACCGCTAGGATCCATAGTTAAGACGCTACGTTACGAAAACTGTTACAAATTCAAAATCTAAACTTTATCATACTCCTCAACTTTTGTCTGCGCACCCTTAAAAACTTATTTTAGAGGAAAATTGTATATGAAAGAAAGTTATAAAATTAAAAAATAATGGGGGTCGGTCGTAAATATGAACCCTCTAAAACGCTTAGTTTAGCCGCTATGAGCGGAAAACCGCTAAAAAATCAAATTTTTAACCGGAAAAACCCCCTAAAAACCAGAAGAAAGTTGTTTAATTTTTGATTCCGGGAAATAATGACGTTTTTTAACATAAAATTCATAAATTTACATGTAATTTTGAATTAAAAATCACCTACTACGGGTTCAATGACCCAAAATAGTGTTTCAACCAGAGCAAAGGGATTGTTGTTGTTGCTGGAGTGGAAGGAAACAAACTTCGGTTCGAATTCTCGAAAATCGAATTTATGTACCACTACATAGCCAACAGTCCCTTTGGTGGTATGTGTAGGTACCTTTATGACCCATTTCTCTCAAAACCGGTTCCCATTTGGCTCAAAACAGGTTTTCACTCCCTAAAAATTTAAAAATGTCTCTAGAGACCGAATGAGCGTTGCAGTCACCAAAAACACATACCCTGCAGCGTCATGTTCATCCGTCATTTCATGACTGCGTCAGAAAAAATTGGGTACACAGTCATGTATGGGGTCGCGACATCTGGTAAGTTATTGTCTGTGCTTTGACGTTGGGATGTGAACGTTTCTTAAAACTTCAACGCACAAAGCTTCTCAGCAGAGCTTTCTTTCAAAACCGTGTGTCAGTTCGTTATATGAAGTCGAAAAATCTGTTACCAGGTCTGTGTTCTAGATTCAAGGCTTTCCTCCTTTCGAACAGTTTTATCAAGGCTACAAACCATTCTACATCTAAGATGCAATTCAAGTTGTTTATTCGAAAAATATGCAATGAGGCAACTGCGGACAACTTCCTACGAAACACTTAATTGACATTTGACAGTTCAATCTGACATTCCCTAGAAGACTCTGGGGCTCTTGAAAGTGTTTTATTTAATGTATATTTCGCAAATGAATATAAATTTACTTTTCCTTTTCAATTGCATAACATAACTATTAGACAATTTTGGATAGTCAAAAAGGACAATTGACGAAATACGAAAATGAGTACTGATGACACACTCTGGTGTCGACTGTGCGCCAAGGAGGATGGGGCCCAAGTTGATGTTTTTCGGGAAATCAATGATTGTTTGATAATAGCTGATGTTATAGAAAAGTTCTTTTCTGTCACGGTATGTAAAGATCTTATGAGGTGATTCTATTGATTTTAGTTTCCCAAAATATTTGAATTGCCTAGGACCATAACTTGTGAAAGAACTCAGGTAGATCTAGATAGAAAAAATCATATCAGACAAAATGCTATGCTCTATGAAATTCGTAGGTTCTGCTAGTCAATAATATCATTCTTCCATTTCAGATACTCGCCTCCGATAAGACGTCCAAAATGATATGTTTCGAATGTTGGAATTACCTTGAAGATTTAATGAAGTTTTCTGATCAATGCTTGAATGTTCAGAAATTATTTTTCTCGATTATACCAGAGAACTCTAGTATCAAGTCTAAGGAAAACCTAGCAAAACTGCGAATAGAGCATGATTTAGTGTCAACAGTGATTTTTCCAAAATCTAGAAGTAAAATGTGTAATAAGTCGGTAGACACTAATGATCTGACAGTTGAATATTTACAAATGGGAGAGAACATGGATGATCATCTATTAACAATTTTAGTTACGAAAAGCGAACCAGAGGAAGAAATATTTGAAGCTGAAACAGTTAGTGAAAAATCAAATCGTTTTTCACCGGATTTAAATGATAGTTCGTTTGAGCATTACATTGGAAAAGTGGAACCGGAAAATGTACAGAATGGAGAAAGTCGTATGGAAGAGGACGAAGAAAGCTCTCAAGAACCTGACGACTATGATCCTACATATGTACAGCCACTTATGGTCGAAGAATCGGATTTAGAGTATGAAGAGGAAAAAAGGTTAGATGTTAGGGACGAAGTAGAAATTAATGATGTGTCTGTAGTAGAAAAGAAACCAAGAATCAGAAGACGAACTAGAAATTCAAGTGGTAGTAATCTTGTTGAGGAGAGAAATCAATGTTATAAATGTGATCAATGTGAAAAAACCTTCTTCACAAAAGCACATTACCGACAACATGTTCAGAATCATATACCTTCCGATACAAAATTCAATTGCTCGAAATGTTCAAAGAGTTTTGCAACAGAAAAACGACTGCAACATCACGAAGGTGTGCATTTGCCTCCTGAAATGAAAAGGCTTCATCCGTGCCCTTATTGCGAGAAAAAATTTACAAAATCAGCAAATGTCCAGGCACATGTTAGGGCAATACACATTGGTGAGAAGCCTTTTATTTGTGAAAAATGTGGCAAGTCATTTGGCACAAGAGGCGCTTTAAAAGAACATAAATATACCCACATCGATGAGACACCTTATCAATGTTCCCATTGCCCGAAGAAATTTAAAAACATGGCGCGCTTGAAGGTAAATTACATTTTTACATGGATATTGTTTTACATAAGAGTTTTGTTAACAGACTCATGAGGATATTCACAACAACACAATGTATGTCTGTCCCAGTTGCGGGCTGCAATTGAACACAAAAAGAACTCTGCAGATGCATATGGTCGTACATTCTGACCAAAAGAAGTACAAATGCCAGTTTTGTGGCAATGAATATAAAAGATCAAAAGCACTCAAGAATCACTTGATCCTTCACACTGGCTTAAGGCCGTACATGTGCCCGTTTTGTGATAAAACTTTTGCAAATGGATCAAATTGTAGAAGTCACAAAAAGAAAGCTCATCCGATTGAATTAGCTGCCATGGAAGCAGCTGGGGAGTCTTTACCTGTTACAAATATACCTAAATTGGCACAATTAAAAGCTCAGTAAGTTATATAAACAATCTGAGTTAATGAGTTTATTTTATTTTTGTATCTTTTCCAGATCAAATATTGTAAACGTGCAACCAGTTCATTCAAAGCAAAGCTATTCAGATGGAAATTCTGTTCAACTACAAAACGATCAAAATGAATCATACAATGCTTATGGTCAGCAAATATCATCAACAGATTTCTCAGAACATCATGCTGTTTTAACACTTGATTCAGCTGAAACTGATCATTCAAAATCACCTGTAACAATAACTCATGAATTCCATTCACAGACTATACTCACCGGTCTCTAATTCAGGCTTTCGTTCCTGTAAGGAAGATCTTACTAAATTTGTTAATAAGGTTTGCAATGTAAAGTATTTATAATTCCATTTGACAAAACAAATTTTTAACGTATTTCAAAAGGATTTTTATATTATATACAATAAATGTTTAAGACATACAAGGATCAGATGCGGTATGCAACAACTATTCTCCATATTGCATGTTCAATTAGCTTTTAAGAAACGTTAATTTTGAAGCTTTTGAAAAGTTAATTTTAAGTACACTTGTTGAATATTCTTAGATATTAAAATTTTTATTAAAAATGAATCCAGAACAAATTTCATATTCATATACCTAATCCTTGTAACAATTTTGTAAGTATTTTTTACAAAACACCATCATCATAGGGTGATAATGTCATTTCGGGTTTGGGTGACTACTACAGGTAATTTTTGTTTCTGAGATCTTTTGCATATGCAACACAAAAAGCTTATTGTCGTCCATTATCTGCTATGAGCTTCTCTTTGAATTTATCGATGTTTGACATAATAATCGGTGTTAAATATTTCAGAAAATTCTGCGAAAGGCTATGATTTAGGACGTAATCATTTGCACTTCGTTTTAATTTATATTTATCTTGTGTGAATCGATTTCTTATTCGTGCCTAGAAAAGATATAAGTAAGGGAACATGTATATATAAAATTTTTAAGAAAATACCACCTTATTGCTAGTAATTTAGAGTTAACTGATCAGAAAGCAAAATGTGGAAACATAAATAAAAATTATTAAATTAATAAATGATGGATGAATCATGTTGCCCGTCAATTATTGATTTAATAATTTCTATTTGTGTCTCAATAATTGAATTTAAGTATTTTGGAATTTAAAAACAATGTTTGTAGTGTAATTTACCTTGCCGCGAGATATTGCTTTGATTACAAGTGCTGCGAAGTAGAAGCAATAGTATATCATGAAATACAGTGGCACCATCCAGATTTTTTGTGAAATGTAATAGTAGCTATATTTTTTCACTCTTGATTCATCCAGCAGTCGTCTTCTTAAATAACGGCCGCGAACCACGGTGAAGTTACCCTTGTGTTTTAAGTGGGTTGCAATAGTTTTTGAATTCGATAAATTTTTTGCTGACCTTATGAATCTGTTTATCTCTGGAAAATATACGAGTATGTATATGAAACACTTTTATATATTAAAAAATTCTATACCTATATCCTTCACACAATCGTTTTCTAATTGGTGATGCCTACATAATTCTTTACCTTCTGTAAATCTGTAAATTATTTCATTGTTGTAACTCACAGGATAAGCACCATATTAAAAAATAGAACCTGGTTTGAATGTTAATACTTTTACATTGCGATGTTTTTATCACAAAAATTATTACTACTGTCACACTTAAAAGCCTCATATTGATTAAAAAACATTAAATTAAGAAACGTGTCAATATCTTCCAAACGCTGAACATCAACTACTTAAACTTATTAATAAATCATTTAATTTTCAGTTACAGTACATCATCACATTATGTTCTTAAGAAGGTATTTGTCGCAGTTTGGTGTTAAAAACTCTAAATGCTTTAAAAAGAACTTTATAGCTTTCTTGTGTG
The DNA here is from genome assembly GCA_963971475.1 of Chrysops caecutiens. Classification (NCBI taxonomy): domain Eukaryota; kingdom Metazoa; phylum Arthropoda; class Insecta; order Diptera; family Tabanidae; genus Chrysops; species Chrysops caecutiens. The sequence goes on from OZ020569.1 coordinate 52,298,606, forward strand.
TTACGTACTGATGAGAGGTGCTAATTTGTAACCGTTTTATAACCATAATAGAGTTTAACACTGGTGTTTTATAGCTTTTTGAAAGTGTTGCATGGATGTACATATTTAAAATTTTAATCATGTCTGATTGGAATATTTTGGAGTTGAAATTCTTAAGATAAATTTGGGTTGCTTTGAAGGTACCTTATGTTCCATTGTCAGTTATATTGAGTCTTATAAATGTGGTGTCTTTGGCAGTCATCTTTAGGGTACTACTCATTTTTCAAACAATTGAATATGAAAGAACAACGTCGTGATTAGAATGTTTGCTAATGATGCCCATTTGTAGTGGATTTCTACATGAGAACATTCTTGTATAATATTACTCATAAAATATTAAATTTCAATGTGCAAAAATGTGAACGTCGACTTATTTGCTCTTCGTGCCCTACAGTGAACTAATTTCGATGAAATTATTAATTTACATTGTTTTTTATTATCATAAATGGTTTGATTGGCCCAGGGAAATTAACGTGTTAAGTGAAAAACCATGCTTTCATGAATCTGAATTTTACGTTACATTCCGCAATGACCTCCTTTCGGGATGAGTGGTTGAGGTTACAGGCAGATTCTACCGCGTATTTCATATAAGTTCAGATTTAATATTGGTTAACTGATTTGAAAGTTCTGATTGTTATTAATTATATGAAAATAAAGGGTTAATTTGGATGCAATTAAATATACCTCAGTTGCGAATTTTTCTTACTCTCCACTTCATAAAAAAACTTAAGAGTAGCTAATACATCGTAGATCAAAGGCCTCTAGCATTAAAATACAATATAATTTATGCAATAAAACAATACTTTCGTAACAAGTGGATTCTCGTAAGCGAGAAAATATTTTAAACGATTTGAATCCAAATTTTTTCTTCCATGTAATTGCAAGTGCTGATAAGGATAAATTGGATTGATACGAACATTGCATATAACACAACAACATGTAATTAAATTCCATCTAGTGGCAAAGCAAAATTAATGTTAATTTTATTTTTCAACCTAAATAATATTTAAATAAATCAAAATGAAATTCTTTACATAACAATTAACAACAGTCATTAAAATTAAAACATGCCTTATTGCGTGTCGACTCTGTTCAGAGGGAAAACCACCAAGTCTCATGGGCAGGATGCATTCCCAGTTTCTGGTTCAAGCTATATTAGCAATGGAAGTTTATGTACTCGTATGCTTGCCATGTGCATGCAGTCATAGAAAAATTAGTACCACAATGAGAATAAATGGTAGGATGGTTTATTCACCAATATCTGCTGTTCTCGTAGTGAATTTACTTTCAAAGTGTTAAAGGGGTATAATAGCATACTGTGGTGACGAATATCGCTTAGAAATCAGCGTATATTTTGCAATTTGCTTTCGATTAAACCTGAAAAGGATGAAATTCAGCGCCATTAGACGATTTTTCAACAAGGAAACAACTGCACAAAACATGATAGAAATTCTTTTTGAAATTATCAAAATTTCCACGATTGAGAGATAAGAGTAAATCTTAAACAACTTTATTTATCTTATAAGGGGTAAATCTATAAAACTTTAAATTAAATGCAGTTAACAAAATCTTAAAATATGACTTAAACTGGCACTTGACATCGTCTCCTTATCACCTCAGGAACAAGGTAAATGATGAAGATTTGTTCCTTAGGAATACTTTTCCTTGAACTCATCAATCTGGCTTAAAACAAATTCGGTCAACTGATTGACTCTTTCGACAACTTCTTTGTGGGTCATATCATGTCTTATACTGCGCTTCCTTTGATAATGATTCGGCAGGTCGACCTAGAAAACGAACTTTGGTTAAAATAAAGTTTATAAAACTTTAATTTATGGTATAACCTTGTGTCTCGCAATAGATTTGAGGATAAGAAATGCAACGTAAAAACTGAACCACACTGTGAAGTAGAGTGGAATATACCATAGCTTGCGACCAATATAGAAGTAGCTGTATTTTTTCACCCGAGGCTCAGGAGGCGGTTCCGGCGCTGCAGTTGTTGTCATATGTTCGATATGGTGGTGGTGATGATCATGATCGAAAATAATTTCTGGATAAGCATCAATGCCATGTCCTCCGTAAAACGAAGGAAATGAATTCCAGGGCTGGGAATGATGGTGACTATGGTCATGGTCTGGTGGTGGGCCATCCATTGGCATTGACATGTCACTTGGCATTGGCATATCCATCATTGGCCCTCCTTTATTGTCATCAGGTGACGGAGGTGCAGGAGGTGTAGTCCCTGCATCATTGCTATCGTCGTGATGATGATCATGATGGTCATGATGGTGGTCATGATCGTCGAAATAGTTATAGTGGTCAAAATCATGTCCATGATCGTGATGATGTTCGTGGTCATCTGAAGATGGCGGCGGGGGCGTATCAGCAACATTTGCATCGTTTCCGTTAGCCACCTGACTCTCTCCATTTTCACTTATCGTCTCCATCATATTGATGTTATCTTTACCTTGAGGTGGAAAGTTAGCGCTGTTGTCAGGTGGACCAGAGTTTTTCATGAATGGTGGTAGATAGTCGGGGCTTACAGGCCCAAAGTACTGTGGAAAGCCATTAATGGGACCAGCGGCTGGTGCCAAGTAGCTGCTAATTGGAGGATTATTGTTACCGGGTATTTTAGATGGTGGAAGATAAGTCGAGTTTATGTTAGGTGGGAATGAATATAGGTCTTTCGGTGGTCGATAGTCATCTGGAGATGGGAATAACGATGCTGGTGGAAGAGCTGGTGGTGGTGGTGGAGGTTTATTTTGAGGTTTCGGTGTGGCTGGAGGACTTTTGTACGAATAACCATTGCTGTTACTCTTGAATTTACTAGAGGCGACCGCCTCACCAGGGAAATAACGATCCATAGCTTGGCCTGAATAAAATTTTCTATAATTTGTATATTTCAAAAACAGAAAAATGTAACGAATACCTTTCCCAATTATTTTATCAAATTCAACTTTGCTTGGTGGTGGCGGTTTGTAGACTGGATAAACAATCATGGGTGGTTTAGAACGTATAGGGGCACTCATTCTCATTGGTCCAGTAATTTGGTTTCTTCGTGGAGGTGCAAATCGATAGGTGTGCTGGTCAGAAAAACCTCGTCCTGTTGATTCCACTGCTTCGATGTCAGTACTGCACAAGACAATTTTTTATAATTTTTCTTTATAGAATTATTTGAGATTTTTATTACCCTTCTGAGGTAGGTAAATTACTAATAGGTGACTTGTAAATCACAGGGCCATTATCACTGATATCCGCTTGGCTTGTCGAGTTAATATTCGTTCCGGAATTGGAATCTTGTGAATACGAACTGTATTGGATGGTCTTGCATTTCACTGTTTCACAGGAAACTGTTAATACTAAGAATATAGTCACAAATATTTTTTCGCACATTTTGCTGCAGGAGCTTTTACAAAATTTCTTTCGTATTTTAAAAAATCCTTTCGATAACCTTTTGATCAAACATAATTTTGATAACCACTGCAATATGTTTCTCAATGTATTTAATATATTATCATTAATCAGTTTTCAATCCTTCTAGGTATCGCTTCTAGACTTTCACTTTGTCGTAACAAATCTGTTGTTGAAGTTCCTCACAAGACAACATCTTATTCTCATCTACCACCAATGTCTGAGAGTTGACGATTCTTCTTAGCTTACGGTATATTCGTCACGTTCATATTTACTTATCATCTTATCCAAAATACACTATTGCCCTATATAAGAATACAACTGAAAGATGGTGTTGCGTTCTTCAAGCCGCTTATTAATAATAATTAGCAAGTTTTAATGAACAAAACATCCCGTTCTAGAACTATATAGAAATAGTTGCTATGTGTATCATATTTAAATGAGATTTCATTCATGTTTTCGTTCCTTGTATAGAACATTGATTTTTTCCTGATAAAGTAGTGAAATTCTTAAGGGGAATTGAGGTACTTTGGGCAGGTGACAAAATTAAGGTCAATCGTATTCGCTGTAAATTTGACTTTCACGAATGGTGTTAGAATCGTGAGGTAGAACGCTGAGAAGACAGCATAAATTCAAATATGAGCTATAAAATATATGAAAAAATATACTAGAATGTGTATACATATATGGCAAAATGATTTTGTATTTTATGTTCAGTTCGTTCGAATTAAATTCATCTCGAAGGAACAATTCTGAACTTATCAGGCTCCACCAATGATTTGTTTTCACCATTGTACGTGAACAGAAAGTTGTCAAATTACACATAATCATATACGTATGGTCGACCACCATCAATAGATTCAGGTTGATCATATCCCATGACCTGTGGTTCTAAAGCCTTAGTGGGGTGGCAACAATAAGAGATTCTATTCAGTATATTTACTTAACATCTAATACGAGTCAAGTCTTCAAGCTCTTCCGTGCCAAGCCGATTACAGTGACTCTACATCATTGTCCTTGCAAGGATGTTGAGTTCTATATAATCTCTATATTACACTTCCAATGTATTTCTTCCAGGTTTTTTGAGTTCTTTTCACATTCATTGCTTTTCCTGCTGTCTAAGTTTTAGTCTTGTTTTTGTAATTGAACTTGTGTAGGGATTCGAAGAGCTACAATAAAAATCAGTTCAATAAAATACTGTTTTGTAACACACAAAACTATTCGATTTGAACTTTTTTTTACCTTTGATTCATACTGTGATATTATATTATGGTGGATGTGAAGAAATTTATGACGGTCGAAATTTGACATGGGTCTGGAATTAAAGACCTGTAGCCTAAGTTTTAACAGTGTATTGTACCTTTTTTCTCAATTTATAGCCCCTTCTAGAATGAAAAATATGGCAGATGATTACGGGTGTTTTAGTGTTGAAGTTTTGAGCAAAGAAACATTTTCGCTTATTATCTTCTTCAAAATTAGAGTCAAGCTTTTTCATTGTAGATTGAATCAATTCTCTGCGAATTGATTTGTTCTATGTTGAAATACTAATAGCACATGCAGCATGTAATAAACACCAATTAAATGAAATTGCTGCGCTTAATAACACACGACAATGCCGCGACTGAAAGCTGACGAATAAATTGAATTCACATTGTTAGCCGTTCGTCGTATAGGTATAATTCGAACAGCTCCTGCCATATCTGATAGGCGTTTTTAGCGTGTGTAGTTAAAAGCAATTAAAATAAATAAATAAACAGTTTGAAATCAAGAGCCACAAAATTCCATTTTGAATGCATTTATTGCATTTGCATTTGGGATCAATCACAGTCCAAATGCAAAACAATGCAAGTCGATAAATATTTAAAACTAACCGGCTTAGTTGCTTTACCTATAAATCAACACGAACAACAGCCAGGATAACAGCTTTACCAGGATCCTTCCACTAAATGAATGGTATGGGTGTGAAGGTTTTCACGCGCCAATCTTTATATTACTTAGTATAGGCGATTATTAGGGTTGCAGGCTTGTGTGCAGCTTTAACAACACTTGGGCCCAGATTCTCGGATCGATTGGTTGGGGACTTCAATTAAAATTCAATCAACCGACTCCAACATCAATTTTGTTATCAACACGTCACGTCAATAGTAAATTCACTATTCAGAATAAATAAAGCACAGCTAGAAGAGAAAGCAAAGCAACCAAATCGTTTGGTCTGTTAGTCTGCAGATTCCATAACGTCGACGCTTGCAAAGCTTATTGATTGTGATTGGAGATTGTTCAGCTTTTTCCAGAATTTACTTAGTCGTGTGAAGTTAATATGAAAGGATTCCGAATAGAGAATGGAATGTTGTCAGTTAGAACATGTCAAATCAGATTCTTGTGAAGCATAGAAAATCCCTTTTTGTAAATGTTTTATTTTTCGGTGTTATTGTGTTCCTTTCAGCTTTATTTGTAGGCCGTAATGTTTTTTAAAACGTTTGAAACCCAATTATTCTGCGACAAGTGCTACATGGAATACTTTTTGATTGTAGCAGCAGGGGTATTTTTATTATGCTAGAATCAATATCAGGAGTCGCGTGGAAAATGTTATTATAATTTTGTCTAGACGTTGTCCATTCAATTTTCCAGATGAAAATTTTTCGTATATTGGTAAACTCCATTTACATTTCACTATTCACAATTCTGAGTGAAATTGTTTTCATTGCGATAATTTGATAAGATGGCACTTATCTTTTTGTCGATAATGTATATTCAAAAAGGTTCTTTCGACGTGTGAAAATTATTTCATTTATAAATTATGTCCTAAAGTAAAGGTATTATCTCATTAGCGAAATCGACACTAACGTTGTAATTTATGATAATGACAAAAATTGTATTCACATTGAAATGCTCATTCTGGTTGTGTAGCATATTTTCAAATTATTCTCCAGCATGTTCTGAGAACAGAATCAGGAAGAAGGATTCTGTTAAATTTATAAAGTGGCCTAGATAATTTTCAAGGAATTTCATGACCATTCTAGACATAATTCCTTAACGTTCAATAAATCAATTGTATGGTCGAGATTATGGAAACATACTATCGTCTTGTTAGGTTCCGATTCGAAAGGATATTGTTTATTTAACGTACTCGTATAATTGAAATCAAAGGAATTATTTTGTGTGTATGGTACTCGAACAATAATTAAATTCTGTGAAATCGATACTAATTGCTTCATTCACAGAACAATTTCACATTTTGAAGCTATACTTATCTTAATGAAACTATCTGTGTATTTGATACATAGGTGGGATTAAAAGGTATTAAAATGTAGCAGTCCAAAATCCAATGCAGTACCACAGACGTCGACGACCCAGACAACGATGACGATGCTGGGGCTGGTGCAATCTAGGAATCAGTTTTCTCTTTGATCAATTAATCCGTACTCCAGTGGTTGTAGCAGTTAGTAGATATAATGGTATAAAAGCATGTTCTCATGTTTGTAGCTATTTGCGGTGGTTATTATTCCTCGTACAAATTCACATTATCCTTCCTGTTTTTGGCATATGCATTCCTATCAGTGAAGTTGTGTCGGTCGGCTTACAAGGCATCATACAAATCCACAATTCACCGTAAAGACGGAAATTAGTCTTTCCAAATTGTCTGCAATCGACCTCAGCTATTTGTACCCTTATTGGAAGCTGCAGATAAAGATGTTGAGTAAGAATTACATGTATGCGTGTATAGGTTATCCGCAACATAATACGATGATTACAGACAATGTTTTTATCAGTTTCACGACTTAATACTTTTAATATAAATAAAAGTACATATGTCCAATTATGTTTATTCAAAAATATTTCATTTCTGCAAAGTAATTGGTAGCATATAACATTGTAAATTATAACATCACGTTTTAGCATATCATAAACCTTTGTCCTGATTCTCACTCACGACTTAAAAGAATGTATTTAACACTGATATTTATAAAATCACAAGTACCGTGACATAGCTGCGAAAAATATATGTTGAAAAACAGTACTGCCTATTAGCAAATAATTTATTAAAATTTGAGCATCATTCAAACTGAATTTTCCATTTGATTGAGTATCCGTTTCATTAATATTAATTTAATTATTAATTTTTCGGAATTTTGTTTTATTTTTTCCTACATTTTCCCTTTGTGATATTTCAATTTTCACAATCAGTTCAATTTTCCTTCACAAACATTTGTCAGTGAAATTGACATCAGAGAAATTATTAAATACTTTTCTGTTATCCACACGACTTTTTTCGTTATTATTCGAAATGAACTGCTGCTGTTTCAACAGCTTACAAGAGGAGAAACAATTAATCCATCGTTTGGAAAAAATATTATTAAATTTTTAATTAACTGCAGGGAATCAATGAAAGCTATAGTTTGATTTGATTGTCATGGATGGATTTAAAAAATCTATTATCTTTGTTTGTAAATAAAATAATAATAAAATCATCCGATATGAAAATGCAGTAATCATACATAATTGACAAAGGCACTTCTTTATTAATGAATTAAATAGAAGTAATCTTACTGTATGTATAACATATTGAATAAATTAATACATATAATATACAAATTTCAATATCCATATACAACCTCATAGTTCTGTTTCTTACAAATCACTGATGATGATGATTGATAGCTTGAAAGGTTGTTATTTTTTGTTGATTTTATTCACTTTCCCAATTCAATCGTCTGGTTTGTCTTCCTCAAGAAAATTTATACGTATATTTGACATGGAAACACACAGCTCATATATCAGTAACTTGTCATTAGGATATTGGATGACTTATTGAACTATACATGGAAATATTTGTTTCTATGGGAATTTCTACAATTTTTCCATTTGATGAAAGTTCCTTACTGTGAATTGGATAACAACTCCTTTCCCTTTTTTGAGATTCTTGATAAATCTGGAAGACTTCAAATCTGGAATTTGGGATCTCGGAATTTCCCAGCAACATCGTTGATATACATAGGTACATCTCAATACCGAATTAATAACCTTAAATGAAAATTAGCTCACATATATTAACCCAAATTTCCGACACGTGTCCAACAACATTTGCGAAAATGTGTGGATTTGCTAAAATATCACTAAACAAACTCATACACTCCAAATAATTAGGGCGTTCATGATTTCTGAGATCGCTGCGTAATCGTTGCTTCGCTTGTGAATCTTCCCTGGAAGCAATATCTTTAATTTGAACGATTCCCGAGTTATTTTGAAAACTTAGTTCCGTTATACCAGCAGAATTATGTAGCCTTGGTGTTAATTGGATTACCATGAAACCGAATGACTACAGACTGATTTAAGAATATTCTTTACAACAAATATTTAATATAACTGCTATCGTGTCACCGAGAGATAAAGGGTGGGGATATAGTGGCTGTTCAACCACAGTTCATTAGCTTCCAGTCAAAGTAGAAAGAACGTTTGCGATTTTAAGTTTATCTATCATAATTCAAAAAGTTATGAAAATTAAGATTGAATATTGTTTTTGCTCAACTTAGTTCAAAGTATAAAATTAATAATAAATTTTAGTGATAGCTATGATATCTTTGTATAGTATAAATTTCTTTCGAAATATGAGAATTAGAAACAGTGACTTTTTTGAAAATAAAAGGTCTGACAAACAATCAAGAAAAGAAATAATATAACTGGAAACATTAAGTGTTATGTGTAATATTAATAAAGCTATGTTTTCAAGTTACAGTAAAATAACATGATAGTCAATCATAAAAATCCTTAAATTCGTAAAAAAATTGAGTCGAAAAGTCGAAACCACACAGATTTGCTGAACTTGGAAGAGTAGATAAACATTCACGATCAAAATGATACGATTTTGTTATAAATCAAATAAATCTAGCTTAATGTCCTTTCTGGGATATTTCCTAGTTTCCATCACAATAATGTTTTGCTGTTACAATACAGCAGCTGAAACAATTGTAGAAACACAGTTTCAAGACAAAAATATATTTGATAGGAGAAATCTAAGTGTCATTTTGCATAATTTATTTCCAACCACAGATAGAAATAACAACGCAAATAGTTTTTATAACTACTCTGATGAAAATTCTTATAACCAGAAGCAAAGTAATGGTCAAAGTGAAAACAAATTTTATATCCGATCAGAAGCTGGATATGAACAAGTTGGTATTGAGGATGCTTTGAGAAGTTACCCCAAACTAGAGATAAGAAGAAGTGAAAAACCAGTTGAAAATGAGGACTCCAGGGATGGATGGAATTCAGGAAACTACATAGCCACAACCCCGAGGACTATTTGGGATTCGTCCAAGGCACTCGAAAGGTAAGTGCCAGTGATTCTTCAGTTGGTTTTTGTGTTAGTCTTTAAATTGGTGATCCATCGTTTATGTTAAAATATATTGATTTTAATTTAGAAATCTGGGTCAAATATGTATTTAGTCGAATTGTTTTGAATTTTAACTTAGGGTTGCAATAAACATACTTTAAATCATCGGCCAATTTAGAACAAAAACAAAAAAGAAGACTATTTAATTGAATAATAGGATAAAAGCACATCATTTTTTCCTTTGTGATCGTAATGAATCTCTTAAATGCCAAGAAAAGAAAATTTATGGTATTTTTTTACCAGTCGTGTTAGAGACTTAATATTTCACCAGCACAGCAGTTTATAATTTCAAGATCAATGTTGTGGAAACTGAGCAAAGTAATGAAGAAGAAAGAAAACGAAATACTTGTAAAAGGGAAAAGTCTGACAAAGTTTTCCATATTTTGCCTATGGATTAAGTTTTGGCAGTTTTTGGTACTGATTTATGGTGCCACTTTAAATTGAACATTAATACATATCATGATGTTTTGGGGGGAAGTGAGTGTTTTTGAGTCCAATATTCTTCATTTGAACTTAGGTCAAAGGGAATATATTTATTGATTATTTTGAAGTCGAACCTTTGAGTATCTTTTGTCGAATTTATTATTATAGAATAGTCATCAATTCAATAGGCTGAAACTTGACTTGATAGATGGGAATAAAGTTATTTTATGTTCTTGATAAAGTTTGATTCAATAATTAAACTTAATCATAGTACATATGAATAAACTCTATATCTAATTACGAAGTGAGAGTAAAACAAAATATTTGGCTATAACTCCTTTAAAAATTGTAATACAAATTTATGAATTTATGAGCAATGTGCTAAAAAGCTAAAAGTAAATTGAATGTAATTAAAACCATTGCCATATTTTCCTAAGCCACCCGAAAACAGAAATACACATTAAGGTTTTCTTACACAACAAGTGCATCATGAACCATTAACATTGATCACAAGAAAATGTTTTGAATAATATCACCGAAGGAAACAGCATTAAATGACCTTTAATTAAGTTAAAACGCCTTAATATGACAAAGAAACAAATTATGGAATAACAAAGCAACGTTTTGGTTAAATTTAACAAGAAAACCTTCTCAGATATTGTTTTAGTGGAAGCACTTAATTACACAATACCATGGAAAGTTGTAACTTAACATTTACTGACTTGTAAGCGGTTTTCTATGCTTTACCAAAGTAGTAAATTACATTTTAATATACAAACAAGAAACTAAGCTGTTTGCTGATAAGCATTATAACGTAATAGATAAAGGATGCTTGGAAATTTGAACGTTCATATTCAAATTTTCAAGCAAGAAGCGGTAACTGCAATTTACGACTAAATAATATATATCAGAGTATCAAGATATATGTATTGATAACATGGTAGGGGATGAAGTATTTGTGGTTTTGCTTAGATTCATGCTCAACAACCAATACCGGGGTTAACGGATAAGTGATGATGTTTAGTTAACCCTAAATAGAGCAGATATTTTGAATGGTTTTCGTAAAAGCACTTTTCTAAATTTCTTGAAGTATTGACATTGTTTTGTATTCTGAACTGTTTATATAACTCAGGTCAAATATAACGTGTCTTTCTCATTTTAAAACTTTAAAATTGTCACCCCGAATTGATTCTGAAAAGAAATCAATATTTTGATGGGTTTATCGTTTCAAACCACATTATTTTTGACCCTGAAATTTGCCGGAAAGTAACTCAAAAGTGTTAGCATAAAAGTCAATTGTTTAACTTGTCACCTGTAATTAAACAACTTTCGCCCTCAAAACAAAAAAAGCGATTATTTGACTAAACAATCACGACTGACACTTTAAAGGATTCATGAGTAGGTTTGTGACGCAAATTAATCCCTTTAATACACTCTACGTGACATAGGGTTGGAAGTAGCAGTTAGGGTATGGATGATTTTTGTATCGTTTTTCACAAGACTATGAAAAAAGTAGCTTTTCATAATCGAGGGAGTTTAATCTGCAAAAGAATTTAACACTTAAGACCTACTGCAAAACAACAAAAAGGTTAAACAAAAACAAGGAACAAACACTTTTGATTACGAACCCAAGTGCGATTGTAGCCTTCCTTAATTCTTGAAATTAAATTCAAAACCTTTTAATGGCGTGAAACGTTAGCTCGCTATAATTAATTGATTTAATGAGCTTTAACAGCTTAAAAATATTCATTCCACGTTCCATGATTTCTGTTTTCAAGTTTCGAGTGGTCTGACACCGTTTGTGTTGCTACAACTTAACGAAGAGAAATTTGTAAAAAGGATTTTGATGAAATTAATTTTGATAAATCCTTTTTGTCAATACTTGCTATTTGAAAAATTCATAATAAGATTGTAAGTTGAAACGATATTTTGAAATTTGCTAAAAAGCTTATGTTGAAAACTTCAATTAATCGGAGTGAACGAAAAGCATTTCAAAGAATTTTAAGAACGATAAATGTAGTTTCAATGTTATTTTCAATTAAGTTAAATCTATTTGAAGTCTTTTTCCAAATAATTTTTATTTACTGATGGCAAACTTTATTAATACATTGTAAAAGAAAATCACATTAAAACAAAGAGTAGTTTGAATAGAAAACTTCCAACAAGAAAATAATCGTTGATAACCCCAGTCCAGTTAGTAACAAAATGAAGGCTACTGCTAAATGGTCCAAATTCAGTGTTTTATCTTCGATTAAGCTTTCATCACGGGTCATGAAATATAGTCTTTCCTTTGCTATCCATTGCATCTCCAAGCCTGCTTCAAGAGAGTATGATCCAAATTTATTTAGTGAATCTAACATAGGTGAACCACGAGCTATTGAAGAGCTTCCAAGAAAATAGTCTGGAAACAATTACATAGTACAATAATTTAGTAGTCTGGTACATTTAAACCACGTTATTTACACAAAGGCTTCGTTGTATGATAAGATGGTGTTTTGCCACGTTTAAACCTTGTTTTATGAATAACCCAATCTCCGAGGTCCTTGCTGAAAAGGAAAGCTTCACGACCTGTCGGGTTTAATGCCATCCGAAAAAGTTCTGTTCGATTAACGCCATGCAGATTGGATGAGATGAGGTTGTATATTTCTGGTTGTTCATGACGGAGACTGTTTATATGAAAAATAAATTAAAACTTTTCGACATGATAGACTCCTTGCTCAACTTACATATTGGATTTTTTGTTGATATGGACAAGATCGCTAAATGAGTAAACCTTCCAGCGAGTAGTTCTCAGTCCCTCAACAGGATCGTCGATATCACCAAAATATCGAGGAACTACTAAATTTGTGACTATGTGACTAGTAAAAACAGCCATGATGCATAACGAGAACATGTCCCAGGAGGCCAAAAATGTCCGAATCGAGGTTGATCTAACGTGAATGTTTTGAGGTTGTGAGAAAAGCGCGGAAATTATTTTAAATGCAGCTGAAGAGTAAGAGCATTCAATTCGAAGAAAACGAAGATTGTTTCTGAGCCAAAATATGGACAATATCATTGTCCCCAAAATTGCAAAGCCTGTCACTTTATCGTAGCAATACCAAAGTGTTAAATATTTTGGATATTCCCCTGCTTTTGGTACTAGCAACCTTCGTGCACTTAACTCAAATGCATTTACGAAATCGAAGTGTAGTGATTTGTGAATATCATGTAACTGAATTGAGAAGTCAACTTCTCTGTTTTTAACAGCAAGTCCAATACCATTCTGAATAGTCGAATAGGTTTCGTTCACAAACACTTCAAACCCAATACTCTTATATTCCTTGACAACGAGGGTTGCATTGTAAAAATGTCTTAAAGGTTCTAACATGTTGTACTTCCGTCCAACCCAAATAATCTTTCCTCTGTAGAGCATCCGGTATGAGGAAGGTATGATTTCACAAAAACCAACGGTGAGATTCTTATGGAAAAAGTTCAAAGTTTTGTCTCGGAAGAAATTCCGGTCAATCTTCAATGGTACATCGACATAAAAGTCATCAGCGTAAGGGTTGTACGTTAGGGCAGTTGTGCCATAGAATTTCTTGTAATTGAAAATCAAATTAATATTCAAAACCTGATTCTTCCACATCTCCTTGAAGAATTCTTCCACTTTAACCCGGTCGACATTATCAATTAATGGAACTAATATCTTTGAACGATTCGTTATTAAATGAGATTGCATTTGCTGTTCCACTAGTGTCGGAAGTAGTTCAAAACTATCTGGTAGAATTATCAATATAAAATTATCGTTCAGTGTATTTTGAGCTCGCAAATGATTGTAATGGAACGTTGTGGTAGTCACAAAATATGGTGTCTTTAGTGATTTTATGAAAGCACCAACAGCTTCAACATCACTTGAATTGTTCACAATATAAACTTGATGTAAGTCTAGAAAGTTCAACAAATTTGAAACAAAATTCAACAGGCTAATTCTAAAGATGCCAGCCATTGTGTGTATTAGCTCTCGTAATTAACGTGTGATGCCGTGAATTATTTACGGGAATCTAAACACACGATTCTATTCAACCAGTGTTAATATTAATTATAAAATTTGATAAATGGAAAAGTATCTATATGTTTTATTATACGACATCATTCATTAAATTCACAAGTAGGACAAATTTAATAATTAATTTAAACGACTTCTGGTATTCTTAATGATTTCAGACTCTGTCGATAATTAAGCCCAATATCATGTGGGTAAGATCAATTCGATCTTGGCTTTCACGATGCTTCGAAACCCATCGTTACGTGAATACATATATACATCATGTCAGAGAATATCGTAATATCTAAGAAAACCATCAGGTCTTTCTGTTGTTAACAGTCGTGTATCATGAGCATTTAATCCCACAAGAATGTTTCAAGGCAAAAATCTGAACGAGATAAATCGTGGAAGAGATAAGTTCTTTTTATACATACATTATATATTCCTTAATTTCGTATGCATGTGCAAAAATACATACGTTACGTTTATTTTGTGTCTTCCAAAAACCATGTCTTCATGCTAAAGCAGAATGCTACTTTGAATTATGTGCACGTAGTGTAGAACGTCAGCGTGATAAGAACTAAAGCAGGTATGCATAATTATCTAATTATATTAGCATATGACAAAACATTACGAATAACAAGAAAATATGAAAATGTTTCAACTGTTACAAACAAAACAAGAAACATTTTTAGTCTAATTTAGTAGTGAAAATTGTTGCTACAAATATTGTCCGGGGCCCGCCCTTCAATTTTCACCAAATACACCCCAGACAGTCATATATGTGTTTGTAAACTTTTAATGAAGTGAGGTGGAAAGCTCAATTGGGTCACACGTAACTATTTACAAGTGAATATATATAAAGTTGGATAACTGGCACGCATAACTTTAATTAGAACAGGAATTCTTGAATAACAATAAAAGCATGAAAGAACCAACTCTTAGGCAAAAAGTACAAAATTTGGTAAAATTAAATTTTTTAACAAAACTTGTAACCTACAATGAGGTAAAACTGCACAATGGGGTATACTTGTGACATACTTAAGTTGGGTGGCACCATGAATGTTTGTACTTCAAGTGTATGCACAACATGGAGTACTTTTCAAGTAAATGAACACACCAAACTTTGACTTAATTTTCTGAAGCATATGCACAATGAAGACAAATTAGTGTTTCTTAAAGATAAGTTTTTCAACAATAACACATAAAGAAAACGTTCTCAGATGTTTGAGTAACTTCTTAATACCGCCTCAATCATGTAGTTTTCATAGTAGGTATTCTCTAAGAATTGTTATATTTATAAACTTTGGAATTTATGCATATTAAAGTTAACTTTATATTATATCTCATCTTTTCATTTCAGCTACGACGAAAGCTATGAAGATGAAGGACGTAGTGAAGGGAGTTCAATTTCCTCCTTCCTGAGTCAAGCAAAAACCATGTGGGACATATACAGTGCGTTTAGTACTGCTTGGAATGCAATCTCAGTTGATACAAATGGACAAAGATCAGCTCCAGGAAATATGAGTGACGATGAACGATTGAAGAGACAGTCTCTGCAAGAAACCACTACCATTTCAAGTGACAACATAGTTACAACTACAGAAGTTGCTGTAGCTGAAGGACGATACATCAAAGGAGATCCATTGAAGGGATACTATGACTTCGTGATAACTGAAGGATCCTATAAGTTTTGGGCCGCGTTTCAGGTATTTACTGGAATTTGCTCTATTGTTAAGAAATAAATATTGCTAAGGTACCTATAGTGAGTTATAATGTTTATAACTTATAAAAATGAAGCGATTGCCAAATGAACAAATTTTGAAATTTCTCACGTGGAACCTAGATTTTACAGTTGGTTAAATAAGGGAACAAACAAACTACATGCCTTGAGCTTAACCTGTTCACTATTTTTGGAAAGTAGTATTGCATATAGCGCATACCTCGCTTTTCATTAAAGTGTCTCGTTAGAGAAACTTTTCTAAAGTCTCACAATAGCACAAAGTTGGCGTTTGACACAGTTGAATGAAAGCATCTCGACCTAATCTTGAAGTCGATGTGGATGTCCTGGTGAAGCTGGAAGAGTATATCCTTCCCCCAGAGAACAAACTCACATTCCAGAAATGTAAGATTGTATATCCGTGAGTAGATACCGTGATTTTATCTTTTAACCATCCACCATTGCAACAGTCACACCAGAACATTATGACGTTCCACGTGAAATCCACAAAAGGACTCGTTAAAAAATTTTCCAAAAGAAGTTACCTTCGTTGGCGTAAATATCCTTCAAGATTCGTGAACATCCTTAAATGTTTTGATTAACTTTTGCACGGCAACGAAAGAAGGCGAAACATATAAAAATAGAGGCACACCGAAAATAGACAATCTAGCCTTTAACTCTTTAACTCAACAACAGCCTGCCATAATATATTCGTTAGCTTAACAAACTGACAGGGATTTTTATTATATCTTCACAGAATAAGCTTTTGCCAGGAATGTTTTCTTTATGTTGTATATTATCGCCCTTGTACAGACAGTTCTGTTTCCACTTACACCAGGAAAAGTGTAATGAAGATGAATAGAACTTAATGCTGAAGGATACTTAACATTCCAAGTAGAGAGATAAACATTGTCTAATTCTGGGCTGCTCCTTGATGAATGAGCATTAAAGTGGCTCCTTTACTTTTATGGAATCCAGAAATTCCTTATTTAATGTGTGTGTGGGTGTGTGAACTGAATTTAAATTGATGGTAAATAAGACTTTATTTCATAAATGAACAATTTACGTAGCCACTTCCATGTTTGTATCGTTTTTCTTCAAATCGATGAGATTTTCTTCTGGGAAAATTATCTTGAAAGGGAAATTTTTTAAAAATAAACTTTTGATTTTCTAGAATATTTGATGAGATCAACAGAAATGAGTGGTTTCTAATTGAGTTTCTACGCTTTCAAATTGACAAGTGGATTATATGTGATATACTCCATCGGACTCATTAAGTTTCCTTTACTGTGAATGAACCATATTTCAGTACTAAATTCTCTAAAGTTTGTCCAAGAAAATGTCACAATAGTTGTTCTTGTACTAAAGTGAATAACACTATTATTTTTATTTCAGTTGGCAACAGCAGTCCTCATCATATATTCAACATTTGCTGCAATCTACTACTCAAAAGTCAATCCCCTGGTTGGAGACTACGAATACGTTGATTACCTTGGTGGAGGGAGATCTTTGTCCGGTGATATTCCTGACTTTGAAGATACAACTGATCCAAACGATGAAGAAGAACCAACTGAGCCTTACAGGGGTCAAAGGCCAATTAATTCAACCGATTCATCTCCCATTTTCGGGGATACTTTCGGAAGGACTTGGTCGTCCATCGTACAAGGACAGTGGTTGTCCAAAGCTGGTCATGCATTTGAATTCGTGCTTGATGCAATTGAAAGGATTCCAAAAACGAAGCAATGATAATGAGGCGAAATTCTTTCTTATTTTCTATATAAAAGTTACAATTTTTAATTTTACTTTCATAGCTAAGCACTGATAAATTTTAACTAAGTTTGAGTAATGTTTAAAATTAAGTTCATAAAGATATGTTAATGTAAGTTGACTATGACTATACAGTAATACCTCGATTGACGCTACCCCGACTTACGCAAACCAGGAGTTAGACGATTTTTAAATCTCGTCGATTCGTCTTTTATTTATCGATTATAGACCTAGTGCACCCACTACACTATTGTTCAGTTAATGTACATGATCGGACTTGTCGCGCGGAATCAACACACAGCTACATATTATTTTGTGTTATGTATTTATTTATTTCCTTTCCACGGAGCGCCTGTTTGTTATTACATTTTATAACCCGACTTACGCGAATTTTACTTACGCGGTTATCGCTCAGTCCGACCTATCGCGTTAGGTCGGGGTATTACTGTACTGATTTGTAAGAAATTTGCAATTTTATTAAAGCATTAAAATTAAAGATAGTTAATAATTTAAAATAGTCAAAAGGTGACTTATAAACTGATTTTAAACCGTTAAATATACGTATGCTACTTGATGTATGTACTGTTACTGTCAAAAACATGTTGTGGCTTACGAGAGTCATTTTAGCTTTACTTTCTAAGAAAATTGTACTAAATATGAAACCATCTATGTCACAAGGACATACTTATTTTCATCTATGTCCGTTAAATGGCGTCTTTATCTTTTCATTCATTTTAATTTCAGAAAACCTACTACCAACGTCCGACTTATTAGCTAGCCCTGTAGAAAAGAACATAGCTCACCTTAAATCACTAACTTGTTGAACTAGTGCATGTGTTGCCAATCTTCCACCAACATCTTACAGTCATCCATAGTACATGAAAAGTATGTACTTTCGAAAGCATCAACAAGCCAAGCTCCTTACTAGGAACATGAAACTTAGGTTCTTATCTCATTTGAAAAGCGATTAAGGTTTCCATTTCACAGTGAAGTGATATGGTTTGTTTCGATTTTGTACTTTTCTGAACTTACTATTGCTAAGCTGATGGATATATTTTTTTTGCCGAGAATTGAGATTAGGTTGATTACTTAATGCATCTGTTTTACGACGTTCGCCAGAGTCAGTTATATGTTCAAGTTGATGTATTCTCCATTAAGTCGCTAAGAACTTTTAGAGTTGATCAACATGGATTGAGGAAAACAAACAAAATAAAGTTGAAAATGTAGAAGATTCTGCGACGTTTTTTTAAGAGCGATTACATCGTTTAAATAGGAAGTACATTGACGTTGGATTTTACTATATTTGACGACATTTTCAATGATTTCATTGACTTTGAAAAGAATCACTTTGTAACTAAATAACCAAAGTTAACAAGACAAAACGCTATTATCTATACATGGATGGTACGAACAGGAATTTTATGATGTTTGAGGAATTTCATCCGAAATAATTCTAATTAATTTTGTAATTAATCGTTGAATAAGAACCATGTTTGTATAAGATAGTGCTTTGTTTCACCGGAAAGACATTATAACATATTATCTTAAAATGTGACCAAACAATAGAAAGTATTTGATTAGGATAGTTTTTATCGACCAACGAGGGTACACCAAAATACCTTAGTTAAGTGGAAATATTTTAAAGAAAGGTCGACCGCATGTAAATAAACCAGCAGAATATAATTCAAAACAAAACAAAGAAACGTGAAGAGCATTGCAAGTAAATGAAAATAAAAAAATAATGGTTGAAAATAACAAAACCAGCCGGCATAGCACATACAAACCTAAATTTAAATAAGGTACAGACAAAGTTAAATATTACACCTATCCGGTCCGCGTGTAGGCTAAGGTATTCGTTTGCAAGAATGGTTAACCCAACATGGTATGGTCACCTTTGTTGTCTTTAGTTCTACAGAGTAAGTGGATATTTAGTTACAGCGACTTACTAGGCGCGGAAGAACCTCTGATTCTCGTCTCCTATCGGTTTATGTATTACGAATACGAACTAACTCCAGAGTCAACGAGCTGAAAGTGGTTTAGCTAGACTGGAACTATTTAAGTTAATGTTCTGGAATAGAGCAAGTCAAGACTGGAACAGATCAAAGACCCTTTAGTCACGGATGGAGTAAATGTGGTTAGAACAAGAATCATCCGTGGAACATCATCTTGCAAGTAGTTCGCTGGAGTGGATTGATTTTGAAGTAGTTTGATATTGAGAAATTGATCATTTTCAAGATTCTCCAGGTAATTCGTTGTTCCCAATTTTTAGTCAAATGAAGAAAAAGTTCGTAGAGGTTTGTGTGTTTTTATTAAAATTTCTTTTCATCGTCATCAACGTCACGGCTAACTTTATCTCACGATCACAACCATTAACCATCGTCATCGCGAAGAAATTTATAACTTTCCAAACATTCCAAGCAACTATCCCTCTTCTTTTTAACTTGAACTCCAGCTCAGAGTTTCAAGATCGGGAAGTGTTAATCGTGAAAAGAGTCTTCGGCGGTGAAGAAGTTTTACGGAAGAAAATAATAAATTGAAAACGAAGAAAACGAAGAAGAAGCGGCTTAAGAAGTTCAAACCATCAGAGAAGTCCTTATGAACTGTAGTAGTTGCTTGCTAAAGTTTACGCCTACTTGTTGGTTAAACCTTGACTTAGAAAAGTTCAAGTGCAGGGAAGTGTGTAACTTTTAGCGTAACGAATTACATGACACTTGAGTGATTGTCTTCTATTTTTTATTGAATAATAATTATTGATTGTAACAGTAGGTACGGTTTAATGGTCGAAACACTACGATTGTGATTTGTGATTGTGAAAATTATGTAAAAACTGCAAGATCTTGTGTCACTGTATGTGGATTACCGCTTTTGGATAATTAATTAAAATATTACATTTGGTAAGTTTCAAATTTTCTTTAGTAAGTTTTTATCCTATGATTCATTGACTTTCTCTTATTTTAAAAATAATGGGAATTCCTGTGAGTCAATAAATGATTTTGATTTGAAGCTTATTCTTCAATGGTGAAAACGTAGTTTTTCAATTTCCACACCCAGATTAAATAAATCGAGATTAACAATACAACATTTTATTGAGATGTTAAAACTCAACATAAATTTACACATGAGCAGATACATAAGCAGACAGATAATTTTATGAACTCAGTGACCCCATTTCATTGTTAAGGTTGAAGAATGTTTTATGATTTTGAAAACTGAGGAATCTTGGAAGTGTTAAAGGTATCTTGGGTGCGCTGAGAATCTTAAGCTGGTTTCACATTTCTCACCCAGATTCTAACCTGTTGGTGGTCTTTAAATTTTGTGTTAATGATTTTGGACAATTTAACTTCTCACACAGTTGGTTAAATCAAAGCGGACGATTCTCAAGCAACAGAAAAATTTAATGCTACCATAAAATTTTCAAACTCCATCTCCATTTTCATAAAATCTCATGAAATCCAATGAGATATTCAATAAAAATTTTTAACAATAGTTTTTAAAATTTTGAATTCCCTTAAAATCCAATTAATATACATATGTTTCAGTGAAACACGATTTAATATTTTTTTGATATATAGCTCATCCTATGAATATTTCATTTTTAATGCAATTGGAGTTTATTTAAATATTCAAGATTTCATATTAATTTTCGACAATTTTGCTGATGATTTTTCAGATTAATTACAAAACAGTTAAATCAAAAGTTAATCATTCAAATTCCGATACCGTAACATTTTGTTATCATTTTTAATGAGTTGAGTAATAATTATGCAAAGGAAAGTCGAAGTCACAATATAATTATCAGTTACATATTCTTAAGTATCACATATCTTAAAATATTTTCAATTTTATGTAATAAGTTACATTTAACATCATCGTATTACGAACTTGTGTTAACAGCATAACAAAAAGCTTTCATCGGGTGTTATCAATCAACTGCGAACTTAAAAACAGATTCGATTAAATAAATTGTTTAATTATTTAAATTAAGATAATAAATTTTTTATCACAACAGTTTTTGTTGTTCAAACAAATCACGCTGGCTTAAAATATTTGAATATGGGTCGAATGGTTTTCTTTAGAACATCGTTTTCTTTTAGTTGTGAAAAGATTTACATTTTTGGTTCAATAAACTTTAGAGCTCCTCGTGTTTCAGTGAAGATTTAGTTTTATTTACCTATATGTAGTTTTATTTTGTTGAAATGCATTTTAAGATATATAATTTTTGTGAAAATGCTTTGGTTTGTGAATGGTTTCTATCGTTTTGACAATATTTTGTGGTAAACACACAGCTTTGTTGGTACAACACTACTAACGAGGTCTTTGTCATAGATTTTGTGCAGTTTCTATACCTAATACAATTCTTTCTCTGTACCAGTATCAAATTCTTCTTTTAACAATCGATGTGTGTCAGTAAACGTACAGTAAACCCAATTTATAAATGTTGTTATTCGAAATTGTGTCAAATCCATCCCACATTAAATAAAAATTTTCTTTTTATTGGTTCCGTTTTCAAAATGATTTCGTTTTTATATTTGGGTTTTGATAGCACCTTAACTAGTTCAGAGACATTTTTGCTCCATTTTAACTCATTATATTTTTGTAATTGGTTACGGTTTCCATTCAATGAAAATACTTGTAAAATTTTAAGGTGTGGTTGAAGTATCTTAAAATCATACCATTTCTAAATAATAACAATTATATGTAACATTAGCGCTGCGAAATGTCATTAAATTAATAATTCCGAGAAAATTCTTACTGAAATTTCATATAACGTTCTGTTTTTTAAGGATATAAAGCTGAACCCGGTTGTTGGGTTGAACATGGTTGCAATTCGAAATTGTAACTCTTGATTAGTTATTAAAAACTTGCATGTTAGTATAATACTTGAAACCACAATAAATCGCTAAAAACATTAAGAACATGCCAGTTATTTTCTTTTCTTTCTTGTATTTTTTAACTTCCCGGGTTACAATCATTCCATAAACAACTGAAGTAAATACGAGTAATTAGACTTCATAATTGTACTAGTACACAAATGTAAATGATCTGGATTTGAAACAACTCAATTCTGCATGTGTAACAATTTTTTATTGGCAAACTTTTGTAGAATTTTCTGCTGCAGGCTTTAGTCTGCAAGGCATGCCTTTGAGCTGTTAATGTAAACATTTAAAGAGAAATCAAATACTTACCAATCTGATTTTCTTCATCTTCATAGGTAATGAAGACATTAGTATTTCCGTCAGAAAAGAGAATGTCAAATCACTGTAGTAGACATAGTGGTTTGATAGTGAACAATATGCAAACACGTTCATGTTGTAAGTGCGAGTAAAAGTGGGTCTACTTTGTCGTTCTTAAATCAAGAAACTGATTAGATTTGTAGCTAGATTTACAATTTTTGTAATCAGTCATGTGTCCCAAATTGTATATATGTGACTTAGATATCTGGAATTTAATTTTGAATAACTGCCAATTCGTAAGCCAAGCCTTTACTTCAGCATAACATTAAGATATTCTGAAGATCATGACCTACACGAGACTATTCTCATGCTTGATGCAGTTTTTAACACGGAAGACTCTTTTGCAATGTACGTAATAAAAACGTATAAGCAACAAAAGTTAGACGATCGTGTCAAATTTCAACTTTCATCCGTATATTATCTGAGATCGTGTTAAACATGAAGCACAATCAACAACTTTCTTTGGTAATCTTCAAATTATGTCGCATGTTTCAGTTCATATTTAGGTTAAAGTGTTAAAAGAGCTTATCATTATTAATAACACTTATGAAATTATCTGGTACACTTTCATATTACAGATCCGAATTATATTCCATTGATGGACTTTTCTTCTAACCGATTTGAAACTGTTATACCTAGTGTTTTCAAATCCAATGATGTGTTTTCATCGCCACAACGTCCAGTGCTAGCCGTTATTCTTATTTGTTCTTTACATATTCGTTGTGTCATACAATACACAAGCAAACAGTTAAATTCACCAAGAATTTGTTTTTGGCAATAACAGGAAAAACTTTTCGTTGTGGTTTCTTTGATATTCAATCGGTTGATAATTAGTATTCAAAAACAGTCACTGAGTACAGTTGGAACTTTATATTGGAAAATATAAAAAGAATGAGATTTATTAGTGATAGTTAAAAACTTATATGCAAACTATTCCACTGACAGTTTTCGTTATAAGGCTATGTGGTGTAACATCAAATGAAACATATGACTTATATCACAGTTTATGTCACCGTAAATAAAGTGATTTAATTATCATGTTTCAATTTTTGATAAATGCTTTACCGTGAAACATAATTTCTTCATTTCGTAGCAGCAAAAGCTTTCACCTCAAAATTCTGGTTTCACTTGCGTGCTCAAACTCTCAAAGTTTCAGTTATCTTAATTGATGAGAACAAAAATACACCGAAAACGGGCACGTCTCAGCTACAATTCTAGATTTAGAGAAAACATCTTAAAGTAGAAAACGCAAAAGCATGTTAACCTGAAAACAAAAGGATGTTACATGCAAACAATTAGTTCAAAAAGTCAAAGTCTTGAGTTGATTGTCGTGTAGCAAATGAAAAGTATAATTTACACAAATTAAACCCGCCATATTCGTAGAAACACAATTTTTATCCGCCAAAATAGCACGTTGACCAAAAACCTGAACAAAAATTTCCGTGTCTCGAACAACTTTCTAAGATTTATTTGCCGCTGTTGACCTAGAACTTGGCAAGTATCTTTGGTATAAAAGTTTTGTTACTGGATTTAAATGACAACAACGTAACGAGTATGGACTGTTTTCTTTCAGGTCGCTTGTTAAAAGTATTAAAACCCACACAGTTGTATTGTTTTGGGTAATTCGTTCAATTAATTCACTTTTACTTGATTTTACAAAAGACGTTATTGTCACACAAATTCTATGAACACCGAGCAATCAACATTTTGTGATCTGAATGAAAATTCTTCGAGAAGACTTTCATTGACAATTTCAGAAATCTTGTTAGCAAGGAACTTCAACCAGGGAAGGTATACTGACGACAAACCTGTGAGACTTGTCTATCTATGTTTAGTACTTACATAGATAACTACATAGAACTTTGCTGGTTGGGAACTTCTTCTAAAGACCTGAGGCGAATGAAAAATAATTACTAAATTGTCGTAATCACTTTACAATAAATAAGACAGTTCTGAATAAGCTTTCATTTTCATAAGAAGTCACTAAAGCTTTCTATCTCAAACACAGTAAATTTCCCGGAAATTTTATTCATTACTTGACCACGTCTTTTTGTGTTTTCAATTGACACGTAAAATTGTAGTTAAATTAATTTCAGTTTTTAATTAATTGTTATTCTTTGGTTCTTGTAGAACACAAAGATTAAGAAGATAATTTCGTACGAAATGTTGTGTATCTTGTTATAAATAATCGAAATGTTATGTTATAAACCTTTCATAGGTGATAAAGCTTTCTACCATAAAATATTAAGAAATGGGACAAAATTTTGAAAAGTATTTCAATAATTTTGATTCGCAAATGAATCTTTTGCCCGTAACTGTTCGATAGTAATTCACCAGAATCATGAATCATTAATTCGCACACAAATTTATGAAAGTTTCAAATTGAAAATGAAAAAGTTGTATCAATTAATCATAAGCAATTAACCATTCATCAAATGTTAGAGAATCTGTGTCAGTGGCTGTCGATGTTTCATCTTCTATCAAACAAAAATGTAATTGTTCTATGGAAGAAGAGAAAGTTTTAAGTAAAAACAGAATAAAATGTTTTTGTCTGTCAGTTGGTCATTTTAATTTTTTATCTTACAGTTAAAACAAGTTTGAATAAAATTTTCTTCAACTTAACCAAATAATGTTTAAGTCATTAACACACATTTAAACTTTCACGTGTTATTGTTGTTACTACTTCAAGAATAACAGAATAAATGTAATAAGAAAAAAGATTGATACCATAAACCACTTTCAATTACAAACTAAACAACTTTCCAATGTTCCAACAATCAACAGTTCTTATAAGAAATGCCGGCTACAGGCTTTTTCAATCGCAAACCAACAAAATAGGAAAGTCTTTCTATAACAACAGAAATAATTTGGCCAAGTTTAGATGGAATTGTTCATGTTGATAAAGCACCTAAATTGAAATTAGGGTAACAAATCTTATATTACTAACGGTTTGAGATCGGTGATAACATGACACTTAAGTTAGGTGATATGAAAATTTTCTTGTAACAAATTCAACTGGAATTAAGTGTAATAACTGCTTAGTCTTCAAACGATTAAATATAGATTTATTTATTAACCCGCTAATAATTATATATTTTCATTATACAGAGACTAAACTCGTTGAATGGATTTTACCACCTCAACTGGATGAACAAGTTACTCCGGAAATGGTGCTACTGCTAGTGAATCTTCTTCAATAGCAATTTCATACAGTGCATGGTTTTACAATAAAAATATATAACGATACCAAGTTACGTGTTTTATGTGATAAATCTTTAATCATGTAATAAGCTGAACTAAGTTCTTAAGTATTGGTTCGAATGATGTATTAATAATATAAACAGAATTAAATACTTTCAAGAAAAGTGGAGGAGAAATTTCATAATTTTGCAAGTGAATTCATATAACGTTGTAAAATAAGTGATCTATATCTTGAAAGATATTAAAGACCATGGATACGGTTTATGGAACGAAAAAATACTTCCAGAGTCTGTCTGGGGGAAGTGACATCTACAGATCTTCAACAGCAAGAGCTATGGTGAGTATTAATGCATTTATAAAGCATATTTTCGAACTTTGTACAGTTTTCCAGAATCTTGCAATTTCAAAGTACATATTTCAATATTCTTAAAGTTACGGTGAAAGGAAATTTTAGTAATGAAAGCAATGAAGAGAAGTGCAATCATAAAACATGATGGTAGTTTATTTGACATAAGCACAGGTCCCTTGTGTGTCCACTTTGATGCTTACTTTACATTCACATTGTCGAAATGCAAAGAAAGTGATGTGGCATCATATACAGGTACTTGTAACCTGTTCCTGTACGAAGTCTTTACCATATTTCTTACGTGATTCTGAATACAACGGAAGAAACATGATATACGACCATGCACAAGTGTGAAAGTGGGCAACGACCTGAGTTCTCCAACAGGTTGAATGAATGACTCTTCTTTTTTCTAATTTCCTGTTGCGACGATGAAAAACATTTCCCTAAAAGACTTGAATGAAGTCAAGGCAACATCAGTGGACACAGATAAGAATTGATTTCCTTGCATTACCATATTCTAACTATATAGCTATACAACACTGGGTTCGTGGTATACATTATTTCCTTTATTTTTATTAAAATTAGAAGTTTTTTTTCGGATATGTATATTTATGCATCTACTCACCTTCTTGTTGTTATAAGACCCCAACAACGCATTGATGAAGCTATTACACCAGTTACACCATTGATTACAAATGATCCAATTACATGGAATTATGTGTCAATAAAAACAACAAAATATAACCAAATCTGCATGTTTAGGCTATTTTCAGAAACTTGTATATATCACTTGGTTGTTGTGAAACAGAAACAACTTATTACCTATACACATTACCAAATGTTAGTATATCTTAATTGAATGCTCTAAATTCTGTTCAGGTTGTTATACGTGACTACCTGTGGAGCAGACTTGCTTCAAACTTGTAAATGATTGTGGACATGTAAAATTTACACTTTCCGTAGAATTTATTGATATATGGAAAAATCTAGACAGACAAGTCAGCGGGATATTGGAAAGTATCGTCTGCATTATTTAGAATTGTTTTTGATGCAAAATACAGCTAAATTGGTCACCTGTTATTTATAGAAAAATTTGAAAATATTTGAAATGTATAGAATTAAATGTAAATATACACCTCTCGGACAAGTTTTTGAAAATGATTAATGAAAAATTAATTAATGTCCGTGAAAATAGCTATATTGTCTGGCAGTTTCTTCTTGTATCCCAATCAACCTTTCATAGGTGATAAAGCATATTCTCACATAAACACCTTTAAGCCTTCATCAAAAACATATTAACATTCTTTATATTGTAGCCAGCATACCCACATAGAAAACTAGCAAACTTGAGCTTTGTCACAGCGAAATAAGAACAAACAACGTGCCTGTAAATTTAGATCCTGAAAATGCTTTTCCTGTCACATTTTATCCTGAGATTATCCTTGTGCTCACAATATCTTTTCTAATGAACTACTTCCACTGGGAGTAACCCAGAATGCCCAGAAGAATCCAATTACAAAAAAGGGGATAGAAAGAAACGAATGAATCGCAAACGTATGCAAAATTGCACACTAGCTGAAGTGAATGTGTTATACATAAAACGAAAGGAAATTCTTTAATGTAAATGTGAACACAAATACTTGTGCAAACATTTCACTTTTTTGCTGCATAAAATGCATATTTAAAGCATTTCTAACCCATTGGGGCCAACTTAAGTTTTAGTCACACTGTAGCCGATATTTAAACTATTGAGATAATGTGAATATTAAAGTTGTACTAAATAAATTTCTTGATGACATTTTGTGGATAGAATTTTAATAGCTCAAAAGAGTGTTTAGAGCTAGAAGCAGATAGCTTTTGATTTTGCATCTTGATTTTATTTATTTTAATTACCTCCATATCTGTATGTATACAGATGACATCAAATTTGATCTCACTCATTATGTGGCCTTTTGAATGAATTCATTGAGTTTATTTACATACATAGTAAATGCACGTTTATCATGTAACTGTGTCTCACCTACATTTCATACTGCCCGAATGTATCGCCTCATTTGGCATGTGTACCTGTGAATTGCATCCAACAAGAAACCTTTCAGGAGTTGCAATGCAACTGTTGGATGACTAACTTTCCTAAAGAAAGACAATAAACGAAGAAGTCTAATTAACTGTTCTATTCATCATCAATATGGGAACTGTTTATAATTTTAATGAAAAATTTATCATAATTTTCCAGAAATATATAGAAAAACTTACGTTCTTTGTTTTACGAAGAAAGTATGAAAAAATATTGCATGATGACTCTGCGTTAACTGCGTTACGTAGAGAGATATAATTCAAGTAACTAACTTTGAAATGTCGATGTGTTACAGTCTAGTGAGTCAGTGGAAATTCTTTAATTCTGCTTTATTACTCTACCTGTACAGCAAATGTCTTAAAGAAGTTTTATTTTTCTTGAATCTAACAGTTTCTTTAAGTTTTTGCGTTTGTTATCATGAGTTCTTCTTTCTTCGGAAGGTTACTGGGAAAAAAATAATCTTAACGTTTCCATTTTTGCTTCCTTAGAAGAAACTGAAGTTTGATGAACTTTTCGCAACAAATACTTCAGTTTTCAGAAAATTTCTTATAGTTTAAATGACTTTATTTTGTTTTCTCATTTTTCTGAAAAGATTTTCTGAATTCGATTATAACAACCGAAAAGTCAAACGAATAGAAAAAGTTTGGAAAAAAATTTGATAATTTTTCGATCGGTTGTTGACCGGCTTCAATGATTCGAGGTATTAAGAACCTTTTCCACTCAAATGTCTATCTACTTAGGTATTTCCAAAACAATGTCAATATATGATAGTTATAACAAAATTATACCTTTCCAATGTACAATTATTTTCCTTGAGATGTTATTGAGAAAATCAAGAGCATAATCAAAATTTTCCAGGTAGAATCACACAGAGGAGGCATCCGGAGGCTGTGTCTAGTTTTTTGGCTGTCACTATGCAACATTCAAAGAGTCTCTGAAAGAGTGAGATATCCTTAAGGACAGCACATGTGGTTTTGAGATTGTACAATAAGATACTACTCTGAGACACCACAATGAAGTACCAACGTCCTGTTCCTGACAACACTTTAGAACTGAGACAAAGCACAATTCTGCATCTAATTATGATGAAAAAAGAAAACGGTGTCCTTAAAGAACACAGAAGATGTTTTGTAAGTGAAACTTTTACAAAGATGAATGCGGTTGGTCTATAAGTTCCGCACAAAGGGAAGTCCGAATTAGTTTTTATTGCACTTCCATGTATAGCTAAATGTATATCCAAAGCATCTCTTTGAACATAAGGAAACCCTTACTAAAATGTGTTCGCTCCAGCAGACCTTGTACGGTAACCTTAACAGGACAAAAAGGAAACTTTTTTAAGAATATATAATTGGAAAACCTTGAAGCTTTTGGGAAGAAACTGAAATCCAAATAGGATTTCGAAGAAGATCTTTTTCCAAAAAGGCTTAAAATAATATGAAACGAAAGTAAAATACCCAAGGAAATTGAACAAAGGACATAACTACAGAAAGTATAAGAAAAGAGAATATAACAAAATAAGCTACTAAATAAATAAAATAATTAAGGATAACTCATTGCATTTGTTGTCTGCTGGAAGATTACGTCCTAGTCAAGGGTTATGACATTTTGCAGAATATTTCCCTGACAACACAAAAAGCATATTCAATTAAATTATATAATTTATATATTAAATTGTGTAGAGGAAGTTAAATGAGACTTGCACATGCAATAGATTCTAGCTAAGCTAAACAGAGTCCTTTTTGTAAGAATTTAATGACCATTTCATATCCTTTTTCAAACAACAACTCAAATGTACAATGTTTGTTTGTATAAACTAAATGGATTTGTTTTGATAGAATGAAATATCACTTAATTGACTGAATTAAGATGATATACATGTTCGTGCTCTTGAAAGTTATTGTTTTGGGGTATTCGGATGAATTTTCAACTCTTGGCAATGAGGTGATATTGTCTTAAGCTTTGTTACAAATGTGCAATTGATGTTCTTAGAAAGCTGTCCAAACTGAATTTGAATGAAATTTAATTGAAACCAGTTTTACAGATTTCAGTTTCACGTGTATGCCACTAAATTAGCAGAAAATATCGCATTCGAAAATGTCTGTTTCGTATAATACCTTCCGGGTTTGCTGGTATTATACATCTAGGAGGAATTTCTTGAGACAACCATCGTCGTTTTCAATGTTTTAAAGAACCGCAATTGTACAATTCTTGCACTTGCACATCGTTTTACTTTTTGCAACGTAGTATTTTAGTATAACGATAGTTTCATTTTCAATTTGCATTAGGCAACATGTATGCACTCTAAAATACAACAATTAGAAAATGTAAGTAATACCTACTCTCGTTCGAATGATGTATACCGAATTAACCCGTTTTTGAGAAACAATACCGTTTTGATGTTACTCTCAAAGGTATTTCTAACATCTTCGTAAATCGCATGAAAGTGCATACGTTTATGCATTTTGAACATCTTTAAATCTTCCGTTTTACGAAACAGTCTCTTGATATGATTTTCAAATGCATGTTTCACATCAATGCGAAATTATTTCAATTGCAACCATTTGAGATTACATACTGAATGCACTTTATACCTCTGCCGACTTACAAAACTCTACTTCGAACAGGTTCTTGTTAATCAATAATTTTGAGAATCTGGTTTCCGTTTGTCTATTGATCCGAATCGAAGATACTCCGTGGTTCTATCGAATTCATTCCACAAATCAATGGATTTCAAATGAAGATACTTGTTCCAACTTGAATTTTGTATCTTATCATGAAGAAATAATTAAATAATCAATTCCAATGGTTTCAAATATTTGGCATTACAAGCTGGAGAAAGTTTCTGAGTTTTACCAGAAGATTCAATTCAGTCAGACTGATTAAAAGTCTAACTTACCTGAACAGCTGGAAGTTTATGAGATGAAACGAAGGGATACGAAATTCTAATAAAAACAGTACTAAAGTACGTGCAACCACCTGCTATTGCCATCACCAGTAATCATTAAAATTAAAAGTTTCCAAGAACTCTTATGAATAATTAAAGTTCCATTAAAATGTTAAAATTAACGTTTGTGAACAAGAGTAGGTAACCCAAAAAATCTAGGTTTCATTTTTCATAAACAATACAAATAAAAAACTTGAACTTGGGTAAAGAAACTTTATGTTTTCGTAATGTTCATAAATAACTCGAAAGACTTGAATGATTTCTGCGTTTAATGAAAAGCTTATTAATAAAAAAACATAAGTAAAATGACTATGAAGTAGGTCAGGAGCTCATTTTATAATATTTTCAAAATTATCCTAACATCTGAGAAATTTCGTTTTGCATGAAATGAAACCGGAAGTTACGTGGTCATTTGTATACTTTCCGAGAGAATTGAATGCAATAAATTATGTGATTTTGGGGAAAGTTTAAAAGAATAACATTGAGCAAAGCAATTGTTCTTGAATACTAAAATTCGTGTAATAGTGCGACCACTAATGGTTCTTGTTCCTCTATACAATTTTCGAATCCTGTTTGTTAAAAATCTTTTCAAAGGAAAATTGAAAATCGTTCTATTAGATATATTGAAATGTCATGAAGGGCTTAAGACAACTATTAACTGTGGTGAAATCCATGTGATTTACTGAAAATTTTCCTTGTAATTAAATAGGTTACAAACCCATAGGGAACATTTTGATGAGTATTGAGTTCATATAGTTAAAACAATTTTTCGAAGAATGCACGTTTGAAAGCCGAAAGCACCACATTAAAGTGGTTATAAAAGCTGATTCCCGTTGCTTTAATTATTCACAGTATTCTTAAGGTTGAAAGATGATTTTGTTTAAATCCATAATTGGGCCACACGATTTCCATTATAACTCCAATGGAGAAGAAGTTTAAGAATGAGCCACTCACTTATGAATGAATTGCGGTTCCCAAGTGTTATCTTGACATACAGATCTGATAAAACTTCATCGAGATTTTGGTTGTCTCTTATGACTTCTTGAGAGTCATTTGTGGAAGTTCCATGGAGCTTAACGTGTATGACAAGTGGATGGATAGTTTCGTTATTTTTCAATCTAGTTTTGCCTTATTCTGGTGTTGTTTCCACAGAATAGCTGTCTACAGAATCACAATGAGTAACTGCTTTGAAGAAAACGATCTGTGATGAAGCTGGTTCAATTATTTTTGCCATAATTGTGGTACAGTCCGTTATAACTTATAGCTCCAAGCATCCAATTCCTTTGGTAATCAATTTTTATATTTTTTGCGTTGCGGTTGTATGTTTCATTTAATCATTGATACATTACATATCATGCTTCAAACATCGTTCTGTTTTGGAAGAACGGACTTGATAATATCTAATTCAAATGGAATTTTTATGTTAAATGATAAGCACTTGCGTTATTGTCCAATTAAATGCAATTGCATGATTTGGTCAAAATTATTAGTTTGTATGAAAAATCGTGGAAAAAATACATTCGCAACGGTATAAAAATGAGAAAATAAACAAAATGTGATTTACATGACCGTTCATCATTACAGAAAAATAACAATTTATGTTCTTTTATAATGCAAACTACATACAAAGTGAATTATGTTTATGTAATATTGAGTAGAGAAGAGAAAATTGTATGGTTTGTTGATGCATAACTTCAAACATGCAGGAGTTATGAGGTTCAAATTATCTTGTTATTTCTACATCCGTTGTTTGTTCAAACATTACTAATAAGTAAATATAGTTCAAACCAGCTACCAAGACGAATTCTGCATTATTTCCACATATCTAACTTACTAATCAATATCACCGCTTTACTATTTTTGCATGAAAACCTTTCGTCCTGTTTTGATTGATATTTGGATACCTGTACATAATAATAATTAAAATATCCTAATTTTCCAGACAAATGACTATTCAACGTATCAGAACACACTTGGGCGAAGATCAACAGTCGCTCCGTACCAACACATGAACAAACTACCATCATATTCAACAGATATGAGTTTAAGTAGTCAATATGGCTATAATACATGGGGTCTTTGGCGCGATCAGAGGAACATATCCCCATCAGTATATTCAACAAAAAGTCGAAGTAGTGCTAAATCATTTTCAATAATTCTAACAACTGCAGCCTTTATAGTCGTCTTAGCAGTTATATCTATAGCTGGTCTAGCATTCTATTTTAGTACCTTCAAATCTGCAATGGAAGATCGTGAGTTTAACATTTTGAAACATGTATATTATGCCAATAATCTCTGATATTTTTGTATCAGCTATCATGGGTTTCGAAGGATCATTTAGAATTGTGAAAGGTGACT
This sequence comes from Chrysops caecutiens, assembly GCA_963971475.1. Lineage (NCBI taxonomy): Eukaryota > Metazoa > Arthropoda > Insecta > Diptera > Tabanidae > Chrysops > Chrysops caecutiens. The sequence goes on from OZ020569.1 coordinate 52,332,541, forward strand.
TGTTTACAACTGGACTCAAATATAGCCACACGAGTATATATAAACAGAAAGTGGAGTTTTACAAGAGATTCGTGGAGAAGGCTCTATTGGATAATGGTTTGCATCCTACAAAATGTGACATTATTGGTTTCGGGGATGGCCCTCTTATACAAGTTCAGTTTCGAACTCTTCTCGATATGCGTCAAGTTCCACAGTACAAGTGTTATAAGTCACAAAAGAATGTTTCATGTAAATTATATATTTTTTCAGGAATATTCATAGTGTAGAAGAGCACGTACGGGATTCTTTATATATGGAAACTGAGTCGTTGAAGTCATCTTACAAAACTCTGCGAATAGAATCCGATACAGTTGAAGTTAAGCGCATTTTGGATGAAGGCTATATCAAATCAGCCTCCTTTATCAGAGATTCAGTAAGCTTTATGTTAGTTCAATGAATGAAGCATAAATTCATATATTTGTGTTTTTCTAGGGAACTCCAACAAGTCAAACGAATTTCGAAGAGAGGTTACATAAGAACACTGGAATTATTGAAAAAACTCAATTGAAAACGCTGCCAACAACCACCACAACGACGTCGAAACCTAAATCAAAAGATGTCATCCATGAACCAGATATAGATGTGGAGAATGCACCTGTTATTCAAGGTTCTTTTGAAGGTTCATTCGAGATAACGAAAACTGACGCGGATATAACACAAAAAAGAACAAGTCCAGCGAAAACGTACCCTTCGACATCTAGAGCAACTTCAGTAACTGCACCCCCAATGAGGGTTAAGACAAAGAAAACGACAATAGAGAAAATCAAACCACCTAATAAAATTTATGTCACACCAACACAACGAACAACAACAGTTGAGACGACAACATCTTCGACAACTTCTGCGGAGTTTGAAGCCTTTGAGGCAACAGTCACAGCAAAATCCAGACAACCTGATATAGTTTCCAGCAGTACTGAAGCAATAACGGTCACTGCCAAGCCCGTAAAATCATCTGAACCTAGTGTTCCTCCGTCTTCTGGAGGAGTCGTTCCTGCTGATGAGCATTTGAAGTTCTCCAACGTACAGGATCCACCTAAGCTGGATGTGACACTGTTCACGAGTGCTCCTGTGTTGGACACAGAGCCTTGGCGTCCAATACGTCCGTTGGGACCTTCAGCAATCAAAGTAGTTCCATCTCCAGAGAATCTATCGAATCAGGCGTCGTATACGATCCCATCTCTTACACATTTTGATGCTGTTGAAACTGGCCTACTTCCACGAAATAAGATCAATTTTGCAGAGCAAGCGACAGAAAATCCCAATGAAATGATTTTCTATCAAAGTTTCACAAATCCTGTCTTTATGCCAGCTGCAAGCGGAATTGAAAGACTTGGAGCAACAGATGTAAAACCACATCCACTTCCAGTTCCGTTGATCGATGAAGTAGTTATTCCCATATTAAATGAGTTTGCAAAGCCGGAGCCACCAAATGAGCATGTTTCAAACCAACAAACGGAAGGCGCAAGTGATTTCGAACATATAGGCGGTGGAGTAATAGTCAAGCATCACAACAAGGACGACGGCACTTCCAATGAATTAATGAAAGCAGATAACTCAAGTCAATCATCGAAACCTCCTGCACCACCTATTGAAAAATCAGAATCAAAACCAACCACAGAACAGTCTGTTCCACCATCATTCGTGGAAGGGGATAAAACAGAAGCAAATGAAGAATCCCTTTCAGCAGAGCTTGGAGATCTCCTTCACAGCCTTCTTGACATTCCAACTGTGCACAATAGCTCAGAAAACCTTGAATTGGAATCACGTATCGAAGAGGACGACAGCGTCCAGCCGGCTATAAGCTTTTTGAATATAAGAGAACACATTCTTAACAAAAACAAGACTGAAGAAAACCAGAAGAGCTCCGAAGAAGTAAAGTCGGAACAAAACCCACCAACTGATACTACTAAAACACCGACAAAAGTCACTCTCTTGAACACAACATTACCTTTGCAAGTACTGAACACGACACCTAAGCCAACTCAAAATACAACTCCAACTGCAAAATCCACAATAGCGCCATCAAGAAGACCACCAACAACTAAAACTACCCCTGCGACTATAGACCAGTCTATGCTTTTTCCAAGTCACTCCAAATGGGAGTACGTCAATGGAAGCTCCTCACACCATGCAAATCCCAATGCAAACATGAAAAAGGTTTTCAACGAAACATTGCAAGCTTGGGTTGTAGAGAATATCGAGAGACTTGATGATCAGCCGCCGAAAGGACTGAAAGTAAGGAAAAACAATACAGAAGACATTCAAGACATTTCCCATATCTTTGATACACTGGCGTCGAAGCTCGGCATTTCGCCGAGTATACCAACAAAAGTACCTCCATTTGTAGCATTTTCACAAAACAAGAGGAAGCACTCACAAGTCGTCCGAAATGAAACGATCAGGAGAACATCACCAAGAACTTATATCTCAAAAACGACAACACCAACTCCACTTGTTGCTTCTTCATCCGAGCAGCCAATACTACTCCAACCTTTAGAGGAGCTATCGAGTGTGGACAACAATTCCCCGGAAATAATAATTGGGGAAGCCGAGGTTGAAGTGGTGGATCCAACAAAGTACGAAGAGATGCTCTCATCACAAGCACCAACTCAAGGAAGTTCCACCCGTGCTCCACCTTTGGTCACCTTGCTCCCAGTTCGATCGAATTCCGGAATCAGAACCTTCAGACCGCCAATTAAATCAAGCGAAAGTCGAAAGTTTGGACAATCTCCCAGATACCGAGAGGCTGTAGTCAAAACAGGCATTCAAGTCACTGCATAAAACATTCGTTAATTCCCGATCCTTATCCTTATCCTGAGGCCTGTCTAGTTGTAATTGTGCATATGACTTTGTATACTTGTTCCTCAACGACTTCCAACGTTGTGGAATAAATAACAACAAAGTCAAACGAATTTCATTTCGAGGTTTTGAGAAGCTTACTATATACTATATATTAACGTTATGTCAATATTATAATTAGGACCATAAATAGGTTAGTAAACATAAGACACAGCATTGCGATATTACCATTGTCCATTTGGACGTTTGTATCTCAAAGAAGTTATAACTCATAAGACTATAATCTAGAGAATACGTTTTACTTATTACTTTTGTATTAAAAATGTAAAGAAATAAAATAATAACATGTCTAGAAAAAACATGTCTTGCTCATTATTGCCAACACGTTGCCAGAGAAGAACTAGAATCATTAGAATTATATAATAAAAACCTAATGACAAGATAATCAAACACATTTCCGATAAGATTTCCAAAGTTGATATTCCTAAGGGAATCATGTAATTCATATAAATGTTTTTCATTAGGTGTCATAAACTCACTATCAACATGTTCATTGAAGGCTATAATTACTTCAATTATTCATGTCTTCTTTTATCACGTAAAACATCAGAGTGCCTATTGACGGTACTACTGGCGTTAAAAGGTTTCATATGATTCAATGCAAATTATTGGTTTGAAGGAATAACTAGTAAACTAACAAAATTGATTTATGGATATAACTTGTGATGCAGTATCAAATCATATTATTGGTAATTTAAATCTGCGGAATATTGTGTGGGCTATTTGGAGCCTTTTCCAAAAAGAAATATTTGGAGGCTTTTTCCAAAAAGAATGTCCTTCCCTGCGTTGAAAACTTAATTTACCATCGCCCATGAATTAGTTGCCTTAGTACAAGACGATCTAACTCGTTTAGCATTTTGTTAGGGTGAATATTCACTTTGCAAGCCGTCACACATAGTAAATAAATACGTATAATGGTGTGCAAGTGTTAGTATTGTGTTCCTGCTTGTTTCTCAAAGTTTGTGAGAAGGAAACATGTTACCGTCTCGGTCGCTTGCTAATCTCACACAATTTGACCTAGGGAGACTATCCCGCTTTCCCTCCTCGACTTTCACCTATTCGCGCAACAGGACAATACCCTTAAATGAGACGCTCAATACAAATCTGGAATTTCAGGATAAACCCTCAGACCGGTTTACCCTCACAAGTCGCCGTGACGAGGGGCTGATATTTCAGAAACCATGAAAGTAAATGAAGCGAGTTTCGTCCTTCTTGGAATTCAATTTTTATTTTCTGGAATTTTCCATAAAATTGTCTCAAATTTATAATAAATACATCTTAATAAATGCAATATGTACATATAACGGTCTTAACATTAATGGTTTCGTGTGAACGTTGAGGATTTGTACTTGACCGATATAAATTCTACCTTAAACAATACCTTAAAACTAGCAATAGGAAGAAATAAAAACCTAAAAACTCGAAGTTTCCTTTTGGATTTCTTCCTTGAAAATGTTTTCGATCTGATTCAGGAGACCAATGGCTCGAATGTTTTCATGGGCAAAAACAAATTCCTCAAGAGGTTTGATATATTTTAAGGCTTCTTTATAATTGTCCAGGCTTTTTGCTGATTCGGAACTGAATGTTGCTTCGGATATATCTGAAGCCATATGATCATCGTTAGGAACGTATGGTGTACCATGACTTTGTTGCAGAACATAAGCAAATGTTGACGCAGATAGCTTCCTTTTCTTAGGGGGTAAGACACTACTTGTGTCGGCAATGTGATTTTTATCATTAATAAAGTAGGTTTCATCAACTGGCTCAAAGGAATATTCGGAAACTAGTGGTGACTGTTGTTTACTCGTACCATTCTTGTCCGAATTTTGGTTCTTATCCTCGTTAACAGCCTTTCTATCCATGGCAACCTCGATTTCTTCTTTCAAGTCTTCAATTATGTCCTCAACATCAAGTGCTTGTATGTCCTGTTGTGCATTGTAATTCAAGTATGTTGAGTGGAATTTTTGTTTGAACCGTTCAATCCAACGCTTGTCTGCGCGGTACTCAGTGATGCCTAGGCGTTGAGCTATTTTTGCGCCTTGTGCGCGAATTATTCCATCATGAATCTCAACATCGTAACCATTCGACCGCCGAAGCCATTCGCAAAGGACCATATTGACAGCCTTGACACGTGATGGTCTACGACTCGGCATTCGGGTGTCATCCGGGGAATTTTGATAATCTTGTAAATATTCCTCGCGGCGACGAATAATGTTTCGTATTTGCTTCATGCCGCAGTTGAATTTTCTTGCCAGATACGACACACTCTGTATTCTTTCATATTCATTTATTACTGCAATACGTTCACCTAGAGACAAGTAGTTCATCTGCCTTTGTTTCTTACCGTTTGTCTAGTAAAATAGAAAATAGAACGTTATAAAAGAACGTATTCGTTATATAATATTACGTTTCAGTCAAATTACCATTTTGATGCGTCAACTAGTGGTCTGTGTTCTGAAGAATTTCCGTTCGACTGGGCTCTGGTCGTCCCTGAGTTAGCAAAACCTGTGGATGGTTTCAACTGGCAGCTGTTCGACTTTGCCCTGATAATTATTTTTTTTTCCTCTTGCTTCGCTTGACACGGAACACTACCCTCCAACTAGGTCGAGACAAGATTCAACACTGACCGAATTTAGCTAGAACCAAAATGTTTAAAGAGGAGGAACAGAGGACGGAACAGACGGCGTCTTCAGAAGGTTTTCGAACAAACACATAGATAATTGGAGGCCTTGTTGAGGTCTTGACACGTTGTCGCGTCACTCATACTACGGCAAATCGATTATGGGATGAAATTCCTTGCGCTTGTGTTCGTTGCTACGCAGACACACACTTGAAGATGTTAAACTCTGGCTAGGTGGGTAAACTGTCTTCTGGACTTTAAGGGGGAAACGTTATTTCCTGTCTAGTGTCTCTTTGCCTGTGTGCAAGAGGATTCTTGGCCTGCGACTGGAAGGTAGACAGACTTAGGGCTGCTGAGTTTCTAGTTCTGGGTTCTGGGTTTTATCGTCGCATTTCGAACGAGTGCTTACTATCGATTTTTGGGTTTAGTTGGCGGATGTGTCTTCCCAAGGGTACGTAGGTAGAAAAAGGTTTTATCCCTCGTTGCGTTGTGTTGGTATGCCCCCAAATGATTCTCGCTAAATATTAACTCAAGTTTACTAAACACGACCATTCTGCACAAAGAGATAATTTTAATTTGGAAATACTGGAACTGACCGCGGGCGCAGATACTGGACTAAATAAAATTGTCTCTTTTGTGCCCGGGATTTTTCCGTTCTTCCCACATCGGATGGACATACGCCACAACAAAAGTGACACGGGATTCTGGCTGCAAGTTATGTGACTTAATGCAAAATTCCGAGAAATTCATTAGAAATATGAGAATCAAAACAAAAGGAATGTGACCACAACTGGGTGAATCACTCGGGATGATCAACATCTTCGTAGTTGGCTGGCAGCTACCTGTTGGAATGGTACAAATTTAAAGACTTTTGAAATATTTTTTTGGTAGGTAGGTACCATCCATTTGATCATATAAACAACCGATTTTTCCTAACTCCTAACTGAGTGGATTATACGCAAAAAGTTCTGTGCATTATGCAGAAAGTATAAACAGTTTTTATTTTCGTTGAATTCACATTCAAAGTCTTTTCATGAACAACGTCATTTGATTTCTCAAATTCAACCACTCACTGAAGTTTAACGAACATGCAGAAAAATTTCCGTGATTTCAGAACTTTTAACTAAATTGAGTCCTATTGTCCATTTGATTGAATTGTGACAATTGTGCGTAGGTAACGAAAGCAGGAAATGAGGAAATTTAGAATATTTTGGAAAGATTGTGAATTTATTCAAGTCTAGTGATATTTGCCTACCTATCTTTGTGGGTTTTTGAAATTTTGCCGTTTCTGTAACTGCTACTCGTATTAGATTGTTTTGAATATTTTTCTGGATTTTTGCTTAAGTTATTGACACGATTGCCAACTATCACATATTATCGAGTGCAAACTGCAAACCAAACTCCAAATTTGCACTCAATAGCGATTACCAAGAGAATACGGCTTAAGTGTAGTTTGAGTATTGAAATTATATTATAAAGGAGATCATGGATCATCATGGAGCAGATCATGGAATTCGGTAAGTCCACCATCTTTTTAACAATTTGTCATTTTTATAAACAAACATATTTTCAAAACCCGTTCCTTCTATCCTGTTTCGCCACTTTTGAAAATACATTTTTGATTTGTGTAGCCCTACAACTAGATCACAGTAGCCTTACAAATAGGCCAAACACAGGTCTTATAGCGGAAAAAGATTACAGAACTTAAGCCGGATTACCTTAGTTACACGGTTTATATTCGTAATCTTTACGTAACTGGATAAAATTAAACCGGATCACCAGCCTCACAACTGGATTTTCTAAAGTCAATTTTATTTAATGGATGAGCTGGTTGTAACCGACTTGTTGCCAACTTCTGCATCCATCTTGTATGATAAATACGGTTTTAATGTCGTTTTTTAACAGTAAAACCGCATTTAGTCTGTCAAACTCACCAGGTTAAGCCGAATAAATTTAAGCTGGTTTCCCTAAACCGGTTTAACTAAGTCGCGTCTGCTGCTGATCAGTCAAAGTGAAAGTGAAGTGTTTAACAGTAGTGATAAATATTCAAAATGTAAGTAACAATTTTGACTTAATATATAACTTTAATATATCATTCCAACTTTAGATGGCTGTTTAGAAGAACTGACAAAATAACAACGATGCAATGACGGTAACCGAACAACAGGTTTAAAATTATTTCCTCCTCAGTCAATAAATATTTGAAAGTATCTTCATTGATAGTTAAAAACGAATGAAACTCACAAAAATGCAGTCATTTCCTTCTGGAGGTAAGTCAATTGAAAACTGAAGCTTTGTTATTGAAAATAAAATTCCAGCCATGGGTGACCTTGGTCATTGCTTCGTTACACGATCGTCGGCGTCGTCGTTTGGTGTTTGTGTAAGCTTCTTGTTGAAATGCATTCCCCATAGAAAATCATCGCATCCTTGAACCAAGTTATCCATTATTGTATGAAGAATCCGTTGACTTTATTCGTTAATTTTTTTTTGGTGAAAAGTTCTTAGGGAAACGGATTCTCGAAAAACTCATCGCGTTCTGTTGTGGCAATTTCGAAACGAATATATTCAAACAAAATATTAACTTATCATATCAAATTTAATAAACGCTCAACGTAAAAATTCTCAGAGTTCCCCCATCGATACTTAGGTGTCGCGTCGATCCGCAGTGATAATACTGGCACTTGCCCACGGAAATCGTAATCGTGCCACACGGAAGGTACAACATGTTGGATAACCCTTGACTCCTCTTATCGAAAATCAAAAATTTTTGATTTCAGCCCAACTCAAGTTCCAACCATCAAAATGGTTGGCCAACTTGCCCACACACAATCCCTCCGATTGCCAACATAAACCAAGTTAGAATAAAAATCAAACTAAAATTGAACTGAGGATCATGTCCATGACATATTAGGTCTGTTTGTTTTGAGTTCGGAACTGCTCCGGAATACTAAATTGTACTTTAAGTACTCAGTTCTGCGTTTGTTTTGAAGTTTGGTGTAGTACCAAACTGTTCCATTTTATCCTGAGAAAGTATGAGAGTTTGACGATTTTACTCTCACTTTACCCTGACGCGTTAGTTACAACGGAACAGAGTGGAACGCTGGAAGTGTCAAATTACACTTTTAGTACAAAGTTCCACACTGTTCTGAACTCAAAACAAACAGACCTATTGTTGCGCAGCTGTTGGCAAAGAGCTAATGGTCAGTTTTTTATGAAGGAGACTTGTCAACAGATAAGTTTATGTTTTGCATATCCTTTAAGTTTGATTTCCAAATTGAGGCCGCGCATTAATATAATTAAACTTGAAGCTCGTAACTTATCCTTGTAATTGCAATAAGTGGTAATGAATTTAAAAAGTTAGATATGGGAAATTTAAACTAAAAACTTCCAGAAAAAGTCTCATGAAAAATGATAATTGCAAAGGATGCTAGCCAATTTTAAGTATATGTATGAATAAAATGTCTTAAAGAAAATTTGCTAAATAACTAAAATTTTGCCTTCGCTGATTTTCTGGTTGTTGTTTTTGTTTCATTTCCTTTTCTTAATTACGGAGAGCTTTTAAGGACAAGCGATGGGAAACACTTAGAACTCATAGTCAAGTGGAAATAACTTTATCCTTCGAGATGGGATAAAAATATATAACGACTACGGAAAAAGAGAAAAGTGAATTTTCCAAAGAAGTCCATGCCAAAGAATTTTTCCAAGAAAATTTCATAGATTTGTCTTCTGTCTTTTTTTTGCTTAGTTTAAGTTATCTGAAAGTTCGTTGGTAATTTTTGGTCCTTCCGCTTGCATTTTGTGTCACTATGTTCCGATGTTCTAAATTAATGAACAGGAAAGTGCAAAGAACAAGCCTGAAGTTTCTGTTACAGTCGTAATGGATACGAGCAAAAGTTGAATCACATAAGCTGAAATAGGAAAAGTTATACGAAGTCATAAAAGCTCACAAAGTAGGCAACAGCTAATTACACAATGGAGTATATTTTTGTGAATGTGGAGTTTTGTATTTAGTTTTCGGAAGCTGATGGATCGATTTCTCTAATTATTCTTGGTTAATGCATTTTTGTGGAAAGTTTTCAACAATTTATTTCTGTAGCAATCAGTAATAAATATTTGGAAATTTATGTCAATTTTTTCAGTTAATGTTCTTCAGTATTGAATCTATTACATTACATAATTCTTAGTTAGGGCAAGATTCTTCGTTGTAATGATTTTTTCAGGAGCACTTCAATAATGAAAACAAGAATAGCGATACCATGTCCAAAGAGCAGAACGATTAAGGCATCTTTCACATGTTCTAGCGATAGAACAATCTGCTCATCATCGTCTCCAATTTGTATTTTCTTATACGTTTCGCGATTGTACCAACATTGCTGGAGACCATTTTCAAAAGTGATCTCGTTAAAGCGCTCAAAACTGTGGAACAGAGGTGACCCTCGTGGGACAATGTTGGAGATTATCTGGAAAACTAAAAGTTCAATATGTAACAGTGTTACTTAGAGATACAAGATTTTTTGAATTAACCAATGGGTGAAGTCACGCGAAAGTACGGCCTTTTGTCTTTTGAACGAGTTCGTTGCTGACTATATTCTGCCAAATTTGCAGTAAGGATGAAAGATTCCTTGTTCGTAGGGTGCTGAATGTTCCTATATAGTTCCACTCGATGGATTCCAACTAATCGCTCTTCAAGCAGCTTTTCCAGTTCTTTGTTAGTAAGTTTAATTCTGGAATGAATCTAATGTAATTATGAGGATTAATGAGTGTCTGTCATTATACCAACTTAGTAACATATTCTGCCAAATCGGAAAATGTTTGCGGTGTCCATTCCCGTTTTCTGAGTGCCTCTAATGGGCTCGTAATATCTGGATAGAATTGAGGTGATACCAAGCTAGCAAATATTTCATTTGCAATAATGGTTGATATGATCATGGATATGATTTGCCAGCTGATGGTTACTAATTTAACAAAGCAATATATTGAAATGTCGTTTTGAGGCTGCAGCAGCAGTTCGGACAATCTTCGAAATAGGACGTCTGTGAGGCTGATTTCAACTTTCATTATTTTTGTAAGTGATATGTAAACGAATAAGATGAGGATAAAAAAAGAGACTGTTAGGGATAGTTTTGAAAGGCCAGAGAGCGAATTGTATATTATGAAGTACTGCGGAATCCTGAATGATTTCGGTACCAACATAACAAGATGCTCCTGTTGATGTGGATATATGAACTCAAAAAATCGAGATTTCCCAATTGGTCGTCTCTTTAAGGTGAATTCACATATTCCTTGAACCAGATCTAGGCCTGCTCCAGGTTTCACTACAGAAAACGTTTCATTGAGGAATATCTCGAATCCAAGAGAAGTTTGGTTGTGTACATATGGTCGTACTGTTGCATTATAGTATTGAGAAAGAGGTTCGAACATTTCAATGATATCTCCAGTCCAGACATACTTTCCGTGTTTGAAGATTTTGTGAGAATTCGGTACGATTTGCATAAGAGGCGTATGTAATACCATACCATGTAAATTTTTAGTTTTATCTGCATAAAAATTCTGTGAGACTTCTATCATGAAGTTATCAATGTATGGGTTATAAGTTAATGCCTTGTAGATAAATTCACTTCTTAATTTGGTAATAAGAAATACGTTCAATGCCATCACAGACCAAAGATTTCTGAAAAGGCTTTTAAGTTCAAACTCTTCCACTTCAATTCCAACATTAACTATGAGAACTCTTGAACGGCTAACTATGATCTTTGACTCCACTTGATGTTTAATGATGGCACTTGAGAATGAAATTTGTTCGGTCAGCAAGACAGTTAGAAAATTGTCATTGAAACTGATGACACTCTCCTTTCGAAAGATATCCAATGCTGAAGTACGGCTGTCAAAAATTTGTAGTGGTATGATAGTGTCCTTCAAAAGGACATCTAAAAAATTTGTATTGCTTGAATTCACTATGAAACGCACTTCAAAATCACGATTAGTTTCATTTTCAATTATATTCCGAAGAAGCAGTCTCAAGTCTAATTGAGATGAATGTTCCAGCAACAAATGCTTATTACACTGTGAAACACTTCCATGTAGAAGGATAAGTGATACCTTCAAAAACATGAGCCCCATTTGGTTTATAACTGAAAACTAACAATAACAAGCAACCTCGAATCTCTCATATCTGCGACTACTAGTACTTGATTGAAGCTAACTTTTGCAAGGTAAGTGCCTCTCCAACTCATGTCTATTAATCCCAATGGACCAAAAGTATTTCGAATGAAACAACCACGACGTAGAGGAAAAATTTATCGGGGTAGTTCACAAAACATGCGATTATTATTAACATCCCACAAGTGCCCTCGTTTTGGGTATTTAATATTTCAACATCCTTGCACTGCAAATCACATCGGTAGGAAGTTTTCATTATCCTGAATGAGGTTTAGTTTAGTTTTTGTCCGTTTTTAATATCAACAAAATAATTTCAGTACGTTATGAGATATTCACATTCAAATATGAGAGCATTAAGGAAGCTAAGTGGATTAAAGTTTATAGCTACAATTGAAGTGAAACGTTTAAATTGTAGGTGATTTATTTTTGTAATTCCCCTTCTGGGATCATGAAACAGTATAATGAATATTAGACAAGGTTTTTAATTTTTAATTTTTTATTGATATTAAAGAATACTGTTCTTCAAATAATTCAAAAAAGATAATTTCAGTTGTTGTCATTGTATCTATTTGGAGTGAATCGTAAGTAGAATTAATTCCACTTTAAAACAAAATTAAATTAAGTGGAGCGGGCAATTCAAATTCAATTGGAAAACACGAATTTGCTCTCAATAATTAGCTAGGTATTAGTTTGATAACACCTCAGCAGTCTGGAGTTGTATAGCATAATGAGAGGATACACCATTGAAAATAACAACAGAGCTTGCTTCTGTGAAAAGGTTATCTTTGAAAAAGGTGAGAGCAATTCTATCCAGGCTAATTGTCCATGTGCCATAATTACTTCAATTAGTTACAAAACGTCTAATCCTTGCCGAGAGCATCTGGGTAATGTTATTATGTCTGACCCGCAACAAAGTGGATTACCACGATGCAACCAGTTTGTGGTAATTTCCGCATAGGGCGTATATTCCTTGTAAATGGATAACTTCCGCACGTACCATTGTGAAGCATACAAATGGCATGGTCAAGTAGAATGAATCGTCCGTTGTCCGATAAGTCCGAGTACAGCTTGAAAAAAGAACGTAGCCTCATATGAACGATCAAAACAGAAACCTCGCAACAATAGTTAAACCAACTATAAAAAAGTGTTATGTCCTCTATATAAGATGAAGTGGAATTAAACAAATGGGCAACAATCTACAATATACGATTGTCATCGGACGATTGTTGGTCATCATATGTAGCTACGAGTGCTGTATCAGATAGTTTGGTGTCGATTTATCACAGAACGCGTGAAATGAAACTTAATGTGATTGATATTCTGTGATATTTGGAACACAACATACAACACAAATGGAATTCCAGTTTTATAATATATACATATAGTTATACAACTTTAACTTTGGGATAAGCTATACTTCCTGTCTAGCATAACAATGCGTACATCAGTTCGTAATGTTTTCATCTTAAATAAATTACAAAAGGATGGCCCATTGGAGTCTCGGTGGCTAAAAACGTGATCCAATAACACACAAAGAGCTTAACAAAAATTGCTGTCGTTTTATCTTAACTTCAGAAGATGAAATTAATTTTTTTTATCCCATTCGTTATTTTGTCATATAACATATGAGGCCGAAGTTCTGAGAAACCACCACTGTTAATACTTTTCATACAACTTCCAGATGCAGTAATCAGTATTGTTGAAGTTATCTTCATACCTAGTCTATTCAAAGTATCTACTTTCAAATAGAAGATGGTGAAGGTATGTGTCATTATGATGTAGGATATAAAGAACACACGCATGGATTCATTTCTCATGCTTGAACTTGTTCAGTTTCGTAGTAATCACTTCCCAAAATGAAAATGAATTTTCGATTCATTCTATAAAAAGGAAGTAGATTTTTGTATTCTGTAAAAACAAAAATAAATTGAAAAACACTTTACAAACGAATGCAATTTATTAAACCAGTTGTAGCAGAACTTAGCACAGAAAAAGTTTATATGATGAAATAAATATAGGAACAAATATTGATCATTGTAATTTCCAAAATATTTTCCAGTACCTACAGTCTGACAAAATAAATGTACTTTTTCACATTATTATGCAAATGAGCCAACTCAAGAGCTGCAAAATATGAGTGGAAATTGTATTTGCTCGTTATATATTGTAGGGAAATTATATACTACGTACAGTATATTAATTAACACTGTGATGATCGTTAATATCCACTTTTATAACATTTCGGGACGAGTAAAATAAAATATTGTTGAAAAATTGAATTCATTTCTCATAACTTTGTATTTTAATTGAATGAAACTGAATTCAACGGAAGTACGTATATCAGAAGATATTTTACATAAATGCCTTATTTATATAATTACATGTCATTTTTAATAAATGTATGTATATACGAACTCATAACACAATGCTTCACTTTCATATTTTGGATAAGAACGAGTTGTTTCATGTTGGTATTGCTAATTATGAACGAATACGAAATTAAACATTTTTCAAATTACAATATTAATTGAATATTTTTCACCGAAACGTGCGTTAATGATTAGTAGTTCATACAGTAGGTAACATTCTGAGTCTTTATATTCAAATAAATTTTTTGATTTAAATATTTGTTTCCTCATGTGATACGAGGCTCTCTGCCGTGTGTATCATGTTTATTAAACGAAAACTCTTAAGTGTGCAATATAAATAATATAAATTTATTCAATGAAAGGCGTATGTAGAATAGTTTGTCAACGCTCATAGAAATTTTCAAAATATTTGTCCCAATCATTTTTAATTTGTGGCTCAAAATATAATTTGGGAATGCAATTAATTCAAGATTTTGGTGTCAAGCCACAAAAACTAGATTTGATTTGAGTCATTTGATGCTGGTCAATTAAATGCAGTTGAGAGTTTATTAATTGATCTCATTTGAAAACATTTTGTAAGGTTTTGTTTGAAATTCTTTGACTATCAAATGAGGGATTTTGAGGAATATTTCTTGGTCTTCTTCCAATAAGTATGGCACCAAGCAAGCATGGCATTTATTCAGATCAAATAAATAACTCTAGAACTTTAATAGACTTGGTATACTTAAATTAGGAAATGTATACCTATTTCAGTGAATTGCATGTCGACTAGATATGACTTTCGAAAACTGGCCAATTTTTGGTTTGTTGTAAATATATGTAATTCTTAACATGATTACTTCCAATTTGTGATAGTTTGGAGAAGATTATAGACATTGAAATAACGACCATATTTGAGAGATATGTTTGACATTATGCTACATCATTTCCTTGATAAATTCATGTCATATATCACTGCAAAATTCAGTATAAGCTTATTGAGTCTTGAGAGTTTGACCAAACTAAGTTCAAACTTGTGTAAATGGATTATTTAGTTTATATCTTCCTATTAATACAAATACATTCTATAGGAATTTGTTTTGAATTGCCAAGTGGTTTTTCAGGAACTAAATTTAATAATTTTTCAAGAAACTACGTTTCAGTTGTAGAAAACGAGTCTATTTACTTTGCATATCTGTTTGTTAACTCTACCGACTCAGGAGTGGTGTCGGAAATTATACAATTGACTCCAGTTCCGGTGATTGTTATCACGTCAACTAACAATAAGGGCACAAGTGTTTCATCTCCGAGTTTCAATGATAACTTTGTGTTTGTGATGATAACTGATGACTTAGAACATATTCCCATCATAATAGAAAATCAAATTGAAAGCAAAACAATCCTGGAGCGGTCAAAAACCGTCGCAATTACAACAACTTATGACGACAATAGCGAGCCAATTAGGAGAATGTTTATAAAATTATGGAAAATGAATGTTCTGAATGTGATACTAATGAGCAGTCAAGGTGGATATATGTCGACCTACAATCCATATATGAACAAATTTTACATTAATTTGACTGAATCCCATAAAATTTCATTTGAAGACAAGACCCAGAACATGTATGGTAATACCTTGTATGTACCACTTGCAGAGGTAGTGCCAAAGTTCTACAGGATATGGGAGCATGGTACCTGGAAATGGTCTGGTGAATGTGTGGAAATCCTCGAGCCTTTGGGGAAATTCTATAATGCAAATGTAGCATTAATTATTCAGAATGAAACTGATTTTGGCTTTGAAAGGCGTATGAATGAAACACATTCCGTTGTTAATTCTGGTACCGGGTCGATTATCCACAGTCGCCGGGGAGATTTGACACTCATTGAACGAACGTTTGAGGTCTCAAACCTTTTTGACTTCATATATCCAACTGATTTTGGAGGTTTTGTGTGTTTAGTGCCAAAGGCTGAAAAGTGGCCTGCACTTTTCACGCTATACCACACACTCAATACATCCACAAAAATATTCATTTTCTCGGTTGGACTTTTAGTTTTTCTGTGTATCCGTTGCATAAATTACTTTAAAGGATCAAAAACAAACAGTTGCGATATTATCCTGCTACTCTTTGCAATATTTACAAATCAGTCCTACGATATAAACAGTTCCGTGACATCTGCAAAAGTTATTGCTGCATCCTGGAGGCTATTTTCACTTGTAGTAGTTGCAACCTTCACAAATCAAATTGTAGCTGGACTTGTTTCTCCAAAATATTTCAGCGACATCGATAATCCAGAGGATGCTTTGACGATTGAAGAGTGGGTTCCGTTGACATACACGGATCTGGCAGGATTTCTAAAGCGGTTTGAACTCTTTTCGGATATTTGGATTATTTCAAAGAGTTGTTTACAGATCTGGTCCAGGGACAAAATCTATAAACGATCTGTTACAAAGAAGATTGGTTGGTTTGCCAAGGAATGAGCTCTATGAGTTAGTTCGCAATCCAAGTAGAAAGTATATTTTCGTTGTCAGTGGCTCGGTTGCAAATTACATTTTGGAAGAAACGAAGTCAACTAACGCTTACCATAAAACAAAGCCTTGGGGTAAGAAAATGATTTGAACTGGTTTGAACAATACATCGTTATTCTTACAGCACTCCAAATTCTGTCGAACATAGTAGCAAAGGGTTCTATCTTCTATCACTCGTTCAACACTTTCAACATGCTAGCATTCGAATCTGGACTGCAAGCCCACTGGGAGACGGCTTCTGCTTTGAATCATAGCCATAGAATAGATTTGAGAAAAACGGATATGGTACTCAAAATGGAGCACATTGGCAGCATTTTCATAATGCTAGGCTTTGGTTTCATGATAGCTACAATAGGTTTTTTCACGGAGCTATTAGTCAGCACTAAGGCCAAAAAGCTTGTGAAAATAAGGAGTTAATTAAATTCTCATCCTTGACACTTCTACTCAACGTCTAGACTATCAAAGCCTATTTAATAAACTTTACATTATTCATAATTCTAGCAAATTTCCTGATGACAAATGTTCAATCAGATATCAAATTTTCGAAGAAAAGCAACTTGAAACCGTAGCACGCGATGATACAACTTTATTCAGCCTAGATTCTACAGAATTCACCAAATCTCAAAATCCAATCGTATTCGTATGGAGTGAAACCGAATCAGCTAATGACATAGAAATAAGAGGAACAAATGTGCATTCAAGACACGCAATTTGGCAGTTAGAAAAACATATTCGATTAGGGTAGACAAATGAATAACAGCTAAAATATATTCGAGACATTTCATTGATGAGATGGATAAAGAGAAGTAATAGATATAATTGCAAATTTATTATATCGCCTGTGATTTGATTTTGCATAATTCATAGAAGGATGATGGCCAAAATTATCCGGTGTCTAAAATTACTTAGTTGTCTACTGTTTGTGAATTGATAAAGATGCAATTTACAATATGACCAAGTAAATCATTCATTCTAGCAATTAACAGCAGCCAATTGATTGCATCACAGTGAATAATAATACGTGATAGCCGCATTTGGGGTACAATATGATATTGATTTTCTGCCTCTGCGCAGTCCTATATCTGGCAGAAATTCTCCATGAATCTCTCTTTGCAAAGAACTTTGCGAGGAAAAAGCTCTCTTCATTTCAGTGTAGATATAGGTTGAGCAGTACATTGAGAGTGAAACTTGTAGGCCAAACGTAGAAGATGGGCCGAGCATGGCAACTGACATGACAGACACAGAACTGGAAATTGCGAAGTCATTTTAGTACACTTCACCCTCCATTACCTCGCATCATGTTATACAGACAAACGTGATATACTTGGCTCTTTGTCTACGGATGGTGAACGTGGATGTAGATACTTTTCTGTAGTTGGATGGGTGATGGACCAAGGCTCTGAACTTCTACATCAAGAAATTGTTTTCATGTTTAACGTAGTCACACCGACAGTCTGGGAATATTGCGAGGTACATCTGTCGAACATTCTAAAGTTTGGGGGAGAATGAGAGTGAGAATTTTCTGCTAACGAAGCTTGTCGAAATGCCAACGCCCAAGCAGAATTGTGAAAATTTCACCTGATTTACGTGTGTTTGCTGAAAGCTAGAGTTAAACGTGGTTGGTAAATAGTTTGAATTCTTCGAAATTAGCCCGAAAATATCCTTGTCACAGCATCACAAGTGCTGGAGTGGCTCTTATACACGAATATCGATTAGTGACAGGGAAAATGGTAAGTTGTTTTGATTACTGATTTCCAAGAAAATTGCCATAATTAACCGAATTTTATTTTTCAACAGTCAATGGAGAGAAGGAACCGTACAATGAATTATTTATCAGTTCCAGAACGGGTTGCAGTTATACGGGAATATGATGTGGTTAAAAATATTGCCCACCTTGCTAAGAAATTTCGATGTGGTCGACGGCAAATAAAGCACATTCTACGCCGGCGTGATGATTACCTGGCGGAATGGGCAAATAATCCACAAGCAATGAGAATGCCCAGACGTCAGCCTTCCAGAGTTAAGGCTGTGAATATTGTCCTTAGCGCTTGGGCCAAGCGTTCTCAACAACATGATATTGAAATCACGGATGATTTGCTGCGTGAGATTGGGAAGAAAATAGCAAGCAGTCTTCGGATTACAGAGTTTCGATCTGACGCCAGATGGATTGAGCGTTTTAAGAAGAAATACAAAATTTCCGAGGATGGTTCCATAGCTATTGTAACCAGTGATTGCAACCCGAAAGTCATTAAATCGCTAGGCATTGAGGACATCATTCGGGAGATGAAAACCCAAGTAGATGCTGCAATGACACGGCCTTTTAGGAGTCCAGTACAAAATTCGACGGAAGGAATGGCAGGAAATTCATCTGGTTCTGATAACTCAGATGACATGGTTGAATTTGTGGACGTCCTTACTGATAGTTGTCAAAGTGAAGGCAGCAGTGATAACGTAATGATTCCGACGAATGGAGAAACCTCCGTACCAGCTAAAGGAAACACTTCACATGATCATTTCTTGGAAGACGAAAATTTTGATCCATCAGACTATCTGGAAACCACCGATATCGATGGTCCAAAAGTTAAGGAAATCACGAACTACAAAGAAGCTCTCAACCATTTGGGACCTCTGGAACAGTTCGCTTTAATGAAGGAGAATATTCGAGCTATTGGACTGATTAATCAAATTGAAAACATTTTTCGAGATGAAATGGAAAAGGCAAAATTGTAAAAATTCTAATAGTAGGTATGTCTATGTATTATAATATTTAGATTTTAAATGTTATTTAGTAACACAATGCCAATTGATGTTGTCCTGTGTAAGAACCGATGAACTAATAAATGTCTCTTTAATGATCATTTTTATTTGCTTTAGTTATTAAGATTTTTATTTTTGATTTAGGACCCGAAGCCAATTTGGTTCTAAGTCGTTTAATTTGTGTTTTTATAAAGAGCTCCGTAATAAAAACTACAATAGCAAGAATGTATCCTCCAATTAGCATTATAAAGGCAATTTCCAGGTGTTTCAAGCCAAGAATAGTGTGGTCTTCAATGCGGAGATTCCGCGGAGCATTGTACCAGGTTTCGCGTCTTCTCCAGAACGTTTTGAGGCCTGCCTCGAAACTGTAAACATGGAAATCATTGAATGATTTCAAAAATGGTGATCCGCGAGCTAGAAACGGTGATGATCTGGCATAAACTGAAAAAGAAGACATTCACGTGATATGAATACATCTAGATAATATGTGGAACCTACATGTTGGACTAGTCATATGGTACGGAGGCACTTTGCCAAATATGAATTTAGTTCGCTCTACAACCCAGTTCAGGTTCTCTTCGTATCCAATGAAAGCGTCTCTTCCAGTTGGATTAAGTGCTGTCGAATAGAAAAGGTCTCTGTGTAGTCCTTGTAAACGTTCTCTAAGCAATCTTCCAATTTCCGATGTACCAAATGCCCAGCTAGAACTAAAGAATATCACGTGATCACAAAAAACTTTATTTTCTTGCCTGCGAAGAGCCTCAGCTAGATCCTTGTGTGTTGATAAAGTGAAGTTGTGGGTTTTGATTGCTGTTATAATATCATTGATGTCCATATAGTACTTTGGTGTCACCAGGTTTGTGATGATATCTCCAGTAAAAATTGAAGCCAAGCAAAGTGAGAACATCTGCCATGTAGAAAGAATAAGTTTTTTGCACCAGGATATGGCTCCAGCTCTAATGGGTTGGCCGATTAAAGCCGAGGTGAGTTTAAAAAATGAAGAAGCAATACTCTCGCTACTTCCCTCTGCCATAGAGAATAATCTCAAGGATATTGCTGTGATTAGTAACATAATAAAAATTGAAAGTTTAGCTGAAAAACTAATGGACATGTAAACAGCCAAATATTGAGGCAAAGCAACAGCTTTTGGAATCAAACAGGGAAAGTTGTTAGGTTCCAGTGGATACAAGTAGTCCAATAATAAAGATGTATTAACGTTTCTCCTCTTCAGAGTGAAGTTAGCTAAGTTATTAATGATATTAACACCTAGTCCCGAGTTGACCACTGAGTACGAATCGTTCAAAAATATCTCAAAACCAAATGGTTCGTTCTTCATAAAAGTAACTTCAAGAGAAGCGTTGTAGAACATTTTGAGCGGCGGAATCATCTCAACATTCTCTCCAACCCAGATAGATTTGTTGAGCCATGATATTTTCTGGAAATCTGGAATAATCTCCAACATTTGGATATGAAGTTTGTGTCCATACAAATTTCGACACTTGTCCTTGTAGTAAGTTAAGGGATTCGGTATATCCTCAAGAAGGTTAATGCAATACTCTTCCACGTACGGATTGTAAGTTATAAGACGCACCTCTCCACGCATCTTTGCAAGGATGTTGACATTCAAAATATGATTAACCCATAAGTCTTTTAAGAAAGCTTCAACTCCTACACATTTTACATCTTCGTTTCTGTAAAGAGAAACTAAAATTTTGGTTCTGTTGACGATTTGTTTGGAATTTAGGTTGAAATTGATTATTTCTCTTGCACTAGAAATTGTATCACACAGAATAACCACAAGGAAGTTATCCGGAAAACTTAAAGGTTTAAAGTTATTACGTACGAAGAATGTTCTGCTTGCTATATAATAAGGAAATTTTGTTGCTTCTAACATGTTTTTGGAAAATAATGAATCACTAGAATTCACAATCACAAACACCTCGTAAGGTTTCTCTGTTGACATTATTTCACTAAAAGTTTTAAAGTATGCACTATCGTCGTTCGAGATGTTTTGTGTTAACAACATGTTTGTGTAACATAAGCAGTTCTCTATCCAAAAGAACCAAAAAGATAATGAGTAAGAAGCTCTTTGCATTTTTTAACTTCTATATCACTCTGAAATTTCCCAGGACACTAACAATTTTCAAAATCTGGCTGCCACTGAGCTACGAATAAGCTTTTAATACTTATCACTATTATGTCCATAAATTTTTCATGATACATGGCCACAAGCTGCATTTTTTCATTAAAATTTTATAAATAAATCAATTTAAACGAAGAATTGTTCATTTACAATCGAAACCGTTTAAGAGAAACACTGTTTAATGGTTCTCACTAAGTGATTATTTTTTATCGTTCTTTCAATCTACATATACATAAAATTTATTGCTAATGAATGACCTGACCTGATATTGGACCCATTGTTTTGAGGTTAACAGGAAGGTTAATCGTACGCGTAAATTTAATAAATATGAACCGAAAGCGTTTCGGTTAATTGTGGTCGACATCATATATTATTCGGGTGTCAAAGTATGAGTTGTATCTATAATAGCTGAAACTTATATTACTTTAATATATAAATTCGACATTGGTCGAAACAATAGATTTAATATATCCCTAAAACAACTCAACATTCGAACATTTATGGTTAATGGTAGTCCTGTGTTTATAAGGGAATATGCAGTGAGCTACTGTAATTTATTTTGATCAGAAATACTTGTCTCAGTTACAGATCATATAATCGCAGTTCAAATATTCTCTAGCTCGAGAATCAAAAATTACATTTTCAAATCACTTACGTGTGTGATAATTAAATGGAAGATGTTTAAAAGTTTTTCTATTTCAATATTCAATAAAATACTTTCAAGACAGTTCTCATTACAACTTTTCAAAACTAACTTAAATTTTCAATTAAAACTTTTTCATGAAGAGTAAAAAGTGCTAGAAATTTTATTTTTCACAGAAGATATGTTCGTATAAATAATTCCGGATATTTTTATTATTCTAGGAAAAAAATTCACTTAAATTGTTTCAAGCTTTAGAACGGACTACTCATTAAAAAACGTTTTATTATTAACTATGCATTATACACCTACAAGTTGTTAATTACTTCGTCAAGTGCAATTAGGGGCAAATTGGTAAAACTTTAATTTTTCTGTCGGTAAGGAATATATTACAGGTTACAAGCCATGTTTATTGTTGATGTTCCCTAGAACTTTGTTTCTATAAATTCAATAGAAACTTTTTCGATCAGCATTTTCAATTTATATGATATTATAAACATTATTTTTCCTCGAAAATGGTCTATTTATTTAGAAATCGTCGTCTAAATTATTAGCGAAGCAAATTCCCAAACCTCTTCAGTATCAGATAGAAACAACGACAGTACGCCACCGATGACATTTCCTATGCCTCAAACATCTTTTGTTGACAATTTCAGTAAGTGACGTTCAAATAAGGAAATCAGCTGTTTGGCCAGAGTCGTCGGCGTATTTTAATTTTTGAAATTATTCTTTGAGAAAAACTTCTCAATTCCATTATTGATTCCTTGGTAATTTTTGGGCCGAACATATTATCACAGGTATTTATTTTTTGTGAACATTCATTCCAAATACTAAACCGATTGAATTGCCGGGACTTTTAGTTTTGATTTTCATACCCTCTTACTATTTATAAAAGATGACAATAATAAATTTTTTACTTATTCAAATTGTTAAAATTTTGTGAATCAAACCAGTGTCGCCGGCTATTTCGAGTGTATGAGTTAGTTTTTGCGAATGATGTAGTGCGATTTCTTAAATCGAGTCACTTTTCGACCAATGATGGCCTGTCCTTATCTCTTTGGTCTAAGGTTCTTACTTTTGAAAACAACCTTGTTTTCGAACCGAAAAAGTACTTCTTGAAAAATCCAATAGATGGATTTTTCGACTAGAAGAGGAGGACTGATGCTTCACACCATATGTGAGTAAATTCACTGGACTCACTGATCCGTTCGGCGCGTGTGGAACTGTTTTTTTATATTGAGTTTTGAAAACTCTCATGCCGTACTCATTTTATGGCGAATTCAGTTCTCTTTCTTCCGAAGTTGAAACAACTTCAACTTTCGTGCGGAAGATTTTTGTTTTCACCCTGAATGAGTTCCGCGTCGCGTCGTTCAATTTGTGGATAAAAAAGGGTAAAAAATCAAGAGCGAAGAAGCTTTCACTTGCACGATCACATTGATCACGTACCTTATAAGGAGTGGTGTTATTTGCACGAACATACCTACTTAACAGACTCGAAAAATGACGGACAAGCTGCCAAAAACCACATATGGTGCCATGAGCCTAAAATTACGAACCCATTTTATGTATTGACATCCACGACGACCCCGGATAGTAACGCGCTGGAGCGGTCAAGATTCGAAATTATAAGTTCTTAAAAATCCTGGAACACCGTCTGTCCCGAGACCCCATCTTGCCAGTATCTCGCCTGCATTGTTTGAGCCCAAAAATCATTAAATGCTACTTTTCTTTCATCATGTTTCCTGGATATGATCATTTAATCGACCTTTTGCAATCAAATGATGACTAATGGTTTTTGGGTTAATCTAATTTCGTCTGTCGATAAAATATCCTTTAAGAAATGCTTACGCAAATGTCACCTGGACACTTAATTCTACATGGATTTCCGAATCCGCAATAATGTTTGATTCTTATAACATACGAATCTAGAAGTTAAGTGAAACAGCATATAATTTGTACGAAAAATATTCATCAGCACGAAGAGTTACAAGTTCTGAAGGAAAAGTAACTAATTTTATTTTAATTTAAATTCAATTGGAAAACTATAAAATGCCAGTATAAATGAAATCGCCTTTTCCAGAAAATAGGATTAATTTACATGGACAACTTTTAATTAAAGTTTAGTGAGTAAAATGTAAAAAATATTTACATATGGACCAGACCAGACAGAGTTTTTATTCAAATTTTTGGAATTGAATAATTTGGCAAATTCAACCCTTAGCTGAAAGAGATTTAAAGTTTTGTTGCTTAGACTAACATCAGGACACTTTTGGCATGTTACCAATTTTCAAACCAGAAGGACATTTGTCCTAAGCTTTGATGATATTCATATGTAGATGTGCTGCTATACAAGTAATCATGACCTTAGGAGTAATCCTCTGATTTGTGCTTTGGAAATAGAATCTACATGCCCAAGATTTCTTAGAAAGCATTACTATCATTTTGAACCGTACATCATCTTCGTAAGCTTCTTTTTAACGTAGTTTTGTTTTGTCAACAAAACATCGGTTTTCTCAAAAATTGGTGTGCTGTAGTTATATAAAAACAACATAAACATTGAGGCGATTAACATGTAAGATGAATATCCCTAAGCTGTATTTTCCCCACTAAATTTTTGGGGTTGGCTTAAAGTACGTGCTAAGGTGGTATCATCGAACTTATGACAAACAGTAAGTGGATTGAAGGATAATCCCTTTTTGTATATTAGGTAAGTGTTGTTTCCATATAAAAACACAAAGCAGTTAGTACTTGTATATATTAAGGGATAAAAGTTTTTCCACCAAACCGTGAATATCAAATCGCGGTCATCTAGGAAAGAACATTAGTTCCACAAATTATCTTAAGTAAAATCAATTAAAAGGAATAATTATGTAACCGCTATAGATTTGCGTTTGATTTCTTATCAAGTGGGGAATATCCTCCCACCCTCGTCTGTTAGGTTGTTAATTTGATGAATTATTATAGAATGGAATTAATGACAAATAATTCCATCTGATGAAAATTTTATGAAAAAAAGAGGGTTTTCTCTGAATAGGATTTTATTTGCCCTTGAGTTAATTGAAAATCGCAATTTTTACCAAGCAAGGTTTGCAATCCAACCAGTACAAAATAAAACTGATATCACTTTCAGTTGTTGTTTTCTAATGACAGAAACATGCCTGACCTTCAAAAATTGTTGCTCGGATTTTCTTGTTAATTGAAAACGTCTTAGCACCTCGTTATTTACGTGATCATGTCCAATATCAGTTAATTAAAATCAGAGTGTTTTCAATTAAATTTGGCAAGTCAGCTATGTCCTTGGTTATTGTGAGAATCATTGGAGCTCATGAATAACTAATCAAGTTTTTATAAATTTGTAAATTGTAGAAATTAGGTACATTTCAGCGATGATACTCCCATGGTTCCAAAGAATAAAAATTTACAGTATCTATACTATAATTAATACGCAAACATAAATTTTGTGACCCCTCCTACGGGCAAACTACATGTCTGATTTTGATAAAAATCTACAATTTAAAAGATATTTTATCGAAGAGGTGCAGAATATACTCTTAGTTCAAATTGGTCAAGTAGTTTACACGTAATTAATAAAAATAAGATCAGTGCATTTGTTATTGCATTGAACGCGCATTGATAAGAGTATGTACAAAAGAGTATTGTCGAAGAGAGAAATCGACAATTTCTTTTGCTCATGCTCTTATCAGAGCGTGAGAAATGCATATGCGGGGGCGTGAATATATCCATAAGGCTCACACTCCCGCATATGCCTCGCTCACGCTCTGATAAGAGCATGAGCAAAGGAATTACAAATTATAATAAATCATAAATTATGTCCTTACATTTTACACTATATTGCTGTCATATGAATTGGAAATCACTGTGATCTATTAAAATGTTATAGAAAGTTCCGAGTTCAAATTGGTTTTCGAAAATATTTGTAATTTAATTGATATCTCCTGGAATATTTGGTACATCACTGTGAAATCAACTGTTTTAGATTCGTTAAGCTTCAGACTTTTATTTAACATACAAAATGTTAAGATACGAAGAAAACAAATTTTTTCATAAAAATTTCGCCCATGGTTAGTCCATGATTTGTTTAGGGCAAAAAAATTTTTTTTTCCAATGATGATGTTAGATACTTCATTCAAAAGAATATACCTTTCCAAATAGTGGAAAATGTGTATTTTCCTTCTACGTATCATAGTTGTGAAAAAAAAAATAAATTTCTATTTTCCAGTAAACTTGAGTCTTTTAATTTCTAAATTATGCAGTCGATTTCCGACTGCCACGGGCATTCCTAGTTAACATTATTATGGATGTAGTTTCAAATCTATAATACTGATACAATTGTTATTTATTTAAACCTGGAAATTTTGTTTTCGTACTACTTACCTACCTATTTATAAGTCAAGCGACATTTCTCAATACAAAATAAATTTTATTTGAGCACAATTCAAAATACATTTCTATTCACAAATAGAAAAAGGGAAACTTAATCTAAATGACATAACGTTTATCAGTCGAGCTTCCACTCAAAATTTCAGCTATTACTCTTCAACAGGATGAATCTCAGAATGACATATCAAAACTGCCAAAGGTGCTGACTTCGTGTTATTCATCATACTCAAAGGTAAGGTAGGTAAGGTATGGAAAACATGTTCTTGTACGTGATGTGTTATATGCTATAAAATGTGTATAGACACCGTCACACAACATATCTTCAAAAACTTTGAAATATAAAATGAAAAGTGTTCCATTGTCACCTGTTACCCTTGAACCGACGCTTCTTTAGCATAAACTTTTTGTTGAACTTTTTAAGATATTTTATCTTCTCAGACGTACGATAAGCCCGAATGATAAAAATCACAACAGCGGATATAAGGGAGGGATGATGAAGAATGTCCTTGTGCTCGAATATTTCCGTTAGCAAAGCATAACAAACATGTGCTTGTGTTTGTGTTCATCTGTTGACATCGCATTTCTTTTGTTGGGATTCTGTTTCGGGTAAACATTTTCAAAATGATATAAACTTTGTAATATTCTATGTCACTTCAATGCTTCCACGTTATTCTCTCGTTCTAATATTTTCATATGATGTGAGTTACATTCTTTATAATCTACAACATTTAGTCATTATAATTATTAGCTACATAAACTCCAATCAACACTTTGTTTTGTAATGTTCTTCATGTCTGTAGAGGAGTATCTACATCTTTCAGTACAATAAGTGATTATTATTTAGCGGAAATTGTATGTGGATGTATTATTTGCTTAATACTTAGTGAACATGATTTTATCAGACGAAATTGACATATGTACATACATTCATGTATTCAATTAACTGAAGGTAGTTTTTCACTATCGCGCTTATTTATTATCATTCGCCAGTTGTTAATTTTAACTTCAAGTTGCTCTTTGAAATCTAGAGACACAGCTGTGAACATCTACTATTGAAGTTGATGTTTTGGAAGTTGATATTGGTTGTGTCAGATACGCCAAATATCATATTTAATGTGAACATAGATACCTTTGTACTTTCATAATAGTTATAAAAGTTTGATTTCGAGCGGTGCGAAATTCTGTAGTAAGAGTTCAATTTTAGAACCACGAGTGACGAGCGTTCCACTCCGATGCGTTGTAAATAACGCGTTTGGGTAAGTGAGATCAAAATCGTCACTTTGTACGTTCGACACAGATAAAAGGGAACAGTACAAAAAAGGAACTGTACCAGAATTGCTAGGAAACTCCGAACTTTGTAGTAAATTTAGAATGACGCATTCTGTAACATAACGTAACAGTTCTGCATTCAAAACAAGCTCACATGTTAATTCCAACAAAAGAATTGATATGGGAGAAGCTCAGGGAACACTCATATTTTCCTTTTAAATGATCGCGGCATGTTTCTCGAAAAAATATCGAAAGTTAAAGATATCGCAAAAAATAAATAAAGATTCGGAAACTACAAACTACGTAGAGGTTTGTAGTAAATTTTTTTCGTTTGTACTTGTGACGATTCAGTAGAGAATCGAAAAAATTGATTTATGCGACCATTTTAGGTGGGTTTGGAAAAATTTCTTTGCAAGATCATTCAAGAAACTTTGTAGTTTCTGGAAATGATAGGTATTAGATTTTTTCTATTATTTCCAGACACTGGAAAACATTTCCAAACATTTATGTTTAGCTATCATACAGCTCGAGAAAATCGGAGAAATTTTGTTCTTATTACTAGTATCAATAAAGGTAAAATCCAATTTGATCTAGAAATTTTTAGTGAAAAAAAATCGTTTGCGGTTCCTTCAGGGAACGGGTGTTCTCATATATTTACATGAGAATATTGTTCCATGTTTCTCACATTTTTACACTTTAAATTAAACTCGAATAATTGGCCCGTTTCGTCTGAAACCACTTTTTGAAATAAGTACAAGGTTCAGCAAATGGCTTAAATAAAGTGACTTTGATCAGTTAATTTGTATTCTCCCAGTGAAAGTATTTCTACTCAACTGTCAACGAGCTTTCTGTTGTATTTAAAGGGCACATTTCAGTAGTTTTCTTATGATGAATATGAAAAATGTCTACAGTTATACGTTCAGTTCAGTTATAATGATAACTGAAACTTGAACAATAAAAACTATGAAAAATATAACAAGCCGCATTCATCCTTTGTATGTTATAAATCTCATAACAGAACCCGAAATAACGCTTTGTGTTTTCTAATATTATCTTCGTTTTAACATGTTGCCAATAAAACTTCACATTTCACAATAAATATTCAAAGTATTTATTATTTTAGACCTATTAAAGAATTAAGAATGCGTTTTCACAATTGACGGAAAAGTGTTCAGTGCAACCGAAGGATAATGGTTATCGAAGACAACAAAGGGAAAAACAACCACGTCGATTTTGTACGGTAAAACAAAATAAAGTTCCTGTTAGAGTTATAAATGGAAGGCACTTCATATCGATAGAATTGCCTACTGTAGTAGGTTGTGTCACCAGCGGAACATATCTTACCTTTACTCATTAAACGAACATTGAAGTACAAATAATACACGGCTGGAATTAAAATTGCGAATAAAAACATCAAATATACTTATAAGCATTTCAAAAGCCTTGGATTGAATTTTCAATGAAATTACTTCCACATTACGATTAAAATCGTTGGTACTAGACATGAGAATGTTGTAATCCAACAATATGTATTTCTATGGAAACATGACGGTGGTAATCCAGTATCCACCAGGATCTAGAATCACAAAGCAACAGTCATTAAATATAGAGGAAGCAACGCTTCTAGTTCATTTAACCAGAAAATTCCTTCTACAGGGAATTAATTTCAAATCGAAAAATCTATAGAACAATTGCTCATTGAATTGAGGCCAAAGTTCGTAATTGTGAGTGTATCTGTTATAACTCATACATCCTTTGATTCGTCAACATGTTTCCTACATATTATCTACATTCTTTTCGTACATTCTTAACATCTTGTAAGTCTCCAGAACATAATTTGATATCATGACTAATCAAGCGTGAGCACAATTGTAGATGTGTAATTAAATACAGTTGGGCATTGGAGAAGGTGATGCCTATAATTGGTTGAGGTTATTAGGAGGTTGGCATGACTGGTGTATTGAATGGCCTTCCTTCTTTCTTATCATTTGTCTTAGATTATCTCATTGTCTTGAGTTGTAATGAGACCAGGATACAGAAATCGGGTGTCATGTACTGACAGTAAGTGGTTTGTTTTACACACTCGAATGGTTTGATATCTTGCTGCCTTACATACAAATATGTATTTGTATATACAACTATATCGTACCTAATAATTTTTATAGACAAGGACCTAGGAAACCTTTGACGTCAGTTAAGGTGTGACATGAGGATGTTTTTGAGCTGAGAGGTCCTTCCGTTTACGTGTATGTTACAACAGAACTGTTTGAAATAAAGGAACTCATTTTGTCACCTTTAAGTTATTCTTGAGGATTATTTTGGTATCATAACCTTAAATCAATTAGTTTTATGTCTTCTGACACGACTTTAATTTTCGTTCTAAGCTAAGAAATTTTGACTAAGTAGATTGACTTGAACGTATCCTGTGATAAGTCACCACGTAATTGCCCTGCTAATGTATAGTTAATGACATATGATCTAACTCGAATATGCTACAAACCAGGATCCACTATGTTCGATTAGTAAACATACAACTCCGCTTGTTTGAGCTTAAGATAAACACCAAATCAATGGTTCATGTAAAATTAATAGGACCAAAGAAGCTTAAGGACATAAATATGAACTGACATGTTGTTCTGTCATCTATAGCTAACACGAGTTAATGAAATCAATATTAATCCATTTGCATTTACATTCATATATCAAGTGGAGCTTAAATTATATTATAATTGTAAGTAAAAGTTCATTTGTACATAATTATGGTTTATAAGACAGTTGTTAAGTATATTAAAATTGAGTAAATTAATGTTTCAGCATATGAAATGGCCTATCGCTATAGATTACGATGATATTAAGGAAAGTATCGCCAAAAATCCAGGAATCATTTCATAGTTATACATAGTAACCTTAATTGCATTGTACCTTTGCATTAGAACTGGCAGCACAAATTTGTAACAAAGTCAATATGAGTTGAAGGGAAATACCTCACAGCAACATTTTCATTTGTTAGGTAAAAGTGTGTTCACTACGAAAGTTCTCCTAACCCAGGTCATATACAATAGAAAGAGTGAATTTTTTCCCTAACAAATCTAAAGCACTGGTGCATTTCTGAGGGTTACTGAAAATGGGTTTAAAATTTTATTATGTTCCTCCCTTGCAATTTTGCTTTCGAGTATGTACTTCAATTTAGCCAACTTTCCGGTACAACTTTTTCTAGTAAAATTGAAAACTAGAAGTCGTTATTTCAAATGCGATACTTTACACCAATTTTTTGTAGCCTTTTTGTAGAAAATAAAAACGACAGGGTAAGCAGTTCAGATCGTGAATTTACTTCAACTGAAGGTGTAAATTACACTTGAAGTCGTGGTTTATTTTGTGGTTATTGATATAACAAAGAGTGGCTGTAGCGTTGCTTCCGCTTCGATTGAAATGTGCCCATGGAGGAAGTTAAAGTCTGCGTGTTTGTGGTAAATTAAAAATAATTTCCTTTCCTATAACTAATTTAACATAACTTTCAATTTTCATTGGTTTTTAGTTCGTTCATTCCAACACAGTGTGCGTAGTAGTACGAATTGTGTGTTTAGCTTGATCCTGATCCTACGCCTGGCAGGACACATGCTGCAGAAGAACTCAGTTTATGATTGTCCACGAAACGCAATCAACCCTTCGGCAGGGTTTCATTCAAGGAGTGTTAATGGACGTTTTAATTGATTCGACCGGAATTCGCTACTGCTGCTTCAAGCATTGCACAATTTGCCTTGAAAAATGTTTTGGGCAACGTATCCTTGTTGAGCATATGTACATCCTCTTTCATGCGCTTTTTGCAATCTTATTGTCGACAACTGCCATGGGAATTTTACTAGTACTTGCAAATCGTAGTTAAATTTCTAAAAGGGTTAAAACGTGTCGTCTCGGAGCTTAGAGTATTGTTGAGTGTTACAGGGACAGAAAGCGGCAAATATCTACACCATGTTGTACTCACATACATTTATACTATTAGTGATTTTGGTATATAACATTCACATACGTACAGCAGGCTCCGAGGCACTGAACATTCTTCATGAATTTACATAAATGAACTAGTGTCCCTCAGAGTTGTTCCGTTCTGTTGGTGATGCTCTGTTTACCGCCCGATACGATGCCTTAGTACATTGCGGCACCTGGGGACCCAGCACTGTAGCAACCTTACCTTCGTTTGGTGGTGCTTTTGGTTGAAGGTAGTTAGTGAACTTCATACCTCTACTAAGTCAAGGCGAAAATTATGAAACTTTTTGGATAGTTATACGAGCAGCTATACCTACTAGCAACTACTTCTCTGCATGAGAAGTTTTGTGTGTTATTAAATATTTGCGAGAAATTGTGCAGTTTTAATTAATATTTGATAGTATGGAGGATTGAACATTCGAAACACGAAAGAATATGCTTTGTTTGTATATTTACCAGCTCTGAAATTGGTATCGTTTTTATAGTAGTGAGTATCCATTCCATAATGCAGAACCCCCTCGAGCTCATCTCTACTAAGGATGATAAACATATAATGATGTTGCTACCGCAAACTAACTGCTGAGGCACCCTTCCTAACCATTTGCCAGCCTGTTCTTTTGGTATATGTAACAAACATTGTTAAAAGTGTCATTATGTCATTCTCCAGTACAAGGTAAAGGAAACAATTTTATAAAATTTGTCCTTGTCACAAAATGCTTCTAGTTTCATGAATTTTGTGTTATAGTAAAATTACCAGGAAATGGTTTTCTTAAAACTTTGTCAAAATTTGCCATTTAAAAAGGATTTGCATTATTAACGTGGTTATGAAAGAGTATGACATGTCAAAAGTTACTTGTGGCATTCATTTTCAGGTAGTGGTTGTTGTTTTAAAAAGTAATTTGACAAAATTGTCTAAAAAGTTCTTTTGATGTAGTTTAAGTTAACGTGTTAAATTTAACATACCTACATATTATTGACCTTTTCAATTTTACATCGTTACCTACCTATAATAGAAAGCTTTCAACAAAATCAAAGTTTCCTCAACTATTGTCAAGCTGAATTACAAGCATTCTTAAATACAGCATGATTGAATGACAGAAAGTTGAAAAATTTTTGAAAACATGTTTATATGCAGAAAATTGTTTGTTGAAAATAAAATAACTTCCAAAATAAGTTTACTGCAATAAATCGAGACTTCACAATATGAAACTGAGATAAAATGTAAGTGGAATAAATAGAAATAGAAAGTACTCGCAGTTTAGAAGAAGAATCTGAAAAATGATAAATATTCTCTTCATATAACTTGTATTCTGCTGGAAAATCTGATTTTATAATAAAAATGTGTCAAGAATAGATGTAAACACATTTTCTCTAGCGGAAGAGAAAAGCAGTACCTCTTGAAGATATGTACAGTAAAATTGTGCTTTATTTTATTTGAATATTTTTCTAAAAAAATATTTCTTTCTACAAAATTCCAGCACACTCTGTCGTCTGCATGCGAACAGACAGAAACTGAAAAACAAAGTCAGTACGTTTTTTAACATAAAATTGCTTTTTACTACTTTTTGGGTGTATCCTTGTTTCGTACAGTGCTGAATCTTGTGGCAGAGTCACATCCGCATAACATGAAGGAAATGCTGCACAAGTTAAGGTTTGTCATGGTTTCTATAGAGAAATTTTCGTTTTTGGGGAAGTGAACTCCTGGAAAATATGTACACCATTCATATCCTTTTGTTAGACGAAATTATCTTTCCATGTTTGCAGCACAGCTTCTAGTATATAACAAAAAGAACAGAACCATCTTCACGTATTTCTGCTCAACGGAAGAAACGTTTTATTTAAATTGCTTCGAATCAAATCAAACATCAATAGGCACTTTCGTCTCTTTCACAGATCACATTTAAAGAGGTTTTTGCACAAAAAGTGCGAATGCCAATTCGTTGCTACACTGATGTCAGTCTAAGTTCTTTCATTTCTTCATATGATATTACCTATATGAGAGTAAAATAACATGATTAACTGCTACTATCAGGACGATACAGAAGTGTTAACGTGACAGAAAAGTTCAAAACCATGGTTTCACCTTGAGCTCACCCTAGTTGTATAAAAGCTCCTCTGGTAATTAAATTCAAAGATGCAAAAAAATTGTGTCACCGTTAAAGATTTAGCTCGCAACAGTGCATTAAATGCACCTCCATGTTTTTTACTTCTACACCATGGTGTAAATAAAGTTTCTTCTATGAAGTCCTTGCGCTGTGAATTCCCAGTTACCAGGGCGACTTACATAGCTCATGTACATTTATAAATAAGTAAATCCTTTCGATATTTTCTATCAAACAAGAAGTGACACATTTACCTTCACCATTCGTGTTTCACCGAATAAAGGATATAACATCATCTCCTTGGGTGTAGATTGAAGATTCTAAAGGATACCAAGAAAAATGTATGAAACCACTTCCGTGGAAAATTTTATTCATTTCCGTGCAAATGATATCATGTCATCATATATTCTAGCACCGACATGTATCGATACTGGGTGACAGATTTAACATACTTTTTTTCACTACATATGAATCCTCGAGTTATGTTTCAACGACATAAGCACGTACGAGATTTTATATACAATTATTCACAAATCATTGGTGTATGTGTAAAATATGTGACAAGGGTATATTTTGTGTGTCAAAGATGTTTCCTCTGGAATGAAACCCATGTTGAGTTTTCCCATAGTCTCACTTTAATTTCAATTACTTTTCATGTACGTCTTGACATGCACCTAATCACATAACTATTTTAGATTCAAAACAACTTATAATCCAACGGTTATTTTATCATGTTTTGTTCGAGTAGCAATTACTAAATCTTGGCACCGTGAAAACCGGAGTGGTACGATAGCACACAAACTACATGGTGGGAAGGCAATGATTTGGCGAGGAGGTGCAGATCAGAATCCCAACCAAAGAGGAGTGAGACAAAGGTTCTATTTTGAAAAGAGGCGAAATAAGCGTCTTCACGGACGGCTCAGTAACTGAAACGGGGACTGGAGTCGGCATATACTCGGAGATACTACAAGTCGAGGAGTCACACAGACTCAATAAAGACTGTAGTACACTGCAAGCGGAAATTAACGTTATAGTGAAAGCAGCGAGGGTAACGCAGCTGACCAACGAGGAAATTCGGAAAATCACAATCTACTGCGACAATCAAGGGGCTCTTAGATCACTGGAGTCTAAGTTGAGTTGCCGGGAAGCACCGTCCTATACTCGAGGCAAAGTCAGCCTCTGTTAGGTACCCGCACACAGCGAAGTGGAAGGGAATCTACGGGCGGAGAAACTGGTAAGGATCGAAACCAAAATTCACAGTGCTGACGAAGCCAACTCCACAAAGCCACAGATGAGGTTGTTGAAAGAGAGCATCGACAGGATAATTCGGGAACAAGACAGCAAGAGATGGAGGAACAGAGATAACAGCTTCAACTCAAGGCAATTATGTGTCCCAGGATTAATGAAACAAGAACGGCGGGCTTATTAAATCTTAAATGGGAGATCCCAATGAATCTCACACATCCTGCGAGATATTTCAATAAATTTCAGGTTACTTTGTATTATCCATGTATAATTTTTGTTCGTACAAACTATACATATTAATTACGGATTTATCTATCTATATATCATCCTCAACTTTATCATTACATGATAGAAGCGCGGTCTAACAAATTGGATCTCCAATGAAGGTTTCCAAATACCAACATTTTCTATTATACTTAAACCGCTAAACAAATGTTATACCTATACCTATGTATGTAATTTAACGAAATCCTCAATAAAATATAGTGCATGATTTGTACACAAACATACCTACATAGAAAATCAATTCCAAAGCAGTCATACACAATATGTCACAGTGATTTTCCATGAAATCCCGGAAAGTCGAAAAAAAAAAACATTCGGAAAAGTGTACAAATTATGACGGAAACCGTAAATCAAATATTGATATGCATAGAATTTTATGAAAACTGAATTGCAAATGATTTTTTGGCATTGAATGTAGGAAATAAAAATATAAAAAATTTGAATATGAAAAATTGTCGAAGATTCGACAAAACCACAAAAGTGTCACACCAGTAAAAACGGAAAATAAGTAAATAATTTCAAAAAACAGGTGAAAAATGACATGAAAAATCCCATCAGGAAAAACTCATGTAACACGTCGAGAGAAAATTTGAGGAATTTTCTTTCGTTTCCACGGCTTTTTCGGTTCTGTTGTGCTGCAAGCCCACCACCATTATGGGCCTTTCATTTGCCGCCCTTTCCAGGATTTTTGCTTAAGTAAACAATAAAAATATGTTCTAAAACATAAAAATACAGTAACGACCCAAACATTAACGCGGACGTGACTCCGCACCGAAGCCTATATATTTCACTTACCCAGGAGACCCCATAACTGCCCGGCTTATTTGTCTTTTACAACGGAGAGGGAATTATATAGGGTATACTGTAATATCCTTATGGTATGTTATATGAATGTATGTAAATGTGCAAATCACAAGATGAAGCTTTGTGAAGACGTGAAGGAACTAGTAGGGGATACCCTACATTGCTACAATTCTTACGTTCAGGGATGGAGAAAGCAGAGGTTCATTGTAAAGAGCAAAACCTTCTGACTTCTGTTCCTGACACCTTGGCGTGAAGGAATCTTAAGAATTTCCTAGTTCACATTCAAGCAGTCAACCTGTATCCTTGCCCATTCCAAATCAATTCCTTATCCCCTTCGCCCTAAGATAAGTTTATCTGAATTTCAAGGCATTCGAATATTCCATTTGCTTGGTCCTTTTGGATATCCTTGAATGAATCATGGAGCTAAGTGCTTAGCTTTTCTTCTATTTTTGACTTAAGGAGGCCCTTAGAGTAGAATGTCGCAAGGACTTTTCGGGATTTCGTTGTTACACGATACAGTGTATTAAGGGAAATTATGCCATCGTAATTTAGATAAAAGTGCTTACAGATTGTATTTTATTTGTTTGTTTTCCTGATAAATATAATAACTAACGAATATCGTATTCCATTTTCATAACAACAGCAGCATAAAACTTTTTGACGATGTCTTAGAGGATGGACAATTCAAAAGTACTTTCAGTTGTTTGAAGACCATCTTGAGATACTTCGATGGCACCTGAAACCGATTCTATGAAATGACTTTTTTTCTGTCAGACTACATTGTTTGTACAACCAAGAATCAGAAATATTAAATTTAATCTTGGAGATTAAATGACTTTTTCATCATTAAATCGTTGTAGCTAAGTTAAATAAAAGTTCGTGGAAAAGGACTTTTGTGATGAAATCCTTCTTCTAGGAAATAAAGCTTTGTGAATCTATGTAAATAAATACGTTTAAGCCAGGTATGAGCTGTTTTTATTTTAAAAGAAATTATAATCACTGAAATAAGAAAAAACCTTAAAGTTCAAAAAGGTGTTGGCAAGTTGATATCATAAGAATGTCTCAGTTCTTAGAACTTTCTCACAAGAATTCTCCTTTCCTTCTTCTTTCAGGAAAATAATCTCTGTTCATTCTATTATAGCTGCAAGTACTTCAAATAGGACAAGTGATTTAAACATATAATAATCAACGACCATAGGCCATTCATATTGTGGATATGATGGATAAATGCCGTAAGAGATATCGTCTTATATTTTATGACACGAGAATAAAATTTCAGCCTTTCAGTACATAAAATCGTTTATGGGCAAAAAGCATATAAAGTTCAATCTTTCCACCAAAGAGTTTCTAAACATAGTCACATTTGAGGCATAAATTTCAATCCGAAAAACAATAAAATTTTCGAGCTTTGCTTGAAAATGAGAACGAAATTTTTTGCGTGTAAAAGAAATTTTTCTTCAATAAATTTCTTAAACGCGAATTTATATGTTCCAATTATGAGCAACGAAAGTTACATTGAAAGTAATAAAAAGCATAAAACGAGTGAAAAATGAAAAATATTCACCAATTTCTCCAATTTCACCCTTAAAACGTTCTCACTGTGAGTTGAAATTGTTTTAAGGAAACCCAAAAACTTCTTAAAATATCCAGACAAAAAGTTTTTTTTTGGAAAAATTTATTTTAAATTGAAAACGAAAGCAAATAAATAATTTTGAGTACAAACTGTCTTCTTAAATTGAAAAATATATTTTCTATTCAACGAAAAATAAGAAACGAGCGCAACAATATTTTATGGAAAACATATAAGTAAACATTTTTCCTCATATACTCGTAAAATGTATTCTCTTGGAATTCATCGGAAAAGTTTCTTGGTTTGACGAGTGTAAGGAGATCTTTCCGATATAGAAAGTGAGAAGCTTTTAATTGAAAAGCTAACTCATGATTGTCTTATAAACCTGAAGCGTAAATAAATTTTTTGTTTTCATATCTATGTACGTATAAAGAAAATAAAAACTACCTTAAAGTAACAAAATCGAAATTTATTTGAATATTACGAAAACTCTTACCAGGTACGACATATTTTAATAATGTCTGATATGTTTTTAAGTATCACTCTGTGTTACAAACAACCTTCGTCAATAGATTCCTTATGACACAACTTAATCAAGTTGATTGAGAGCCAGCAGTACCACAAACCAAGAAGGTATATTTGCATAAATCATACTTAACAAGGTAAACGACTTAAGAAACAACATGAAGTTGTTATTTTGTGAATGTTAAAATATGAAAACAAAATATTTTGAATATTTAATACAAACAAAATTCACATACACACAATTGAAACTGCTATAGGCAACTTCTACATGCATACGTTAGAAAGCTAAGAACTATTCAAAAATTGTGATTGAAAGTTATTCGTAATTCAAAATATACAAAAGTTCCAGTACCTACATTCCTGTGCCCTTAACCCTTTGCTCCGGATATCGTCTGATGGAGTTAGAGAACCTAGAACTGAATTTCGGGTAAATAAGCTAATTCCCTACAGTCGAGAATTGGGAGGTAGCTTGGCTTGGCTTTTTGGTTATACCAACTTATTTGATAGAAAATTTCTTGCCATGACCTGCCTGCCGTGTTTGCCTCAGAATGAATTTTGGGAAATTTGAATAAATCTCATAAAGATTTCAGGATGCTTATAAGAATGTGTGTAGGTTTGTCAATATACATACATGAGTTTGAGGTAAGATATTTTGTATGTATGAAGCTGTCGTTGTAAGAAAGGTCAAAATGTCAATTGGATACAAAATCGGAAAATCCCTAGAACCACATTTGTTACTCCTGCTCAATATAATAGTGCCGAAGGGCATGTACATACTAAATACGAATGCATAGACTTTGACATATCCGCAAGGATTCATCGAAGAGAATAGGAAGAAGGATCATATGCTAATTTTAGTTCAAGGACTTCAAACAATTGATTTTCGATTACGTGATAATAGAAGTTAAATTCTGGTTCAATCTTATTCGAGTTTGGTATACCCCAGGAGTATATCACATCACATCCGATGGTAGTGATTTGATATCGGAAACTTTTAGGACTTACCAACTACCCATGCAGCCTTTTTTTAAATTTTATTCGATTTTATTGTTCACAAAATCAATTTGTTTGACTGCAATAACTAATTCAGTGGAAAAATGGAAATCAATAATACGGGTTAACTGAAGCACATGAGAGTGGAGATGTTGTCATATGAGTGAAGACATGTTCCAATAACCAAGGGGAAAAGGCAGATATTATGGATATAGAGATGTCAGTTGTAGAGATTTAAATTAGGTCAAAAGTTGACTTTTCGTTTTTTCAATCAAATGGCTCAAGGTTTTATAAGGTCTTATCAATAAGTCAAGAGATTTTAAATAACAATTTTTGCTACAAAATGATTGGATATATAGTAAAAAGTCTACATCATTCCAAACAGAATATCTGACAGTCATATATTATGAGAAAAACAATATTTTATCTCCGTATGTGTCAAAAGAACACAAAATGTTTTAGTCGAGCACCACAATTCGTTGAGTCTATCAAAAGCATGTTTTCTCATCTTCTGCACCACAGATTTTTGTTCCAAAGATGGTGCCAAAATGTTCATGGGTAAGAAGAGGGCGAACCGGAACACGAAGCAAATTTTCCAAATCACAACTGACTGCCAGAGGAAAAATCATTGAAACCAATGAATTTATAACGACCAGGACACAACTTCGTGACACATGCTGCCAAGGGGCTAGGGTTGGTTTGCAAGTTGCTTAAGTTCTAGCTTAACCTCCTTCTCAATAACAGAAACTCTACTGCAATAGCTGCAAGTGTGAACACTAAATTTCCCGTGAATAAGTGAATGAAGGAAGTACCATTGTTTTCCTTCTCGCGACCTTACAATGATAAATGCACTGCTGGAATGTGCACTTCCGGGACCAAGTTTTCTCAGAACTTATTTTATATTTGTTGAATATTTTCACAGCTTTTTATTGTATCTGTAGCTTTAAGTCTTTCAGTTTCAGTTCGTTTCGTGAAATTTTGCGATTTTCGCAAAAACGGATTGAACTTAAGCTTCTAAAAAGACATTTGAATTTGAACTACTAGATATAACATTATCCTTAAATCAGATTTCCAAGTTCAAAATAGTTGTAACAATTTGCATAAAATATTGAATTTGAAGTGTAACAATGAAATTCATTCGGTTTGTAGTCACACTTCGACATTGTGCAATAGAGTTTGAAATTTTCGAGTTTAAAATTTTCAACTTTACGAAATTTCACTTTTCTATAAAACTTTTAAAATTGACTAGTTTGTCAACACTCGTACTCTGTTCAAATGTAAATGTACATAATGTGATCAGTAAAATAACAAATCCTTTGAATATTATTGTTCGAAGAGTGATAATATTTTCAGTGTCTTTAAATCAAAATTTAATTTATTCCATTCAAGTAGTAGTCTCCATGCATACTAGGACTTTCATATTTTGTTCTATATGATGAGTACCTACTTACACAAAAGTCATAAGGTAGATGTATGGAAAATCTCTGGATTTGTGAGTAATCCCTGACTACATAATGATACGCTTATTATTTCTACGACTTCGTGTTAAGTCAAAAGCACTTCATATTAAAGACTGATATGGCTTAAACCTACAAAATTCGTTAAGCTGTACTTTTGGTTTAAATTGTACCAAATCTGATTCGTTCTGCGAGGCTTGCCATGAAACCTTCCTGTGAACAGGTAGAAACGAATTTACTTTTACATGAATTCAGGTTTCCAGGACACAGGAAACTAGTACTTAGAAGTGTATTTTATATTATGATAAATAATATAATCGCGTGCAATGCAAATTTGTGGGCTGCACAAAAAACTCGAACCTTTTTGAGGAATTGAGTTAATAAAAAAGTGAATATTTTTTTAGCTGATTTTTTTATCCAACTAACTACAACGGTATTTGACATGATTTTACCTTCTTTACAGGGATATAAAATTTTTTATATTATTTTCATGCTGGATAGAATTTAAGTGGTTTTAAACCAAAGGCAAAAGGTTATATGACACAAAAACTTATATGAAGTGAAACAGTTGTAAAATTCACAGATTTTTCGCTTTTTTTTTAAAGGGATATGTTCTGCATAGAACACTGTTCAAGAAAATTGAATGGTGCGAACAGTGTATAAATTTTATGAAGCTTGAAGAAAATATGTTAATAAAACTGGAAAAAAGCACTCAAAATGCTTGTGAGGTCTCCTACAAAACTATCTACTGTTTTTCAATTCAGGTTTTGTCTGTACTTTTTTTTGGGGTTCTTATTTTTATGACACAATTTTTACAACGTCTCTTCTTTTCTCGTTCAAGATAGACAAAACTGTGCTAAATGTGACTTGTATCGATTTTGAAAAGTCAGTGTATGCCATAAAGACTTCATTGCTTCATATATTTGATCCTCTTACAATCTATTGATTTTAAGGGTTAGCTCTTAAGCAACAAGCATTTTTTTGGTTGATTTTAGTAACTTTCCTGCACCAAAAAAGAAAACCCCAATTGGGTTTTGAAGTTATATGAAGGTTTTATGGAATAACTCACCCAATAGTCAGTGACAGAGACATTTGTCATAGACCACATACGTCAGAAATGGAAACATATAAATTCATTTATTTCATATGACTAAACAACGAACTGTATCATGTCCTAGTAACCTCCAAAAATATGTTCTGTCTGCGTCAAAATCAAAGTTGGGTTCATGGTGAACTCATTTTATTTTTACCTTGGTACTTAATGTAACCAACTGATGATGGATTGCCCTCGGAGAACACCCACACATTACATTTAGAGACCATAAAACATTTTGAACGTTATCAAATGAAACATTCGTTTAGCTGCTTTTTCTGGGAAGGATAATAAAATAAGTTGACTACTCGTCAAATATGATTTATGTTCCTTGAAACTAATTACGTTTTTGTCGAGTGTTAAATGGACGTGTTGCCTAAATAAGCTCAATCGAGTTATTTATGAAAAATTATTTTCAAAAGGTTGGTCAAAAAAAATGTCCACGCTTAAGAACGATAATTCTTCCATAAATGAATCTTGAAGTATTCCAGACAAGGTTACAGCAAATGTATTATATAATTTTTCACAACCCCATCGAAAACAACGTTTTGCGCTTCGTTATCGAAGCTCGTCAATAACCCACCGCAAACCGGAATTTTCGAAGTATGGTATACTCACATCGGGAGAACAATTACAACATCTCCATTGAGTGTTTGCCAATTTACACTCGATAGAAATGTTTTGCCCTCGGATAAATTGTTACAATGGACAATTACAAAGTTGAAGTTAATTTCACTTAAACAACTGAATTTTATCTAAACAATAACTCATCCTTAAATTTTGAAAATGGTTAAAAACATTTCATTAGGGTAATTTAAGCTTGAGGGATACATTCATTGCCCTCAGCATGTCAGAATGTCACAGGTTAAGAAGATTTATTGTATAGTTGGTCAAACCCTTATCAAAAAATTGCGTTAAATAGTCAAGGTAACGATTAATTCACTTAGCGGAAAATTTATAAATCCTTTATCCTTTCCACTTGTTCTGGCACTTGATTCGTGAAAGCTTATATCCCTTTGCTTTGTGAAAATAATTTTAAGCCGGAAAATCGTGTTGACCAAAGAGTAGCACTTTTAAGGATGATTTCTTGATTCATTCGAAGAGGTTGCACACATTTGTTCGTCTACAAGTCATTTTTACGTGAACTGAACTTAGTGGTTCAAAGCACGTTCTAAAATTTTGTGAAGACTCCATCTTTAAAAAAACTTTAACGAACCGGAAGACTTTCAGGTGTTTATCATCACGCTCATGCGGTCTAGTAATTTGATTACTAGTCTTAAAAACTGCTGACTTAGTAGAATCAAGAGTCCTGGATGAACATATTAGAGGTCAGAATTGGATTTATGTTCTTGTGACCAGGATGAAACCCACGGACCACTCGTTGCACCAAAAGTGGTCAATGATTTTAATGAAATCACTTGCTAATTTAATTTTAGCCCCAACTTGGTTGGTAGCAGTAGCAAAGGCTAACCAACCGCAAATGAATGGAGATGTCGGTTAAGGGTATCCACTTGACTTGGCCTATCCTGTGGATAAAATATTTGAACTTTCAGTTTTTATTGTAGGATTTTTTTCATTCGGTTTCATGGTCAAATTAGAAAACTTTCGTAATTCGTTTAGGTGACCTCCTGTTCTTCATGTATCCTCCACTCAAAGAGATAAACGGGAACTTCTACTTTGATCAAAATTGGAAGAACTTGGTTAGAAATCAAATACGAAGGCATATAAAATACTGAGTTTACGTTTGATTTTTACCAAAATTGACTCAAATTCTGTGTGATTCAATGAAGGTCAGCCTATTTCGAAATTAAATTTATGTCGACCGCATTTCAATTTGGCTTAAAATCAACTAATTTCGAACTTTATTTTTGATGCTAAAGACACTCAAAAATTTATTAAGTTTGGTAGATTTTCGTAGACATTCATTTATATTAAAGTTTTACCGAGAATCTTTTAGGTTTCATAGCATTTACTTCAAGCTGGATTTGAAGGGAACGTAATGCGACGGTGTTAATGACATAATTTAAAGTTTTAAAAGCTTTTTTGACTCCACAAACAAATCCCTTTG
This sequence comes from Chrysops caecutiens, assembly GCA_963971475.1. Classification (NCBI taxonomy): domain Eukaryota; kingdom Metazoa; phylum Arthropoda; class Insecta; order Diptera; family Tabanidae; genus Chrysops; species Chrysops caecutiens. The sequence continues at coordinate 52,376,429 of OZ020569.1, forward strand.
AAAATATCACTTACCTACCAATAAAATACGTCCTATGAATGTACTATTTGCCGCAAATTTTTTTATCATTGTAAACGAGTAATAGTACAAATTTGTAAAAGTCAACTGCAAACATACAATTTAGCACATATAAATTTATATACGCCAAAAGGATATACACATACATGAATAAAATTAACTGAGAAGGAATTTCTAATGTTCGATACTAAACGCTATGCACCTGCTCCTATAAATTATCGGCCTGGAAAGGAACAATACAGGGACGTTACGTTAATTTATGGGCTTTTTCTGTTTTGGAAGGGCTTTGTTTTGTACCCGGCTTTGAGTTGGATTGCCCGCACTGTTTCGAGGTATTGTCAGAGTTCCGGTGTCTTTATCGCGAAAATAAATTTATTTTCGAATGGTTTGTTTGAAAAGTTAACTGAAAAAAATATACAAGGAAAGATTTTCTCTCTCCTCCAGTTTTTAACTTTGCAATCTGTGAACGTGCTCAACAAATTTTTTTTTACAAAAATTGAAAATCTTAGATCAGGTCTCCGCATTCATCTTAAACAAGCCAATTAAGAAATTGACACGTGATATTGAAATCAAGCACATCTAACTTGTTATTAAAACACCATCGTCATGTGTTGTATTTCCTCTGAAGAACGGAAATATTACCATCCTTGAAATTTAAAGGAAGTGAACTCTTGAAAAACCTCTTGAGATGTTTGCGAAGCTACAAACTTCCATAGACACAAGTAATGTAATACACCTTTAAGGGAAGTATGATATACAGTATTCTCAATTTGCGAAAGTTCAGGTAGCATAAAGATGTAGAGAACTCCTTAATATGCTTTTACCAAATTGAAATTTTTCTAGTCAAAGAGCTCAAAAAGTTCTACACAAATGTTAATGCTACACCCAATTTTCTCTGATTATTATACAAGACAACCTTGTTGCCTAGGTCTTAAATCAGATACGAGAACACAAATAGACTAATAGTTCAACAGACGAACTTTCAAAATACTTTTTTCCTTTTCGCAGCTTATCAGATTTTCGGTTGAGCTAAGTTTTGTAAAATGGAATACTTCCGAATGTGCCAGACTTACCTTCTGACCCTTTTGGAAATGAAAATGACTGCCAATCTGTGAAACGTAGCAATCTACTGACAGTCAATGGAAGTACCTTCTACTTGAAGTAGTCGAAGGATACATTAGCAGGTCATGCAGGAAGTTGGTGCAACCCATCTGAAATAAATGCGCTTTAAAGGGTTAATGATATACAATGAAAGTACCACGTAACCTATTCATGGAACCAGAGCTACGCCAAAGGGGCGTTTAAAAACTTTTCTCATTCGGCATTAATCAGGATTTTCAAATTCATTTTGTTCTTTATTTGCCCGTTTTCGACGTTAAACTTTTCCCTGAGTTTGTAACATTAAACGATGGTTTAACTGGATCCAATGGTTTCACAAAAAAACAATCTGCCTTCGAGGAATCAAATATTTTACATTGACGATTTAAAGATGCTATCAAAGGAAGTGAACTAAAAATTACACAATATCCTATAAAAGGGAAAACTTAGAAAACGGAATCCTTTTACAGGGTTACCTTAAAATTCCACAATATGTATTGATCCATGTATATCACGTGCCATCGATGTCAGGCATAAATGTATTGTGAAGCCAAATTCTTGTCTAACCAGAAGAATCTACAATGTGCCAAGTGAGAAACGCAGGATAATAAACGTTTTCGATATTGGAAGCTTACACGGACAAAAGTACAACGCATTCCGTACGACTTCCATGACCCTCTCGTAGGGCAATACTTTCCAAGTTAACCACTTAAGGTCAATAGGTCACACAGCTTCAAGAGTGTGATTGAAGAAACACTTTAAATTTATCGTAGTGGTTCCATGTTTATTTACCTAAAGATGGGGTTATCTTTATAATTGTTTGTATTACTCACTACTTAGTACAATAAATTCATTTTTACAAAACCATATTGCGAAACATTAAAAAAAATCCAATAAATTTTTCATTGTGATTTGTATGACGATGATTTTGAAGTGATAATAAGAAGATTAAGTACGACAATTTAGTAGATTGTTTTCATTTCAAGATTGTATTAATAATGGAAAATATTCGCATTATAGAGCACCTAAGCACAAACCACTACGGTTTATTTTACGAACATATAATTTGACTAAATTGCTCAAATTTCCTTACTTAGTCAGTGAAATTGGTCCTGTTGTGTCTGAATTGTCCCTTAGTGCAGTGAAGAATGCGAAGAATATAACAAAATTTACAGAAGATTCGGGGGACATCAAACAACAATGAAAAGTGGAAATCTATTCTGGTTTCAAATTGCCTTAGAACACAATCAAAATTACTCATTTAGTACAGTGTCACTTTATAAAGTACGTACAATTTTAATTGGCTATAGTAAATTTACAGTAGTGTTTGTGATGGAATTCAAACTGAATGCTGCTTCTGGTACTAGTTCTGCTGATGGTGCTTTAGTTATTCATCTGGGAATGTTTTCTTTTCCCTCTTTAAAGAATATTTCTCATTGTTATAACTTGAAATTAATTTGCCAGCATAATTCAACGTGACATTTATTAATGGTATTCCTCTTCATTTTCTGCCATCAGTCTTATTCCATTGGCCATTCTAGATAGGATCACTAACGCCACATCGTTCCCAGGTTCAGGACTAAAATCAGTCAGTATGGGGTATAAACATTGTTTGTTGGAGTTTTACCTAGGCTTGGATTCTCCAATGTCGACAATTACCCACACACACACATTTACGGAGAGAAAAACATAAATATTTTGGATCATATTCTCCTTTATTCGATATCCTTCGTCCTTTGAAATTTCATGTTCTAGTAGATATTCCTCAACTCTCTGGAGTAAGGCACAGCCTTCTTTGTTGGATTACATACAGTATTTTGATCCATTTATCACTTCAAAATAAAGGCTCATACACATGATTGCTAATATACCCACACTTTTGCATATCCTGAACAATAAATATTTCAAGCTAGATTATACGTCAAGAAATACCAGTGAGGTTAGGCACCTGTGAAAATGAATTATTCTGTAACTCTGTGGAATGCAGCCTGGACACTTTTCCGCTTGTGAAAGGACTTTAACAAACGAATTAATTCAAAGGAACCATTATCAAATTTACACACGATACTGGATATCCTTTACAACAAGATAAACCCCCTACAAAGGGTTCCTATTTCTTCCAGATGGTGGGAAGTGTGGTTGTTTCTACGCCTTCGAAGCCTACATGAATCTTTCAGGACACTTTTCTATTAATAACTTTTACTCTTTAATGGATAACGTCCGCAACAATGCTAACAAGCTACATGATAGACTACTATATACAGTCTGTAACATGAGATACGAGTAGAAAAGCATCAAAACTAGACCAAAGGAAAGAGCCGTTTGCTACACGTGAAATATGTATCTGTTACTTCCCTTAAGGAATGGTTCCAGATTCAAAGTGAAAAAAATTATAATTAAAATTTAATTCTTTTATTGTTTTTAAAAATTTTATTGTTTTTTTATTTTCATGTTTTCTTACAGAATTGCATTATCAAGTTCTACTTCGTTCAATTAGGGTTGGTCCATGTAACCCAATACACGCAGTTTAACATGATATAGATAGACTAACAATTTATATTATTTAACTTATAAAATAATTAAATATATAACGCATAAAACATAACTTTGAAACAAAATGTGAATATTTTACATCGATTTTTCAATACTCTTCACAACAAAAACGCGCATTAAGTTGAATATTTAAAAGTGTTAAATTATACAAATACAATCAAAATATATAATCATTTCAATTATAATTTATAAATCACATGCTACGCTTATATCACGATTGTCGTCTCATATGGATATAACAATCAACGTTGTTAATAAGTTTTTGTTTTCATACTTAATTTTATTAAAATTTTAAATTTATTTTTTCTGTTTACTAAAAATTATCACTAAATACGTTTACATGTTTTAATGAGTTTATTTTTTTTTTGTTTTTTTTATGTATTCACTATAAAAATTTCTCATTAGTCTGTAGTTTTTAATTTTCTACTTATGTGATATGTTAGAAATATACGTCATTAAAAAATATTAGAGTGGGTATACTTGGTGTCATTTATGATGAAATATAGGTAAAAATAAACTGAATCAAATATCACTCCATCGGGTGTTAGAGACAACTATGTAACATCTCTATAATATCCACCCAATTGTCGATAACTCTACTTCCGAGAGTGACCACATTAAAACCATGTTTCGTGGTTGTTCATCAAACGAATAACCACATGTAAACGGAATTAGGTAGGATCTTAAATGGTTGGTGAAGATATTCTTACATATGTATATATGTAATTCACCACATAAAATCAAATGGTTATCTTTGAAGCATTTTGAATGTTTTTCAAATGGCTTACGGGCGGAGTTCTGTGATCGTCTTTCGGTGTCAATGACTTCCATGAAATCTGTAATATACTTCATTAAGGATTAAGGAAAATGCCTACACCATAGAAGAGAATCCTAACAAAATTCGCATGAATGAACGATATTTGATAACATGTTGGAACGTTGGCGGTTCATTATCCACTTTTATGATTTTCTCATTTCTTAAAGAGCAAAACGATTCATTAAGTGCTAGTAAATTACAAAAATGTTTTCGTCTAGAAAAGAAACTTCAAGAAGCTCCTATGAACATACACACCGTCAGTTCTACTGACGTGTTACCCTAAGAAAATAAAAGGAACCTACAAATGCGTGATTTCAGGCGAATTCCGGCTAATCAAGCGGGTCGTGTTGCGATTGTGGTAGGCTGCCATTCCAGTAATTGGTAACGACTCCTTAGTGACATTGATTGAATGAGTTTTTAGGTGGAAAATATCAAAATATTTTTTGACATGTTTTCATTTAAATGCGAATATGCGTGCCAGGCTTTTCTGGCTTCATTTATTTTTCAATTTGAAGAAAATATAAAAAATTCCACCCTTGTATCACACGCAAATAACTCCACGTTAACATGCAGTGTTTGATCATAAATCCTTCTTGATATCACACACATGCCCTACAATATTTTATTTATTTATTGCGCTGAAGGGCATCAGCATGAGTAAAGGGGTTTGTCTCAACCCATTTTTATTAAAATACCTCAAGTAAAGTCTAGCAAATGCACTGAATGGTATCTTATCAAGGACATTGACAAGTGTTCGTATCGTGTGTGAAACATAGAAATCAGGATATTTTGCTGCAAATTTCTCTGTCAGTCAGTTGTAAAATTTATTTATGCAAATGAACTGATACGAATCCGATATTTTTCTCTCCTGTCAAAGGACTTTTATGGCTAGTAATGAGACAAGTTTTCTAAATGTCTGATTACTCTGCTTTTCATGGTTTCTGTACTATCAAGAACAGGACTAGCAGAGGTATACATTTTTGCGTCAACCAAAACATATTCAAATTGACTGATTTCTATGTAAATGGAATTGCAAAGGATATGGTAAACGAATGTTTTTGTCAGAAACTGTTGTACAGGTTACAAACTCGTGTGGAGTTTTCACCGATTTTATGGTTTACCAAAAAGTCGATAAAATTCAGGTGTCAACACGAATTTTTGTTTTCCTTTGTTCGCTATTCCTTTCGTGACATCCTTAAATTCCCAGGTATCAGGGTTAAGGGTGAAAATTTCTACTTCATTTACAGAGGGTTTCTTCATTGAAACGATAAGATAAAATACCACTCAAACGCATTCGTCTGAGGCAATTTGCTGCGGATGTAACCAGGATTTGGTTTTATTGCCGGATGTAAAATCATTTGCCAAAAGAATGACGATTTTTTGATTAACCCTTTTGCTTCGAAATATACCCGTACTTGTGTCACATGGTTAAACGCGATCATATGTCACTTAAATGAGACAGCAGCGATTTTTGTACTTCCTTAAATGGTTTAATTAGTGAAGACAATATAAATAAATTATGTAAATGTCTCAAGGATTTCCTGGTGATTTTCTGTTTAATTAGGTTGCTTCAAATCACATTGATCCACGAGATACTTAACTAACTAGTAAAACACTGAAATTGGCATGGGCATATTTCTATAGACCGCCGAATGAATCAAGCTGCCTTAAGACCCGTGGAGTAGAGTAATAAAAATTAACAAAATTCATAGTAGTAGCGGAAGATTTTGAATAAATAACTGAGAATATATAAGAAAAACTAAAGGTTACTGAAATATTTACCTTACGTTGTATGTCTTACAAATACGTTGTTAGTATTTTATTAGGAATCGTACCTTTAAATACTAAAGCTACTTCATATTAATTAGTTAATATGCCTAATTGGAATTAATTTTTTCGGCTACTATTATACTTATTCAAAATTTTAGTTTATATAAAAACAGCCTTATGTACAAAATTCGTCTTCATTTACTTACAGTATTTCGTATTTACAATTGGTTTACGACTAGAGTTGGACTATGCTCTTTGGTGAGTTTTATGAAATTTCACTACAATTTTTATTTTTAAATTCTATTTAATAGTACCTACTAATTAAAAAATTGGATTTGTTTCTTGAAACTAAATATGTATTTTAGAGTTTTCTTATGAATCATCATTTTAGTTGTGAAAATTTAGTGTAACCTAATTTAGTTTTAAATGAAACTTACTTTACCCGTAGTCCAACGAAGTTGAATTTAATAATTTTATGCTTATAACGTTACAGTTAAAGTTACAAGTAATAGAGGCAGGATAACAATAAATGATAATAGGAATTGCTTTTGTTCTGAATATGCAGAACTACTTAAGGCGCTTGCATGGCATAGAAGATCTTCAGGGAATATTTCCAAAAATGCTAATTTCCTTCCGGTTGTTGGATCGTAACATGTGTTAGCTCTTGCTCGCTATAAATGCAAATGAAATTGTTTTATAGTTTATTAAGTTATCTTATACATTTTTGGATAAGTTTTAGATAAGAAATAATAGAAGATATTGAATACTTACATGCAACATCTTCTTCATTTCATCTTTTTGTATAAGATTAATTTGAGCAGATTCTCTCAGCCATCTTCTGAGCCAATGGCCAAGCCACACCAGTCCACAATCACATTGCATGGGATTGTTGGCGATATCTAGACCACCAATAACGCTACGCGTCCCAACAGCATCCCAACTGCTAGCATTTGGGTAAAAGCTATCGGGAGATAGGGCAGCTATCCGATTATCAGATACATCTATGGTTAAATGTGAAACGTATTTCAGACTATAGAAGATTCCAGGTGGTAAGTCGGAGATTTTTGTGTTTTTAATGCGAATTTTTAACTTATGCGTTCGTGCTAATCCATCAAAAGCATTACTTGAAATTGTATGTACATTACGGCCGTAAACTTCAATTAAATTTAACTTAGTATTATTTATTAATTTGGCAAATAGTGTGTCACGAATTTTACTCTCGACAACATGAACATGCAACTCTTGCAACCCAGCTACACGTGCAACTACTTCGCCAAGGTTTTGTGACGATGTTGTGTGTAGGATTTTTAAGTTTCTTAATTTGCCGAATATAGAAGGATTTGACACTTTAATATCGAACATGTGCAGCTCGTCAACAAAACGCAGAGCACCTACATCATGACTGGTTATTCGTCGAATTGGGTTATGTGATAAATCCAATATCCTTATCGAAGTCGGCAGGTGTTCTGCAATGCTGCTGACATTGACTATTTTGTTGTTAGCTAAATTGAGAATTCGCAATAGCCTCATTTCGTGAAAGGAATACAATTCTTGCAGATAATTCCCACTCACATCCAGTTCTGTGAGGTAATGGAGATTTAACATTGGTAGGACATAGAGTCCCATAGCACGAATATTTAATTTTCTCACTCGTGGTGTATGAAGGAATACCTCCTTCAAGTTGCTGGTGACTAAAGGATTATAGCTTAAATCTAAGTTTGTCAGGTTGTTGAGGAACGTGAATGTATTATCAGGAAGTACTGTTATCTTATTGTGTGACAAATTCAAATCATATAAGAACTGTGAGTTGATGAACATCATTGAGTCCAAGTACTCGAGATTGTTACCAGAGAATTGAATGTTTCGGAGTGTGAATCCAACGTCTGAAAATGCTGGAACTGGCCAAACTGTTAACTGATTGTTTGAAATGTCCAAGTACTCTAGACGTGTGTTCAAGAATACTTCACGTGGGAGTGCACGTAGTTTGTTATTTCTTAAGTTTAAAATGCGTAATTTCTTGAGGTTTGAAAATTGCTCCACTTGTAATTGCTCCAAACGATTACTACATAAATTCAGTTCCTGTAAGTTATTCAAACCTTGAAAACTTCGACGCCTTAGCGATGTAATATTGTTTTTCGATAAATTCAGAGCTTCTAAGAATTCCAAGTCGCCAAATGCATGATTCCCAAGCACACTTAAACTGTTATCCATCAAATTGAGGACACGCAAAACATTCCCCAGACTACTAAAACTTAATGAGTTGCTCAATAAATTGTGGCTCATATCGAGATGTTGAATGTACAGAAATGAGCTCAAGTCATCATCGAACAGAGTGATTTTGTTCTGGCTCATATTCAATTTCAATGGAACTGAAGAGCTTAAATTTACATTAAACATACGCAGAGATACAGTACACAAAGCATTCTGTGACAAATCGATATTCATCAATCGAGGTAGTATCGAAAATGCACCGTCAGAGATATTCTTTATCTTGTTATGTGACAAATCAATAAATGTCAGCCTGGGTAAGTTGTGAAAGCTCAGTTTTTCCAAAATGCGAATTTTATTCGATCCCAGATTAACTGTCTGCAACTCTTCCAGACTATCGAACGTATTCGATTCGATTTTGTCGATGAGATTAAACGATAAATCGATTTCCACCAAATGATTATGCACGTGGGCAATGAACAGATTTTTCGACAAATTAATTATCCTGTTGAAGCTTAAGTTAATATAACTTAATTCTGATAGTGTCGCTAATGATTCCCCAGTGACAGTTTTTAGGTTGTTATTATCTAATCCAAGCCACATTAGTTCTGTCAAAGGACTGAGGGTTTCTGTTGGAAAATCCTCACGATATATGCCGAATGATAGTTCTAGAATTTTCAATGTTTTGGAAATATTCTCAAACACATTCGGGCTAACGTAATGAATGTCATTGAAACTTAAACTGATTTCATTTATTGAATCTAATCCGTTGAATGAGCCATATGTGAGTTGTGTCACTTTGTTGTTCCGCAACAGAATTGTCTGCAATTGATTACCCCATCCAACAAAGGTGTTATCTGGAATTTCAGATATTTTGTTGTATCCCATGTTTAAATATGATAGTTCTGTAAAGTTACGAAGACTTTCAGATGGAATTTTTGTGAAATTGTTACCACTTAAACTCAACACTTGCAAATTAGCTGAATTTTCTGGTAAATTTGTTACTTGATTTATCAAATTCGAAGTCAAATACAAACACTTCAATTTATTCAGAGTTTTTATTGCCATTGGTATACTCTGGAGCTCATTACGTTCCAAGTCCAGATACTCCAAAGTGTTCTCTATACCCTCAAACGCTTCAATATGGATTCGAGCAATTTCATTGAAAGCCAACACAAGATGAACGATTCCAGTGCCATAAAAGAGTTTTGATGGTATACTCTTCAAGAAGTTCTTCTCTAAATTAAGTGCTTTTATATGTACATCACTGTAATTATTCATGAAAAGTTCCGGATGAACATCATCAATCAAGTTCAAACTTAAATCCAGCCTTTCAAGGTGAATACGCATTATCCGAACTTCACGAAATGATACGCTCCTTATCAGGTTATCTCTTAACGATATCATTCGCAAATCATGCAAGTGTTCGAAAAGCTGCTGTGGGAAAACTGGCAGTAGATTTCTTGATAGCTCTACTGTAAGTAATGAACGTGGTATTGCTGCTGAGGAGATATGCGATATCCGATTATTACTTATATCTAGCCACAGGAGTTTTCTTAATTTCGTTAGAGGCCTGGATATTATGTGATTAAATGATGATGATGTGTAGCCTGTATTTTCTTTGTGGTGTTCATCTTGTGGCTGTGATGTTACTTCGCTTATCGAATTGCCTGAAACGTGTAAACTTCTTAATGAATCCGCAAGATTTCCCCAGTTGCCTTCGAGGCTTGTTATGTGATTCCTATGATAAATGAGAAACATTGTTCTTCTTCAACACAACATGTTTAGTAAAAATTATTATCAAATTACCTCTGGGCCATTAGTTTTGTTAGAGTATGCAGATTTTTTATAGCATCTAGGGGTATGTGTTGCAGTTCATTTCCTGACAAATCCAGGGACATTAGAGTGTGAGACATTGTTCTGCAAATAAAATTCAAGAATTACTTCATTACTGTTTACTACTTTGTCACCGTGACATCTAGCGGTATCCCATATATTTAAAACATATGTGTAACATGAACTCGAAGCGAATTAGCGTTGACTGTTCGATTTGCTGACACAAGAGTTTCGCCCAACAAATTGAGATTTTCCAAAAAGTGTAACATATCTATTGACTGCAGACCTCAACGTTTAGTAACACCTTCAACGTTTAGTAGAACGTGCCTAGCAGGGAAGCTGTTTTAATCCAAACAAGTATCAATTCAAAGTATCCCCCGTGGCACTTGAGGGATGCTTCAGTACCGTAAGTGTTGTGTTTGTGTTTACAGATAAATAATAAACCAACTCGAAAAGATAAACATTTGTAAGGAAACTACTTGTATTTGCTAACTAATTGTGCACAAAATGTTTAGCAGGTGATTTATCTGATTGTGTGAGGCAAGATGTTAAAGACGAGCTTTTCTAACAAGAACTGCTCTCAACGATGTCGAATAATATCCAGTTGGTATTGTCTGTGGTTAGGAAGCATCTTGAACATCTTAAATTTTCTTTAGATCAAGTGTTTGGGAGGACATGTTGTATCAACTGGATATAGTAGACTATAGCTCAGACAGACACGTACGCTTAATATGGCTTTTGTGGAAAGACACAAATTGGTTCTATTTTCCTTCACGTAATTTTCAACAATTGTATCTTATCCTTCTTATCTTGTTTTTAGTGGTGGACTGACTGGTTCAGTGTATCAATAGTCATACATTGTGTCCTTAAGAACACAGATATATACAGACGGCATTTATTTGCCAATGGAGCTCTTTAAATTCAGCACACGAGACTGCAAAGCAAACATTCTACAGAAATAGATAAGAAAAGGGGAGTCCCACAATGAGGTACTGTTTACATAAGCTATAACGAGATATCTCTCAACTGAACTGGCTAATATTTTTCCCAATTCCTTGCAATCTTTGACGTCCTGTACTGATTCTTTATATTTCAGTTTTTGCTTTCGTAGCGATTGTGTCAATTTGAAAAACCCAAAAAAGAGTAATTGAATTGTGTGGTCGTTAGTTGATTTTGTCATTGTGGCTTGATGATCAACAAAAACGTAAGGAAACAGCTCAAAAATGCTGCGATAACCACAAACTGTTTTGTGTGTGTGTGCGTGTGGGTATTTCTAAATCTATGATTAACTTAAAGTAACCTATAGCATTTTGCTAGTGTTTGTTTCTTCTATGTTTCGTAAAGCATTAAACTATTGGAACACTTGACAATTTCATGGTCAATTAAATTTAAGGAAATAATGAAAAATTTAAGTTTTCTGCGTTGCCATAACACAGCTGTTCAACTTTATAAGGAGATGTGCCGTTTACTAGTATTACGTATATATCATGAATTCATTCGCTCTTTTCAAGTATCACAAATTAAAATTCTAACATACTTGACTTATTTCTTTGCATTGGTTTGGCGTAGCATTTATCATGCCTAATACAGTGGTACCTCGACATACGAATGGCCTAACATACGAGATATTTGAGATACGAGCCGACGAGTGAGCGAAGTTATGCCTCCTTGGACAGTTTTGTTTTATCCGGCGAAAAAATTAAAGACCAGTGAAGAGAAAAGTAGTGAATAAAATTAAGCATAAAGTAGAATTCAAGTGACCAAAATACAAATGCACTTTATAAAAACAATTTACATTCTCTTTTATTTCGTTTTTATACAATTTTTGTCATTTATAAATTCATTTTTCTTATTCAAAAACACGTGACAAATTTTGGGGCTGGAACGGATTAATGGCATTTCGAAGGGGAAAATTGCTTTGTGATACCAAAAAATTGACATACGGGCAAGGATACGGAATGAATTAAGCTCGTTTCTCAAGCTATCACTGTACAATAAATTATGACCCATAAAAATTTAAAAGCATACCTAGTATTATCCGTACATATAAATAATTCACTGCCATTGAAACAAAGAAACAATTAAACGAACTAAATGATGATAAAAACAAAACTTGTGAAGGTTTTGGGCGTTTCCTAATCAAAATATGTAAATAATTTTCACGTACTTCCATTTCGTACAATGAACTTTGGACTATTCCATTAAATTTCGAAATTATTTGACTGTAAAGACTCACCACAACAGAATTCCGTAGTCCACAAATTTACATTTCGTTTCACATATCACTTAGTAGTTATGTTATATGAGGCGGTGTTGTATCAGAGTGAAGGTGGTTAACAACATTATTAATAAATCCACTAGTAATGCAAACGAATTTACGGACAGGGGTTTTGACTGTAATAACGAAATAATATTTCAAAAGTGGACATATGTGTAACAGCTCTACCATGTCATTTATTATTGCTAATACAAATTGTAATACATCTGTAACATTCCACATAGTCTTGTAATCCTCGTCCATTAGCAATTGCCCCGTAATGTATATGATATGTTAATAATTAATACGTAGGACATTCGGATGTTGCATTGACGGTGAGACTATTAAAAATTTACATAAAATTAACGTATTTATCATGTTTATCGTAAAAGTTACAGATAAACTGGAAATTGAACAAACCACACTTAAAAGGACGCAATTTTTCACAATTTTTAATTGCAATTTCAAATGTCAATCGTTTGCTTGTGTTTACAGAATTAGGACACTTTCATCGGTTTATAATATTTGAATTAAAATCTCGAGTGATTTATGTGTCATAGAGTTATAAAATGCGTTTTGTTTTCTCATTTTTAACAACATTTAAATAAGTATAGCAAATTATTTTAAAGCGTTCCAAAAACATGTATAAACCAAAACTTTCTCAGCCAGTGAATGTTGAACAAAATTTTCCACATTTTAAGTAAACTTTATAAATTGAAATTGAAAATTTTCGTCAAGGATAATTGCTATTCGAACGTTAGTCGTTTTCACAAAATGTAAATTCTGCGCCATATTTGATTACGAAGTAATTGGATTATCCTGCTTTGAATCAGATAAAATTTTCTTTAGCAAAATCTAATCAATACCAGTTATTGATTGCTATCCTAATACGATTGGTGAGTGAAAGATATTTACATTTGCTTTCAATCACTGTCTTCGGGTATGTTAATCGATTGAATTGTGGCTGTTACGAAGATTTAAAGATAAATTGACATGTATGCCCTGGAAAAAGGTTTGATTTACCTACTTTCATTCCATTGGGATTCACGGTAGCTTACCAGGGAATCAAATTAATTCAATGACATAAAATTGTTTCTTAGAACGAATGTTGCGGTAAATCTTTTGTCCAATAAAATAAAAATCATTTAAATTAGTAACATGATTTCAGGGAATGATTCTAGGTACAGATATGTATAAAACAAACATACATCCTCAAAGGTATGTTTTATCCTATGAGACAACATTGAATTGGATAAGAAAACTATTTTTAACTCGATTCAATACGAAGTTGTTATAAAATTCTCCCCAGGCCACAGATGAATGTATAATTAATTCAATCAGCATAGTTTCTTCTTTAATTAATTGAACTAACAAAATCACATGAAGCGTGAAATAAATAAATTTTTCATACTCACATAAAACTCTTTTCGGAAATTTCCTGCAATTTATTATCGATCAATTTAAGCGTTTCCAACCTTAAACCTTGGAAAGTTTCATCCTCAACACTCTGTATATGAGCCTTGGATATCTCGATAAATCTCACGGAGCTATGAAGGAATTCTAGAACGATATATAAAGAAAAAAAATCATACATATATTTATAGATACATAAAGTGAAGTTAGATAAATTTGTTAAATTTTTTATTAGACTAAGTTTAGCGTAAAATTATGAGCAAACTTGCTCAATCGATTTGCAATTTTCAGATTCATTAATGGTGTATCCTAATGTGATTATGTAACACAAGGGTGAGCCTCGGTTAGGTTGTTTCGTTGGGGTTTATACCGAGCTTGGTCTTAGAGGTAGGTATATTTTAAAAATCCACATTCATAAAAGCAACATCAATTTTATTGCATCATTTATTTTTCATGAATTAATATTTTATGCTATTATAAGTGTATCACACAACAAAATTCTTCCGTCTCGCAATGGGGTGAGATGGTAGATGACCTTTCTTGGCTGTTCCATAAATATGTACATCCGGCTGAACGGTCGAATGAAGCAAATATTAAAATTGTGGGGGCGGTAGCAAAGGATTGTTGAAATTTTGCATCAACAGAGGCAGAAGTTCTCCATCTGACTGTATACGATGATGGTTGTAGATTTTAACAAGTTTAACCTCATCGACTTGGTGGTTTTTACGAGGGTTTCACAAGACGATTTTAAGCAACCACTAACCGAACGTTAAGTGTAAAAGGAACTAAAAAACGAAAGTAGGAAGCTGCAAATCTTTACAGTTTCCGGTCGAACGTTGTTTCATACTTCTCTTTGGTGGTTGTTGCCCTTATCAAATGAAATTCAGTTTTGCCAGTCGAACCGCTGAATGATTAAACGATGTAATTTTGACCCCAAAATACCGTGAAAATCATCATTAAGAGATTTTGTTCACGCTTCCCGAAGTTTTCTAAATTTTTTATACTTTGTTTTGGTGGTATTTTAATGCTTTCAGTTTTAATTCGTCAAGTGGAAAAGTGAATTCTTCCTAAGTAGAAACATGCAAATTAAGATTTAGGTGGATATCATTTTTTGTAATTTCTTTTGAATCATTCAAACAGTTGCTTGAATATTCTTATTAAGTTTACAGGATAAAGGTATCTTTGTTTTTGTTATGTTATGTTAAACGATTCATTTCTTAATTGAATCTCAAAGTTTAACTTGTGGGTTTACGGTTTATTTAGCGCTAAGAGAAAACAAAAATTTTCAAATACATAAAAGGCAAATTTATCATTCAAATTGTCGAACCCAAACTTAAGTTTCTTGCAGCTTATACAGTAAAATTCATCAAACCTTGACCTTTATCCATTTCCTCTAAGGATAGTATTCGGTTGACTTACAGAACGAGGGCTTCCTGTCCTTCAAAGGAAGTATTATGTAATTACAAATAAGTAAATAAATAAACAAGAAAACTTCAAGAGTCCGGATTATTTCGCAAATAAAGGATATATTTTATTTGTTGTTATCCTTCTCATTTTCATGTTGTAGAAGTCAATGATCAAACAAACACCCTTCATTGTCTTGGAAGTAAAATATTGTGAATAATTTAGAAATGACCATAGTATAATACAAGTTAAGTTTGAGTTTCCCTTTTTGTCCAAGTATAAGTGTTACTGGACATTGTAGCCTGTAGCCACTTATTCTCAAATAGGATTCTGAACCTAAGTCAACTCTCGAATTTAGCTATTTACTGTAGAACTTCCTTGTTGATTTTTCCAACATCTATATGTGTAAATACTGGAAAACTTCGCCAGAGATTTTGTATCACATCTCTGTGCCATAGGAAATACTACTGGGGTATCATGTGGAATGTCATCGTTACTAATTACTGCAAGAGATGCAAGAAAGTATCGTTTCAAAAACTTTCTCCGTGTTTTTCAAAAATCAGATCAGTAGGTTAATCCAAATATCAAAATATTTACGTTATATTTTTGTATAAACTTATGTTTAAGTAAACTAAATGACTTGCTTTATTTTGAAATTGAGTTATTATTATGTTAATGTAACAATGATCTTCATTACTCATCAAACCACAAGGGTATTTCTAACTTATTTTTGACCGAAGAATCTTACACGGTTAACATTATAAATGTTTCCAAAACATAACTTTATAAAGATGCAAGGAAAGTTTATGATTTACTTTTGTTGTTTAGTAAATCAAAGTATTTTTTTCTGTTAAAGTTTTCCGAAAAATGAAATATCTACCTGAGGGTTCCTCTTACTTTGAAACTTTTTAACATTTTTTATCATTAATAAATAAGACGTTTGTGGAAGCATAACTTTATTCCGACATCCTTAATACAGTGAAAAATCCAAAAGAAGTCCTACCAATTACACAACAAATACCTTGTGAGGATTCTAATTTTTTGACTTGGCTTTACGTATTACGATGCATTATTTTGGAGTTTTTAATGGAAAGTTCCTTAAGGATATAGAATGTGTGTCGCAAGTTGTTGCGAATCAACTAATTACAGTTTTAAGTTCATGAAAGGTAAGATTTGTCTTATGATATGTAACCTTATTTTGTACAGTGAGCCCTAGGGAATCATAACAAATTGGCTAAATAAGAATTTAATATGTTACTCAAATGGGATAGGAAAAAACTTGATTATATTATAAACAATTAGAATACTCAAATAATAGATACAAAATTTCGGACGCTCATATTTTACTTAAATTTACGCTTCAAAAACACAAAAAGTTTGACACATAAATACTTACGTTTACATAACCACTGCAATAAATTCAGTTTAATTGGCAACATTTTAATAGCCAGAACATTCATTTGCCGTAAATTAATTATCAGTAACAAAATCCGGTGATACATTTTTTGGATGTGTATCAGGGATTTTTCTGAAACAGTGTTCCTTTGCCTTTTTTTAATTTTTCAAATACACTGAGTATGAAACCATTCGAGCATGCTACATCGTTTTCATAAACAATGTTCGAATTCTGGTAAATAAATAAATAAATACTCTATTGACAAAATAAAATGGCATAAAATAAATAAAAATAAAATATGCTTGAACGAACAGAGCCCAAAAACCGGGGAAGCGTATAACGAAACGGGGCCTAAAAAAGAGGAAAAACTTTGTCTTATGGTATAGGCCTGTATTTTTTGAACGAACGTAACGTATAACGTATTGGTTCGAAATAACACTGGTGATATTGAAACTATAAGTCTATTACAAAAGCTGCTACTGTTATTCATACTCTGGCAGTTCGATTTGTGAACAGGATAACACTGACATGAACTTTATATAAGAATGAATTTTTCTAGATACATCAATGGTTTATTATACCTATACGTATATACCATATTAAGTTTTGCACAATATTTACCCGAATACATATTTCAACAAGGTTGCTAACCTGACAGTATGCAGACAGAGTTCTATCCTTTTGTTTATGCTGTGCTTAAAATCATCTGAATGTGTTGGCTTGACAGGGGTATATCGAATGTGAAGACTTACCTTTCAAATATACTATGTGATGCTATGATAGAAATTGAAATTTTACGAATATATCCTCCTTCAGGGCGCTTTATTAGATAAGAAGGTGATAACATCGGATTCAGTGTCAATTTCAAAATTTATTTCTCTTTGTTTTCTGAAGAGTTCGGAAGGAAGGATTATTGAAAAGTTTCGTCTATACCCAAAATCCCTAATCTGCAGTTACCCTTAGTGATATTGATTTGTATGTATCTCTTCGTTGATGATAGGAAACTATCTACAGGTGAATTGAAAGCACCATACGGCTACTTATAGCTCTCTATATAAGTATTCATAAACGTTTCACGTCGTACAACTTGAAATATTATTTAATCAAAACCATGAAACAGTTGTGACACCAACATTCGAGAAGAGATACAAGAGGTCATATAAGCTTCACGTGTTTTAAGGGTGTTTTCTTAAATGCGCTGGTAAGAAACGTGACAGATTCAGTAAGAGTAAGCCTAACATAATCGTATGTATCAAAAACAGAGAAAAGGTGAATGCATGCAATTTGATAAGTTATCTGGTATATAACAAAGATATATAAATATTAGATGTAATTTTGTCACTATTTAACAAGATGGTTTGCACTAACTAAACATGTCCTTGTCCTTGTCCTTAACATATCACGAACAAAACCCTCATGTAGAAGAACATTCATTATATCAGTACAGCATTTTAACCTACAAAACTAGAGAACGCCCCAAACAATAGTTGCACTGCTTCATTTATATCCAACTACACTACGATCGCCTTAAAACAGTTAAAAAGTGTGGTTATATAAATCGTGTGGGGTTACACACAGCAAGCATACTCTAAGTGCGGTTTTTCGTATAAAGCGCATGAGGAAGGTCCTTTTTACGTTTCTCGTTTCCCATTTGTCGCCAGTTGTCCTTTCAAGAAATATTACCCTGAAAATAATTGCACTTTCAACAACAGATTTCTTTGAGCCAAAATAAAATGCAGAACTGATGAACATACTAGACACATATAACACGAAGGACAATACGTATCCTTATATGTAGGATGTGTGTAATTTTAGAGTTTCTATTTTTTCATTTTGTTTATTTATTCTTGTTTTCAAAAACTTTTTCCATTTTTCTAGTTACGAGGTTTTGGGCTTTGGATACTTCCACTTTAAGAGCATCTTTCTGGGAACTAATTCCAACTTTTTGCAATTTCTGTAAAAGCTTGCTTCAAAATACCAGAGATGATATAACAACTTTTTACATTCAAACATGTTTGTTACATACATTCCTACCATGTGGCATTGGAGTGCAATGTGCTAAAGCTAAATATAATTTTGTAGTTTGAATGCATTGTGTTTTGTTTTTTTCGAAGAACGATATCAATTAATTTCACAAATAAATTTTGTATTGAAAGTAGTTTGTTTAAATTATGATCTTCTGCGTCGACGTTTTTGGGATTCCTTGTAGCCAAACTCCACTTACATTTTATTTGGACGGCGAATGCCGACCACTATTTTTTCGAAATTCTCCAATCATGTTCGACGGGTTCCCATAGGAAATCGGCACTGGCATTTCAATTGACATTGACACCTCCATTATATTTCTCACTGTCAGATTTCGCGGCAATAAGCAAAGGAGTTGCAACCCCTAAATTGAAAATCTTTTCCATCCGAAACTATAACAGATTTTTAAATGAATTCAAAGTGATAGGAAAACTACTGATAAAGTCTAAGGGATTTGACTAAACAACTGTTTGTTATACTTAACTGATTATTATTAATATAATAAGTGAAAATAATAAAATAACTAAAATGTGCTTAAAAAATGAAGAACAAGATTACTAATGTACATTATAAGACCAAATAGGTGAACTAGTTACCTACATATATAAGAACTAGGATTACGATTCAACAACATAAGAAATCAAGCTAATAAACATATTAACATAAGTAAAGGAAGATGAGTAGTAATTTAGAGTAAATAATAGTTTATAAATTATAATCAAATGGGACTCACAACAGGATTAGAGATAAGATAGAAAATATTTCTTGGGTTTCTCCAGAATAAGAAACAAGAAATGGACAAAAGCTCAATGTTAGGGCTAAAAATGTAACACACATATTGTCAAATCATAATAACACACATGTCATTGGCTTGGACAAGCTGCCAGAGTGTCTACATCTATATAAAGAGCTTCTCAACCGCTCAGCTTAATCTTGTGTGTGACTCCGCGAATGCCATCTAGTTTTAATCAATTTCAATATTTTCTTATCCTAATTTTCTCGTCGTGTTCTCATTTGCTTGGATAGAATATTTTCTCAAAATTGTGGAAAGTTCAGAAACGCTCGAAAGCATCATAACTCTATTAGCAAGCCTTCTCTTGATTTGTTAAGGAGAGATAAGATTCTGGGAGATGATGTCTTGTTAAAAGGAAAACTCAAAATGTGTGTACGAGATGAATGTTCTGTATTTTCTGCAATAACGCTTACCAATTAATGTTTTTCGTAATAAGTAAAGTTTTGGTTTATATTTCGTTTTCAGATTGATTTGTTTCATTTTAGATTCCCAGCATGTGAAAGGTATGCCTAGCCTCAAAATTTAAATTATTCAATTATTCGTTCTTGTTTTATCGAATTTGGTTTTACTTTAATTTTCAAAATTCCAATTATTTTAAAAGAAAATGACCCATATCAACAGGAATAAAATAAATGGTTATTCAGTCATAATCATAAAACCAAATGAAAAAAACTAATTTGCTTGTCAAATGTATTTTGGACAAAATTGACAATTAATTAAGACGAACCAACAACTCGTGAATTGTTAAAACTCATTCAGTAGCTAATTAGTTAGTAGTAAAACTAGTGTCCCAGTCCCACATGAATACCCCCGGAGCCAGTGTTCGCACAAGTAAACCGCGTTTGTAACAACTTAGCAGTCATAAAATAGTACATACATATTGCACGTGGAACGGAGCTTGGCTAGCACTTGTTTGGATATGATATCACTTGATGGTGTTTGCGTGACATAATTTCATAATTGAAACTTACTAAAACAACGCGTCCTGTGCGGTAGGGGTTTGCAATTTTTATATAGAACATGAGAAGAATTAATGTTGACTGTATGATCCATGATATCGTGAACTTTGTCCTATAAAGGGCGCAAGTGAAAATAGAAAGGATTTTTGAAAAATTCATATCACATTACTTTTCACAGCTTTAGTCATTTCACTTTATTTAAATTTTTTTAATCTCGAAGGGTGAAAATATACAAAGAGACTCGGCTTTTTCCTTTGCTGTGATTAAAATTGAAGATGACGGCAATCATAACTGTTTCATTAAATTACTTTGTGTCATTTCTATATGAACCAAATTACTTTAGAGAAACTTTAACTTTAACAGAATTGTGGGTAGTCCTGGACTGTCCATAATTTGGGAGTTAATTATTTATATTCACTATAAAAATAGAAATAGACTTGATAGCTTTGGAAGTCATTTTTATTTTTCCGCAAGTAAACGCCGAGTCAATCCTAATCAGCGAAATGGAGACAGGATAATAACAAAATTTTCTAATATCTTAAAATGCACTTCGATTGAAGGTAATTATTTTGATGAAAAAGTGACTTTAACTTACATATTTCATGAAAGTGGATTATTTGGCTTGCTTGACATGAATTATAATTAACCTTTCTCGTTTCATATGACCAAACGTTAAAAGCCTTGTGTTATGTTTGAGAAATTCAATATATTTATGAAATACCTTTAATTTCACTGATGGAATTTTAAGTTTCCTGAACATTAACATGAAGTAATCAACAATAGATTTATATTACGCAATATTATGAATTGTGCAGTGAAATTTTTGAAACTGGAATGATTCAAGAGGTATATTTTTGGTTTTCTTCGAGCACTTGTCTAATTGTCTAATTATTATGACCTGGTTTACGAGTCTTCAAAATTGTCATACACACTGTTTCGTATAATGGCACTGCGACTAATAGGTAATTAAATTTTTCTAATTGCGTTTATTTCAAGTGCAGGATATCTAAGTTTTAAGCTTCTTAAGTCGTTCAACATTTCGTGAATGTGTGTCTCCATCTACTGTATCATAAAATGAAGTTCTATTAATGTTAGTGATGGTTTTCAAGAAACATTCTCTTGCATGCACTGCAGAAATTTATTTCGATGCAAATTGTATGTGAGCACGTGACAGAGTTTGTTTTGTCTGCAAAAGCGTTTTAGTATTGGATATCTGCATCAACCATGAAAGACATTCAACAATTGAATGAAGGTTAGGCATGTTATATTTTGCGTGGTTAATTTAACACAAAAATTTTTGTGGTAGGCGTTTGATTCACGGAAGATAAGTCATAATGCCTTCAGATATGTAATCCAACCAAGATTCTCTAACCAATGTTCCAGTAAATCATAGAACAATTGCATTCCTAAATTTACATCTTCTCATCCATTGGGTATACTGTAACGAATTTTCTATGGCGACGAAATGCCATGCTACAGGACTAAATTTTCTAATAACAGGATTTGTCCTGATCATTTGTCTCATTTAAAATGGACTCGACCCTAATTTTGCAGTCAAATGGAAATTTGTCGACCATAGGGAATCATAGGATTATTGGTAACATTCTGAACTATGACCATCAGTATGGCTCTTCTAGTATGGTGGTTTGACGGTGGTTTTCTATAACACTGTAAGGATACAAGCCCAGCATACACAATCAAACAATGGGAACGCCATTGATGGTTATCAGACGTTCAATCCGTTTTGTTGATATCCTCCTGTGGTAACGAAAATCCTGATTAGAATTTCGTAAAGCTACAAATACATATGTTTGTGTGATTATATGCTCATGTGTTTGGATTTGTTTGCTGCCTTGATAGCCCTCAACAGGATAATTCATTCTGAAGAGGACCACCATTATATGTATATCTTGTAATGAAATTTACTAAGTATTAGTTTTAGTACAAATTGTACAAAATGACATGTCCACTTCAAAACATAAATACACAAGTCATGTATTAGATTCTATAGGCTAGCATTGAATTAATTTAGCCTGTTATTAGACAGTGTAGGCTTAAGGTCAATTAATTAAAGGTTAAATAATTTCACAGTTCACAGGACACTTGTGTCTAATAAAACCTGAAAACGCCCTTTTTTGTCTAAATATATGTACATTTAACGGACATTGAAAACACGAAGCACTTGTTTTGAAGTTACTAATTGTGATACAATTTATTCACAACCAACACATCTACAATACGTTATTACGTAACATATACATATGACACTGAAATCATAGAAATTGCCAGTTCATTCTATCAACATCATTTTCAATTTAGTTAGTCACTGTTAATGCTAAGTAAACAATCTTGCCAAGAGATAAACTAATTAATAGTACTATAATAGTTGTTATTGAATCATATAAACTATGCAAATGCATAACATGTGTATAACAAGTGATAAAAGCGTTCCACCTTGTAGAACAATGCAGTTGTCATTTCATAGATCAAAATAAAGACATCTGTGACAGAGTGTAATGGTTAAAATTTAATCTAAGTAACCAAATAATCAAGTCATCGTAAGCAAAACAAATGCTATGGTTCAATGATGATACCATCAAATCAAAAAATTTTAGATATCCCTTTGAAGTGCCACCGGAAATTATCCTTTGAAATTCTCGAAAACTACCCTCAAGAGAGAGTTATTTCCTCAACGTAAAAAAGGATAGGGAAAATTGTATTAAATAGAAAAAGTTTAACCAAAAAGTCAACTGTTCTGAATACCAGAAACAAAACCCGGACCTTTGTTAGCAATCCGTTTCGGAACTTTAATTGCCCACCAACACAATTTCGTTTAGGTTTTGTTTTCTCCTCATAAAACTTCATCGTGTAGAACATCATTTCAATACTTTGAAGTTTGTTCAATTTGATATCATTCTTGGAAGGTTAAAAGAAAGAAAATCATTAATTCACGAAAAATCTCCTCAGGATAAATCTTTTCATTGGAAGCGTACAATTTTTTATCTGGGATAATTTTTCCGTGATTTTCAGAAGATGGAAAGCTACTGAAAAGCGGGCTCTTAAATTGGTAATTTTTTATGAGTAATATGTTTATGAAAGCCGTTGATTTGATCACATTAATCTGTCGTTATCTGTTGATTATAACAAACCGTAGTGAAGTTTATGACTTGCCATGATATTTGTATGTAACGAAACGTTTCAATCAATTTTGCATAAATAACTAAGGAAGTATGTAAATGAAACCAAATCCGTTCCTCATTATGAGTCGAAAACTGAATTGTTCATTCAAGAATTTGAAAAAGATCTAATTCATTGACAAACCTTTATTTCTTTTGACAAATATCTATGTAAAGTCCTAACGTTTAAGTAGTAACTTTTCAAAAAGGGTTTGAAAAGCTCATATCAATAAAATTTGAAGCAGAAATTCCTAGCGATTAACCCTATTTCTGGAAATCCTACTCCCCATTTTCACGGATTGTAACTTCAAGGAAGGACACATTATCCATAAGGGAATCCCCAAAATGAAAACATTTAACCCGACTTTGTTATGCAATTTAGTTCCGTCACATTTGAGGAGAAGAATGGGAACCTTAACTTTTCGACTCGTTAAAAAGCCCCAAAATTGAATTCGTTCAATAAGAATAAACCTTACCCACGAAAAAATCGATTATGTATCGATACAAAGAGCAAAGTATCAATTCTTCGAAGTACTGTTTTCTATATAACGAAACATTTCTTTTTTGATTTCGTGTAACTCCACAATTCGATTATTCTCGTTCATGGTATGGGGCTAAAATTATCCTATCAACATCGCTATAAACATTTTCTGGATACGTAATATACATATTCACGATATCCATGTATATTTGATATGTAAGTATAATAACAACAGGTAGCAAATATTTGGTTGTGCGAAAATCCACAATAAACTGTGTCGTATTATAACACGCAACGGATGTATAGTAATGCTCGAGATAAGTGATAACGATAACGATATAGAATGTTTGGGGTTTGGGACACTAGGGTCTGGGAAAATCCTACTCATATCCTTGGATATAAATCAACTGCTTCAGCCATATTGAATTATACTTGTATAATACTTGAAGATACTACAAAGGCACACATTTTCCTTAAGGATATACATATGTAAGATAACTGGGTTAAATTAATATCATAACTTGTGATGTTATACGAGTTTGTAGACCAACTAGTAACTCTAAGATTTTTCCGTCAATTTATTATACCACATTTCAAATGAGGCGAATGGAAATGGCGAATAAAATTGATCCTGCACGAGAGCTAATATGATTCTCTTACTAAATCAGTTATTGTAGGCAGTTATCCTTGAAGCTATAAGTTATAGAAAAGTGTCTGTTGATATCGAAACCCAGAGGGAGTGCGAAGTGATGTAGACATATGGGGGTTTTGTTTGTTGGAAATTTGTAATATGCTGATGAGCTTGTATATCACACGCCTCCAATAGGGAAACATGCATTCTTTGGGGAGATTATGGAGTAACTAGCATGCTTTGAATGTTGAATGTTTTGAGTATCTATTTATGCGTTTGTGTTATTCGTACTTCATTTGATTTGGTACATAAACCTAATTACATGATTTTCTTTCAGATACAGCGAAATTTTCTCTTTGTGCCAATTAGGTACTTAATTTATAACAAGTTCATTACTGAAAAAAATTTTCCGGAGATAAGATATTTTGATTTCTTGTACTTATAAATTAACATTTTGAGTTAACTTTTTAGCTTCAAAAAGTTACTATTACAAGGTATTCATTTCATTTCTGCAAATACACAAAAAATTGCAATATTTGAAGATGCATATCAAGTATATCAACTGAAAGTGATAAATTCGACATAATCCTAGTGTTTCTAAAGTTTCTTGAAACAGATCGTATGCCCGCTTTCATTCAAAACAAACTTCCTTCATCGTTACTTTCTTTCCAGCCTTTTAACACGGACGTTACTCCCTCTCATGTTTCTCTTTATGCTTTTACATAATTTACCACCTTTTGGAGATCTGTAGTGGCATAAAGGCGATGCTAACGTTTGCGCTAACCCTTCAACAATTTTTACATATTTCTTGTGCATTTTGTCGTAGAGAAAAGTGACTGAGGGATGATAACAAAGAACGGAGGTAGTCTACACTTAAAGAAGAACTGTACGACCCATTGGTGTTGTTTAAAGTACAAGTTCCAATAGTTGGAATAATGCCGTGATGTCCTTTAGAAGCACAATGTGAAACAACTTGAATTGGAAGAAGACTTCCTGAAAAAAAATCGTCTGCAAGAAACACGTGAAAAGAACCAAGAAACCTTATCCCACACAAAACGTATTCAGCGCTCACAAAAAGTTCACACAACTTAATCCAAAGGATATCGTTTTATATTAAAATTCGTTGAACACACACAAACATAATTGAGTGCTTCTAAATCACGTCGAGATTCTAAGGCAAATATACATATATATTTTTGTTGGATAAGAAGCGACCCGGAACACTTGATGGAACTCTAAATTGATAACTTCTTTTGAAA
The DNA here is from genome assembly GCA_963971475.1 of Chrysops caecutiens. Classification (NCBI taxonomy): domain Eukaryota; kingdom Metazoa; phylum Arthropoda; class Insecta; order Diptera; family Tabanidae; genus Chrysops; species Chrysops caecutiens. Next base: position 52,402,523 of record OZ020569.1, read on the forward strand.
AATTTATTACGACGAGAATTATCAGACTAAATTGTTCGAGTTTTGTAATGTAACAGCTCCCTTGTATATTTCCTTAAATAGTTCTAGTAAACTTTGTGCCATTTCAAAACCAACATTGTCAGACGGATAATTTTTCACCCTTATTTGTCTCGTTTGATTTTGTTCAATATTTTATGCAACATGCAATGCGACGTTTAATGCTCAATTGCAGTAATAGCCAATTGCATCTGTAAACTGTTATTTAATTCATAATTATATTTGTTTTAAAAGACTTGAAATAAGGCGAATGTGATGTTAGATGCAACGAAGGCATTGCGGATCTAGATTTTCAGGTAGACAAACTTTGTCACATGCTCATAGTTAAGTTCTGGTTATTTGAAAACCACTCAAGTCTCAGCGGGAGTGGTATTATCATCAAATACTAGTTCTATCATAGGCAGATACAACGATTAATAAGGCAGGCTTTCTTGAAACCAGTCAGCCAGTCAGTTTCTGTTTCGTAAATGCAAAATAATTGATTTGCAAATAAAGGGAAAATGATTTGAGAGACCATATTCATATAAAATACCCTTTTTTTGAACACTTAACATGAGCAAATTAAACGAAGGTGAAATATTTTAATTTCAAATCCATGACACAAAAATTATACTTGAATGTCCTTTGATCCCAAAAACGGATTTCAATTTGACCTAAAATATTTACTGTGCCTTCTTACCTGAAAGTGCGAAGGTGAATTATTTGGTGTTCACACTGAATTGTTTACATTCCTATGTACCCAAATGGAGAATTGTTTCAGTTTTGAACGTGTTCATTTACAAAAGGTCCTTGATATATTGGGTGCTACATAAATATCTTGCGGTGTTTTCGAAGGGAATTGTTGAATTAACCCTCATTAAGTCTATGACCCCTGTAATAGATAGTCCCAAAGGGATGAAACTATTCAGTTTTTGTTAAGAAATTTGTTAAATTAGACGATCCTACTATTTGCTAGTTGCCATTAATCTTTTAAAGGTTTCCTTTAATAAATTCAGTTGCTTTCATCGCACATACAGTATCCATACCTTTAGAGATTTTGGAGAAAAAAAGGACGTTTTCTACAAGGGCAGTTTCGTTTTGTCTTTAGAGTTAAATTTTCAAACCCAGTCACTACTTGATGTCATTGATCTCCAATTCATGTCATCGTGTTTCTGGTGTGATAAATTATGAAAACCACGAAAATTTCAAATCACTTTGCGTAACGATCCCAACTGTGGTGTTGTAATAAAACCTACAAAAACAGCAATCAAGGGTGAAAATATTGGGTGATTAGAAACCTCAATTAGAGAGACTCCAATTACTGTAGATGGGCCTATTGACCCGAAAAGTTGAAAAGATGAAAAGTTGAGAAGTTGTTGCTAAATCTGTAATTAAAGTTAACATAATTTTGACTTTTTATTCAATAGAATGAAATGGAGAGACATTCATTAATAATTTATGAAGCGGAAAAATACTTGTTAAGCTACAAAGTTATCTGGAGTTAGAGTTTTTGATAAAATGTGTCTGAAATACTAAATCCGACATGGAATGCTCTTGAATCAGAAGTTTTTCTTGATTAAATTAAATGGACATTGAAGTTTATAAGGTGTTTCTGTCCTCACAACGAGTGTTGGTATTCATTGGCTTACTAAATATTATATTTTGCTAGAAGAAAACCATAAGAATTTATCGATTGTTAAATTTGGAAACTCAAAATTTATCAATAGTACATTATTCACCGAAGGGGAAAAGTAAACATTTCCATCCAGTGTAAATGGATAGAAATTTTCTCTATTTTCTCTCCCGAGAGTGAGTATAATTTGTTTTCTCAGATCACCGTCGATAATTTCGGTTTGCGCTGCGATATCGAGGAGCTCAGTAGTGTTGGACATGTGGTCTATTTTCTTTCGCGAGTGCGGGGGTACTATTTACACACTCAGTTGTTGAAATTTTTCACTTTGCCCGATGGAAAAATCCGCTATTTCGCATCTCGATAACGAAACGGATTTTTCGATTGGGGGTGAGAAAAATGATGTTCATTATTATCAACATTCAAAGTGATTGAGTGTGAAACACCAGTATGCTCACCTCGAACAAATACAAATACAACATTTCCACCGAGTGTTTGTACTGGAAACAATTTAAACTCCATGGAAATTTTATGGTTTTCTCCCATGGTGAACAATACACTATTATCTTAAATGTAGAAAATTCTCAAAGTAGTCGAACTATAATTGCAAAATTAAAATTTCGTTTAGTCTTTTCATAAGCTTTTCACTCATTTTGTACATTTTAAATTGGTGTTAGAATCACCAAGTGGTCAATTATTAACAATATACCGAAGATGGTTTACTTGAACTTTGTAACTTTTTTGCATAGTTTATAAAACGAAAAGCATTCAAGGTGCTCTAGCAGTTCAAATACTTAACCTTATAAAACTAGTTTACGTAACCTTCACGTAGTTGTGTTGAAGTTTATCGAGTTTTTATTCCCACGCAATCCTCAAATAAAACCAAGAAATGAGACCCGAAAAAATTGCGCATTAAACGACCATTCATGCCACTTTCGCCACCATTTGCAGGAAATCTTGTGTAGGACTGATGAAAAATGTGAAATAGGACGTCAAAGCCCTCTAAAAATTCCTGGGGAAAAATAGCCTCTCAATCTTATCAGAAGAGATTTTAATATCCTTCCCAAAAGGACCTTATCCTCTGTTTGTATACCTCCATCGCCAGCACCAAAAACCCCACCATCAGTTGAAGTAATACTCGCTTATCGTATCACCTCAAGGCATGAGTCAACAATACATTTTAATGACCTTTCATTTACACGACTCCATGCCAGTGAAAAATATGGTTTTGTGAAAAATTGCTTCTAGAATGAAAGGCTCGTGTACGGTTCGTGTACCAAGAGAAAAAGCTTTTTCGTAATAATATTCACAAAAAAGAGGTATAGGTTACAGCGTACATACCCTTCTAGTCCACATCCTTGTCCATATCCTTATCCAATCCAGTCCCATACAATTTGAATACGAAATGAAAATGGTCTAATATTTCATGGCGCGGCACAGCAAAACGAAAGGAATCATTTCTTACGGTTTGAACAAGCACATTCTGATACTGATCCGATACCATCAATTGCTTCTTATATTTTTATGGGATAATCCTATTTACGATAAACCTTAACCTAAACCGTAACCAATACTAAGACCGATCCAATCGAAACCTTAACCGTATATCCTTTTTAGTGAGCTTAACTCATTTGAATTTTCCACTTTATGATAAAATACAACGAGAATTCTACGATAAATCTTTCTCTACGTTGTATATAAGATTAAGGGTTTTCATGTCTATAACTTTGTAGTTGTTAATGTAGAAATCACGTTTTGAACGGAAAAATTTTCAACTGGTTTTGAATTAATTTTAAATAACGAAACAATTGGAGATAAAAAGGACACAAGTGTTTTGTTCGAATATGATAAAATTATGGCAGACCCTTTTCGAGAAACAATATTTTATAAATTACAACCAACTATCACTTCCCTTAAAAATCATCACTCCAGGGAAATGGAAAAGTTTCAAGAACGTTTGGAAAAATTTCAAGCGATTGTTGAACTGAGTGAATATGAATAGTCTCTTTTTGTTCCTTTTAAAAATAAATTAAACTTTTTCATTTTTCTCCAACCCGATCCCCGGTATCAACTATTTGGAAATTATTAAACTTTACCATTTTTTCTATATGGTTTTATATTTCCTCTGTTAACCTGCACGTAGTCCAGGTCAATTTGTTGCTGCGATTAAGTTCAAATTATACTCCTTCCTTCTGTTTTGTATCCTGAAAGAACTTCAGGACTTTGGGACTTGCAATAAAACTTTCATTTTGGGAATTTAAGGATCACATTTTGTTTTGAATGCTCTGGGTGTATTTGACCATTTGCAGACTTTAAATTTCCTTAATGGAATCCTTTTGGCTACAGGTTGTGAGAAATCAAGGGTAAAGGATTTCAGAAATAACAACCAACAGTTTATTTTGTAGTCCCTCTTAACTCTTGTTTTCAATAACCGGTCCTTCAGGGTATTCGTTTGGTCAGAAGGGTATGCAGATATATGGTGACCGTTATGTATGGATGTGGCACATCATTTTGAACTCAGCGTTTATGATTATTGAAGTATTTTTTAATTGAAAAATTCTGTCCATTTACGTCCCAGATTTGAACGTAAATTCAACCCTTGTGCATCTAGAAGAGAGCGGATGCAACTCATTAAGGGTAATATTGACGACTTCATTCATTTCCGGTTATAATTCGAATTCAAACAAACGGAAATTATTTCGTGCGACGAATTGTAATCACTTCAATTAAAGGTTTTTGCATAAATCTCATACTTGTATAATTTCTGCGACGTGGAACAAACTCAATTCGAGTTGAAAATGATGTTTTTTCAGAACACACTTGATTTTCCATTCAAATTCACTGATAGACCCGTTGCTGTCAACAAGCCAGTTCGATGATATCCTAAACCTATACGGATTAGATGAGTGATATCAAATCAAATCATTTTCAAACATCCGACATCTGCTTGAACATCAGACATAGGCCGGAAATTGTTACAAAAACAGGTACTCGAATCTGAAATCAACATTTCCTGGTAATCTCTTTGGGTGGTGGAGTTTTTGGTGTCTCTTTTGATGACTTTTCTAGGATGAACTCACAATTTTTACCGTCTGCTAGGTGAAAGTTAATATAGAAGGATTTTGGATTTCGGATGAAAAAAGAGTTTCACCATGATAAAATCCATCAGGCTTATATACAATATCCGCAATACGAGCAACAAACATATTTCCGAAATAGAATTCATATCACATCAAATCCTCAACCTGGCGATGAAGTTCAACCCTGCAAATACCAAGATATTGATTTTGTTGTACAAATTCACTGGTCAACGATCAACAGAAATGCAAGGATTCAATGGATGCATTTAAATGTATTCATATCCGTCTGCAGCTTGGATTATACGATTTAGGGATATTCCAATATGCAAACCTGTATAGAGCTCTATGTAAATTACACCAGACAAGGAGAATCGGAGTGTCACAGTCTTTTGAGCACATGATGCCATATTGAAAGTAGTAAACGATTAGAACTATATAAGGCGCTATAGTGAGCTGTATCTCCTCACCAATATGCTTTGATAAAATAAACGTTATTGATTTTGACAGAAAGAAAATTCATTTTTTATTAATACGGTAAAAACTCAAGCGATGTGACCTTAGTTAGTTTATGATACACGGTTAAATCAAATTTTAAAAAATGCATTGTACAGGCGAAATTTTAAAGATGGATTGAAACTATATATTAAGAAAGCTTCAGTTATAATGTCGATAAATTAATTTAAGAGGGAATATTTAAATTTCTCATGTGTTGCTTTGCACTATCTAGAGCTCAGAAGACGTTATTCAGATATATTTTACTTGCAATTTAAAAAACATTAACATTTTCGTTGAATTCGAAATTTAGATTCATAAAAGAGAAATATAAATATAAGTCGAAAAGGGTAACGCAACGACAAATTTATTCGTAATAACTATATTTCAAAAGTCTTTAGGGAGCGCAAAGGTAGTAGTACCTTCTAATCCCTTCAGTGATTTAGAAATCATTAATTCATTTTTTCATTTGAAAGCCACATGGAGATAGATAGATGGGTTAAACGTTGATATAAAAGCTTATTGGTTTGTGGTTAAAATAATTAAATTTAATTATTTGAAAATTTATCTAACATAACTATGCGCTAATAAAAATAACATTTATAGCTTACCAGGAAATTTGTATAGTGATACATCATTGCAATTAATTTCAATCAATGTCGACGTTTCATTCGGTAAACTTGCACACTGGCACATACTGTTTAAAGGACACGCATAGAGGATATCATGATTTGTATTTAAAATATTTACAACACCACTATTTACACCACTAACACCATTTGCACTTGGTACACCAACACCATTAGGATTTGTATCACCAGTGCTACCAGATCCAACACTACCACCAACACTTCCACCGCCTCCTCCAGATGATCCTGAACCCCCAGCACTGTTGTGTCCATCGAACTTCCAACATACTACAGATGTTTTATACCAATATATCATAGATATTGAGATGATTATCAAATTTGGTCGATGATGATCCATCCTGTAATGAATAGAAAATTGTTTAATATGTTTAATATAAAATCATATTTTAATTCATTACTAATTTACTTTTTGTTGTTAAGATTCGTATAAATTAAAATAATTCATTGCACGGTAAACCTCAAATGAATGTAGTTATTAGTATGTGGTTGTTTTAAAATCGATTCAGAGCTTTTAAAAAAATATATGTGGTCACTTGAAAAAATTAGCTCTAATTGAAAACATTACCACAACTGGAAACCATCAATGATAATTAATCACTCAGTTGTCCCTTCATTTGTGCTGATTCAAAAACAGAATTGTTGAGATTCACCTTATCATTCTAAATAAATTGTTATTGTAAGAAATTAGAATATCTTCTTTCACTTGTAAACAGCCCTAAATAATTGTGTGTAGGATAGTGGTATCACTAACAAAGCTACCGTCTCAGAAAAATCTTAACGTTTCCAGATTTTTAAGCATATTATTATCCTGAGCTCAATGCAGGTGTCTCCATTCTTATAAATTGTCAATGACTATTTCAGAACCTTAGTAAGTTGAAATTCTTAAATTATAGTGTGCAACATTCAATTGAGATGATTTCATATTATGTCTTATATCATAAACTTACTGGCGCATACCTATTAAAAATTTTATGCTGACTAAATCAGGCTCAGTCGTGTTTTATTTGAATCCCCATATAATCAGTTTGTATGAAATTTTATCAATTTCCATGGAAACTACAAGATGAACGAATCACTGATTCGACCAGTTCTAAGCCTATATTTGGCATTCTGTGCCGCAAATGAGGTCCAGTATTCATTAAATTTGCACGGCCGGTTTATTTTTAGGAGAAAAAATTTTCAGAAACAAACCGTAATGGATACGTCACAACCCTGTAACCCAAATAGAGGATTGGTGGGTATGTGGTTAACATTCCAGGTAATGGTGTAGTGCGGGAATGAATACAGAAATGATTTGCCCTTTTCCTTGTTTAGGATTATCTTGTGCTCCCTGGGGAAATGACGATGTTACCTTCAAGCCTTCAGATGCTTCGAAAGCAGTAATGAACCACGGATTAGATTAAATAAGCAAATTAAACACTGATGTTAAATCAAAATCATCTTTTTTCATGCGAAACCGCAAAATTGAATGAGTTCTCCTTCGTTCTGATATATATCCTTGTGCATAGCTTTGTTACCTCATGTCATTCTCTTACGATTCTTCATACCCGAAAACGTGTGAAAGAAAGAAAAATTCATTAAAAATTAAGCTCCGGTATGGAGCCTTTCGAAAAATTAAGAGGGTGCAGAGATGAAAGGGTGTTCATAAACTTTCGAATTCATTTTGATAATTTTGTTGTGGGGAACACAGACGAATTTAATTTATATCAAAGATCTGCTTCGTAAGTGTTAAATTCCTGCTTTTGATTGAAACTAAAACAGATTCCTTAACTTTTAAGGGTTGGTGAAATACGTATGTGTAGTGTTGAAGTTATTAAAGCAGGATGTGATGAGAAATTGTCAATACAAGAAACGTCTTCAGATTTTGTTGATGCTATTTTATTTTTTTCTTTAGTACATTCAAAATACGTCATTATGCAAATTTAAATGGGAAAAAGTTTTCAATATTTGGTTGTAAAATTAGGCAACCGGATATTTTCACAGAGCCGGAAGATGTTATTCTCAACAAATTGAGGTCTTAAAGTACCATTTTTTTCTGCAAAACCTAGCGGGTAATGTGTGCTTTTGTGTTAATGGTTGAGGGAAGAAGAGATTAAGAAGAGTTATTTAGGCATTTCGATCTTAAGGTTTTCCATTGGAATGACTTTAAAATGCAAAGTTGCTCTTTAGTACATGATTTGCTTTAGAATAAGGTTAAACAAGACACAGGATAAGAGAACATGAATCAAGCTTTTGTGCTGATTACGAGGGTCGTTGTGTCTGTTTAGCATGTAGCCAGAATTACGAAATTTCAAAGATCTCATAGCATTTTGTTTCATGAGGAGACAAAGCGCAACTTTTAAATTGCGATACTTCTACACGTCTTACGTATTGTACCTTGAAGGAATTATTTAAAGGACACCCAGTGGGTTGAAATCCAAACAATCAAGATATCTTAAACGTGGACATCCCACACATGGAGAAGAGTTTGCAAAGGCACCACATTGCGAAGGAGTAACTTTAAAGAATTAGCATTAAAGTATCTATTATTTGGAGTGGGAAAATGACGCTTTGATTTTCAAGAAATTTAGTCCTTTTCACAAGTGCCATAACAGAAATAGCTAAACGTTGATAGTTGATAGGGAAAAATCATAAATAGGGTCAAAGCAACTTTAATATTCAATAATACGCAAAGTGAAATAAGGATTTATCCTGGGAATTGAAGCCATTGAAAGATCCCTTCTGGATATTCAAAATAAACAATCATTGATGGAAAAAATACTTTCCTTCTTGCAATGTCAAATGATAGGGACGATCAAAAAAAAAGTTTTTCATGAAAAATTTATTTCCTTTGAGCTTTCCGTCAAACAGAATGTATTCAATCTCACTTATGAGAGAGGGTATGTGAATTGTATGGCACCCTAAATGTGAAGTTTACCGTAGAATGTATCATAGAAAATAAGAGTTTTCCTTAACTTCGATAAACATTACAAAAAAAAAGGATAAAAAAATTAAGTGAAAAAGTTTTTCTCTTCGAAATTTCCAAATTTGATTAAAATTGTTTCTCTTTTTCCATCAGAACTAGGGCGGCTTAAATGCTATTCCAGGACCTCCTACCGGATTTTGTTTTTGTATCATCTTATTACATTCGACTTAGACCCAGCTGTGTTTTCATAACACCAAGTTATATTACTTCTATTTGCTATATAGAGCTGAAAGCTTTCTTCATACATTTATTGTTGTTTGACTATGCTTTAAAAGTGAAATTCATTCCGAAAATTATCAATGACGTTAAACTTTTCCCTTCTCTATCACAGTCAAGTTGCTTATTGAATGAACGGATTTTATACAACTTAAATTGTTTTCAGGATATTCATTTTATAATGGAAATGGCTTTCATGAACGTGTTACAGAACGTTTTCAAACAATGTTGTTGTTCTGAATGAAGACATAAGGAGATATCTTGTAGGTAATAGTACAATATGGGGTTCTCCAAAAATGTTTATGTCATAGTTTGATATGTATTCTCATATGTAAGTATGTAACCATATGTAACCTACCTACTTAAAGATTTGTCTCAGAAGGTCAATAGGTGAAAAGTCTCTCTACAAAACATGCATATTTTCAAGTTAGATGTAAACAAACAAAGAAACCACTTAAATTACCCACAATAATTCATTCTTAATTATCCTCAAATTCTTTCAAATAAATCATCCTCGTTTTTGGTAAATAAAATGTGTCCTTGCGACGCTAAAGTCTTATAAAAATTTGCACCCCTAAACGTTATTATTCAAACAACTCAAGTCAGTCATGAAATGCAAATAATTAGCTTCATAAACAACTAAATTACATGCATAATTTTTTTTCTATAAAGTTATAAGGAAACCGAATTAAGTAAGAAGTTATTTAGGTCTATTAGCTTGATCGTATATAAAGTATAGGCCTTATACTAAAGCACTTTCGAATTGACGGAAGTATTCCCAAAAATGCGTTTTATTACGAATAGCACTTACTTTTTGTTGGTTATTAATTGACTGTGAATGTAAATAGTCTATGGAATTCTTGAGAATTGTTTATTCTACGCTTTTCATATTGATGTATGGGAAAATTAACATATTTGAATGAATAAATCAACATAAAATATGTTTCAAGTTATAGCATGTTATTTTGTGGCGTGAATTTCTTTTAGGTTATTGACTTGTTTTGATAAAAGTAAATTATTTGCTCAAAATATCTTGAAAGTCATGCTTCACTTAAAACTTTGTTATTAATAATATAATATGAAAATACAAAAATTTCACTAAATTTTCTAAGAAAGAAGTGACTTCATAGTCATTAACCTTTAAAATTGAAAGATTTGTGGACATCGTTAATCTTATTAAGAAGAATAAGAGCATATAAAATGACAAAAGAAGTTCAATTCAACTTGATGTGAAGAATAATTAGTATTTTATAACCAATTTTACAACAGAAAATGAACCAGTACATAAGAAGAAAAGAACTGAGACTTATGCTAATTATCTTTGAAAGTGAATAAGTTAGATATAGAAGAAAGCTCGAAAGCTGTCAGGAGTCCATATTAAATTATCTCTTTAGAAAAATAAAATAACGTTTTTGTCTGTTATCATTTGCCTTACTTCCATTCATGGTTGTTACGTTGAAAGATGTAGATTTAGATCTCGAAATGAAAAAGGTTCTGTGTCAGTTGAATTCTACAGAATCATGATGTCAGGTTATTGTAGGTTGAGTTGTTTGCTTTCATTACCATAGAATTTTCTATGGAGAAAGTAAATTTTCAGTAAATTTCATTCGTTGTAAAAGTTTGTTTGGCTAGAATATGAATAACGATCCTTCAAAGGCCTCATCTCATGTTCGTGTTGCTATAATTTTAGAGTGGCTGCTTATATAACTTTGTTACAATATTTTTGTTCAAATTGGGAGGTAACTAGTGAAAAGGCTCAAATATCCAACAGACGAATAGCTGCATAGCTTCACATTCAGTATTAAATTAAATCCACACCATTGAATTTACACTTGACTAACAACTTTGCGTTTTTCCCATTGAACGGGGAGTCCCCTACAAAAGGTTGCGGCATTCACAGAAAAATTCTTTAGGCAACGAGACGAAATGCAGTAAACGAGGTACTTTTATGGATTTATTATTATTCCTTGGAATCTCCTCGGTTAGTTTTCGTAGGATCTAGAGTTATGGTCATGTGGTGCCTGCTTCAAAGAGGATACTATCGGATTTGGAGGCGTTGAAGCGTTCACACATGCATGCAGTCCTGAAAAATTGCTTCTGTAATCTTGGTGTTGGCGTTATCCTTTCCTTTGTATACTTTTCTTTTTAGAAAATTTACTGCTATTCCTTTCACGAGGTCGATTCACTTGCGGAGGCTGCTGGTGGAAAAATATTTTAAGGCTGTTTAAAAGATATGAATTGGGGTCCTTTCTACGTTACGTTCTACTCCTGTAGAATATTCAAATCTTTTCAAGTACATCATATTTATACTTTACGCAAGTATACAAGAGTGAATCGTTCATTCGTTTCGAAACCATTCGCATGCATATGGTTACATATTAGCCCTGAACGAGCAAATTTCGTAGGAATTCACGCGGCAGGGTGTTTCACCTTGAATTATGGCACACCCGATACTGGAGGAATCCTTTCTATCTTTCCTGTGTTACTTTCCTTAACGTGCTCACAAGTTAATACAGTCATACATTTTATTTCTCGACATTTTGATGGTTTGCTTTTGTAGGTTTTGCAGGCTGGTGAATTTGTTTTCAACAGTATTTCCGATTGTAACCTTGTGCTCTGCAACTGAAGATCTTAAAACTGAGTGTTGGAGATATTTCTACAAACAACTCAAATATATTCCCATAAAACTGAAATATTTTATCAAAATGGAGAAATTAACAATTACCGTGAAACAATTTTTCATGTTAAAGCTAAATCTACAAAATTGTTTTAGATGCTACAGGATTTGAAGGCAATTACTTGGTTTACCAAATGAAACAGCAAACGTTTTAAAGTCTTTAGTTAAGAATTCGGTTCTGTTTGTGTTGAAGTTTTAAAAAATATTTCGAAAAGAATTAAAAAATAATTCAGTCTTTGCAAATTTCATTAAAGGACTCAGGAGAGATATCATGGCCCATTTCAAGATCAAAAGCACAAAGTTGTTAAATAAGGTAAGGTACTTTTCATATATCTATAGAGATACATAACTTTGGAATAATGATTGAAGAACAGTAATTCCTCGTAAAACATTAAAGCCTGAATTCAATGTCATATATCAAAAGTGCATTTCTCACTTTACTGCAAATTGAATCACAACATTGTATAAAGTTATTTCTGCTCAGTCCTTGAGCTATTTGTGCAATCTTGAATTCTATTTCCAAATTCTCAACACAAAACCTGGAATATAAAGTTAGTCCTGTAAATTGTAAAATAGCTTCATCTGCATTGCTCCTGGAAAAGATAATGTTTGCATATCACTTGGTTTTAAAATATTTATGGAAAACCAAAACTATTTAAAACCATAGGATGAAAAATTGTAAAATTCCAGATGCAAGGATAAACTTTTTCATTCCCTGCAAGCTTTGCAGGTTGTGAAACTTGAAACTTTAAAATGTCTTCGAAGCTTTCGTGACAGTCAAGGAATCTTTGAAAGTATTTGCATAAAAAATTCTCATAATAAGTAGAGGAAACGTAGAACTGAATGCATAAATAATTGAAGTGATTAAAGTTAGTAGGAAGATAGTGATGAGCAGATGATATTCAGCTCATCGAGAAAGTTGCTATCCTATCCTCCTAAGAACGTATAAAGTCATCTCGTACAGATCTTCATGGAATGACTCCTGCCTTGAAGCAGATACAAATAAACCTATAAGCGGAGCTCGATACATCATATAATATACTTTCGTATATAATAACACGTAAAAGGGATACTTAGTTGAAATTGAAAATGCTTCAAGCAAATGTACGAAGCTTGAATACAGATTAAGTTCCAGCATCAAGTAGGTTATGTTAGGCACTTTCTCTTGCAGAAAGAACAGGAAAAATCCTGTAGCTTGTAAGGACTCCAGAACATATGATACAATCACGTTTTTATTCATAACTTATTATTGTATTTTGTATTTATTTTATTACATTTTTTTCGGTGAATTAAGGACTCTCACACACACGTTTGTATGCCATGATTTCACTTCCGTGCGAGAATGAACCGGAAAAATATCAACTTAGTAAATTCCTCTACTACAAGGACTTCATAATTCCTTTGGTTCTGCATGTCTGCATATATATAACTTTTTTGGGGGTTATTAAATAAAAGCAACAGGCTCATTTGTTTTTTCTTCCTTGAGTTTTCGTGACTTAATTAAATTTATTCGTTAGAATTGGGAAAGAAAAATTCGTGAATATATTCCTTAATTTACTCCTTACACCAAAAAAAAACTTTCTCAAAATGAGTGAATGAGTGTCAGGATAATATGACGCGGTTGCTAATAATTTTTTTACATCAAAAAAGCTTCATTAATGTATTAATTTATGTTTGCTTGGTTCGAGAAATTTGTCGTATTCAGCTTTTGTTGTAGGGCACAATGTTGCAGAAAATTCAATGTGAGCGAGGCGAGTAGAATATATGAGTGATAATTCTCAGTATGAATATGTCTATTTTTCAACAGATCCTACAAGTTGCTTTGTAGGATCGAATGACTATCTCACGTATCTGGTACCAAATGTTCAAACGTGGCTATAGGTAATTGATTCTTTAAACTATTCCACAATAGTTTTATTAAAATGTTAAAGCTTAAATGTTAACGTAAACCCTTGAATGAAGAACTCTGAAGAATTCGTAAACAACTCAAGAAATCACTATTTCAATCTCAATTTTTCTATAACAAGTCCAGCTCACATGTTGCCATTTCCGGTCTAATTAAGAAATCACAGTCCATCATTCATTACGAGTTGTTCGTTCTATTCTCACGCATATCATTCCTGTCACCCTCGAGAATTAATGATCTAGCTAGGTTCTGTGGAGCTGCAGGCTTCGCCACCCAAAAAAAGATATCAGCATTTTTCCGAGATTAGTAGAAGTGGTTAAAATTTGCTCATTTTTTTGTTGACTTTACAAATTGCAACTTTCACTTCATTAATCATTTGGCGAAAGCTCTAACAGTCATGGGAAACATTTTAATGGATTTCAATTTGGTTATCAAGTCAGTTTTTGTTTTTGCTAATGAGCTAATTGCACTGGATTCCTTGGAAGTTTGAAGTAAATTGAGGCATGAATATGAGGTAACGTTATGTGCATAACACATGATTAATTTTTTTAGCGAAAGAAATTCAAATTGATGAATTGTGTCTACATACTAGGTTTATATGGTTTAGACTTTACGATTTTCAACATTTATAGGTTTAAGGCTAATCAAACTGGATCATTCAGAAATCAAAAGAATTTTCAAATTCAATCCTATTTGCAACACAAACTCATTGGAATCTGCAATTGCAGCAGTTGGGAAATCCACTTCGAAATTGAATAATACAAACGGCAATCTGGTTTTTCACTTTGGCTTAAAACATTCTACTAGAACATGTTGACAGCGTGACTAAAGTATAAAGCGACAAACAGCAAACAGAATGACAAAGATAGACGGTTGTTTAGTGATTGTTGGCAACAAGCAAAACGTAAATTAACTTTGACCTCTTTGCTTAAAAATGTAAACTTTGTTCTATGCACTTGAATCTTTTATCTATGAAACATCAGCCTTTATTGTGCATGTTTGCAAAACTAGTGCAACCCCTTTTGCACCGCAATTTATATTTCATCCTTCTCTGAAAGCATATAAACTTTTCAAACTCTACACAACCATATAGATCTACAGAGCTAAACCTACTCCACACTGCACCAGGTTGGCTTGAATTATATTTTAATTATGCAAAACGCTTTAACGAGTTGAAACAACAATCCTTGATTTTCCATTCTATTGTGGGAAAGTCCCTGCTCGGAAGTCCTCTCGAATGGTGGAAAATTAAGGGTACAACAAAAACAAAATGGAAACGGAAGGACGAGAATAAAAAAATAAAAATAAAAAACAAAAACAGAAAAATGTGGAAAACACTTTAAAAATTACCCAGTGGAATCCATTTAGTATTTCGATTTTTTATTCACGAATGCTGGGTAATCGATGTACCTATATTCTAAAGTAAAGTCATATTGAGAAGCTACCTGCCACCTCACATGCATATTGAGCCATCAGTACCTACGTGTGGGTATTTTCAGAGAGATGTCCTTGTGCAGTTTTGAACATCTTTACAGAACCAAAAGTAGAATGGGATTGTTGCTGGAATTCTAGGATTCCATCTGACCAAAAACTTCGTATTGCAAATGTGAATACGAAATTCTCTCAACGATTGCTGGTTAAACCCGCTCATCCGGTTAACAAGAGAAAAATTTATGAAATTTCATCCTCAAATTCCCACGTGGAAAAGTTGGAAAAAATTTTGAATTTTTAGCAGAACAAATATGGTTGAGCCCGAAATTTTGGGGAAACCTCTTCCATGTTGACCAGAACGCTGAACGTCGAAGCCAGGACAACACACGACTAGCTGTTGAGGGAACATTCATGCGGAACCACAAAACTGTGTACTTTTGTAACTTCCGGTTTTTATTTGGTTCAAATGTGCTTCCAAGTAAGCATTTCGCTTACCTACATTTTGGGATAGTTCCAATTAAAGGTGCATATTCTCATGATATTTTCCATATAAATTCATACCTTAGCACAGTTCAGTGGGTCATAACGTTTATTTGTTAGTTATACAAAAGCAAGTGAAACACTTTTTGTTATTTAAAGAATTTAAATTCATGCACATTTTAGGTATACGCTGTGCACTTGAAAAATATGAGGTCACTTGAAATAATATTTTAAGTGTTCAGGAAAGTTGAATTAATTATTTAAAGATTTAATTTTCCACGGGAATGAGTATGTTTCCATGTCATATCACTCTGAAATATCTTTTCCGTAGTTGTTACAGCATAAAGTTACAAAACATTCTCACACCATAACACCTTCTAATTTCATAGCAAATGCTATTTCCCTGTTGGAAATCAATTTATTCCTTGAAATTAACAATATCCAAAGTTTTTCCATGGTTAATTACCTGGCATAGAAAATGAAATTTCGATTCAGAAGAACATTGAAAGGAATCGTGAAAATCATAAGATAAAAATCTACTGCTCTGAACAAGGACACGATGATAATAATCACTCGAATCGGGTAATAAACAATACAAAAACGAAATGAGTGTTTTTTTGTTTGAGGTTAATTACCATCGAAAGCTTCCGTGAATAACAAAATGACATACTTCCCTCAACTTAGAGGGAAATAAGCCTTAGCTTTGCCAAACAAACTTGTAATCTCCGTTCGTAAAACTCAAACCGAAGCATGGCTGCCCAGTGCTAGGTCCTAGGTATGAAGTTGATTACCATTTTGCGTCGTCATGGGCTTGGGTAACTAAATTAATTTCTTGGTTTGTTGGGTAGACAAAGAAACAGATTAAGGACGAGTATAACTCAAAGGATAATTCAAAACCTTAACAAAGAATATCATCGTCTTCATCTATAGTGATTATTGCTGGACAGATGGATGGTTACAAAAGGATCATATTCTCTGGAAGAGGCTGAGACGCACAGTGAGAACGACACGACGCGGCATCATTTCAGGAGCCTGTTTTTATAGAAACAGTATAAGTAGTCCTTGGTTGAAGATTATCAACTCAACAGTGTTCTGAAGATAAAACGTTGAGAAAAAATTTGATTTACAGATTCTGCGGTTTGGTTTCTTTTCTTTTCATCAATTTCGAGGCTTCTTTGTTTCATGCATTTTAATTAATTTTTCAGTAGGTACTAACGACTCGAAGGTGTAGTCCTTTAAAAGTATTTCATTCAATGAATATTTCTTCCCGTTTGAACCAGGTGCGACCTTAGATAGTTGTTTAATTGGAATGGAAGATTTAGAACTCATTTGTATTCCAAGTAAATTTTTCTAAAAAAAAGTGTATCAATAGATGGTACCAAAGGATCAATGACGTGATGGACTTTTGAGAGAACATCAACTGCGACCAGAAAATACTCTTAGAATCGACAGAATCAATTATTTCATTGATCGAATATGGGATAGATAAAATTGCACTCCCTGAAAATCCAAAATGAGTTTCAGCATTTGTTGGTGAAGTGATGGTATTTCCACAAACGTAGTTTTGAAAATCCAAATAATGGGAGTTGTGAACTTTGACATTTTATAATAATAGCTACAAATTTATAGATTCAACTCATTTGATGTTTCTCTATATAATTTGAACAGAGTTTCTCCGCGTCATATTACACGAAATGATAGAGCTGATGTTCTTAGTAAAATCTGAATGCCTATTTAATGCAAAAACAAATCAGGATGGTGATTATTGCTCATTACTTTAGTTAAGTAGGAATCACTTTATTCATCAAAATTAAATTTCAGGATACAGGAAAGTTTCGTAACTTCTTTGAGAAAAAGTTGTTTTGGTAAGTAGATAAATTCAAAAACCCTCAAACTAAGTAAATCAATAAAATTAATCACATTTTTGAACAATTTCTCAAATTATTGAGGAAGTTTTTCTAGATGTGTGAAAATGAGAATTCCTTTGATCTGAAGGGAACATCTTATGTAAGTGGGAGAAATCGGCTACACTTGGAGGTATTCGCATAATAAAGTAAACTGTGTCTTATCTTTTAACATACTGGGTCTACCTACATGTGGTTCTAAATTTCAATCTTTTATAAGATTCCTTAACTGTAACGAGAATCACACCAAGAAAGTGAAAATTTCAAGTAGAATATTTGAAAAAACCTCCACAACATTTTCGGGGTTATATCACCATTGTCAAGCTGTTGACTATTTCACAATGTGATATACAAAATAAAAAAATTTACCACATCATTGTGAATATTTGAAAATTTGTTAACATTGTATCTCCATTCACAGAACATTTTGTACAGGGTTGTCTTGCGGCAGTGTAATTCGCTAGGATTACATTTAGGGATGGGAGAAAATTCAAAAAGCCCTAGTATCATTCCTATATCCGTTCTTATTTATAAATGATCCCAAAACTGAAACCCACAGAATATATTTAATCATTCATGCAGAAGAATTTGCTCCTTTTTTGTATAAACATGGCATTTTTGCGCTTGTCTACCTCAATTTGAGTTCTCAATTTAGCGACAACTATTCAGGAGAGTTCCAGTTTTCAGTATAAATGGATTCTAAAGTATGAGGTACATATTCCGTTCCGTATGTGGGGTTGGATGGACCCTTTAATCACGACATTCCAGGATATAGAAGTCAAGGTTTTTTTACGTTCTGGGATCTTGCGGCGGTTAGTCCTGAATAAAAAATGAAATTAGTATCGATTTTTTCACGTCGACACAACCCGGCAAATGCCATCGCAAACCTTCTGATACCCCAACCATAGTTGCGGATAACTTGAAGATTTGTATTTGAGGTTGAGCAGAAGCTTGTATTCTGAATTTTCCAGGTATATGCCATTTATTTCTATATCAAGAGCTCAATTCACTACAACCACTACATTAGGAACCGAAAACAACTTGAACTTAAGCTTGGATTTGAAAATCAGGCAAATGCCTCAAAGTTTAATGTAAGTCTGTGGTTGGTGTAAATGTTGCAATTAACATTGGGTTAATGTCGTGTAAAAATTAACTTAAAACAGACTTTTGATTCTGACTAACTCCACTTTGATTCTAACTCCAGTTTCATAGTGGTAATATGCATTTGCGTTGTCACGGACTGTTGGCAGATAAACTTAAATAGTCATTAAATATTTACATTCAGCAGTTGGAACGATGTTGAATTTACACTCGGTTTAACCTCTCTAAGTAAATCTGCAATTTAATTTTATTGAAATTTCTGTAGATGTAACTATCACGAATAATACCAGAACATTCCCTATGTACAGTTCTTGACAGTTTTCATTGAAAAAGATATTAAAAATGTAAACGTTTTTATGAATAGCATAATAAAATAAAACATTCTTTTAATTTTCATGGTTGATGGGAGCATAATCATGATGTAATCAAAGAAGATCAGATACGATATAAAATCTGTGGGACGTTGTGGCAAATTGTCACTTCCCTTGAATGTGATCAAATAGATCAGCATTACCCGTCACTATTGAAAATAAATTGTCAATTAAAATTTCGCCAACGACGCAATATTTGATGTCATTTGTGACGCCTAAAGTCATATCTTTATCTTTTCTCGTAATTATTCATGCAAAGTGGATGTTGATTAAAGCCGATTTTAATTACACGTGAGTAATTACTTTTACTAGAAAACATTAACTTAACTTTACACTTGGTTGATTGCAATTTACCTTTACCTTCATTTGGAACAAATTGACTGCTTAAATAATTTTGTCCTCTCCACCCGTTCTACACCTTCGCGTTTCTATAAAATGGTGTCGTTGGTAATTTATATCTAAATGACTTCCTTCCACAAAAGAATGTCATAAATCGAATAGACATTGTACTTTCACGCTAGATACGAATATAAAGGATGTTTTTAATTTATTGGAATGTACTACCTATTCCACCTACCACTTACTTTAATTACATGTTATTACCTTCATTATTCCACACTGCTTAAGGACTAGATAAACGCTAGCAGTAGCAGTAGGGTTAGCTCATTTGGTTGAAATTTTAATAACTTTGTTAACATGTTCGTAAATAATAGCAAGTTGCGCTAGTCTTTCGCGGTATGGGTTTTGGAGAATCACAGGAATATTATTTTTATAGGAAAACATGATAAGTTATACACATGAAAAAAAACTTTTTGCCAATCCTTGTACATGTGAATAAATCAAATCCTTATAAAATAAAACACACCCAGCTGAGTTCTGAGAAAAGACATACCAACGAATTTTTATCCCTTCCGAGTTTATTATAAATTTATCAAAAACCCCACCTAATCTCTATTTTCTTTCTCTACATGAAAGTACATATACATTTGTATCACGTGTTATAAAACCTTATGAAAGAGATGAAACCACAATCAGAATCATGACAGCGAACTTAATCACTTGTTCAGCATTTTCAAGTTTTGATTGAAAATGTTTTCCGTACCGTTCTTCGGTTCCTTTCAATTTTCAATGGATATAATCAGGACAACATGTTGTTTTATACCAATAGATCAATTAAGGTTTAATTTTTTCATCTTAAACATTGATGTGATGTCTGATGTAGGTATTCTGGTACCAACTATTATACTTTTTGAAGTTGGATGGATCTGTTACCTTGACAAATCTGCTAAAAGTAATTTCAAATGAAATTCTTCCTAGAATTAATTACAGGTAATTAACAAACCTACAAATGCTTTTATCCCCAGCAAAAGTGTATTGGAAACACCACGGATAATGAAGTTATAATGAAAACAAATAGCATTCAGTACCATGTAGTTAAAGTGCCTTTAGAATTTTATCTCTTTCAATTACATAAATTATTTGGATAGCAAAAGTTTGGCAGTAGTTTTATAAAGTTGCTGATAAGGGCTTTAGATACAAAAATGTCTGAGTATGTGTCCTGTGTTTGTATGCACGGCAAATAGATT
The DNA here is from genome assembly GCA_963971475.1 of Chrysops caecutiens. Lineage (NCBI taxonomy): Eukaryota > Metazoa > Arthropoda > Insecta > Diptera > Tabanidae > Chrysops > Chrysops caecutiens. The sequence continues at coordinate 52,423,027 of OZ020569.1, forward strand.
TTTAATGTGCATTGGCAACTGGAAAGGCATGTAAATTAGGTAAAATTGCAACAAAATAAACATTTTACAGAAACTGCAAAATCTGTTGTAGAGATTCATGAATAATTTTGAATAGTTTTATGTAACATAAAAACTAACGCAATAGAGATAGTTAGGTTTGTGAAGCTTTGTTTTTAAAGCCCTAGAAGCACTCTGACATGAGAATGCAAAATTGCAGATTCTAAGCAATAACCATGAAATGCTCCCCATTTATCAATTTGAGCTTTGCGAGGTACCTTCTGTTGCAGTTGGTATTGTACACTTTAAAGTGAACAACTTTTGTTGTGTACGCAGAACTCCACATTGGCCTGGAATTCTCGGTTCACTAGCTAGTGAAGATTGGTTCCATAACTTGTTGAACAAGTCAAATTGAAGAACAGATGCGATACTGCACCATTCCCTAGCCACTCTATTATACCACTTAAACCAGAAGTTTCTGTTCAATTATCTGTAAATTCGACACACTGACGAAAGTGCAAAACGGATACGGATACAAGATACCCTTTGAATATTTAGTGCTTCATGCGCGAATCGTTACACTTGGTCATGAGCTTTTTTCGGAACAGCAGAGATGACTATCGTGTGAACTTTCAACCAGCTTAGGAACTTCACTTCGAAAAAAAGTACATCCAGATGGAACGTTTGTTGTGCTATCAATAAAATTCTGCAGCAAACTCGACCATTAGTGAGATGGACACTTAACGAAACAAAATTTTATTTAAATGCAATGAATTTTGTTATATTTATGATATTTGTGATAAATACAACTGAAAATACAATTTTCTGTGCACATATTGTGTGCAATGACATACCGCGAAATGCTAATGTTCTAAAACACCTCCTGTTCGAACACATGTTCCAATGATCAAATATTCTATTATCACATTGAAAAATTGTCATTATCGTTATCAAAAAAGCCACAGAATGAAGGACATGACCAAACTGTCAAAATTTTTGTTCCAAATAACCACATCATCTTTTTGGAAAGCTATTATTCAACTTTTACCAATGTCCAGTTGAGTTAGCCTTTTTGTCAAATTGATTGTATGCAAATATTTTAATGATAATACGGGAAATGATAACGACATAACATCCACAACAATACAAATAAAATTTACATTGCCAACCTGATTACCAACTTAACATGCAAAACATGTGGACGCATAATAAATGTGTATGTTTGGTCCAAACCACCCCCTGTTAAATTACCACCACTTCCCCCATAAAGACTATAACATATAATAACGCGAATATTGAGGGTCGAACGTGATATGGATACAAAACCTCATTCAACCGTGTTGCTATTTTATTATGCTTCAAAATTATTGAACATTTTCAATTTACGTTATTTATCCATTTTCCAAAAGTAATAAATTCTAAAAATATGAATTTTGATAGAATTTCTATAACATGTTAATGTTATATAATTTCTCTTTATGGGTTTATCATTGACACGGAACCCTTCGTCGCTAATGGTTGCCATGTGCAAAGTTTTATGATCATATGCTGTATGATTAACTTTTCCCAATAGATTATTTGATACCTTCCTTGATTTATGCATCAGAATTTGAGGCTATTATTTTATCGTTAATTATATTCACAATCATAAAGTGTGTTGAACGAAACATCATATTATTTATACCTGCTTGTAATTATTAGTAAATCAATTCATGATGCAGACTACAAGAGACAATATCTCTTCCATCCATGACTAGAATAATGCAGTTTAAATGTTAATGGAATATATCAAAAACACAGGAACAGGAAAACATTTCCGTTTTCTTAAAAAGGCTCAAAGTGAGATGAAAATCATAAAACAGAATGGAAAAAAAGTCATCTACTTTAATAGAATCTACGCGGTGTAGAGAAAACATAAAACAGAGTCATAAAAGTACAATTCTAAAGGTTTAATACACTTTCACGAATGTTAATTATAAATGCTTCAAAATAAGTAATAAAAAAGCAAAGAATTTAAAAACACTCTAGAAATAAATTCCGGAGTTTAATTTTTTTGTATAAAGAATCTTTTATTTTTTGGCAATTAATTCTGCGTTTTAAGGTACCTACTTCATAAAACATAAATAAGCATTGAATGCTAAATGAAATTCTTGCGTGGGTACAACAATCGTAAAATGAAATCGTTTACTGTGTTTGTACCTTATCAGAATAACGCAAATCTTTATCAGATAACTTTCAAAAGCTTGTGACATGTAAACGGATGTATTAAAATCCGAATGAACATGATGCAATGGAAATTTTTATGCACTAGTGGAGTCGTAATGGAACCACCTGTATTCGTGATGACAGTATTGATATACATTTTTTGACTTCAGATATCCTTTCATTATTTTGTGTGATTGATAAAAATTTTCACCTGGCAATCATTAATACCTACAACATGTTAATATTTGTGTTTTAAAATCTTTAGGCCAACTTACCTCATCCTGTAAATATGTTTCGCTTTCGCTTTACCCTTCAGTTTCAAAAATGATTTGCTATGAATAATTTCACTGTCCGTAGCAATTCTATGACTTCAAAATCACACATGACTACTCCAGGAAATATTGTTTCCTGTTGTTAAACATCTTCACAAATTTCACATCCATTTTCCTGAGCCTGAAAACAAATTTTAGACACGTTATACATTTTTCTTCTATTTAATCAAACTTTAAATATTAAAAATTTCGTATTTTTCCTTCTAAAGAAAACTAGGTAATTCTATTTGGGATATTGATCGAACATTAATGTGAATGGTTTCATGGATAACACAAGAGAATAAGGAATAACTATCATGGAACAAAAATTTTGATCCTGTTCGTTCCGTCACAGAAAATTTTTAAATCCCTCAAATGCCAAAATCCCCTAAATCCTATGACAACACATGTTCCTGTCCTGGATGAAATGCTCATCATGAAATACATATATCATCATATTTCTTATAGAAAGTCCTTTTTCATTTTCGTTATAACGAGGTGCACACCTTTCATCATTCGTGTTTAAAAGAGAATTCTATTTAAGGGTAGAAACTGCTTGAATCTTTTTGTGAATATTTTTGACCATCAAATATCATCATATCAGTCCTTGACTAAAGGATGAAGCACACACAAAAACATTATGTTGAATAATTCACACATATCTGTCTAGACTTGCTTCATATATTTGATATTTTGGGATTTCATACAAGATGCGTAACACATGATTGCCGATGGTGCCACAAGCGTTATAGTTCCGAATAACTTGAGACCCGTATTAACCATACAGTAGAATAGATCTGGACAACATCTGCAAGGATTAAAATTATTAAGATGAATGTGTTTGCATCAACTAAATTTGTTCAGGATATATAAAACACATAAAAAACTATCGAATTCACCAAAAATGTCACACAAAACTGTGAATTTCCTTATTCATACTAATATGAGAAAAGCTTTTTCTATAGATATGAATTTTTATGGTTTCATAAACAGGAATCGATAGAAAATATAAAAATTTTTTACATAAAGTAGGTCAGAATATCGAGAACTAGTAGAAAGGAATTTTTATATATACCATTTCTTGATGTTACGACTTATAAAAGTTGAAAATAAAAATGATAAGTTAATGTTTAGTTGGTGTAAAATGAAAACATTTCGACATAGGTATGACTCATGTGATACTATTTCCATATGTTATGAGTCTTCGATAACTTATTCCCAAATGACTTTAGAAGATATGAAGATTTTTATGGATCTGTTTTTCCTCTTCAAAGTAGTTTCTAACAAACCCCTTCACATCAAGTGTCTCACGAAATTTCTTTGCTTAATTGAAACCGATTCTACCGACAGGTAGAAGATGAATAGTTTTAAGAAATACAGAGCCAACAACTAATCCCTATTTTGATTTGTTTTACCCGCAAGAAACATAAAGGTTCGTTTCTTATTATCCTCCGTAACGTATTTTGTAATAATTTTATAAGTCACATCTTGCACTAGAGACACATTCACATCCTGAAGAATATTTGCTTTTCATTTCATTTAGGTTATATTTAATGAGCTTCAAGATAATGTCCTTCTTGAGATTTGAGTTTTAATTGCATTATTCTGATGACATTTATTAGCATTGTAGTATCATTAATAATTTGGCAATTTAATTTTCAAAATGTCCTTAGTATTCCACAATGGAGGCCGATAAATCTTTAATATTATTTGAACTTATAAGTTACACAAATGGCAAGGTTCAAGGCATGTCTAATCTAAAATCGAGGGCATACCAGGCATTGCAGCCTTGAGTAGGTAAACTAAACGAGGCATAATCTCTGTCATCCCATCTCAGATGTCATATTGTCATCTTTTATGAATGTGTACATCCTTATTACTTAGAAGTAACAAGTGTCGTGAAAGACACACACAAGTAACAGTAGACTCCAGACTGTTATCCTGGAACGAATGAAACTTTACAGTCTAAAACGTTTTGCGTAACCTGCTGCTGCTCAAAGGCTCAATGTTATATAAATTTTTAAATATTCTCTTTTTACTGTGTGTGACTTGAATTTTTATTATTTAGTCAAAGCCGGCAGTGAAAGAAGGTACTGTAATCCTGAACTCCTTTTTGTGGAGATGAACAAAAGCAACATCATCTACAACGAACTCCAATTTGTGTCTTCCACGTAGAGAAATTTTTAATAGAAGCACGTCTACAACACAAAGCAATTTACGTTGAAAATTCCTAATGGCTACATATTACACCACATCATTGAGGTTTTGTAATGTTTTAAAAATTAGAGACAGACATCTTGTTTTTAATGACACACTTTTCTATGTGGTCAGGTTGTTGGTCAGCATGTTGGCCAGGACCAATGCGCAGCATAGAGTGTGTTCTTTTATATCAGTTTTACGACTATTTTAATGCGAATAAGTTTAATTTTATTTTGTACTTTGCACTTGCTTTCGATTAATTGTTCTCTTTTCAATTTTATTACAATAGAAAAATGTTGCTTTTAGCTACGATAACCCTCAAATACACAAACATATTAGATATTTGTAGATCTATTTCGGTGGAAACAATCTCAGATATCGGTTCCGCATAATTTATCGAATAAAAGAATCGACCAACTAACACACAAAATCAAATAAAGAATCGATTTAACGATTTACCAATTCATTTTGAAGGGATTCTTAAGAGAAAATGATTTTATTTCCAAACATATCCTTCCAACCCAAAGACATACGATGACAGTGCCTATCTTCAGAATGTCCTAAGAACCATTTCTTCAACCATGTTCTGACTAGAGACTAAAATGGAAAATTACCATTTAATTTTGTGTTCGCAGGGCGAATAGAATGGAAATGTCTAAATTAGGATTGAAATAAAATGAATCGATTCATTGTATAGGACTTCGATGATTCCCGATTCACAAATCATGCTATAACAATGTGAACTGATAGTTGGTTGACGTTACATAGATATGGCTTTATCAATATCTACTGTAACTGAAATTCATTACATTATTACATTATAATTTTTGCTCTCTAATTTTTGGATGATTCTCAGCTTCTTATTCAATACATCCAATATTTTTTGAAAAACATTCCTGCTCTAAGAAATCCTGTTCATAGCCAAGAGAATCACCAGGAACTTATCGATTCGTTAAGAGCACCACTACATCCTGTTCAAGGATCCTTCCCTGTGAAATAGATTTGAAGTTATTGAGTAAATTTTCATTCGTTGTAAGCGAGACAAAACTTTCCAAACCCGAGGGCAAAGTGCTTTTCGATAAGTTAACCTGTTGGGTAAGCTACCAGCTATTCCAATATATCCTTGTTTGATAATATTGAATTCATATCCATGTTCTCACATAACAACAGCAACTAACAAAACTTTTAGTTATTTTTTCCGATATATTAGTTCATTCTAAATGATTAATGATACTAGCTATTGACCTTTCTCAACCTTTTCAGTTTTATACGATAAATAATTTATTGGAGGTTCCCTTTTTACGGGTGCACTGGACAGTAGCAAAGGATCAAGAGGATTTTATTGTTAATTTTTTCTCATGTTTCAGGAGCTTTTTCAACCAGAACAATCCTTAAAGAAAAATTAAGATTTTGAATATTTTTCATCTCAATTTTATTTTTGGAATCATTCATTTGATATAATTTTTTCTCTTTTTTGTACTATCTCGTATATTTATAAATCAATACAACGTATTGCAGTTCCATATTCCCATACACAACCGGAGACGGACTTTATGTATGTATGGTTTGTATGGCAATTTATATATGCATGGCATTTATGTTGTTATCGCCGAAACTGCAGTAGCGACGGGTGACCGTTAGTTATACAGAGAAAAACAGTTTGGATACTCTTTCAGAAAAAGTGACTGAAGTAAACACGAATATATTGTTCATATTTTATAAAAGTTGTCCTCTATAAAAATTAAACCCGGCTGTGCTATGATTAGATCATCCAAAGCAGCGAAAAAATTTTGAAAAGAAAATTATCGAAAAGAAGACGACGAAAGAGATTGAACAGAAACCAAACAGAAGTAGTTAGACAATCTGCGAACTGGTTGCAGCCCCAACGGAATCCAGAAAATACAAGTGAATGCTCGGCTATTTTTGGGCACCAGGAAGGAACCTGTTAATATTTTTCTTACAGTAGGTATATTTGATAATCTATACTATAATCAATACGCAAACGTACATTTTGTGACCCCTCCTACGGGCAAACTACATGTCCGATTTTAAAAAATATGTTGTCGAGGAGATGCAGAATATGCTTTTAATTAAAATTGGTCAAGTAGTTTACTTGTAATTAATAAAAATATTATCAGTGCATACAATAATATCAGATCAAAAAATCAAATATTAAGATACGAAGAAAAAAAATTTTTTCATAAAAATTTTGCCCATGGGCAAAAAATGGGCAAGATTTTTTTTGGGCAGAAAAATTTTTTTTTTTCAATGATGATGTTAGATATCTCATTCGAAAGAATATACCTCCCCAAATAGTAGAAAATGTGTATCTTTGTTCTACGTATCACAGTTGTGAAAAAATTCGTAATTGAAGTTTGGTTTATTTGTGTCTTGGATAAATTATGTCCTTACATTTTACACTTGAATATCTTAATAGTTTTGAATCATATTGCCAATCATTCAGAGGTGAGTATTGCATATTCGTGAGGGTGAGCCATAGGTAGATATGCGTTTATGGTGTGAAATTCTCAGTGTGACCAGATTTGGATTCAACTTTATGATCTGGTAAAATCAGCTAAATTCTGCTAAACTTTTTGATAGTAGTTTTGATACTTTTTATAATAGTTTTCAAACTTCTTAATTTTTAGTTGAACTCCACTGAGCTTTCTCTGTATTGTTTTTATCTTAGAATTGGGAAAAAATATCTGCAGTCGTTGCCATACAAAAAAGAATACGAAATTTCGTAAAAAGTGTTGTATTTGGCGTGTTTCGTATTTGCTGTCAGATGTTTTTATTTTCAGCTTTTTATTTTTATTTAAATATATTTTCGTAGTAATTAAGCCATTTATATTAAAAATACATAAATGCAAGAGTAAGTTTATATGCACTTATCAAATTTTAAGTGTTAAGGAATTTCCACGGTGTCAACGGTTTAAAATTTTCTGGTTTTCACTGGTTTTGGGCATTGATTTAAGTCAATAAAGTTGAAAAAATAAAAAATTGTTATTACTTGTAATTTTGAAATGACATAAATAGGACAGATATTTACAAAGTTTACGAAGAAAACCGTTTGGGGTGTTCACGTCAATTTTGTTTGCGACACTTACGATATACGACGTTTACGAACTTTCGAAGTGAAATGAATTCCCCTAATATATTGATTGAGCTGAGCGAGCGAAGCTCTTATGCGTCGACGAAATATGAAACCTTTGTAACCAAACTCCTCCTTTCGTTTATTTAATCCGTAGCAAGTGGATTTTTACAGGTTCATGAGAAATAGTACGTTTATTTATGAATTTTAAATCATAGGACAGCAAAGATTCCGGGAATAAGAAATTAAACAATTTTCTTCCGCTTTTCAGGGTACTTTTCCGGTTTGAATTTTCAGCGGTTTTTTGCCCGTAGCGGCTAAACGAAGCGTCCTAGAGTGTTCATATGTGTAACCGACCCCCATTATTTTGACATTTTCTACCTCTTTTTCATACATTATTTTTCTCTAAATTGAGTTTCAAGATGTGCATACAAAAGATGGGAAATTGATAATGTTCAGGTTTTGAATTTTTAACGGTTTTTTACCCGTAGCGGCTAAACGAAGCACCCTAGAGTGATCATGTGTATAAACGACCCCAATTATTTTGCCATTTTCTACCTTCTTTTCATACATTATTTCCCCCTACCGTGCGTTTTTCAAAATGTGTCCATATCCAATTTATAAAATATGACAAAATTACGATTCTAGCTTATTAATTATTGATGAAATCTGATAGTAGAGATGATTGAATGAATTAATGAAAATTTGTTTCATAACTTCAATATATGTACATATGTATATACTCGTAATCATCATAAATATACACGTAGATTCATAAATAACAGAAAAAAACATAATACTAGAAATCCCATGATAACAAAAAGTCATGATCAATTTGAAAATGTTAATTAGAGTAATAAGAATCAAGTAATTTCACAGTTTTACATTTTTTAGAAAACTGAATAACATAAATTTCATGATCTTTTCAAAATTATTCCGCGAACATAAATTTTCCTATAAATTCCATAAAATTTCAATTATTTCAAAACTTTCAATTAATTTCATCTGAAAATTTAAATTCAATTTATATGTGAGAAATTTGTTCAATCGAGGGCGTAACAAAAAACAAAAAAGTCAAAGGAAATTCATACAAGTGTGAACTGAAGTTGGTTGTAGTTTGTAATCTATCGAGTGAAAGTCCGGGCTGCTCTTTTGATAGTGATGACCAAAAAGATACGGCTATGGTATAAATTTGAACCAATTGCCAGCAAAATTTACATTACCACAGGTGACAATGAACCAGAGTGTCTATATCGTGACTGCTCAGCTCAATTTTGTGTGCGACTTCACGAACGCCACCTGGTAATATCTATTGTATTATTGAAAAGACGATATTGTATAGTATTTAAGGTATATCTTATATTTGATATATCAATTGACAAAGAGATTCATCAATTCATCTGCTTTAAGCACACTTGCTCTAATTAAGAACAACACGAGAACATTTGGGCGTAATCCTCATTAGCGACTTATATCTGAGCCCGTGAGTTGTATTTTAGAAAGTTAAATTAACTTTTGAAACTTTCCCTAATTTATAATTACTGCGAACAGTTTCAATGAGAAAACAATTCGAAAATTTTGAAACTTTGTCACAAAATCCATGAAATTCAAAATGCCATCGAGAGTGTGAAAATTTCATAATAGATTTCCGTGGAAATTTTCCATTTAATAGTGAAAATTTTGGATTCTAATGACAACTCATTACTACCGTCATACCTTAACCGTTTTTCAAAGCATGAAGAGGTAGTTAATTAAATTTGCATGTCACCTCAACGATAAAATGTTACAATAAAATCGCTTCTTCAACTGCTTCAGTCCCTAGTATTTACAAATGTAAAAATTTTCAACTGTTTTAATTAACAACCCACGATAACGGCTCCGAAAAACTCAATTTGTTATCCAAAGAGCTGTATTTCAAATAATTGGAACCTGAACTTGAATGAAGTGCATATGAAACAATCATAGCTGTATGATCTGGTATTTATTATTGCAACTTTTCTTGTGTAGTAGGTACTCCTTGTTTAACAACATCCCGAATTGTTATAAATTTTCACGTTAAAAGTTTAAAACAACGATGCACCTTTGTGAATGCATCAACATCCGTCAAATGCAGATATTTGTCGACAAACTATGTAACAAAACCAATTAACTCTTTGTTGTTTTAACGTTTCTGAATATTTTATACACCAAATTTTGCTTTTTGCATTTATCCAAGTGTTTTAGTTAATGGATTTTGATTTATTTCAATTTTGTTAAAATCAAAGCTTTGAACACAACAGTAAAATTAAATTTTATTTATGAAACATTTCATCCAATTTATTAGGTGTTTCATAAGAGAAGTGAATAGAAACAAATTTTTGAAAATAAAAGGGACACGTTATGTTGACCTGAACAGAAGGAAGATGAATTATTCATCGGTTACAGATTAAAAAAATCCATAAAGGTCTTGTTAAAATTATCCCAAAATAAGGTAATAAAAATTCCGACTTGTCAAAAGAATTTACATAGTTTGTAACCAAATATTCCGATGCAGTACTTTCTCAGCCATAAATTTCGTGAAGATGCAGAAGTTCTAGAAATACTTAATCCTGAATATATTCCAAAGCACAACTTTAATCACAGCCAGGACTAAACGGAGACAACATAAGAATATGGTGCAATTGTAATTTGGAATTCTCTTTTATAATAAATTTCCGGTTTGGTTATACACAAACTGCAATATGTCAGGATACAATTTCTAGAAAATCGAGTTTCCTGTTTGTTTTTAACGTTCTAGCTTATCTTTGGAATGACAGCTTTAGAATAAGCTGTTGTGACAAGAATCGCATTTTCCATAAGCAAATATGTACACATACTTTTATATGTAGCAGTGTATGTGATTATGATCTGAGGAAAAGGATAACTGATATAGACCTGAAACTGTTTCATACATTTTTACAAAATTCGAGCCATTTCCTTTTGTTGCATACAAAATTCTTATAAATAATTAAAACTTCTGCTTCGTTACAAAACGAAGGTGCTATCAGATGACATGTTGACGACAAAATAGCTTTCTTCACTGATATCTTTAATTGTTTCAGTGTAACAATTAACCTCTGCAGGATATGAATAACTTTTCGGGCTTTCCAGAAACTCCACAGAAAAGATAATGATCTCTTGTTTAGTTTCATATACACAAAGAGAGGTTATTCAGTCACTTTTGGAATCATTAAAAAAGTTTCCTTTTGCAAACTTCAAGCTCACTTGAGATGAATTTTGCGTGCAAACAGTAGAGATATCTTTAGCTTTGAAATAAACGTGTCCACCTCCTTTTTCCGCTGAATTATTCTAAGGATACGAGAAATCGTCTAACACAATCGCTTTAAAACTTTCAGAATAATATATCTCCTCAAGAGATGTGAAAACCACATACCGGGGTAATGTATAAGGGCTCATAATAACTTTTGAATTTTTTAACACTTACGGCGAGAAGGAGTGGTGGACACGTGGACCGGGATGGGCTGGGGACTGAACCCAAGATCAAGTTTATTTTGTTTCTCCTTTGCGAATGAGTACGCTTAGTAAGTTTAATCAACAAACGAAAAGAAAATTTTGTTTACAAAAATTTGTTTTTCCAAGAAGGTTTTTTGCGGGATTATTTTTTGTTAGCATTCTCCGTTGAGCAGGATTGAAAATTATGAAATTATCCTTAACGAAATTCCTGCAGAACAATTTCCTTTTTACGCTATACTTTTCTAATTAAAGCAGTTGGGTCATATCCGGCTACACAGTAGCCTTTCTGCGAAGGAGCAGTCTTTTAAGGGATGCAGTCATGCGAAGAGCACAGCTAAATAAAACTTTTTAATCATTTTACGTTGTAAAGTTTTTTCCTTATCTTGATTGGTGTTTTAAGTGATTTACAAGCGCGCTTTATCAAAATAAAAAACGAACAAACGTCAGTTCCGTTGTAATGAGCCGTTATAATAAAAATCCTCTTTAAGGATAACTCCAGTTTTATTTCAAGCAATACTTCAAGAAGGCATGATTGCATGGCATACGCGGCAGATCCTAGAATTGTTTGTAATGCAGCTTTGTTAGGGGAATATAAGGATTAGAACATTCTTTAATAACCTGCTTTGCTCAATTTTCAAAAAGATAGGACTTATGTAAACATGTGTCGTCAATAATTTGTAATCAAATCTGTGATACCTAAATTAATAAATACGCAATCACATTATGTAGTTAGTAGACGTGATATACTAAACCATTTTGTGAAAAAACTCAACTGGCAATCGCAAAAAAAAGGCGCACTTATGAGGGAGCTCGACAAAAAATGGGTGTTTTAATAAGCAATAACCTGAAAAGAAATAAAAAAATATTTCTCTCACCTGTAATTAGCCGAACGAAAATAGGTAGAATAAAAAAACAAAAATATTCGATTAGCAGCCGTGAAATCTATTGATTTTTAATTTAACCGAATTTATGACGATACATCACGCAATCGTCAGCCGTTTGGCCTTTGGTTAAGGGATGGAAACCTTGTAACCAGTCTAGGAACTGGTTTATGCAAAAAAGGTGCGGTGGTGAGATTTGTTCAGGAAAAACCCCGATTCAATTGAAAGATAAGCGATTAGAAGTGGAACAATCTAAGCCACTCAAAACTAAGTTGCTTCTACTTCATTTCAGTAGAAATCCGTAGATTCTCTATCGAGTTAGCATCAGTAATTATATAATAAAATTTACGAAAAACTTCCCTTTCACTTCCACTTTATCTTGAATCAGCCTAAATGGAATGAACGTTTTTTTTTTTATGGAAACCGAGTGGAAGGAGAATACATTCCAAAATTTGGAAAGTCGACGGTGATTTGGAAAGGAAACCTAATCCACAGAAGGCAAAGTTGCTGGGAAGATACCAAAGTTTTATATTTTCTTACATAATTTTTTTTTTGTGTAAGAAAAAAGATCTTTATCCTTAAAAATGTTTTTTCATGAATGGAAAAATTCTTTCGGTTATTTTTTTCACTTTTAAGGTTTCCTTGATATAGAGATAAGCGCATAAAGCCTTGAATAAAAAATGATATTTTTATCCAATTTGGAAACCTTAACCAGAAGTCAAAGTTTACCTTTTTGACACTTTGTTTTCTTCAATCCACCCTAGCGTAATGAACTCGGATGTACTCGTTACTTTGGATGAGTAGCATTACAGGTGATTCAGTGAAGTGTTAAACATTTTTACTGCACATTAAGGTTAATAGCCATATACACGTCAAGGAAGTGATTATCAGACTTTCGATTCAATAACTTCATGTCAGAAATTATTCGAAACAAATTTGATTGCATCCTGAAAATTTATAATTTTGTATTAAATGTCGTTTAAAAATGGGACTGGAACCAATTTTTGAAAAAAATTTCCAAAGAAAATCCTCAAACAAACACTTTTATGTTGAAAGATATTCTAATCATAATTCGCGCGAATAAATAAGTCTGGAAGACAAACGTTTAACCACTTCAAAATACTTTGTGACGATATGAGGAGATAAACACGTTTTTGAAGAAAATGTCAACATTTTTTGGTGCCAATTTAAATAAAACTCCCTTCCCAGTCTGAGCAAACATAGAATTGTATGGATGAAGACATGCTGATAAGAATAATTGTCAAAAAATGTTGTATAGAAGAGTATCTAAATAAACGAATAACATCATATATATCATATATCTATACAACCACCACATACGATTGTATGACATATTCATCCTTATTGTATGGAACTGTTGAAACGTTCAAGTTTAAGGGAAGAAATGAAAAGGAAGCATTAAGCATTCACTTTATTTGTATGTAAATGAAAAACCTTTTTTTGCTTCCGGTGTGATGTTGCAGAGTATTTTGTTGAGAAAAGTTAGCAAGGCAAAGGCAAGAAATAATCGGAAGTGGAGTGGAATTGGTGTTTCTGGATGTTGGAATGTCGAGCATGCAGGGCACCTTCTAAACAACAACCACAAAATTGACATCACAAATTCACAAAGGAACTCTTTTCCCCAAATAAACATCGGCTTAGTGAATGAGGTAAACATGTACCAAAGCAAGAAAGGGTTAATGGCATACTCCCTACAGTACCGTGTATCTTTTGCCGGAAAATTCCAGAATGGAAAGCGTCTTTAGGAATGTTATAAACTCAAACAGACAAGAACACCTACTAAAGAGGATCTACGATTGTGGCTTTGACATTATTGACACGCAGGATGTAGGATTTGGAATCACAGGAATCTATCCCGTTTGACGGTTTCCATCTTCAAATGTTTGTCTTTTTGTTGGGAAATTGCATGTTTCAATGAATCAGTAAAAGCTGAATGCAGGTTTACCCCAATAAGGTACTTTCTGTCACACTTAATCCCACCAAAAACGAACGACGTTGATGTTAGGATTTTGTTCAGCGAAATAAGATATGCAAAGACAATATGGAAACTTTGAATCTATCCCGATTTGATATTTATGTATTTCCAAAAGCACAAATGTGCCTTTCCTTGCTGCCTTTTATCCTGATGCTACGTGAAAACTAGAATGAGACCCTATTTTTCCTTGCTCCAACCCCACCAGCTTCTTATCGCACAAGAATTATTTCACCTGCTTGTTACCAAAATGTATAGCTTATTCTCAGATTTCCAGCACAGCAGCTCTGCTTGTTGCAAGTTTTCCATCATTATTCACGTATTGTTGGTGTCCTTCGAAGAGGAAGTGCAAAGGGTTTCGCCGGTGGCTCCTCCTGTCAGGATACACAATAAACAATTCACCTTGCTTCTTGTCATAATATTATGGAAGAATCACTTGTGGAGCGTGCTCTCTTTTGATTCTCTTGTGCATATGTTACACGCTGTTTCTTAAAATTATATTTTCTTGATAAATTCAATTTGTTCTTGAAACTGGTACGATTTGAACATATAAAAATTCAAATAATATCACAAACGATTTAAAATTGAACGAGGTATCTGCCTCGAATTGTTTGAAAGTTTTTATTTTGTCAAAAAGCTTTAAGGAATGATATCAGCAACGTTTTTCTATATCATGAGCTCATAATTTCTATTATTTTGCTAAAAATTATTGAAAGCTGAGAACTCAAATCTTTAAGAATAAGAAAAGAATCTTATGGGTAAAAATTTAATCCTGAACGGAAAACAGACTGTGTAGGATGTCCCTAAATTGTAAACATGTAAACATCTGATAAACCACAAATTCCACTTTAATTTTTAATTCGATGTCCTTAAAACTGCAAATTAAATTGTATAAATTATTTTGTAATCCACCATTAGAATTCAATTTATTCATAAAATGATAAATTTATTCAACAAACGCAAAGTGGAAGGTATCGATACTTGTGTTTTATGCAGATGAAGTGAATATAAAGTCAATTTTAAATTGAATTAATTTTTGTAATAAAATTTTCCAAAATACACAGATGATGATCTCGCTAAAACTCCAATTCAGAGTAGAGTAGATATTTATATATTATTTATTTATTTCCACTTGATGTATCAAACTCAGGATGGCTGAGAAATTTACATAACGAATCAGCGCAAAAAATATTTAATCTTAATCGCAGATATGCAAATTAAGTAAAGTCGTTAAATACAATATAAACCATCAATCTTCTTGGAACTCTTTACACGCTGAAATATGTTCTCATTCAGGGCAAATCATAAGACACTAAATCAAAATGGATAACTTATGTAATTTACTTGCATGACAAAATGTCTGTTTCCAAAAAAAATAATCCAATAGATTTAAAATTATAATCCCTTTTACATTTAATGTTTGAGGAATTATCAGAAGATGTCGAAAATGTCAAGAATGGATAAGTACCATCCCTACTTGATAATCATTGGAAGTGTCTGCATCAATAACCGTATCCATCATATTATCAAATGTTGATACTAATACATGTCCTTTTGAGTTGATTAATTTAGCAATCACTTTGAGAATTCTTAATGAAATCATCTGCCTGTTTGCGGCTATGAGTAGAATAAAATGAATTCATAAGAAGCAAACCCCTACAAGTCTTAAAATCAGAAGGTGATTGGATTCGGTCGATGAAACAATCAATACTGCTTTTGCCACATCAATTCATATCAAGTGACATGTATTTATTAGCTCATCCAAAATAGATTGATTTACAGATACATTTGTTAATAAAACTCTTGATTTTGGCTGTTATAACAGCTTTAAGAAGCTCAATGTCCTAAAGGCAAATGAGGTGGGAGATACTCGTAGACTAAACATTAATTCGGATGTCTCTTATACGGAAAACAGATTCATCTTAATTTGCAGCAAGAATATTTCTGTATCATCATGATAAAGTTGTAGAGAACAGTAAATAAAGAGCACATTGAAAGCACCTGTACTAAACGAAATAAAAAAGAATTCATAAAGTTCTATAATGAAGAGGAAAATAATGAAACAATATTAGTTTGGTACTTGGTAGGTACATGGTATTTGGTACTTTGGATACTTGTCAGTGTGAGTAATGAATGTTGATCAAGAAAATTCAATCAAATTTCAATCAAACAAAATTAAATTGATTAGATGAGTTAATCAAGAGCGATGGAGACGAGTGAAATTAAATAATGGCGTCTACTTTGAATCCACTTGGAACAGGATCTCTAGGAAACTCACCAAATTAAATGTTGTTGCCATGACGTGGTGTGAAAGATTGATTATTATCCTGTGTGTTGTATCTTTGGATACAATATGAATTATAGTTGTTAAGGTTATGGTAAAAACATGATTATATCTATATTCGATATGATCAAATGTTCTCATCCCCAATGCCATGTCCCTCACAAGATCAGTAACCAGAGTAATTTCCTTTTATTTGACCAAAATTAATATGTCCAAGAACGACAAGAACACATTACGGTAGCATGTAAAAGGATCTCAAAGGACATCATCATATGTAATTGTGAGCGTGCTCGCTATAAGGTTAAATGAAATCAATGTTCTGATGAAAATCTGGCAAAATTAACTTTTACGTAATCGAAACTTGTCGTCGATGATGTGTTGTCTAATGAAAACCTTATCTCATGATCGTGACGTGAAAGTGGTTTGGTCATCTTATTCGATGGGGATTTCTCTTATGAACACTCACACTTAGTTTCATTTCTCAGGATAATTAATTTCTACCCTCGCTAAGGACTCAAAAGCGATTCCTTTTTTGTACATCTCAATGAAGATATTGAGATTTAATTACTTTCTGTATCAGCTTGAAAAAAGCAGCTCAAGGAAAAAAGAAGATTAAAGGACCTAAAATGCCAAAATGGAAGTGTTTTCTGAACGATATTAAATTTCTTAAACACTCAGTGAATCATTTTTTCGTCGTCGTCATAGTGTTTTTTCAAATTTTTTTTCCCATTTTTTATTTCATCTACTTTTCACTGAGAACGCAATTAAGCACCTTTTCGGAATTACAAGGCTTTGAAGTACATGGATGGAAAATAATTGTTAGCTTTTTTGACTTTTTTTCATTTCATAAGCTTTCAAAGTAAACAGGATATTTTTGGTATTTTTTTGGAAATGATGACCTAAATATCCTTAATAGGGTTTTTGTTTTTGATTTTTGAAAGCTTCTTAGCTATTAAGGGATCTCCAGATTTTTAAAAGACTACATGTGTTTAAAGTTATATACCGTATCTTCACATGACAAATTACGTTCATTCCGATAAACAGTTTTAATATAAATATAACACTTACCTATGAATCTGAATATGAATTTAAGTTCGGATGGAATAGTCAATGAGTTTTGTGTATCAAATACAAATGCTGTACAAGAGAATATAATAAACACAAACATTCGGTGTTGTGTATGAAGATAATAGGCTTTTCCTAAGTAGATGTGAGATACCTAAATTTTTCGGAAGTTAAGCCAAGCACTTCCTTCAGGCAAGTCCTCAAAGTTATAAGACACTCATTTTATAGCATCAGAAATTTCATTTCACGCGCCACGTTCATGGGCTCATGACCAATTTATTCTAAAAGCTCCAAATCGATAGAAATCTATTCTTTATATTACACTCGAGTTTATTATGCCAACAAGTCTCTCATAAAAGCTCAGCTAGAGATTTCGGGGTTCATTCTTTTACGTTCGTATAAATCCAATTATTTCCATGTTGGTTTATATAGTTTGTGGTTTGAGATTGTGTTATAGCCGTTTCCTAAATATGAAATAAGTTAGCAAATACACAGAAAAGGCAAAAGAGTATGGATATAGTGCCGCAAATCGAAGTAAAGTTTGAGCTGCAGAAAAAATGTTAAACAATGTTCATCAAATTTTTGGTCTGCGTATATAAGTCTTGTTTATAGACACAGAAATCCCATAATCCTTTGGTAGGATTCAATATGAGACTAAAGCCAATTACATATTTGTGTTAGTCTTATCTGTTTGTGTCTCGTTGATATGTTTGTTTATTTATATAAATACATATATAGATGCGGTCAAGCCTGAGATTTAAGGATGAAAGCCAATTTGCGGAAAATAGCTAAAACCGGATAACACAAAAACGATATTGGTTGAACAGCAGATTCGCTATACACTTATAATATTCTATTATCAAATGGTTATGGTATTCTTGAGATGGATAAACGATGTGATATTATGTATCCCTGGGTATTATATATCTACGTTTTTGTTTCGGAAAGCGCAAAACTGTCAGTTTGTCATTTTTCATAAGAGATCCTCATTGATGTTCAATGACCTCAACAATGTTTATTTTCTGCTATGCTTTTGTGAGTGTATATGTGCTTCAATCCGTTTCAACTGTGATCTAGAACATTGTTTGTATATGACCTCGACAATATGTCAACCTATCCTTTCATATACGAGAAATCAAAAAAATGGATTGTTTGTAGTCTTCAAACGATAGCTTTCATATTTTGTCAATGTGTGTGTGTATAAATAAACTTGCAAGTTTATATATCAAATGTTATATTTATATATAAATATGTATGTATATAAAATCATCATCAAAGTCCTTTTTGACTTTCTCTTCCAGACAGCAGGCTTGGCAATCATCCCATTGAATCAGCTGCAATATCCTTTGAGAAACGTTGACCTGGAATTAACCATTCTTTGAACTTACCCCATTTTGGCATATTGAACAGCCCCATATTGACTACTTAAATATGTCGTTAGTATAGACGCTATTAACCAAAGCTCCATTCACATTGTATGTTTTGGAGTGATATTTCGAGGCCGTCATAAGCTGAAAGTGCCTTTTGAGGATTTTCGTTGTGCTAACATTTGTCACAGTTCAATGAATATTATATGATGGTCTCAATATGTTTATCACTCCTCTTTGGGTAGCATTTCGATGGAAATTTCATACAGCGACCGGATGTTGTGACTTGTGATCCACAAATTTACTTGAATGGAATCGACATTATGATTAATTGGATATGGATTGAATCGCAGACTATCGGAAGTATCGGATATAATGACTACAAACGATATTATTCAAAATTCATTATGTGCTAACTACAATAGGTACATGATATAATTTCTTGAAACTTTCTCTCTATGTTTTAAGCAAGGAAATTTAAATATGGCTTAGAGTCAACTAGATAAGTCTTTTTTCTGTGGACTTGTTTAAAATATAAGTAAGTTTTACTGCGACCAAATAAACATGTGAAATTTTCGACATCAATAACAGCAAATAACTCAGTTATACCTTATACATTGTAGAACGTCTACCCTTTCAAAAGTGCACCAAAAAAAGGTCAGTCGATGATTTAAAAATATAGCAAATAACTTGACACAAGAGCAACGCAGAAATTCAGTCTCTAATTAGTGAGAGCAAAGCACATAAATAAATTGGTCTGTTTGAAATGTTTTGTTTAATTTACTAGGGACTGTGGCACCTGCCATTGTACAATGAATGAATTGTAATGAATTTGTAAAGATTTTGCTCATTTACTATGTATTTATAATATATATTGAAGAACCATCCCGATATGCTAATGGATGGTTAATAATATTGTTGCAAATGGCAGTGGACAAATGCTGGTTTGGGCTTATTGAAATTCACTAATTTCCAGTATTTTGTTTACGAGGTGTAATGAACCAAAAACGTTGAAAAGGTTAAACCGAAATTATATACATCAGAATGAGTTTCATGTTATTATATAGAAAATTTAAATATCATTTATAGGTAACTGACATATTTGTATTAGAATGAGATCATTATTTTAAACGTGTTTGAGGTCAAAAAACTATGGTAATAAATTTTTAATTTAATCGCATCAAAAAGGATATTGATCAAATTAGTGTCGGTTGAAGCTATTGATTTATATCCTTCGAAGTTGTCACTGTCATGATGACATTTATTACCTCCCAGCCTAAGGAATTTCATGAACATCCTTATTTGATGTGGGTTCAGTTAAGGCATATTTTTAAATTGAACATACAAAAACATTGTCCCTGACAGAACGAAGTGGATAAGGGAAAATTTCTTATATAAAATATTTTCAAAATTGTACGCCTCTCAAATTGTATATGTCATACATAAACTACGTATGTATTTATAAACCTAACCTTATAAATAATTGATGTGTCATATGACATTTTTATAACAAATACTTCTTCTACTGTCAAAAGATTTCCTTTGGAATGAACTCCAACCAAACAAACAAATGTTGGCTTTTATTCAAAATAGGACTTAGTAGGAAAAAGTGAATCATGACATGAACTTTCTTTATGTAGTTTGTTTCAACTATAGTTTTCATATATTTCACTATAATGTTCCAGTGTTTTCACATCCAAAAAAATTATATTTTTATTTAAAGGACGAACTATAAATGCCCAGTTGAGTATGATATTAATTATAATTTACCCGATCGTCTTTTAGTTATCACCGAATATGGCTACAACTATATGTTTAAATCGTAACATAACTATAATAAACCAAACACATATCTACCAGACATTATACATAAATGAATCAATTTTACTAGGAATAATAATTATAATACTTTATATTTATACCAACTTATTACATTTATATTTGTACCAATTTATTACAATACTCGTACATTACATTTGTACCATGGCATTAAGAAATGCAATTTTCAAACGAATGCTTTCACAATAACTGTGATGTTTTACACTTAGGTAAAAGGTAAAATCTAGTTCGGATTTACATCGGCGTTTCTGAATGGCCAGGGAATATAGAAAGTATAGTAGAACTTTAGTTCTCTGTCACCAAAAATTAATCAAGTTATGGATTTACGTAAATTTTGCTCTAAAAGTTAAAAATCAAAATTCGATTTTGCTTTTTCATGTTTTTGAAATGTAATTTTTATTCATTACAGGATATTAACAAGCAATGTTACAACACGTTGGTAGCATGAAAAAACCATAAAAAATATAATAGCAGGATTCTAATCGGGAAATTTGTTTGTCCAGTTGTGTTTTCACAAAATTAGAAGGAGATATTTGAATGCTGTAATAACGAAAATATGCAAAAAATTCATAAACCTCAATTTGTTAACTACAGCACATAAACACCTCCATCACAGGAATTTCATTACACTTTTTCACGAATTACGGATAAGGTAACTTCCAAATGGCTGAAAGTTCGTTTCTTAAACGTCTTTAAATTAATCGGTTTCCTAAGTGAATTTAGTCAGGCAGATTTGAGCAGAAAACTTACGAAAAGTACACCAAATTCGTCTCGGATATAACGTGTCTGATTTTCATTATTTTAAAATTTATGCTATTTTCTATAGTAACCATGTAAAGCACGTTTTTTACGGCTATTCCATACTCCTTCTTATATCAATTTTTCCCGCAATAACACAACATCACAAATGAAACATTCAGGCAATTACAGCGCAGTCTAGTACTCCACCAAGTACACAGAGTACTCGTAGTTTTTATTTATTTTGTGCTTTTTCCCCTAAGTGCTTTGCATGTTTTTCACCTATTAGTTCCTATAAATGTTATACCCCGTCCTTAGCACGAACACTAAATAAGGAGAAAAACTACGTATAAGCACTTTTATGGAGACACTGCTCGGTTTTTGTACTGTTTTGTTTACCATGAGCCTTTAACGCCTTGAACTCAAACACTGTAACTCGTAAAAAGGGATCGTTTTGACCCGCCCACAGCTAGACCATCTTCAACTCATTTACATAATATTTCATGACAGTATCAAGGATGGAGCTAGACATGACCCAAAAAACCCTCTATAGATCCTGAAAATTGGTCACATTCTTACGCGTTCAACATAAAAAAGCTGTTTGACCCTTCTAAGTTTATGACACCTTAAGGAATTATTATGACACATTCGTATGGATCTGCAGATAACAATCCTTTTCTTGCAAGATTTGCATTTTTCAAGAATATTGTCCAATTAAGCGCATCATATCATGACGTTATACAAGGATAACATATAACTGCCCCTAAAAACAGCATTCGCAATAGTGATAAGTTAAAGCCTTCAAATTAAGGGCACAAACACGTTTTATGCGTGAAAACATTGACATTATTCAGAGCATTTACACAATATAAATGACGGTTACATAAAAATAAATATTCCTTATTTTTCAAATTGTACCCGAAGAAAAATATTTCTTTTTTTTCAATTCATATATATCCTTCTAGAGATGCAAACACACACATGAATACAACCATACGCGTAATGTTTACAAGAGATTGGGTATCTAACATTCATCTTTCATTTGTCGCATGGCTCATTGGTCATGGAAACGTTTTGTCACATAACCGTGGCAATGATTATTTCGTTCTTTCTTTGTTACATCAGTAGGAGACAGAATATCCTTACAATTCATTTGAGAACCATGTCTGTTTCAATTACATCACTTTCCATAACTTACATTTCAAAGAAATCACCCACACACAAAAGGAGTAGAATTTATATAAAATAAAAATCAAAAAATAACAACACCAACAAATGTTACTACCTTCTGTAGAACAATTTACGCATTGATACACCCTTTTATCCTTTTATATCCTTGTAGTTATACTTTGATGACCAACAAGCATATTTCGTTTTGTATTTCCTCTTATTTTTATTTTGGGTTTCATATAACTAGAATTTTTTCTTGTCTCCGGTTTATCCGGCACGTACGAGGGAACAACTTCAAGATATGAAGGTGTATCCTGAGAAAAGGATTGGTTGTTATAACCATATATCAGAATCAGGAAAAGCTCTCATCTGAAGTAATGATATCGATCTGCTGGAAAACAAAATGTAACTCACTGATACAAGGTTATATCTTCCTTTTGCCTGTTTGCCTCTTATATATGTAAGGCATACAAGTAGCACAAAAGTTTACCCTTCCTTAATCTATAAAGTTTCGGAAGTTTGTAGTGCGGCAGGTAACAGAAATTGAGAAGGACTTCAACGTTATCAGATTGATTATTGGATATGTTGTATACGTCGTTTGGTAGTTTGTTTCTTCGGGCATAGCCCGGAACGAGATGAAATGTAAGGAAAACGGTTTATGGTATTGTAGAAGTTTTATCAAATGAATAAAATCACGAAAAGGTTTTTATACGTTCACGTGCAGTGGACAGAGTATATCATATCTGGTAAAATCTTCCTTTTCAAATTCAATTACTTGCTTTTAAATTTGCCTTGGGATCAAAATTTATATTTCATATGATATCTTGAAAAATAAAATTGAAGTTGGAAGTTGAAAAAAACTAACGTGGAGGACACTGGATTAGAAGGAGGGCAATTAGCACACTGGATACCGAACAAGAAAAATACGATTGAAATTTTATCAGTTGATTTCTAAAATTAACAAGATAGTAAAGACAACTAAGTCACAAAAAAACTCTTGACAGTCAAACTTTCCTGTGTTACCAAAAACGGACAAATTTCAATCGCGAATAACCACGAGACTAATACGACTGGACGAGATAACAACTAGTCTCAATGGTTGGGGTCTCAATGGATAGAGCATGTATACGTATTTATCGTGCAGAGTTTGTTTTTCCTGTGATGACATCGGGCTAGTGTATACCGTATGAGACTATGCGTGATTTTTGTAAATTACCGTTGTGTAAAACTATAAACTGGTGTCGCATGGGAACGCATTTAGCTACTACGTTGATGCGGATGTCATTGTAAAGAGCTCGAGAAGAACTACCTTAAATCAAACAACAAAAATATTCCCCAAAATATACGTAAAGGTCGGTAATAAATTGAAAATTGGAAAAAATTTAAAGATATCGTCTCATATGAGTCATAAAGCGTCGAATTGAATGAAACGCAAATCAGAGAAAGGTTGCATTAAAACCAGTTTAAAAAACCTAAAATGTTCAGCTACAACAAAGTGTATCAGCTATGGCAGCATCTACGAAGAAATGAAAAAACGGCGCAAAGCAATAAACTTGTGATTTATCTATTCTGTAACCATACTACTCTATAAAACCTTAATATAATGGTTTTTTATAGAAATTGATTTAATTACATGCTAAAAAACAACACATATTATAATTTTATCCCGACGTTTTCACGGAAAATCTCCGGCGCGAACCTTGACTACGCTTTTCGATTTGTTTTACTTTCTTGGCTACTTGAATCACAAAACTTTAATTTTCGATATTAATATTCATTCGTCAATAATTGAATATTTATTGATTTACGACGAGTTTTCTTTATTTTAACTCTTGTCGATATATGTGAAAGTTACTCAAAGTTATTTTATTATTGTACAAGTAAGTTGACAAAACAGTATAGTGCTCTTGAACTTAAAAATTTTTCACAAGATATAACTAAAACCCTTCCAAATAATCAAAACTTTATTAAAGATTCCACTTAGAATATGAAGCAGGTGTTTCATTTTCGAAGTTATACGCAAAACCACAAAATTAATTTAGTTAAAGTGTTTCGATGTTTTATGTTAAAAATAGACACCCACAATAAATATGACTTTACTTTTTAGCTAATAACTAAACTTTGGAATTTTAATAAAACATGAAATATTTACTACCAACTTTCCAAGTATTCTCTGAGGGAGACGATATTCATTTTCAGAATAAATGTTAAGCGAAAACGTTTGTAGTATATCGTTTAAATGTTTGCCAAACTTTTACAAATAAGAATACTGGTACTACTTATCAAAACAATATGGAAAATATTTTTATTTTTATATTTATATTTATATTTATATTTAAACGAATACCAAATACTTATTCTTCTACTCGTATAAGCAACAAACATTTCAAAAGCAATTTTCGTTCAATAAAACGAACAGTACAAGACAAACATTTTGGCTTCCTGTTTGCGACGAACGAGGTGGTTGAGAGCCCACATTGGAATAAGGGTGAGTATTGACTTTTTAAGAAAAAGTTACTTTTCCAGAAAATTCAAGGAATCGATTTGTGCGAAAGTATCTGTAGCATGAGGAGAAACTTGTAAAATATAAATTTTTTACACAAAAACGGAAGAATTCTTGCTTGGGTAAATTACTTGATACCGCAAAACAAATAGAATTTTCATATTTATGCTTGGGTACATTCGAATAAGTATCCCGAGTACTCTGAGTTTCAACGGGTATTACCAGGGTTTCATTACGTTAAAACGACAAGCATGAAAATAACGAAAATATACTTCCGGTTCTGTCTATGACTTTGTTCCGGTTCTGTCTATGACTTTGTTATAATAGTATGTAGTAAGTATTGTTGGAACCATTATCATCTGAATGGAAGATGATAGAAGTTATCAAATTAAGAAAATTCTTATGATATCAAAAATGTTACTTCAAATTAATTAGTGCTTCCGGGGCTAGGGATTATCCTAAGTGTCATTTCAAAGTACTTTAGTTCGATTTGGGGCATTAGTAGCCATCGTTTCGTGGAAACTTTACCCTCGGTAAGTCCAATGGGATTTAATCTGTGTATAAGAGAACACACAAACTTTTATTGACATAAATGCACTTCTAATTAAGTTCAAAGTTGAGCGATATTATTGATTTCCAGATAATTAAGCACTCAAACAACTTGTAATTGAATTGGGACTGTTTGAGAAGAGGATTCTAGAGCCTTTTAAAGCATTTCATTGCTCATCCTTAAGTGGTACGAATTGTGAATCATTAGAAAATGTATTCCTCGCATAAAATGGCTCTTTGTTAATAATAAATCCCCTCTTAAGGATCTCCAATGGACCGGAATTAAAAATATTTTAAATATATAATGGTGTGGCCAGTGTTAACTACCATTTCATTTGTCAGGTTTTATATTTCAGGTTGAATTATGATAATTCGAACAATATTTGTTCTGACAATCTTTGCTTTCATACAAGTGTTAATAATAAGTTCTTCACAATATTTAACGTTCATACAGTTACGACAGGTGTAATGAGAAAGAAAATTTTTACAAAACAACGACCTGTTTAATAACCCAACGATTGATTGATCCTCGTAATAACGAGCCGTCATATTGTAGCAGAAGGTACATCATGAGCTTTTCTGAAATCTTCAAATGGTAGTGTTGAAAATAGTAACAAAATACATTATAAGTACAGCAGCACCTGTAACATTTGTACCTTGTTTCGCATAATGAATAATTTGTCATGAAGCTTCCAGGTATGAAGTTGTAGGTATGTACCTATGAAATACAAGAGTCAGATTAAATGAAACAAAAATGAATGGAAGTAAAATTTAAGCTTCTGCTGAACAATAGCTCTAGGGATAAACACATGACTAAGGTGGATATTGATTATTCCCTTGCGAACTGAATAAGCTTTACTCAGTTTTAATACAAGAAAAACGCTTCATCCCTGTAGAAAAACATTATCATCGCTGAATAACGTAAAAGTTGAAAATTGTGTAAGCATGTCTCTACTTTTTAATCCAGATTTATTTGAAATGATGTCAGATGGTGATTAAATGCTTCAAATTATTTAAAACGATTTGCTTTTTCAGTTTTGCCTGTAGAAAATGAAGATTTCTGTCACTTGCCAACGTTGTAATGTTAAAATGAATACGGAAATCTCAACAAGGATCATTGACTTTCAATTTGTGAACTGAAGTATACACTTTTGAAGTGCGAACGTCTTATGTACATACATATAGTATATAATTCCAATCACAGTTCGGAAAATGAAACGATTCTTATGAACATAAAGTTATAACAATAATGGGTAATCCTAATTTGATAAACAATTGAAATTTTCCTGAATAGTTATTCGGAACAAATAACGAGACCTCTTGAAAGTATTTAATATCAGGCTGGAAGTTTTTCCGTTTGCACAAGTGTAATAATTTCCTGTTGAATACGAAAACAACAATTTTAAATTTATTGTGAATCAGATAATACAGAATTCAAAACTATACCGAGTTTACAAACAATACAAAGCTTGAAAATTACAGCAATCCTTCGTTCCATTTGTGATTTTATCTAGTGCAGTTGACTATCTGGTACCACAAACTGGTATTGTCTCACTACAAGCTAAACATGCAGAATTAATTAGACAAGGTACTTGAAAATGCATAAAAATAGAAAATGTTATTAATGTCGAGTGAATTTCACAAAAAACGCTGCAAAGTAATAAAGCGTTTTCATGTAGTCAATGTTATACAAGTGCTATACAACGTTATATAAGGCAGAAATGGTAAACAACGTGCACTTATTACTCCGTACCCTTTCTTTGTCATGTATATCATATACGAGAGGTAAACCTACATCATAAACCTGAACAGGTTGGTTGCGATTGCGGTGGTTCTGGGAGAATTAAAAAAGGGTTTCAAAGGAAACAGGAATTTTTCGTAGAATATGTTGAATAAAATGGGCACTTATTATAAATATTTAAAAAGGATAAGCATTGTGCCTTTAATATGAGAAATCTATTGATCCTGCAGGAAGCGTAGCGCAGACATAATATATACAAAAAGCCATCGGAAATTTTGGTTGGATCATGCAAGCATATAAGCCATATTATATTGATTGTGTTAAAATGTCCGTTTTATGAAAAATATAATACTTAGTGCGAATGACGAGAAAAACAATAAGCTCACTATGTATGATACATCCCTGTTAAGAAGGATATATTGTCGAATGCCATACATATCTCAAGGCACATGCCTTGAGTAACACCTTTATTGAATTGAAATTTAAAGATCTCCGGCAAGCTATGAAGTATTCCTGCTAACGATATTTATATGACGTCAAGTGGTGTATGCGAAATGTGAACGGCAAACATCCTTATATCATGAATTTCTCATCCTGTGTCCCCAATAGGCGTATTTTGTTGGTGTCATTTTGAAACCGCTCTTCGTCTTCCTCTTACCCTGATTCTTGACTTACTAAGCTTATATCATTTTGATATAATACTGTAATTTAATTCCATTTGTGTCATTTTGATGTATTATAAATAATTTATGACATACTTTCTACTTCCGAGAACATTTCGAAGCTTTTAAGGATAACAAAAAAATCCTTACACGCTTTTGACGGATACCCTTAACGCAGATATTGGGTGAGTGTTATTCAAAAGCGATTTATTGGTGTCGATAATGTTTTATGGTCATGCGAACAAACACCAAATGTAGTTTAGAGTGTTTTTAAAATTTTTGATTAATATTTTTGTAGCCTTAAATTTCCGATTTATGTTCTAGTGACATAAAATACAATTAAAGAATGATTCAAAATACACACTATCTGTGCTTTAAGAAAAATCCTTTTAGAGTTAATCTCTTTAACAACCAAAAATGTTGGTTGAGGGTAAATGGTTTATTTTCTATTCCAAAATAACATAAATGACACACAAATCTTTTGAATAAAATTTAATGATATATTCTCATATAATACGGCTAAGTTCCCTCAACTATAGATTCAGCTTTAATTTGGTCCTCGTCCTCTTACAAGAGATAAGTTCTTCATTATGGCAACGCCCCTATCAGAAAATAAACATGAATGGATTTGTAATGTGACGTATATATGTGTGCTATTAATATATTTCCCTATAAAATAAACCCTATTTTAAGCTTGGAAAGGTTTTCAAGATGCTTACGTGTGGGTCGTCACAATTGATTACTGATTTTCGTACCACACAATGCCCAATTAACCTTTGACTTCTCAATAGCCATCATAAAGGGATTTTCCGCAAACGTTGCCTCTTGATTGTGTTATTAAAAGTTCCCTCATATTATAATATATCAAGTAGCAAATATACAGGTTGATAAAACGATGATTGTTCTTTTAAAATATCGAGGGATTTATTAAAATTATTTTAGAAAAACAAATGTGTGCTTAATTTTGGAAAAATTATTTTTGAGTCATTATATGTAAATAGAGCTACATCAAGAGGGGTAGTCCTATGTGAGCAAACGTAATAAAAAGTTCGAAATTAATGTCAATCAAATTGACAATCATTGATTCACATATATTCCATGAAGTAAATAAATCTATGTGTGCCACTTGCAGTGCTGTGATCAAGTTAAACAAACAACACCAAAAGTGACAATTAGATAATTTCAAATGCCATGTAATCGATTTCAGGATATCTGACACAAAACTGTCACTTTTCCTGACATGTGTGCTGACACAAAATAGGGTGTCGACTATGAACACAACATTTTCAAATACATAGTTTCACTCACTATTCGATGTTTATTCACTATTTGGACAAAAATAATATCGATTCTTGTAAAACTGATAAAAACCGAATAGCTCTACAATTTCTATTGAATTTATTGATTTCAACCACCAAAGACCACTTCCGCTAGTTATAAAGGCGTTAACCCATTTACATGCAGTTATCACGTCCATCTGTAAACAGTTTAGTTGTTGTCACTTGCCAAATGGCTCACAGATGACTGGGGGATGGTTTTCCAACGCGACATGAATAATCACTAAAATTCATCAGCGATTAATTTAATACCAGTTAATATTTCGATCCTGTTTAATGATAACATTTATATAAAATGATTTTCTTAAATAAGACCTTTTCGAAATGTAAACAATCAATTAATTAACCCTCTTCCTCAAAAACCCCAACTCAATATTCAGTCAACATTAGATTCAAAAAGGACGCCTCTTCACAATTCGCCCTTGGAGAACATTTTAAGTGTTTCAGCTGAATGACATTAACGAAATATTATTTGAACAATCACCAGAATTCGGTATAATATTTCATGGTAATGTTTCACAAGTGTTAGGATCGAAATTATTTAGTGAATGTTTACAATATTCACAACTTAAATGGACATTGCAGTGTATCTGGTGTATTTAATTTAGTACAAACTTAGCACAATACCAAAGTAAACAGTTTCTCATTAATTTGTAGATTTTTCATGTCGGTTTTATGAATCCTTTTCAAGATAAATCTCAAGGATATAGCACTTCATTTAATTAATATTGATTCACTCATACAGGGTAAAAACCCATTCACATTTTATATCGCCTTGGTGTTTTTGAAATCTTTGAAATTATAGATATGTACATTAGTATCAGTAGCTGGATTTTATGTGGAACATTTAAAGTAAAAAATCTGAGATGGATTCATGCAGTTATCTCCTTGCACAAATTCTAGTTACTGCTGGCCTATATTTCAAACGCAATCCAATTTTCATAATTTGTGTTGTCAAATGATTGAAATCAAGGTCGATCTGAATTGAACAACAACGTTTCGTCATAAATATACTCTCTCATAATTTTCCATCACTGCTATAGAATATGGAAAAAATGTTCCGAAAAATTCCCACAAAAATTCAATGTCTTAAATGTTTGTCTGGTTCAGTTAATTTTTGTTCATACAAGTAAATCGAGAAGCAAAAAACATGTTTGTGTAATCTCCATTAAAACTTGAAGATCCTTTTGAGATATCCAAGGACATAAACCAGTTGTATTCCACGCAGTCCCTAATCCAGGTTTCGTAAATACGAACCCTTCTGTTTCAGTTCCGTCGTTTTTTAAGTGTTTACAAAAGCGTTTTCGGTTAAAACTCGATTGAAATGAAGGGAAAATATTTGTATAATATTTTTTAACCTCGAAACTCTGAAAAAATTCTGCGTTAAAACCATTTATGGGCGTAAAAGATAAAACCTGAAGCTTTGATTTACATAAATAAGCTTTAAATTTTCGGCCTCGTATTGCGAAGTTGTTTATATGTATTATACAAAAAAAATATTTTTTCACGCAATCAACCTTTGTTGGTTTCATTGCCTCAATTTAAACTTATCCTTGGAGAGCACAAAAAAGCGCCTGTTTTTCGCATAAAATCGTTGATCATTGAATGACGTCACATTATAATCGCAGGAAAATAACCTGCAATATGATTAAATATTGCAATGAGCAAATGTTGTGCCGATTTGTTTAAAAAAATTTTGAAAAAATCGACGAATCACCGGAAATTACGTAATGAAAATTCCAAAGCCCCAATAATCCATTTTTGAATAGATTTTATAAATCAACTCTGATTATACAATATAATTGTTTAATTGAGGTCGGTTACACTCAATACTTAATGTATTATACATTTAATCCATCGTAATATTGAATTGCCATTTTAATATTAAATCCAGATATCGAAGTCGTCAATTTCAAGTACAATTCATACGCTTTCTGGCGGATCTAATTATAATGATAATGACGAGATATTAAATTGCGATAATAACGATCTAAAAATACAATATATATTTGTATATTTCCGTATTTTGCAAAACAATTTATATTTTACACGCTTTAGGGACACTAGCTATTGCCTCCGAATGGGCTTATGTATATAGTAGATGCAAATTCATGTAGACAGTATTTATATTCTTCCAACTTATAAATTATTAATCAATTAATTGAACAATAAAAAATGTTACAATATTTTGTTGTATTTATAAATGACTTTCATTTCAGATACACGCAATATGAAAACCATTGGGAAACTGCCTTTAACACAAACCTTCCGCAACAATACAAATTTGAAGGTTATGTAAGACCAAAAGGAAACATAAGCATTCAATATTTAAGGAAAAATTCCATGTTATTTGCCAAAAATGTATAAATCCCACCCCAGGAAATAACCGAAAAACAGGTAAGTTGAATCGGGAAGTATTTGAATACCTCGAATTCAAACCAAACCCTTGTTGTCTTATATAGATCTCCAACAAAACAACCCTAAATGACATTCTTCTTCATGGATATATTGTTGGTTTGCTGAAAGTTATTTGTTTTGCTTAGATTTTGACTTTAGGCCAAAATACCATGCTTCGGTAATTTTGATGGGAAAAATTTAAATTGAAGTTATTTTCAAATTAATTCTCCATTCTAGACAATGAACTTTATGTGTCACTTTCTCGTTTTGATTTATGGATTTCTTAAGTGAAATTTTTCACTTGGTATACCTAGTAGTACTAATTAAAGGGTGTACGTACAAGTACAGTGTATTAAAAAAATTTTACTTAAATACATATTCATATTCGCTTATATTTCACAGCCAAACATTACTGCTAACTACAAAAATCTCAAACAAATTCAAGGATATTGGTCTTTTGTCGTCTTGATTCCTGTCAGGTTATCTAAGACAGAAAATGTAGCATAGTTGTTTTTTGCACCAGCACCGAAGTCTGAATTTCGTGGATAAGATTGTATGATCCTTTATTGCATTCGACGACCAAGAAATATGACCCTATTTTAATGACAATCATTTTCAATGTTGAGTAACGTTTGGAGAGAGGTAGCTACCTACGCGAAAAAAATTATCTTGGAGATTTTGCTTCAAGGAGATAAAATCTGTTTTTATGCTCGACTATCAAACTGATATGAAATCAATACCTATGGTTAGAAAATTTCAAGAGAGGAAATGATGAAAGGAAATTTTGCATAAAATGTACCGAAGGGAACGATATAAATTTTTTTAAGATTGAATTTTTACTGATTTTAAATGCTACAGATCGTTTGAGGCTATGAAAACCATCAAGTGATGGTTTAGGTTAGAATTTTGGTGAGACGTGATAATAGCTTACAATATGCCACCATATCTGATAAATATTTAGGAGGATAGTGGTGAATTCAAGAATTCAAAGTCGATGGGTGACTTCCTATGTTTTACGTGATATCTACGTGACGGTTATATAAAGATTGCCGTTTGCAGCCACAAAGATATTCTCCAAGATGTTTCTAAGATAAAGAAAGATATCTTATGTTGGATAAATCATATCATCTAACGTTATCTATGTCAAAATCCAGACGACACATGTCACAGTCAAGCTTACTAATGTCTGACCCAATTAAGTGACCTATCTGGAAAATGATAATACCAGACAAAAATAAATCTGGTTCGAAGAAATCTTAAGGCGACATGGAAGGTCAAGGTGATGTCTTAAGTTTCAGCAAATCTCATTAGAAGTCTGCAAGCCATGATAATATGACGTGGTCATACATGACTCATTTCGTATCATAATTACATCGAGTAGTCTGTAAATATATGGCTTCATACGAGCATAATAATCATGACAAATATGGTCAAATATAGAAATAAGTAGGTGTCACGTTGCATAACCTCTGCCACCCCAATGTCGAAGAGGAAGTACAGAAATATTCCTAATCTCCATAGCTTGTTGTAAGGCCAATTCGAATCCAATTAGTGTCTAACACCATGCGAAACAGGATACAAACTTTTGTTTTCTTGCTATAAAACATAAAACGCTTTCGAAGTATTAAAGTTAGGTCGAAGCAAGTGTTTCTAGTGTAGAATGGAAATCCAACTTTCATAATTTAGTGCGTGTAGGAAGAGGTATAGATATTGAGCAATCCAGACTAAGGTGCTTTGAGTTAGAAAACCCAGTCACCGTAAAACAATAGAGCTTATGTGTTTCCTGGCTTTCAACTTTTGTTTCTAACTTATGACAAGTGTATAATCCTTGACGACTTCCGATAAAGTTTTCCATGTAAAGTTGCATCTGCCATATTACCTTACAGACTGTACATGTTATATACGCAGATGAAGACAATTTCAGTTGTGTTACACGATGCGTATATAATTCTGTAATTTTGAAATAAACTATGTGTATACCTTTGTATTCAGTGTATCTGAATAATTTGAAACATGGCATCAACATGATAAACGGATAAAAAGATGATTTTGTTATCTCAACATTAACATTGGTTCATGCTATACGTGACAGGATATTGCATTTAACTGTTTTCCTGAAATATAACTTCGCTTCGATACAAATCCTTTGCCTACAAACAGAATTGATTTCAAACGAAAAGACGAAGGATAATCTGCCAATTCTTGCCAGGAAATTCAAACTTTCGTAATACTTCAACGACCCAATATCACACGTTGATATATTCAGCACTTAAAGGTGATATGGTTTCAAGCAAGTCATCGATACACTAATAGTAACAGGTTCAACTGTTCAAATCAATTTACTAAAGTCTCTAGTTCGGGAAAACTAACAGACCTACCCATAATCATATTCTCTATATTCTGCGCCCGTTCTTTGTTTCAGCTTCTCAGAAGGAGATTATATTGTCATGTTGGCCTACATTCCGATATACTCATATAATTTTAACCAGGTGAAGTCGTACTATTCTTAGATTGAAATAAATTTATTTTTATAATAATAATTTTTCACCTGTATTAGTGAAACTCATATGCACATTTTATGGTAAAATTACTTTGCTCCATTTAAAACACAAAACAGAATAACGATTATTGACATTTTCTCTAACCCATATTAGTTTGAAAGTTTAAAAGCCATTTATCGTGTACCATTTACGTTTTAAGCTTTTAAACAATCTGGGTCAAATTATTTTTGCAAACATTTTAAGTACATTTTGTTTTAATAACATACTTCCCTTCTTCTACACTATACCATATGTACGGAATTTGTCGCTCAGTAGTCGATAGTGCAAATGTAAAATGCATTAACGGATGTCATTTCAACTGTGGACACTTCAAAATGTACTGAATTAAATTAAAATATCTAGTAGCAATTGCTCTGGAGACTCTCTAGTTCTTTCTCAGTAGGTAGGAAACAAAGCTGTCAAACTATTATTACTATTGAGCACTAGTCAGATTTAAATCTTCACTTCACACTATTGTGCACTAGTCAGATTTAAATCTTCATTCTTTTCTAAGAAATTAACCAAAATCAGTGTCTCAATCTGTTAAAAAACAGTTAGAGCCTTATAACAGTTGATTACAGTTTTAGTACAGTACAGTTTTAGTGGAATAAGAATTTTCGTACACCTTTATATTGTTATAAGAATTCGCGACAGGCGACATACATTTTTGCCCCCTCTTAATTTGCACTGGAGTCTGGAGCTTGTGCAATCAGAAAATCGTACGAACACTAGCTGCTACTCATGTTTTTTGGGGATAATTAGTCGCACTGGCTGCTCTTTATAATTTTCACAGCTTGGTAATTTTTTCAGCCAGAGGTAGATTATCGAGATAATCAGGAGAAAAACCAAACAGTTAAACCCCAACGAGTAAAATTTGTGTTATTCAGAGTAAAATTAGGTTGGACTTAAAACTGTATTGTTAGCAGTTCAAAGGAATACTCTCATAGACTTGCACGGTTTCCCCGCTTTCTCGACGAGCAACAAAACTTTGAGATTTTCGATCGACGTGCAAGGACTTATTGAATTCATTGACTTGCACGGTTCTTTTTTTTATCGATGTGCAGTCGACGTGCAGTTACTTGAAACTCGTAGACGTGCTGATGCAATAGATAATCAGGACGGAACTTTTCCAATGATCTTTTCTAGACGATCTCCCCTTTTGTAACAGAACAAATTTGTTAGCCATTTTCGTGGGAAGGACAAACAAGCCTTAGATTATTATCGCAACTGACATGTCCCGATCACGGCGCGTTACTTTAACCAGATTTCTAGTCCAATAAGTAAGCAGCAAAAATCGCAAACATAAAGCCCATTATTCATAATTTTTAATACAATATGTTTCACTAGAAAACCGAATCAATTAAGAAATATCACGTATATTGAACTCATCGCGCAAGTTTTATGGAAAAAACAACATCTTTTGACCAGTTTTCATAATCTAAGACCGAGAAGCATTGAAAAGTTTGATGAAACATCACTCGGATTTCCTAGATATCGCGTGGGTTTCCACGAAGTCCAAATTCCAAAAGTTTGGCTTTAATAAGAATTTTTCCATTGAAAAATCACATTTTCTAGTCGTGTTTTTGAAATATAATTAAATTTCCAGCATGAAAGGAAAGGTAAATTCGGCTACCCGACCAAGCCGTATTTACCATTCACTTTTGACTGTCCAAAGCTAACTCAAAGTTATCCTGATTTTCCATTTATAGCAGGACGCTTTGAAGTTTACTGAATCGTTGAAAAATGTAAGCCGCATGTAGTTTATTTAAATTTATTCATTAAAGAAATAATTATTTGCCACGGCATGCAGCCTCTAACTTTCCGGATAGATTTTCGACTGTTTCGTAACTTCGAGATTTTAAAACCCAGAAAGATTCCAAGTTTCCCGCAAAACGGAACACGAGGGTAAAACAAAAGGTGCCTGTGCTGTTTTGCCTTTGTTGCTTCTCTAATTAGACTTTTTACATCATAGAAATAAAGACCTTGTTCCAGTAGTAAGCGCATCTTGTGAAGGGATGAACCCTTCATCTCGCGGCCTTAGCCTTACTTTCGCTTTTCTATGAATTTACAAGGAACTGATGATAATGGCACTACATGAAGTGGAAAAGGGTACACTTTTGTTATCAAATAGGAGTTCTGTAAGCTTCGGGGTTACTAGCGCTTATTCAAAATTCAGTCGTTTTGTTGTGACAATTTCACAACAACCGCATTTTAGTGAACTTGAAGAATTAAGGAGTAGTTTAATAAAACATGAATTATGAAGGCCTTTTACAAAACCTTATCATTTTTATTATTTTAGGTAGTTGCTCATGTCATATCGCTTTTTCTCGTTTTGTCAAGATTTCCAGGTAATCAGGTTTTGTTAGCTTAACTCGAAATGAAGTGTAATTACA
Organism: Chrysops caecutiens; assembly: GCA_963971475.1. Classification (NCBI taxonomy): domain Eukaryota; kingdom Metazoa; phylum Arthropoda; class Insecta; order Diptera; family Tabanidae; genus Chrysops; species Chrysops caecutiens. Next base: position 52,459,781 of record OZ020569.1, read on the forward strand.
GGAAAATATCAATATATTTTCCATTGTCTCCAAGGTAAAGAGCAATTGTTGTACAGAGGTACGGTTTTCAAGAATGAAGACTTTCAGTTTCCAAAGAATGTGACCTAACTCAGAGGCAAATATTAAAGAAGATGTCAGGTTTGAATTTTGTCCATTAATTTTAATTAAGTTTTCTCAACTCTGAATATTTATGTTTTCATGTTCTATGGAGTCCTCAAGAAGTTTTAAGAAAACGCACTTGAAGACGTTTTGACGAACAGTAGATAAAATGAAATTTCAACTTTAGAAGATACTAATGAGCAGTATAAATGAAACTCTAACTATCCTAATTAAGAAATTTCTACATTCCACACCTTCAGTGAATACTATTAGAGCAAGAAATTTCATCTTAACTAATTCTTCAGCATTTTTTATTCATTCAAAAAGAAGAAGTTCAACAAAACTGAAATTGAATGGGTCCAAGACAATCTCTGGTTTGAGGTAATATAAAGAAGGGAAACCTTCTGAAATCAAATTACCCTCGAATGAAAATTGTTCTAAATTGTACCTCAATGTCAAGATGAGTTTCTTTTTATTTGAACTCAAGAAAATGAGGGAGAAAAAAAACACTTGGATAAGATGAAAAAACCACTTTTGAGATGAGAAAAGGGGATGAAAATAAAAACACAACAAAATGTCCTGTACAAAAATGTGTCTTGTATAGATAGATGTGTAGACAAGTAGGCAGGAAGGATCCAGGTTCCTATCAGTTAGTAAGTTTCGGGTAGCAGCCATCTTAAGAATTCACAAAGAAAGCTGAAAAAACATTTCAATTTTCTTTTGTAAAATGAAAATTTTCCACTAAAATTAGACTCTCATTTCCTCGGAAATTAGATTCGTATAAATTTGATTGGTTTTATCATTCTAATCAATAATGCTAACTAGCTCAATAATAATACAATAAATATTAAAATTTTACTTGCAAAAGTCTGTTTGAGAGAATATCCCGAGCTATATCTGTTAAATAGCTATTATATCTATCCCTTTGTGGTATCACTTCACTTCATGAGATTTCCGTGGTACCATTCTGTTTTTTGTAATAATGAAAATCGATTATTGTAAACGTAAATCCACAGAAGCGATTCAATTGAAATTAAACTTGTTGAGGAAATTATATTAAAATGAAACAGTAGTTAAACAAAAGTGTGGATGAGGCGGAATGGATCTCACGACGTTTCTTTGCCTTGTTAAGGGCAGTTGAATTGAATCATTCATTCAACAAGAATTGTGTATGTTTGTAGACATCTGAGTATCTATTGTGTTTCCATAAACTCGAACTAGAATGGATATCCGGATTGTCAATGAAATGAAGGATACTTGATTCACGTCTGAAGAGTTTTGAAGATGGTTTAGGATAACTTTCTAGTTTACTAGAGTTGTTTCATTAATGTATCATAGTAGATAGCATATCTGGACTATGCTCTGCTAAAACACCGAAAACACTTAAATAAACTCTAAAAATAGTACAAAAATTTCTGCTCTATACCTGAATTTGCTTGCAATTCTAGGTGTCTCACAAGAACTTAAATTTTTTGTTGGAGATACCTACTTCTGCAATATATTTGTACATACAAATAAAGTCAACTGCATTGAAAGTCTCAAATATTTATTATTGCTTTACTTTGAAAAAAAAAACAAATTCATAACGTCTTAGGATAAGAAAAAATCAAAATTTATTTTACAGCAGACACTCATAAATTCAGTATAAAAGAATCCCAAAACAAAGCCAACATTATTTACATTTCAATAAAGATTCAAACAAATGATAAGAAATATCACAATGTTTTCCGATATCCTGAATAATCTCCTTTTTATCGTTAATATCTTGAAGAACGTCTTAAAAAGGCATTACTTTCAAAGTTATGGAAATCGATACATTTCAATTACAAGGTTCAAGGGAGCAAAATTGTTCCTAAGATAGTCTTGTATTCCTAACAAGAAACTTCTGCCATTATAATAACATCATAATTTGTAATCTTATTAAAAAACTCATTTAACTTACACTTGGAATTCGATGTTCATTATGTTGTAGTCTTATCATTATCCCTAGTATATCCTTTAGTTTAAATAACGTCAAATACAATAATACGAATTCAAAAAGTTTTAATATTAAACACAAAACTGCGAGAAAAATTATCAAAGAAGAGCAAATAAATAAATTTAATTAAATCAATTCAATTATTTTCACAATATCTGTACTGGATATCACAAACAGAACATAACGCTTTCACAAAATTTAAATTGATTTGAAATTGTACAATACATTTAAAACATTGTTCTACAGTATACAATAGGTAATACATTCGAAAGGTTTTAGTATTTTCTTATAATAACATATCAGTCTTCTCACATAACAAACGCGCGAATTGACAGTAAAATCAACACACAAATAAATCTCTATGTTACACGTTGATTGTTCTTATTATAGAGCTCTGAATCATAAGAGCTATTCACATGACATTTGTATATGCCTCTATCCTTACAGTCTAAACACTTAAACTTTTTCGAAGGTAACATTCCGTCAAACCACTACACATGTATCTGCAAACTCCTTTTTGGAAAAAGTTAATTAGACCGAATGACATTAGCACACATAAGTATTATATACGCACATAAAACTATAAAGATAAGGTTTTTCGTTTCTTTTTCTCATAGCAAACTAAATAAATAAAATGTCATCAGTCTAACATGTTTGAACTCACCCTTAATTCAAAATCAGCACTTAACCCACTTTTATTTATGTTTTATGTTGTTATTTTATTAATTTTAATTAATCCTAAAACCACTAAAAATGAAAATTTCTCCATAATCGAATAAAAATTCCAGTTTCTAAAGCCAAATTCTTCAATTCATTCTTTAATCCACATCTGAGCAAAGTCACCTGGCGCCAAATTTACATTGTAAACCACAAGTGTACCCGAAACTTTTAAATGCCGGATTTAAAGTACTCCGTATTTGTTTAATTTAAAACTTAACTAAAAATAACGAATTACGGTAGAAGGCCTGTAATCGTGTGTTGAAAACCTTGTCATCCGGATAGCTTTAGTTTTACAGCTCATAAATTTTTTAAAATCATCCGTCACAACCGACTGAAATATAAAATTCCGCCACAACGACCAACAACACCACCTCCTTATGACGGTCTGAGGTTTATGAATATCAGTTAAACTGAGACATACAGAAAATCCAGAATCGCAGAGCGATACGTACAGATACTTTACCGTAGTACGACTAAACTAACGACCAAAGTACATCTGCATTTTATACTACAATTCGGAATTCAACTAAAGCCCCTGAAATACAAAAGCACCAGGCCTAACTTGGAATTCATTCATTTATAGCAGCACCGCGTTGTGGTTGTTCTCGTTTCTTAACATAGCTAGCGTCGGAAAGGACTAGCCTTCCCTAACATGTGACTACCTACTTCTGCTGCCTTTTTGTTTGATGGGGAACAACTTCAAGTTGAAGCTTTCCCCCAACAATTCATTCCTTCATACCACAATAAAACGCCGACTAAAGTTCAAGCATAATGTTTAATACTATATTATATAAATGTCAACATCTCCACCGACATGAATTCATTCAACACAACTTTCGGATATTCAGACTGCGCAAGAATTCGGATCCAAAGGGGATACAGTTCATTTGGAGGAGAATTTCAAAATTAAGGAGAAAGTGTTTTCTCAATTATTTCAAAGTACCTACACGATATTGACTTAAATTCATTATTTCCGGGACTCTTCTCTTATACCACGTTCCAAAAGAGGGTGCTCAAATTTTACCAAGTCCAGCCACTTAAAACCCAAGAAACTGCAAAACTTTGCAGATTTAATTTGATTTTATTCTAAATATCATTTGGAGTAATTTCAATTTAGTTAGAAAACACTTCACATATAGCCACTCGCCTTCAAATTCCAATAGCTCTATACTTACAATTAGTCCGCACACCATGCTGGGAATCCACAAACTTCTACCTGCAAAACACTTCTACGGAAGTTGCATACATTAGACAAAATAATTTAATTACACAGTTTCTATGGGCAATTTAAATTGTCTAAATTCATTCAAGTCCAAGCTTCGCTGAAGCCAAGATGATTTGAAGATGCTATACAGTCAAAAATATAAAAACTAAATACAAAATACGATTCCATGAAAAACCCTTTTCTAACTTGATACAGAACACTATGCATAGAAGATACAAAAAACAAAATCCTTTGCATTTAAAGCTGAGGTCAACTTAAAGTTTTGTGTGCCTTTAACGGAGTGCCATTTAGAATTTGTTTTTCCTTAGAAAGGATTTACATGGAAAAGCTCCTTCATTTCCTACCCTAGTTCCGAGAAAGTTCCAAGAAAGTCAAAATCAGTTATACAATCGCCATAAAAAATAGTTATGTGGTACGAGTTTCCTGGCAAAAGGATAACTTTAACAAAAATAACGAGTTGCTCATAAATATGAAAATAAAATATTTTTTGTTTATGTGAGTGATGCCGGAAAATTAAATGAACGAGAATTTAGAATTATCATAAGATCTAAGAATCGTTCTTAGGCGGGTCTAGTTTCCAGATGTGTCTTTAGAAGAGGACTATGTGCACCCATAAACAAAAGCAGGACTCAAATTTTAGACCACGGATTGGTCCATTCATCCACTGTGAATTAGTTATTTGCTATAATTCTTACTTGCAGGTACATTTTGACTCGATTGGCTTGACAAAGGTCAGCTTCATAAATCCTCAATACGGACAGATCCACTTTTATCACTTCAGCTATATTAATTAATCATATTCGCGTATTTTGGTAACTCAGATTTCTTGTGATTATTGTGTTACAGTCAACAGAATATCTTCAACATAAGTTCAATTATCTAAAATTATCCGATACGTTTGTTTCAATTAGATTCATTAATTAATCAATCGAAAACGCTATACTTTAATCAATTCTCTGCCTTTGATTCTCGAAAGAAAACTAGGAAAAACTCCAAAAATACATAAAAATTTCCCACCACGAAGTCTTATAAATAATCTTCATAAATTGCCGATGTAATGAGCAATTTCAATTACAAATTCAATGAAACCAAATTTAATTAAAATTGATTATTTACCAACCGAGAACTCTAACGAAATCATTTCTTCTCTGCTTACATAGCTATAAGTTTGTGACATCGATTGTCTTCCTGCCAAGGAATTTAGAGAACCTTCGGCAACACAAATATTGATTTATATTACATTGTTCGAAAATTACATGTCACGTTATCGACTGCTTATGCACCTTTCGAAAAATGATAGTTAATTACGAAAAAGTGATTGTCACGAAAGTAAATTACTAACTTTAGTCACTTGGCGCTTTATAAATCTGATATCTAAATGTATTTTAAGAATAAAATTCAACGTAACTCCTTTCGTTTAATGTTCCCCCAAATTTATTTATATTGGACAGTGATAGACGAATAAAAAAATTCCAATTAAACTTTTTCATGCCTCGTACGTTGGTATACACGCATAAACATAAACAGAACGCCAGTAAACATAAAGGCAGATATGTTATTATAATTAATAAAAATTTTTGATTCCACTCGCGCTTTAGGTAAATTTCATACTTTATAGAAATAGTATTACATTCCTTATATTATTCGTGTATGGCGCATATATTTATCTTTGTGTTGTTTCACTTTAATACTTCATAGTGGCATTAACGCTTCCACCGGTTCAAGGAAAATGAATATAAAATCAGACTCCAGCCACATCAAGGAAATGTAACCTTTACATGTAATTATATTCAATGTTCACCAATCACCTTATTAACAATGCAATTGTAATGTAACATCTGCAGAATGGATCCTATTTCCTTGAATTTAATATTTTCTTCTTGATTCCCTCATTTCAATTTATTTTTTCAAGGAATTTCATTTCAGAATGTTCAGTAGACGGAATTTCTTAAGCTATGGAATGAAAAGGATGCTTTTCTATTAACTTTTTAAAATACTATTCTTCTTTTGATAATCTGTAAAATGAATAAGGATTCTTCAACACCAAGTTGTAACAGAATTATTAGATTTTTTATTTTCAAGGATCCTTATCAAATCAAAAGAGTTATTCAAATTTGACATTCAAATGAGCAGCATTTGTAATTTGCTTTCTTTAAAGAACTTTGGACAATTTACTGAGCATGGTTTATTACATTCACTATTCACATAAAAACCGTTTAAGATACCCGACACTACAGGATATAGGTACAATACATGTATCTTAACTGAGTAAATGGAGGGAGATTTCGATGCTCAAAAGTATGGGATTAAGATGAGACTCTTTGCTTCAAAAGTTTACTTCAAAATTGTAAGCTTTGAAATTGAAGAAATGTCCTTAAAATGTAGTGGGACATTTGGTTCAGTTAGCAACTGTAAAAAGTTTAATGTAACATTAAGTAATTATGTTGCACTTTCACTAATAACATTTTCTAACATTGATTGGTACCAGGTACAATCAAGAAATTTGTTTAACGACATTGTTAGGTAGCATTAGCAAAACCAACTTGATGTTCACTAGGATCTGAAAGAGTCTTTTGAGTAATCAGCACTCCGATCTAATATGGTAATGGGTTAATTAAGATTAGCGCCAGATGCGGCTCGTTAACAGTCATTATCGTCTCACAGCTCATAATCAAAGAATGACTATGCTTGTGCTTGAAGCATAAAAATATCAACAACCACCAAGTTAAAGGGAAGTCAACCAAAGGAAGCTTAAAGTTTAAGGGAATTCTCGAAATTTCAATGTTAACTGGATGGCATAAATATTTTATGCTATGAATTTTTTTATCCGGTTGTTTTTGTGCACTGATGCTGTGCTGTACAGTGGACCATGATTTCACCCAGCTTTTTCACCCAAACCTTAACTTTATTACAACGAACAGTTTTAATGTGGTTAGCATTCTAAAGGAGATGAAGGATAATTTAAGAGCAGTTAAATTCTGACGTTCATATTAAATTTATGACAAATTATAGCAACGACATCTTGAAGATAAAAAAGTTGTGTAAATTTCTTATCCTGATTTTGTTTTTTGAGTGTGCTTTTTGTATTACTTTTACTTCCTTGTTGGGTATTAAGAAATCAGGGCTCCATGGTTTATCGTGATTCGCTGAAAAAGACTCAATTAATATACTCGTATTTTAAAAGTGTTGTTATGAAAGACATTTTATTTTTTGAAATGGACAAAAGTTCAAAGTCGTGAATACTTAAAGGAGAAACTATCGAAATTTAACTAAAGATTTTTCCATCCTAAACATGACCATAATCAATCTAGCATAAACGGAATATAACACTGAATAGAAGTATTAACATAAAAAATGTAAAAAACGTTATCCATTATAATGATATGTTCAAATATTGAACATTTACCCGTGGCTGTGGAAAATAGAACACAAAATTTCGTTGTCTAATAAAGGACGAACGAGAAGGGTGGAAAATATTTTTTCGGAGTTTGACCAGAATTTTAGGCTGATATGCTCGTAAACTGATTGTTTCAGTTGCAAGAAATCGGAAAGGAAGCGTCTGTTGGAAAATAAATGAAAAATAATTTCCCCAAGGACGAGACGGAAGAAGATTGATTTCAATCTTAAAGTGATTTCTTTTTTCAAAAGGTTTCGGGTTTGATTGGCAAATGAGAGAAGTTGGTGTTGATATCCCATTTGACGTTGAACGAAAATCAGAAGAAGAACAATGTTACCTTTTAAAGACAACAAATGGTATGATTTCAAGATGAAGATAAAAACTAATTTACCAAATCAGAATGTTCCATTTATTGTTCAACAAGTTACTTTTAAAAATTTTATCTCGTACTAATTCTTGACTTTTGACAAAGACTATTGTTTAGTTGTCTACTAATTTAAGTTATTACTCAGTTATTTGTGTATGATCATTGAAAATTCATGTTTATCTTGAATAAGGAAAAACAACACATACTTCGAAGAAATTCATGTTATTCAAACATTTTTTAAAAAATCTACTTCAAGTAATCGTCTTCAAATTTGCTGATTTTGTAAACAAGAATTCAGTGCATCCTGAAATCAAAAAATATTTCATGTACCTACATAAACTAAAACAAAATGCTTTGAGAGGAATTTGTCAAGAAACTACTTTCTTGTTGCAAGATGAAAGTGTATCTAAGTAAGCTCGTTTCATATGACATGCTTTCAACTGCAACATGCACATAGATATACATAATTTCCAACGATCACAGATTCTATTCGAATATAACACCAACTTCAAATTGATTTGTGCATCGTCTATCGGTAACTCTATAAGGAACTTCCTAAAAACCACATCTCATGAGATCGGATACGAATATAATCTGCAATAATCTAGTCGGATAAATTCTAAGATTGTTATCTGAGTTCGAACGTTGACTACATTTAAACATAGATCTCCAAACGTAGAACTCCATGGAACTTCGTCTAGGTTCGATTAAAATCATTCACTTATGTTTTTTTTCCATCTTCTGTCCAAAACCTTGAGAATTTATTGAAAAGACATGGTATCCCATTTATTCATGGAACCGCTTCATATTCATCATTGAATATATCCTGTCCTTTGGTATTCGAATCCTGGCGAACAGATTATTGTGGTTAGACGTAGTAAAACATGCAACGTCAGATGGAAAATAAAGCACAGATTGAATAAATATGTATATCAAAGATAATAGCCAAAGTGTCACAAGTACAAACATCAATGAATGAGTGATATCCTGACGTTAGTGTATGAGGACAAACTCATATATAATGGTACCTAATATGAGCTCATACCAAGCTTGTTAAGTGGTATGTGTAGTTAAAGCAGACTTGTCATGCAGTTGTATGAGATGAGTTTCATCCTTTTTACCCATATTATTATATAGATGGATATTCTATATGTTCGGTGTAGAAACTTGAACTGAGATATGGAGTTGATTAGATATACAGTCTATGCATAGTATGTGATTTTAGAAATTGACAAATTGACTTTGGACGGTTGTGCATTGGGCAATACTTGAAGAGGAGTAATAGAAATACTGATAGTTTTAAGGATTGAAAATTGAATCGTATATCATTTGAAAAAACAAAAGTGTGGTTTAATTTTGAAAGCGTTCAGATAAGAACACAATTTACGGGCTACTGATATTTTGAGACATCCTGTCACATTGAGGATGCTATTTATTGCACATCTTGCATACATTATTTGCTGGATAGTGACATACCGTAATAGGATATTTTTTAAGGGATACTTGGAAAATTTCCCAGCACGGAACATAGATATTGTGCATGATGAAACAATAAAAGATTATATTTTCGCCATAAAATATATAGAAACACATGAACTTATGAACACAATATCACATGAAATTTCCAATTTGCCTGAATGTGGTGTGTATGGTGTGAAATTTTAATACCATCTCACGTATCTCCAGCTGGTTGTTGGTTGTTCAGTCATGCATTAGGTTCCTACCGGATGAACGTTACGCTCTATATGTTTCTTCCTGTGATATCCAAAGCTCTTTCCTTCCCAGTTTAGCTTATAGATACTACAAATCCGTTTGGTCCTCTTTAGTACTTCTAAAGGTGCATTTTTGTCATTTCATTTCTTGTCAACTATTTTGAACAGTAGCCAGTTCCAAGGATATCGTTTCTTTCCAAATGCCAACTACTTTGACTATCCTTGAGCCATAATTCGTCGAGATGAATAAGCTCACTTCCTCGTAGAAGGAAAAGGAAAAATTTCAATATTTGTTTCGGTGAGGAAGCTTGAAAGTTCAAAATGGATTAGGTTTTTTGCTAAGCTGCTATCCTTGGGATTACTGCTACTGATGCACTTACTTTCCCAAGCATCTTATGAATATTTCATTTTCATTGTAGGACTAAAAACGGAACGTTATACGACTTTATTTTCGGTTCCGGAATAAACGAAACGGCTTAAAACTATCGTCGACGGTCTCTTCTGGTATATGTTGTAAAAGGAGCATTTACAAAGTGCTACAATATCCTGTTCGAAAAGAAATTTACTCCACAAAGATAATGATACTGCCATTGTGTATGGTAGAGCGTGTGTGACAATGAATACCTAAATTTATTTTAATATTCAAAATACATTTTCCACTATACTAAACCAAACTGCTGCAAAAACTGGATTTCTTTGAGATAAACTTTTACATAAAAAATCCATTTAATAAAGTAATTGAGAAAAAATTGTCATATATATATTATTCCAAATTAAAACAAAAGTTGTTCTCAACAAACCTCGAGTGAATTAAATTAATAATTTAATTAATAGAAACGTTCACCAAAACTCATTCCGTATGAAGTTATTGTTAATTGGAAAAATTTTGATTTTGACACTGCTTAAATTTAAAATCATGAACAGAAAATCATAATTTAAGGCCGTGATAGATATACATATCAATTAAAGAAAATTGTCCTTCACGTTTGGGTCATATATTAATCATTTAAAATACAAACATAGAAAACATACAAAGTCCAAATGTATTTTTTGAGATAAAAGCCTGAATAGCGTATATTTTATCGAAGGTCAGATGCATATTTAAAACTCGGATAAATGAATATGATTTCGAATTTGTTATGCGAAAGATTGTCCCTCATTTCGCAGAATGGGTCAGATGTAGAGGATAATAATTTCCTTATATAATACATGTAGGCATAATAAAACACTATACTCTCAAAGCGAACGTAATCCTTATAAATGATATCCTTTTTGGTTCTTATTTTGTTTTTATATCCATTATTTTTTTGAATAATTTCAAGGTACAATTCTATGTTGGCCTAAATTCTGATGTTTCAAATTAAAGGTCCTTTAGTCCTTATTCATAATGTTTCGAAGCTGAGTTTTGATTAAAATCAAATGCCTTTTTTAATATTCACGGCACATTCGTTATGATTACAAGAACGTAAAGAGGATTTCAGCTGAAATAAAGATGAGGACATTTTAATATAAGGATTTTGATAGGACGTGCTTGGATATTGATCCTTTTCTTCAATACTCAACTCAAATGTTTAGTTTCAATGTAAACACTAGGCAATAACTGTTCAACATCTAAGATAAAAATATAAAGATTATTATGTAGTATTAACATGTAGATTTTATGTTTTTCTTAATCTAGGAAAAATCCTTTATTATATATCTCTAATTTCAACAAAATTATATACCTAGTACGAACTCGTATTGAAAACAAATGCCAGAGTCTTTCTCTTGTACTCGAAATATAAGGTAAACTTTTTTACATAATCCATTAACAAGCCCTTCTTCCGTCGTTTGGTAAAATTAGAATTAAAATCATGTGTCCTTAGAATTTGTTCACATTTAGTCACCAACATAATCTCACCTTCTCTCGAATTTCTGTCATTCTTATAATACATTCAAGGAACGTAATATGCTTATAACATATTTTTCAATGTATCTGTTGTACATGTGAACTTTTCCACAAAACTTTTTTATGAAAAGATATTCAATTAAACTTTTTCGTTTTTCACAATTTAATTTCATAATAAATTTGACATCGCGTGCGAGCCCCCTGACCCGGATGAATCATGAAAACGGTGCGTATACAGGAGTCATATTATACGATAGCTAAAAATCCTTAATTCTAGGAGGATGCACAAACACGAGTATATAAACGTCTATTGCTTCTATCACACTACACTGACACTAAAGTTCCTCATCCTTTTTATTATTGCATGCTTTTTATTATTTCTGTTTCAGTTGTAATACAGTTTAATATCCTATTGAAATTAATTTGAAGACACGCAGGAGTGCGACGCCTAAGGTTTAAGGGATTTATGTATTTTTTTACGAAATGTAAAAATGTTTTCAGAACAGCATGAGTTGGACAAGTTTCGGGGACATTCTAGCATGTTACACACTTGTATCATATATCTGAGGATATGTTCATGAAAAGTTGTAATTAGTTCTCAATTTAGCCTAAGGATTGCTGAAACTTTTGTCTCTTGTTGATCCTGTGGACATTTTTGGAAGTATACGAAATTTGTTTAACTGTTACCCGTTCTTTAGGCTTTTTAACTGCACGAGTGTCGTTGTACGTTCTGCTATATTTTAAATAAACTAACCATGTTAACTAACAACTACGACGATAATTTGTAATAAAAATGTATAGATGCTCTCATTTCATATTGTTTGTACGCGTTAGGCCCCTCGTAAAGTTTGAAAACCCCTCAACGGCATAGTTCTACAAATACAAACTCGTAACACTGTTGTGTAATTACACATGGTGGAATTAGTTTATTTAGCGTGTAAACATTGTTTGTAAAACTAATTACCTTTGAGTATGTAATCATGTACCAAGGTAAACTTAAGATTAGTGGTGACGGAAATCCGTAAAACGTATACAGTGGTTCCTGTTTATGGGAAAGTGGGGAGAATTTATACCTTAAGTGACTTGAGGTGTCAGCATTTACCGTGTTGTAGAAAAAACATTTTATTTGTTCAACTTGTTTTAGTTTTGAAGCAACAAAAACTTTTCGAAATCTCTGGAAAAAAAATATATTTTCATACTTGCTACGTACAAGATAGTATTAGTCCCAAAATTGGATAATCCCTTTCCTAATTATTTTGAAACTAATTTTATATTTTAATCCAAATAAACATTATAGAAATCATTTGATCATCTTGACGGAAGAGAACTTTTTAAAAAATATTAAACGTTAAATTTTAAACATTCGTTACAATTTGTTATAAATTTATTTTTGTTCGATATATGTATGTATATGTACAAAAAACAGAATTTATATGTAATGAAAGTTAGGTAATCCTGAACTTATCCATTATTTACATGATTGAAAATGATAATAATATAATATATATGTAAAACTTTTTAATGCGCTGCTGGTTCTGGTGATATCCAATTCAGCACACAGAATAAAACTGGATTTGCAAGCAGTAAAAAGTTTAAAACTGGAAATGTTAAAACCATGAGACAGTATGACTATATAACACAAGAATATTGCTTAATGTAGAGCTGATCCTTAACACGTACTCGCCCTTTAAGAAAACCTCCTACTTCTGAGTATCCGGAGCGTTACACTGTTGGCAGTTCTCCATTTCTGGTGTAAAATCTTCAATTTGAATTGTTGTCTCGAAGAAACTGTACTTGAGATGTACTGCAGACGTTGCATCTTCTAGAATTTTAAAAGGATTCGCACCAGCTTCTGTAATGGAATAAGAAATGACTGAGAGAGAGAAAAAATTTTGTTTTCACTTACATATTTTGAATATATTCAAGCCTTCAAGGAAAAGGAAAAAAATTTCTAAGGGTCTCTAACATATTAAAGTGTTTAAAAGCCTGGAAGAATTCTGCCATTTTATACATGCTAATGGCTTCGTCACCAACTGCCACATTAAAAACTGGTAGTTTCTTGAATGATGAACATGTTTCCATTTTCATGATTTCTGTACGACATTACACTGAAGGACCTTTGAAAATCGTGTCAATATCTTTTAGACACCTTGTAAATTGCAACGAATTTCATACATTTTAAAGGTATTATTTTAATAGTGTTTTCTGTTATATCTTCGTCATAATTTTTAGTTCTTCTCTCCTAGCATTTTTAAAAACTGCATTAACTCATTGTTACGTAAAATTGTATAGTTTTATAGTTCCTAAATGTCATACAGAAACGCTTGGTACCAATAAAACATATAAATGGCATAGTGTAAAATTTACATTCCCATTGGGATGCTTTATATATTAATGTGAGCATGGACATGTTGGACAAAATTGCCTTGCCCCAAAGAGTAAAGCCAAATAAACACATAGTAAAATAAAGTATGACCCATGTCGTTTTCTTTCGATGCACTTCAAACAATAAAATTCAATTTACGAGGTCATCTTTAATAATTGATACCTCGAAGTCATCGTAAACGTTTCTCTTTAATGTTCCTAATAAGGTTTTGTATACCATGTTAGTCATAGTAGCATTTACCTGACATCATTGAGGTTTACCTACATCCTTCTCGAATACAATGTAACGAAACGCTTGTCAAATTTTATCAATATAGTGAAAAACACTACAATGCTTATATAAAATTCCTACAGCTCTTTAACTTATTTAGTATTAAGTACCAAATCAATGCACACAAAAGCGGTGAATGTCATATGAAGTCCGAATCCCTTTAAAATTGAAAATATTCAATAAAATGTTTGTTTGACATTCTAAGGTTATACATATAACTCTTCGAGAATATTGAGAGAAATGTTTCAGGTGTGCTGTCAGTAAAAAGCTTCTTCAAAGTTTTGTTTATCTGCCCTCACATTGTAATGGAAACTTCAGTTGCGCTGAATTGAGTCAAGAATTTAATTTAATTTGTAATTGATCTTAAGAAGTTTTTTAAAAGATACTGCAACTCACAAGTATTTAATAAAAGATCACACAAGCAAAACAAACATTCAATTGTCTCCAAAATGTTTTTCGTTTGAGAAAGAAATGTCAGTCTTCAATGTAAATAGCAAGAGGACAAGGCAATAAAGTTCCTTCAATACTTACTTATAGCCAAGTGAGCAGACAGAGCAATTTTATTAATACTTAAAGCCCAAATCCTTAAATTATGTACGCGTTCGACGCCTTCAATTTGAAGAAAAACATCCATGACTTCGGTGTAGTCCAAATAGGTTGGTGTACCTTCCATCAGAACCTGGAACAGAATGGATATAATAAAATATATATATGGATGGAGGAACATATTTCTCACCAGAAGAGCATCTTTCATGATACTAAACGTTGTAAATAAAACAATGACGGAAAAAATGAACGTGCAAATTGGGTCAGCTATGGCCCAGTCTGGTTTAAAGTAGATAACTAGAGCTGCTACAAAAACTCCAATGCTTTGAAGTACATCTCCAAGAACGTGGATGAAAGCTGCACGAACGTTGATGTTCTCCTTTGGAACGTCTTGTTTTTTGCTAGAGCTGACAGCTCGAACTACAGTTAAAGGGATACAAGTTAGCGTTTTTGTGTAACATATAAAAGGAATCTTTGAAATTACCACTTAACCTTCTATCATTGCTGGCATTTGTCATGCCAGCTTCTTCATCATTTGAAATTTCTGTAGTTGGTACTTCGGCAGCTTCATTATCATGTCCACGTTGTTGTAATGCATTTGATGTAGTGTTTGGGCGGTAGCGCATTGCACTGACGGTTGTTTCTGGAGGTGGATCTGATCCGTGTCCATGTGAGTGTCCATGACTATGATGTAATTGAAAACCCATTCTAAAAATAAAGGTTCAAATATTGAAACTTTATTACACTAAAAACTTGCTATTTTTTTATACACCAATAAATTAACATGCAAAGTAACATTGAATTGATTTTGAGTTTAAACCAAAACATTTGTATTGTATTCAGGTTTCTATCGTAAAGTATAACAAAAGACCTACTTTTTGACAAACATTATATAGAGGCCGGAAGACATGTAAAACTTCGGACTAAGCTAGCAAACTGAATTCCAAAGGGATAGATTGTAAATTGAACGAGGACTTGGCCTTTTCTAAGTCTCACCATAGCACCAAAGCACGTAATCAAATAAAAGGACGAAAAAACAAAATACTGCCGCTAGATAAGCAAAAGGGATAAGGGATAAGGCCTAACCTATTACAAGGACTGCAGTTACAAGTTTGAGATTTTGTCAGGTACACCTTTACAATTGGATACATCTTTTATGATACAAAAACCTACCTTTGAACCACAGAAACCGAAACAATTACATTTTTATTTGGACAAGTGCAAAAACACTCATACAAGAGTCTCTAGCGCTCACGTCCCTAATATATCTCCCTCGGGGATCTACGTTCCTATTCTTGCAACATCATCCTTTTCGACACACATGTAGATACAACAACATATCCAAGCATATGTCTATAAAAACTAGAATGATATCACTCTAAGTTGTATTCAAACAAAAACCAAACGAACAAAAATCACATTCTTCTGTTGGCTAAAATTACCTTTTCTAGGTGAGACACCTAGCGCATGAAGAAGCTTATGTGCCTGACACTTGGAAATGTTTGAAGGTGAAAGAAAAAATATTTACTCTAATAAACAGACAGACACAAACTACAAACGAGTTGATTATTTTTTCCCATATACTTAATTGGACTAGAAATAAGGAGGATATCCTATTTCAATTACAGTAAGGATACTTGATTTACATCCTATGTTACTCTGACTAATTTCATTGTAATGCCAACTTAAAGTTGCAGTTGCTTTTCAAATATTAGGTGCGCCAGAATCCACTCAACATGGTGATACACCAAGCCACCAAGGAATTAACTCAAATGAAAAATTTAACCTCCAAAAGTTGGTAACTTTTTCCAATTTCATGAGGTTAATTTTTGATGAACTCAAATAATACTTTGTCCATTTACGTTTGAACTAACTTTAGAGCATTGCATCACACTTACAGGTTACAACTGACACTATTTTAATTTGAAAAGCAATTTAACCTTTCGACCTTTAAAAAAATATCAAATTTTAATAAAGAACTCATAATTTCCTTGGGATTGTTTTCAAATTTATATTACTGGAAAATACAATGATAATATGTATCTAATAGATTTTGTAATATTAGCAAGCATCATTGACATTTAAGATGTCTTTTCTATAAGTTAAATAGAAATGGTCTGATCCTGACCATATACAAGACGCTCCTGAGCTTTTATAAAAGCTACAATAAATAAAATTTACACAAGCAAAACCCTGAGGCAGCGCTTTGTCCAGATTTCCGTTCGAAGGATCCACTCAAAAGGGTTTATTTCAATTTATTTTAAGCCAAACCTTTTATAATTCCTTCAAAGCTGTTTCTGTTCGTTGAATGAAAATTTCAAAATTTTCCTGCAAGAGGGTAGTTTTGCGGGAAGTAAATTTTTGGCGAAAGGGAATCCCGGAACATACAAGGGTATCAGTTAGAAAGCAAATGGCAAAATGAAAAATAAAAATAAATATCAATCAGATTCGAAAACTTCCCAAATTATTCAATAGCGTGAATACCAATAGATGACCAATATATCAGAGATCTCGATAAGTTGGAAAAGGGCAGATTAGGCTAGACTAGCATATGTTGTAGAAGGACTCTGGAACGGGAAAACTCAAATCCGTCAATGAAATCAATTCGATGATGAAATATTCACCATTCAACTCCATTATAGGAAAACAGTTTGCTACACCTGCTGAGGGTAGTTTTTATTTTGATTTGATTCGATTCGCTTCAGTTTAACCCGATGCATACATAAAATCGATAAATATCGTTACTACGAGCTATCATTGGCTACAGTCATAAAATCAGTTGAAGTGTATTATATCTCTTTGGAAATTTATGCCCACCGGTTTTTAGAGTTTTGTGTTAATTTTCGAATGAGGTTTCCTAATATCTCTTCAAGTGCATGCAAATTCTTTTCACAGTTAATGATTTTCAATTACCAATATGTGTTTTTGAGTAATATATTACCAATAGTACTACATTTTCATTTAAATTAAAGCAAATAAACCCCATATAACATAACATGGGCATGGAAATCCCCCATGTATTACTTTGAAAGGGAGTTTTCGTTGAAAGTGTTAAAACAAACGATTCTCTAGTCAACACCCTGACAGATGGAACCGGAAACAGAATGGAATAACTCTAAGTTCGTCATATGAAGAAATTATCGGCCCGTTTTGGGACACCACTCGTATATTTCATCGTTTTCAATCTTTTCAGTTTTTTTTCAAACTTCCACCAGTTCTCTCCAAGTCAAGGAAGAAAATCTACTGTAGGTCATCATTTTTTTCCTGTTTATCCTGCAGCTGGTTTAGCTTTTCTCAACTTCTCAATCCTGTTTTGACGTTTGGAGTCCTCCAAGCCATAAATCAGAAATTGTGAAAAGTAAAAGGATAAGAAGGACATCGTCAGTAACAACAGTCTATGAGCTATGAGAAGAGAGCAAATATAAAAAATATGAGGAAAAATATAAAAAAACAAAGCATGGGAAACAGAATTTAAGATTGAATAATATCCCGTTCTCCAATACTCTTAGGAACTAGAAGAATTGCCTTAGAAAGGATATACCGATTCATGTGTATATAAAAGTTGACTTTTCTCCACCTATACCAACATCATTCATTGAACAAAGTATATCATAAAGTCAAAGGAAATATCTAAGAATCTTTAAAGTTTGTTTGATCCAATAAAAGTTTATCGACTTTACCTCGCCGTCGATCCTGTGGCATGAGTCTTGTGGATGAAAATTTATGGCTTGTTCTAAGATTTTAGCTTCAGGCTTCACAGATCAATTCATAAAGTTGCTAGTCTCTTGGGGGAAACAAAGTTATTGAAAAGTTCTTATAGAAAAAAGAAATTCCGAAAAAAATATTTATTCAGCCAAAGAGCAGTTTTCACAAAATTCAAGTATGAAGATGGACGAAATGATAAGTGGAAGGAAAGAATCTTATTTTTATCTTCAACACTTGAACACAGACACAAACATACAATAAGGCTAGTAAAAAACCTATATATAACTAAAATTTTTGATTTCTTCATAATAAAAAAAAAAAAATTTTCAATTCACAGACTTGATAAAAGTTTTCACAATTCTGCATCGATTTTCGATTTCTGGATATATTTTGAAAAATTATTATAAATTGCTCCTACATTGAATGACTTTTCATAAATGTTTAGTTAAAAGTTTGATGTCCTTTCTATTTTCACAGGAAAACATTTCATGAGAAATCAAGAAAGGACAACTACCAATACCATGAATGGTGGTCAAAGAAGCGTAACTACTAACGATTCGAGTTAAGAAGTTCGTAGTCATGATGCAATGTTTGCATTTCCTGTCAGAAGAAAATTTAAGAAAACTATTGGATTTCTTGTAGTAGTAATTTGAAAAATCTTTAATTTTAAACAATGTCTAACCACTGGTTATTAATGGACAGGTAGTTTCTAACTCTTCCCTTAAAATCATTTGTACTA
The DNA here is from genome assembly GCA_963971475.1 of Chrysops caecutiens. Classification (NCBI taxonomy): domain Eukaryota; kingdom Metazoa; phylum Arthropoda; class Insecta; order Diptera; family Tabanidae; genus Chrysops; species Chrysops caecutiens. Next base: position 52,478,813 of record OZ020569.1, read on the forward strand.
AAACAATTCGAACATGGCAATAAAACCATAGTGTGTATGTTCAGTTAACATCAAATAACAAAGCAACCAAATTCCATCAAACAATCTGAGATTCAAATCTGTTAAGAAAATAATACTTCAATCGCCTAAACTAGGCACAACAGTTTGCAATCTAATCTGCATTTATCCCTTAGAATTGAGAACTGAGGAATGCCTAAAATGGTGAATTTTAGTGTTCATCCAAAGGACACAGAATCGTTGTTGCAGTGAAACTACACACAACCACAAAATAGTCGAAAGGCTTTACAATTTTCCACGGTCTTGTAAATAAATCAGCAGGGAAACGGACATTGTAGGTTGACAGGACCAACAGTCTCTGTCATCCGTTCAGTTGTTGGCCAGGATTTGCATTTTTATGTATAAAGCAACATGAAACTGGGATGTTGTTGGGTGAGTATTGAGAGTTTCATCGGTCACATTAAAAAAAAATCTGAGGATGTACAGGCACTATGGAAATTTCCTGACTAAAGCAAAAAGAATAACTTCAGTCCTGGACACAGAAAAAAAAATATATTCAGGAAGAAAAATGAAATGAATTGAACAAGTAAATAATAAATTACAAATTACAAAGCTTGTACTTTCCCAATGGGTGGATAACTTCAGGGCTCGGTTTTGAAATTACGAGGACCAAGTCAGTAGTGTCCTTTCCCGGATGTACTATAGCTCCGGACTTGACCGTCTCACTATATTGCAGTGCACGGATTTATATTGGCTGACAAGGATAGATTTATGGGTGACACTGAATTTCCTTTATGCGATTGCATTTTGGTCCAATGTACATTATACGTTTATATGCATACTGCAATGGTAGATATCGGAGAAATATCAAAATTTATTTATTCCAAATCGAAACTGAATTGACAAAGAAGCACGAGGACATGTTGTTCTACAGGACACAACCTTTACACCCACGTTGAAGTTACTACACAATAAATTTGCATATAACGTACTCTTCACAATAATGCACTTTTAATTGCTTTATAAGTAACTGGGATTTTCATGGAAACTTAATCTTCCAGATGTGGTTGTCGTCGCCACAGACTTTCATGACGAAATCCCGTTTTCAAGTTATAATCATCTCAATTTATTCACTTTGGAAATGGATTTCAACATAAAGTATGAAACCAGGAACACTTTCAGAGATTTAAGGATTTTGACTGACTCACTGCCTTCAACAATGTTACACTCACAACTTCACATGTAAATTAACTTATTATGCTGAATGCTGATATTATCGATTTAATAGGTATTTTCGCAGGCATATTGAACTGTACCCAGTATTCTTCAACAAATCCTTAAAACCAATACTCAATAAAATTAAATGAAATCATAAAAATCGTATTACCGATAATAATATTTGATAATATCATAATCGATTCTTCAAATACACTGGGTAATTGTTCGAACAATAAAGGAGGTTTATTAAACATAAAACGTAAAACGTTCGGCATATGGCAGCAGCGTCAATAACTTTGTCATAATACTATCCAACACTTTACAGTGGTATACATATATGTATAACCTATAAAGATATATATATGTGGTAACGTGAAGGTTATTCAGTCCGTTTCTATTGGCTATTAATGCTAATACAGATATTAAGCAAGTTATAAAACCATGTAAATGAAAAAGTTTTTTTACGATGCCCTCATCACAATCCATGTCACGTCTTTGAAGCTAACGGGTACCTGCTGTGCCTTTATACAATCAAAGAAAATACATGTATCACGTCTCGAATAAAACTCCTTAAACTTGTCAACACATAAAAAACTCTTGTCCGTTTTCTGTCACATTTTTCACAAAACAATGTTAAAAATCGGCTACAATAAAAAATTTAGTTTTACTTACATCAAATTGACAATTATGGCTAATACTGATGTTATCAACATGTATGTAGCATTTAACTCATAGTCGTTGTAGATAACTCGTTGTATAGCCAACCAAACAAGTACGCCTGTAATAACCCAAATCATTACGACTGATGCCATGGCTCCGATAACTTCAGCCCGGTACCATCCAAAGGACATTCTGAAAGGAATAAGGATAAAGTTCAGTGTTACAAAAAGATTCAAAACAAATCAAATTTTCAACATCCCCAAGAAATTACCAAAATCGTATGCTTTGTCTCTTAAGTTTTCATTCGATAACTACATTATATGCTCAATTATTCTTCATAAAGAAGCGGTATGTTCAACCAGTCGGTTGTTTATATGTTTTAAAAACCAAAACAAACAGGAAATCAAATTACTTGTTGTCGAAAATATCGCATGTGTCAAACAGCCAATTGAATTAATTGTCAGCGTTCAATTTGAATAATTAAACTGAATTTCAATAGTACGATCCATATATATTATATGAATCACAATTAGCAACAATTATAACAACCTTCAACTATTATTACATTCCATTCTATTTGGATTATTTATATTGATAGATAATATTGGACAGAAGGATTATTATTGTATTGTTTCTATACTATTGTACACTTGATAGTGTTAAATGTCAATTATATTGGAACGAACAGTATTTGAGGCATTCAAATTTGCCATATGCAACAATGTCCATTATCAGAATGACAGGGCAGTCAGTTCAACCTTGTAAGTATATTATGTTATTTACATAGATGTTCCTACGGGATATATCTACTTTGTTCATGTGTCAATACGAGGTCAAAGGATATGAAGTTCATGTGTTGTTTAGAATTACAATTAACACTGCATCTTGCACCATCACATGTGAGTTGAACATGTGGTTTCAGTTAATGCAGCAGTTTGCTTACATAACACAAAGCTAAATTCATAACGCAAACATTATTTATCTTGCCAATATAACATCAATCAAGTGATTTGTTGATCTGCACAGCAAGATTCTAATTAAATTCAATTTAACTTCACTTTATGTTTAATGATTGTTAAATAAGGTTGACTTGTCAATTTTGATTTATTGCTATTTCGTATTTTATAAAATCAATTAAAGAGTGTTTATGAAATTATTCAGCAAATTTAATGTTTAAATGATAAACACAGTATATTCTGTCAATCATGTCACATTGAATGTGTTACATTTGATTTCATAAAAATTTTCATATTGAAAACTGACTTTAGTAAAAGTTTGCTTTTATCAATGTTTGAAAGATTTCTTAAAGCTAAAATGCATTTTATTTTTCTGTAAACTTTCATGTTTTCACTCTTTTGTGTTTGATATTCTGACATAAACACAAACACTTTTAAGAAAAACTTTATAGTTTATAGTCAGAAAATTTTCCTTAAAAATGTCAATCGCATTATTGAGAAGATATTCTTACATCCTGTTGCTTCATAAAGTGTTGTCTGCCAATTTTATATAATTTTCTTGATACATACTTGATTTTTGATACTTAAACTTTTAGCATCAGAAATTTTATAAGATTTTGAAACACTTTGAAAGTCTCAAAGAAACAAAAGAAAACAGTGCTGAGTTACAGTTTTTAGTATCTACTTAAAATTAAGGTGAAAACAAAAAAGGAACATCATCTTACAAGTAATTTTGCCTTCGATAAAAGCTAAGAGTGGATGCTCAAGAGAAACGAAAGCACTTCAAATGTTGGTGGATATGAAAGAAATTGCAATTAAAGCAATTATCACGTGCTTCAAAATGCTTTCACGAAACTCTCAAGTAACTCAATTCTATCGGTTCTTGTTGAAAGTAATGGACATAAAATCAAAAATGTTCAGTAGCATTGCATTTCATTTAAAAGTGCATTTAATAACAGCCAACCATACTCACCTACTGTTTTGTAGTATAAAATGTATTAAAAGTAAAACTGATGGTTCTGAAAGTTTTCTACTCTGACGACCATTGAAGTTGAAAATAGTAGCTCCCCAGGACCCGCTAAGATCCTACAAATCGAAGGGTTTTCTGAAATTTTCGTAAAAGCTTTTGACGGAAAGTGTACCGCTCCAATTTTACGAAGGAAATTAATTACTGGAGCTTTCGTCTACATGCACTTTTGCATTGAAATTGAGTGGAAAAAAGGATGCACTCTTTGCTCTTGTACCACATCACAAAGAACTAGTATAACTTTATTTGACACTATGAAGCTCAAAGATAAAAGCTATAATATCGTTCCGTCTACAGATACCGGGTGAGATTCAAATAAATCTAAATAGAAACTGAGTTCAATAAGACTTTGACAAGTTTAAAATTTTAAATAACTTTCAAAGTACAATGAAAGTTGGCACTCGAGGGACAAATTATAAAATCATGAAGAATTGCTGTTAAAGATCAATTTATTTTTGACGAAATCAGAATCGGAACGCAATCAAGACTCGATTCAAAAACAATGAACTTTTCGATCACTTTGTGCGCAATTTCCGAAACATATTTTGGGATTATTTGCAACTTGGAGGTATCTGGAAATGATATCAAATGCAAAGTTTCTTATATGTATTGTGGAATACTTAGTTTAGTTTATTATATTTCAGCCGGAATATGCTTCCTCCCATATGGCAACATTTCTGGTTGCTGGTCAATTCCTCATTAGCCCGCATGACAAATCCATGATAATTTTGTGCGATGTTGCTCTCCTGGCAACCGCATTTTATAAACTTGCAACATATTTTCTGATGCGGAAATGACATACATACAATATTTATCGTTGCAATCGAACTGAATAGTTGTACCGATTTCTTTTGTAAATGGTTATAAATTCGAGAACTTGAAAAAGTTATACCGAAACCATCTGCATTAACAATTTAAAGAATTGGACAAGAACAGAAAAGCTCTTCTTAAAAATTCATGTTGGGATAGACGTTCCACAAAACACAAAAGTTTTATTTTTTTGTTAAAAAACGAACCACGTTTAACGTTTTTTCTAACATGTTTGAAAGAATAGAGATTCATGTCATCGACGACCAAATGATATTTAAATCTTTTTAAATATGAAAAGAATACAACCAAAAAGTTTTGAATTTATCCCTCACATTTCAACTTCAAGACAAACGTGTTATCGGATAAAATTATTAATATTGTAAAACGCACGGCTATTATTTATTTCTTGTATTACTTATAGTATGGTTATATCTTCTTTAGCAGTTTTTATAGTTCCACAAAAGCCAATCATCTGCGTTTAATAATTGAGACAAAAAAGTTGAGAAAACAAAGCTATATAAGCAGATTTTTTGCCAACTACTAAATTCTCCAATGAAGCATATCCTTATTAAACCCATTCAACATATTTCCAGAACATGCTTCAAGAATAAATGCATATATTCCAACCCGGGCAAAGGTGTCTTGAACATAAAAAATAAATCGTAAAATGTAGTTTACAACCTGCGAACTATACCTTTTTTCATTTTTACTTTCATCCATAAAACCTCTTAGGGTTGAATATTTTGGTTATAGGGTTTTTCTCTAGGACATATTAAGGAAAATCTATTTACACGAACGCATGCATTAAGGTAAAGGATTCCTTTCAAACATCCTCAAAATCCTTTTTGTCGAAGGTCCTTAATACGTTCGCTGATATCTGAAACAGCACAAATTCACTTACTTCATTCGTTTTTCGTGACAGCGTAAGTTTTATTTCTCATACATGAATCTACCATAAATTTTTTTCCTCATGTCATTTCAGCTAAAGCCACGAGGACTTTGATGTTGCAATAAAATCTCGGCCTCCATTTGCTAAAAGTCTTCTTGTGAATATTTGAGTGGAACTGGTTGAGGCGAAAAAGTGTCGAAATATAAAAACCTCTGTGAATCAAAAAGCCTTTTCTCAAATTAAACTTAAATGGGAATTTTAGTGCTTTGAGGTGAAAAGAGTGACTACTTCAATTTGATTCGATTCAATTGTAAAAAAAGGGTTGCCAAAAGTTTGAGACACATAAAATGTTACACATTACCATAACCTAAGCCAAAATCATCAATTTTGAGAAAAAGGCTTCCACAAAAATCATTCCTTACAGATTCACAACTTGACGCCTGTGGTAAATTCGCAAATTCCAAGAGAAACAAATCAATTGGTCAACTTATACCTAATGAAGATTCAATGGAAGTGAGCTTCAAATATATGGACCATTTGCTTTTTATATAAATCTTAATAAATCTCATGGAGCAATTCTATTTACTATTTTAATAAAAAATAAAATTTAAAAAAAAGGTCGTGGAAGTCGTTAGAAAATGAAATTACTATAGCGTAAGGATACTGATAAATCTGTGCACTGTCAAACAAACCGTAAACAGTGAATACCGTAACAGGCACACACTGTTAAGTATTTTCTTGGATTTTACATCTAATAATAATATTGAATGAAAGAAAAAGGAATTTTGCACATTTTGATAAGATAACGAAGAACAAGGACAGTCAGCCAGTCAGTCAGTCATGAAAAAAAGGACTATCAAGGAAATGAGACGTTGTAGAAAATATACCACCTTTCAACCTTTTAGGGTTCGTTTTATTTTTGTGTTTTTCTTTTCCCTAACAATTTACCTTTGGCTTTCAGTTGATTCAAGTTATTTGATTACAGTTTGGCATTCCCTTCATTACAACAGGAAAACCTTTTTATTTGACCCCCGTCCCAACCTTTTTATCTTAAGAAATTTCACCTGAAATAGGACCACAAAAATAGGATTGTTTGGACGTTCAGTTTAAGGTTTTGCCAATTTCAGAATCAAAACCTCTGAGGACATATGTGAGGTCAAGATGGATGAATGATGGTCATGATGGTCATGATTGTGATTATAGTGATGATGGTAGTGTCGAATGGTTGAATGATTGAATGAATAGCCGAAGTCCTTTAACCATTTTATGTTTAAATTGAATGTACAAACAAGGATAAAATGATGGGGAAACGAATCAACCCGTCATGTAGAGAAAGAGATTGACTGATTTTCATCGTAACGACATTTAGACCTTATTCCAGGACCTCCAAGTAAATTTCATGCTCTTATCATGAAATTTGTCTACATCCGTTCCTTATTGAACCTTTTAAGGATTTTTCCTTACTCACATTCAAACATAGACAGCTCTTCGAAACGAAATGGAGCTAAAGTTAGTCGGTTCTATTAGTTCAACTTGTTAGATTTGAGTGTAATAAATGTCCTGACTTTTCACGATGTTGACTGAAGGGAAGAAACTAATGTACCCTAGCAGAAATTCTATCATTTCAAGGATATGTTATATAGTATGTTATACTCTTGTACGTTTGAAATTACATCAATATATATTCGAGTAAGAAAGACATATGGTTTCTGTGGGTATCTGCAAGATACTAATTTAAAATAACCTCTTCGATTAAAAGCACAGGTATAATGATGTGGTAATGTTGGTAATGGAAAAATTCAAAGACATTCTCGTTCGGATTTCAATTGGATTTTATTTGATGTTTTCAATTTCAAGAAAATTTATAAATCTTAATTTTTTTCAGAAAGTTTTCGGCCTTGATGTGGTCTAGCATTATATAATTCTCTGAATTATAAATCCAGTTAGCATGTGGATCTCAAAATGCTTTTAAAAAGTGTAGAATTCATGTTTTTAAATTATTTAATAGCCCAAATTGGAATACAGCAGGACCTCTTTAATCCGAACACCGAAAATTTACCCCCTGTTCGGTCTAGTGGAGCGTTCGGATTACAGTACCTACACAGGATTTGTATGGTACTTTTGTAATAAAAAACAAATATTTATAAATATTTGAATATTACAAGCAATATTCCCTATAAGAATATAAGGGCCACACAAGAAATTGATTTTTCAAAACTAAGACGCGTCATATGTAGTTGATATTCGTTAAAAAACTGGCGCAATTTGCATTGCACGGAATTTTGTTTTTAATAAACGCGGGAAGAGTAGGCGTTCGGATTACAGAGGGGTTCGGATTATCGGGGGTTCGGATTATGGAGGTCCTGCTGTACCTGGAATCAATCATATAAAAGTCATTTTATATAAAATACTTTCGTTAATACAGTCATGAGTTATTGACTTGACTTTTATAAGAAAAAGTTAATTCGAAGGTAAATCAATTGATGTTTGGCAAGGAAAACATTCCGATTTCTTCATTAAAAATTTAAAACCACATGGAATTTTTTAGTTATCTAAGCTGTTAATAAGCTGCGAAGAACTTTATAGCGAAACTTAATCTTTAAAACACGTCCTTCCCCAATGCTAATTGTTTCCAATCCTGTCAATTTTATCCTTAAAAAATAAAAATGATTTGGATAAACGGAAACGAACGTTCCCAGAAAAGGATACCGAACCTGGAAAATGTTCGTGCATCAACGGTACAATGTCTGATTCTTGAGCAGCACTAAACACAATTTTGTACCCCATTGGATTTATATAGATGGTTTATATTGTAGCTTTATCTATATCACACGACATTATAAGAAGGAGTAATTAAAAACTTTTACGTTCAAGAGAAGTTTCTTTTCACTTTCCAAAGAAGTTAAATAAAATTTATAAGGATTCTAAGGGAACTAAATTTTTTACAGTTTCATTAACTAGATCTCTGTGTTCATATATAAAATGGCTGTGAAAAGTAAAATCTTATAATTTCAATCCATACACTTTAGCCGATTATACCTAGAAACGTGTTTTCCGAAATTTCTTTTATCGGTTTTCTTCAAACCAAGGAACTTTTCATTCTAAGGATGGCGTAAGGATTTCTAAATCGAGAACTGGTAAATCTAGTCCGTGGTGGAATTAATTATAAAAATTTCTTTAATTATTATCCTCGCGAATCGCAGTTTTAAGTGAAAATTTAAGAGTGCTTTGCTACGATTCATCTTTTTCCCTTCGCTGGTTAATAAATTATAGTTTTTATTTCAAAGCTTTACCACAAACTTGGACATATTGTAATTTATCACAAAAGTTTTTTTTATGATATTTTCAAGAATTTTTAATTAAACGTGATCTCGCTTTTGAAAATTTCCGTCATTTGATGAACTCCTTGAAGGGAAAAACAGAATAAGGACACGCATTGAGGAATACAATTCTTAACAAAATCGATAGTATTAAAGTACTTTGATAATTTGTGGTAATGCTGGTAAAACATATTTTGAACATTCCACATAATAAATTTAGGTTGATATGTTTATCAACATATCAAACCTTTCATATTTTCAAGTTTAAGCAAACCCATTTTGGTAAGATTGAATCGATTTTATGATGTGCTAATTTAATCACATTATTAAACATACCCCAAGTATTCCCTGGCGTAATTACTTGGGTAATCTAAGGCATCTGGTTCAACAATGCCAACAGGAAAGTAGAATAGCAGGAAAAATAATAACGAAAATAATAGCACAAAGACAGAGAAGAGGATCCCAAGATATTAGTTACGAAATCCTACATGTGTTTACATGCTCCTTATATTGTGTTTTGTTTATGTTTTTAGAGGACATTCCATAAAGGTACTGTAGAATAACCACAACAAAAGCTCATGTTAGAGGGTTTTCCACTCTCAAACTTGACACAGAAATTTTGCTGTTAGAACTTTTACCAAAAAAAGGGTTCCACTTCAAGGGGATTCCAAGTAGGTAGATTGTAAGTTATATGTATGAAAAATATTTGGATATGAAGAAAATTCAAGGCCTACATAAGTATATCCTGTTTCGTTTCGTAAGTTATATGTACATAAATGTCTACGCACGTGTGTTTATTTAAGTGCTCATACAAGGATAACAATCTAAATTTGTATACAAACATAAGTTGAAGAGTTCCTTTGAGTAGCACAAAGGACAACAATTTCTACTTAGTAGATTTTGAATTAATACTAGTAGGTGTTATATACGTAAAGCATACAAAATACAAGATTGTATTAAACTAGTAATTGTGGTAGTGGTGTCAAAGTGAAGAACAAATGAAAAGTTTTCCAAGAAAAATAGTGTAAACTTGAAAGGATAATTAATCAATGCCACATCAACGGCAAGTCCAATATAAAATACTTTTTTAAGAATGGGTTATTTATCTACCTTGCCAAATAGAGAGACACAATAAGTGACGAATGTTCTTTTAAGAAAATATTCGTTATCCCTTAATATGTATATCACTATCTTTGTGATTCCACTTATTTTATAATATAAAATATATATATATATATATATATATTATATTATATTATCTTCTACATAAAGGATATTGAAGTGTTTTTTTATGCACAATTCAAAGTTACAACACAACATTCAATTACAGAATTGCAGAAGTTTATCCAGAACTTATACATGACTTACATTGTTTATGTTAGGTAATTCGCAACTTGGTAATATTTACTTTTAATCATCTTGAGACTTAGTCAAGATACTAAGCAATTTGATACTTCGTTATGTTAGGATATGAGTCACATCACAAACCTTCCAGGCGTTTCACAGTATCCTAATAAATATGGCTTTTGTCTTGCTTTTTGAATGCAAAATGTACATATATTCAGTTTGAATAGGATCTCAGATTCATTTATTACCTTTTGCCTTTTACCAAGACAGGCATTTTTGAAACAATGCAAAGAATTGCATCTGCATATGTAATGCATTACTTACTTGAACCATGGGCTACATGCTATTATTTAATTATTTCTGCAAACCACATACTGACATACTGAATATTGAAAGTTTCAACATTTATATGCAAAGTTTATCCACTTCTTCTATGATTATGTCCGCAATAGGAAATTTTTTGCTTATAAAAAGTTCAGCAAAGCTACAAAATTGGTTAGTTCCTTTATCTTCCTGCAAAATGAAGCTAATTTTCCGCTCAATATTCATCTAAAGTACAAATTCAAGCTGCGGTACTAATTGCAAGCAATTTGAAATCCTTTCGAAACTTCAGACTCAAGAAACACTTTATGGTGACAATTTAGAATAAAAGTTTTCTGGAAAAACATGTTAATTTTCAATATAAAGGAGCAATAATTTTCTACAATTTAAAAATGACAAAAAAATAATCTGAGTCCTGAATAAGGCTTGTGCAAACTTTCGCATGCCTAGACGATTCAGACTTTTAAATAGCACCAAAACTTTCTCTTCCTGCAAAGCAGAAACTAAGAAAATATATTATTAGTTGGAGGGAATTTTATTATCCTAGATCTTTTGCTCTTGCACCCTTTCTTCGGACGCATTCCCTATTTTACTGCAGATTTTTCGTATGTCCTTTGCAATTTCGCAGTCATCTTTCTCTTGCCCCAAGCAAATTCGATTTAAACTTTATTAAGTTAAAGGTTAAAATAAAAAGAAATGTTGTCTGCTGTTGGAACAGTATTGCAATTTTTAAGGACGAACAACATACCGCCAACAAACAGGAGGTGAAACTGAGAAAAAAATTACATGAAAAGAGGACATCACAAATAGTTAGAACGGAACTCAAATAAAAGTTCCACCACAGTACGAACTATTTCGTACATTGCAGGTCCTTTTTAGATCGCTATTTCACTATAACAGCAACAAACTAGCGACTTCCCTTGAAATGGATTTGAAAAATAGAAGAAACCAAAATAAAATATCAAAATAAGAGGGAATCCAAAGGAAGTTACCGGTAAACATTTACTCAGTCAGTTAACAGCGGCGGAAGAAACAACGGCCATAAAGAAGGAACTCATTCCATAAAACAAGGGCATATCCTTCCGTTCGAAAGGATTCTGTTGCACACCCAAAACTGCAAAACAACGAGCTTGTTAGTCACGCTATACCCATTCTCGATGGTCATTTCTTTGGCAGGATCAATACTCCAATGGTCTGAATGAAAGTATTCCTGAGATAAAAAAAAAGAATACGTAGTTAAGTGCACCAGAAACAGTCCATACCTTGGCCAAAAGCTTGAGCATAAAATCGACAAGTTTCGAGCAGTTCTGGAAATTTAATCAAACTTGAAATTTTACCTTAACAACGTAAGATGAACTTCTCTTCCTGGAAAATGTAGTTGTAGCATAGCTCATTATTTTCATTGTTATCCTGAACCTTAACGATACTTCCCCGGCTACACTACTAACTTCATTCTTTATTAATTCTACTGAAAATCATAATGCGCGTTTACTTTTGAACGATGCGATACCGCATGCTTTAAGCAAAGGAAGTGCTAAAGTTTTGTGATATACGTATATTAAATGTTAACACAAATTAACAAGATAATTGTCTTGAGGGTTTTTATGGTACCACAGCCACCTTATGGTTATCTGTTCCGTTTTGAATTACATTATTTTGAAAATTATTACAAACGCTGGAATTATCTTGCAACTGAATTTATTATAATTTTTGTTAAAAATTATTTAAATAGCTCCAACACTTAAAACACCGTGAAAGGTGATTTTTATTTCCATAATCAAAAAAAACTTCTTCTTTTTAAACCACCTTCATAATTTTCTAGACTTTATCACATGAAACTTTGGCCATCATCAAAATTTTCATAACAAATTTAAATTTTCTTGATAAGCTTAACTGATAAGGGTTTTCTTTGTACTGACACAAAACCACCGTTGAACAGTGTTTATTTTGTGCTTTTTCACAGAAAAATTCAAAGTAAAAATATCTTTATACTTGCAAAGGTTTCGGAAGCATAATAAGATTTTGGCAGAAATTCAATTTTAAAATGCACAAAATGAATTCATCCTAAGTAGCTTAAGTACTTATATTGGTAATAAGCTCATATCTCCAATTGCTGTGGATTATTCACATGAAAGGTTACCTTCTTTTTATAAAATATAGAGATATTTTTTAATCCATTAAATAACCAGCAGCCTCATGTCCTGTTGCACACATTCAATATAAACATACACTGGTCGATAAAAATATTTATTATTGGATTGCATAAAATCCATGCTATTAAAATATTCTTCCAACATTCAACAATAACAATGCAAACACACCATTGAAAAAGTATTATCATAAAAAATTCGACACATTAAACATAATTTTTCGACCATAACGAAAAATATTTATATGAAATACTTAAAACATACCTTTGGGTGGATGGTCGTCCTGCCAACCATATTGCAAACAAGGATATCATAAAACTAGCAAAATCTGTGAGAAGATGGGCAGCATCTGTTGCTATTGCTAAGCTATTGGACAAAACTCCACCTGTGAATAGAAGAAGGATACTTTTTTGTAGATAAGAATTTTGAAAATTGCATAAAAAGGAAATAAATTTCCCAACGAAGGAATTTCATTTGAATTTCGAAAGAAAACTGGATCCTTAAAAATGAGAAAAAACTTTAAAAATTTTGACATAAAACGTCGAAACCTTTCACAACCATCCCAATGTAGATACGTTTGTATTGTAAATGGAATTTTTTATTTGCTTTGGAATGCACCCAGATCCGGATAGCTTTGCTAAAGGGACTAGTTGGAGTTGGAGATTCCCTGGAGGGTTGATGTGTCTTTGGCGAAAACTTTTATATTGAGTTTTGGTCCAAAGTTGTCGGAAGTGCCTAGTTTTGATACAGTTTTGCTAGTAAAATTGCTTCCATTTATAGCTAAAGTTCTACTTTTATTCAGTGTATTGGCAAACATAAATAGAACAACCAATTTTGTGGTCATAATTAATTGATGACTGGATTAAAGTCAGCTTGGGGCTTGTAAAACAAAATTAGATATTGGGAAACATGTTCAAATGCAACTTTTTTTGTGTGGACTTTTGTATCAAATTCGATGCTTTGATTATTATTGACAAAGTTTTCTACGGAAGTTTCGATTTCATTAAAACTACGTTAAAACAATGTTAATTTGTTTTATTGTCCGAATTACACTTCAATAACACATATTTAGCACTTTGAAATTGGAATAGTTGGTCATAAACTGAAATCTATATTTTATAAGGGAGTTATCAACAGTTACAAAAGAAGCAGATACTTTGGTTTTCCTGGTGTCTACTTAAAATTTTGAAGAATGTTGAATTTCAAAATGTTCAAACTAAAGGAACGAAAATTTGATTTTAATAATTAAATGATGTAATGAAATGTTTATACCACCTCTTCGATAAAACATTAATTTAGTTTTTGAATATATAGGATTTCTCTATATCTTACCTACAATCTCAGCTACCATAAAAAATAAACATAGTCCACTTGCAATAAGCAACTTTCGTCTGGCTTTCTTGTCCGCACCCTCGGATCGTTCTCTGTGACAGTGACCAATAACTGAAATTATAAAAATAAAATAATATTGGAAGTCAATAAGTAAAAAAATAAGCAAACAGAAATTGTAAAAATTTCGAAATGGAAGAATTAGTAGAGAAAGGAAAACAAAAACTCCTTCAACATATTTCAAGGTCATGCAAATTTGGCAGCAGTCAAAGCAATCCAACGTAAATTAGTACATTTCCACGTTTGCAACGAATTAGAACAAGAAAACGCTCGGCAAGTCAAATTATCGGAAATGCATATGAGTACTTAGAAAATTGCATTCAAATACGTGCACATCCGATAACTATCATTATTCATTCAAGTCTCGAAATGATTTGAATATTATCAGCACGGCAGGGGCATACTCATCAACAATTTGTTCATATGAAATGATATTATCGGGGAAGGTTATCAACGTGAGAAAAATTATTTCTGGTATGCGAGTTGACTAAACGATTGCGTGTAGTATTAAATTTTTGCATACACTCAAATTAGTTAAAACGTAGGTATGTAAAGAACGTTGATGAGGTCGTCAGTTATTCAATCAATCAATTGTTTGATTGCAATCAATTTAGCGACCACATCAATTGGCAAACATTGTAAATGCAATAAAAATTTGTAAAAAATAGTATGATGCCGATTTGATTTCAATCATATTCAAATAAGATTCACGCGATAATTCATTTATCATTGTCGCAAATATTTTAATCACGTTTCACACGGAACCACATGTGAATATCTCGAATAACATATTTTTTTGAGAAGCTTTCGGTAGCAGAAGACGATTAGGGTAATTTACTACATAATTGTTTTCTTTCGGTGATAATACCTTGAATGCGTTAAATACTGAGGAACGAAAGCTGTTAATGATTGATAAGACAAATTTTTGTGACTAAAATTTTGTATTTTTAAATGGTTTTTAGTGAACCTTTCTGTCACACTATATTAACATGGCTATAAATCATATCCAAATAGCGCCTTTATTGAGCGTATCTTTAGCAATCATAAATTTACTCAAAACTTTTATAATTCTGGAGTTATCGGTCGAACGTCACTAATAAAATAAAAAGAAAAATCTTCCCTGATTGATCATTTAACTATTTGAACATTCAGATCTTTAATTTGAAATTCATCAAACATTATTTATTTGATTCAGCAGCAGCAAGTAGTTCACTATTGTAGTTACATAGTTACATAGATTTTACATGTTACAATTATGCGGAAATCGAGAACACGAGCTACAAGGCCATGAAAACCGCTCACATATTTCAAATACTTAGCTGAACACAGGATGCTCCGTTTGTGAAAAGAAAAAAAGAAAAACCAATCAAGAATTCGGTATTGGAAAATCAATAAAAACTTTTCCGATTTGATTATGTTATTGAGACGTGCCGAAGTATCATATTGAAATGGAACAACAAAAACGTCTCAAGTTCACTAAGAAACGGTTTAAAATCGAACATGTAACAATCGCTCTAGTAAACAGATTCTTGTATGAAATATCAATAACAACAAAATGCACGTAATGCACAATAAAGTTGTTGTTTCCTTGAGAAACTTCTTGACTTTCAATGACAAAATCATAATCTAAAACATGCTAATGAAATCCAGAATTTGTAACACCAAATAACTAATAACACACGTGTAAACATGAAATTTCCATGACTCGACAACACCCCAAACTTATAGTTACCTATGACACTTGTCAGGTTATTCAACTCTTTGCCAACTGCATTCATGATTCGTATCTAAAGATTGTGGCACGTTCTCAATATCTACAACTCACTGATAACTTGATAACAGTCCTACAGTAAAAACTCTTCATTCAATATTTACAAAGTCCTTTCCAACTTACACCTGATGCGACCTACTTCACGTGCACTATACACCTAGCATCAAGTACGCAATTACGAGTATAACCGTACAATGCTATCACAAAACGTCTGATACACGCGGTTTAAAACAATCTACTAAGTTATAACTATTCTTACTCCGGCAAATAAACGATCTTCAAGAAAGCAATTGTGGCTTCTAATCGCAAATCGTGTTTTAATGTCAGACGATCAGGTGGGAAAATAAGTGTAATGAGTGCAATCGATCAACATTAGTGACTTTGTGGATATAGTCATATGAGTAGGTGATAACAGGTATTTTCAGAGGACAGCTTGGAAATTCCTTAAGCCCTTTATGATCAATGCTCCTAATTCATTGATTATCATCTTCAAAACACTATCGTGGCAAGTTTAGCTAGAGAACTTGAACGCTCTTAGAAGTTTCAAACATTCACCCATTTTCATGTTTGTTTGGGGATATTGATCAAATTGTGTGTAATGTTGTATGACCTTGAAAATTAACGCCAACAGAGAATGTGCAGAGTGGGGAATGTGCGAGAGTTTTTCCATCATCGTGTTATGATATTTTTTCAATTTCATTTTTGAATTTGTGACAGTTACAATCGACATTGCAATTAATGTTATATAATATGAATTTCTAACACGAATAAATCAATTATGTATACATTCATATATGATACGCTCGGCAGAGAAGATTGACAGCTTGGATCTATATTATATTATTTATATAGACCCGATCACTTCCAGTTTTGGCCATGGTAAAGATTTTGATAACACCGCTATACTCAGATTTAAGGTTAAGGTATCAGATGTACGATATGATGGTAGCGCGCCATCTTATCCATTTGATTATTTATCGAAACATGAAATAAATGATCGTACATTGAATTCATGGACTGACAATTGAAGCTTTTGTGTGTTGATATGAAATTATGATGAATTAATTTATGCTACTTAAGTGCTATAGAATTTCAATAGTTTTTACCTTATCACTATTTCTACGTCGTTGGTTAATTCGATATCAGACATGTATCAGATGACGGACATTAAATTCTGTCTGTGAAATTTTTGAATTTTCATTGCCGTTAGTCAATAAGTTTTGTTGTAGGTGGTTGTGCAATACAATACAAGACTTATTTTGATTTAGTCAGACGTTATTGAAGTTTGGAATCGCGTCATGAAGAAATGGTGGTGACATGTGAATAAGGTAGAAATAGTATATTGTTCTCCATGGGAGAAAAATTGCCTCACGAACAAACACTCAATGGAGATGTTGTGTTTGCTCTCCCGGGGTGAGCATACTTGTCGCGATAATGATCCTCCATAACGCAGCGCAAATAGTACATTCATTCGCGAGAGAAACTAGACAACATTTCCATTCCAGTTTCCATCCTCACCTACGGCTAGTGAGGCAATTGACACTGGATAAAAATGTTATCCATTTTACCTTCCGCTAGTGACTGTACTATTTACACACTCATCCGTCGAAAATACTTATTACCTCTTACTAGACAAAAAAATCACTACTGCGCTCCTTGATAGCGCAGCTCAAACCGGTACTTTCGGCGAGAGCATGTGTGAAAAACAATTTATACAATGAACAATTATACTTGATGAACAATTTATACTTGAAAGAAATGTATTTTTCTCCCATGGTGAACAATATACTATTAAGCTTACGAAATATTGCAGTCTGTACCTTTGTTAAATGCCTTCAAGTTGTAAGCCAGTAAGAAATTATCTCATTAGCTCAATCGTAACACGAATTCCTCTGGAATTGGCCATGCGATACACTGACGGGATTTACGGATTAACAGTGTCCACGTTAATAGGTTTATAATGAGGATTAAATCAAATACGATTAAAAGTTACAATTTCAGAGCTAAATTATCAACATGAATGTGAGGAGAATATACTAGGTAGCAGGCACAAAGCACCAGCCAGTTTAGTTGGAAATGTAATGGCCGTAATCTAGTAAAATTTATTCCACACGAAATTACAGACATTAATTATGGCAGGAAATTGTCCTTCAAGGATTTATATTGAGATATTTTAAATGAATGTGAGTTCTGTGGCATGTGAAACATTTCTAGTGTAAAAAAATAAAAAATAAAATTTATTATTTGTGCAAATAAAAATGGGAATCAAGTGCGTGTGGTCTGGTTTTTATCACGAGAAAAAATTTAATAATCAGTACACTTTCGTTTCACGTCCTTATAGCGTTGAAAATCCTGGTGTAAAGATAACATTTTTATGCTCATATATACTACAAATGACTGTAAGCAAACAATTCCTTAACTTTTCACATTCACCATTTGTTAATTTTCCCCCCGAATTTAATTATTCCGCACGCCAAAATGAAATTTTATTATTTGTAAAATATGAAATATCCTGGAAAATAATTCATCAAAATCAGTTATGATGGAAAGCAGAGAAACACATGCCCAAGTGTAGAAAGGACAAAGTGGCCAAGCAAATACTGAGGAATTAGAAGCTGAAATTTGGTGGCTCATGGTATATGAGATGGGGATGAGAATGTACACCACTTCCCAGATGCCTGCTTGGGAGAAACATATCCTTGAATTATGTACAATACAATTAAGAGGCGTCATGGAGGCGTGTTAGAGACTGTGGTAATAACTCTCTTTTCATGCCATCTGAAAGTTTATGTGAGGCTCAGAATGGGTCAGATGGTTTTGGATTCTGGAAGGCTAATAACCAGACTAGAAATTTCACCCGTTAGTAGTGTAGAACGTTGATGGCGATGTTTTAAATGGCTCCTCTACAATAGTATCGATGTGTATAACTGCATATGATGGTCATATCCACACGTGTTTGTTTTAATGTACCACACGGTCGCGTAGTGTACTCAAAACTAGGAATAATGCGTCTCATATATTTTAATATGATGGAATAAACATGAGACAGCCGAACAACTCAAGCCAAGCGCAAATACCTTCCTTCCCATGACACACATTCGCAGATCATATTACATTGTAATGTGTCTTTTGCGCTTCAACATGTTTTCATTACGCCACCATTAAACACTCATTTCGGCACATTTTACATCATTTCCAGTGAAACAGGTTAATACCATTTAATGGGTTTCCTTAAAGTTCACAGATTTTTGGGTACAAGGATCATTGAATTTTCCTTTCTTGTTCGCTTTAAACTTGAAGGATAAAGAAGGATTTCAAGAAATTTTATAGGAAAAGATAAGCAGAGCATTTCTATCGCTCTAAACCTTTAGCTAACCGTTAAAAGTTGTCATAACTTATAGCAGAAAGTCGATAAAAACATTGTATTATTTTATATAAAATAATTTCTGTTTCATCTATAGATTCGAAAAAGTTGATTGTCAACGATATAACATAGAAAGTTGATTTCATTCTGTATCTTAACTATTATTGCTTATGATATAGCAGTGCTGTAAAAACCATATAAAAGGTTTATCGGGTAATACCCACAAGGGATGGATAAAATTGAAGTTTTTTCTTTCTTCTTAACACTTCAATTGCTTCTGCTATAGTCTAAGACAAGACAGTGTCTTAACGTTTAGATGAATGTGAAAATGAAGCAATGCTTTATGGCTTCCATAACTTGCTTCAACAACTATACTAAAGATAATCTCTCTGTCGTATAGAATATAACTAAAACTTCGTGGGAAGAAACGCATGAAATACAACTGCAACGATGTCCAACTTGCGAATCTTTAATATTTAAGATCCAGTTCCTTAGGCTTCATATATGTACCTTAACAACTAAATTGGAACTCCAACATTATTAAAGTTTGGGTAAACATATTACACTATTGTTTATTATTACTTTCTTAGGTTTATCGGTTGAAAGAATACTTATGATAAAAGGAAACTTTTTAGAATTGACTATTGAAGTTGAGACATAAACTTAAAATTAAATAAAAATCTCACTTTCTACTTGCGGCTGTCCATGTAGGCGATATATAGCTGGAGGGCTGTTCATTCGTGGCATTGTTGAACCATAATTATTCTTGAATTCACTGCAAGGAAAACAAAGGTGAGAAAATAATTACAATAACTTTCATTAAGGCTGATTTATTATATATAAATTTACAGTAAAATAAAAGTTACAAAAGCACATTTACACCAACAAATTACAGAAATCTGCAAGCATCAAAAGTCCTCCAGAACCATAGGCAACACAGTAAACTTACAATAGAAACGTCGTAGCCTGTGAAACTCTATTACAGATTTCTCTGCATTGTAATGAAGTACTACCTAGATCTATTGTTACAAGACAAATGTATCGTAATCAAGTGGAAAATATGCGAGACTAAACCGAAAAGGTAAATCCAAGAAAAATGAGGGAGTTCTGGAAAAGTAACACAAAAGGACCAACGACTTGTTCAGACAGGTGGGTATTGCAAGGCAACCCTATTTAAATACAAGGCTGGAGTCATAAGAATATCATTTTGATACTTGAGAACGGACGAAACCCTTCCCGAAAAAAATCCATCAAATGATTCTGCCTTTAATAACTCTAAGCATTAAGATGAAAATAAATTTTTATAATTTTCCCTTTTATTTTGAAAGGAAGCCGGAACTTGAACATCTTAAGTCGTCGTCTTGAAGAATTAAACAAACTCAGATTTTTCCCGTAATAATTCAACTTGACTTTAAAATTGTGAACGTTTCAATCGAAAGAAAATGCGTTTCTTTAAGGCAAGTTTCGGAGACTACATTAAGAAGTTTTTTATTCTTTGTTTTGTTATAAGGATTTGAACGAGTCATCGTTCAATATTGCAAAATTTCAACGTGCAACTATTGCATTTGAACTTTTCAGAGAACAGTTCTGTTGTATGACTTTCATTTTGTAGTGGACACAACATACAAAAGAAAGCATAAGGATATACGAAGAAAATTAAATGACTTAAAGTGCGATTCGTTCAAGAAATGAAAGTACATCCATAAATCAAGTTAAGGCATTACCAAGCACTTGCTAGTATACTTGTAGTTGTATTATGAAATTTTTCAATGGTCATTGGTGATGTTAAATTTCAACTTCTGGGTGCAACAAATCAAAAAGAAATTGTCACTGTATTATCATTCTATTCTTCTACAAGAATTTCAATGTTCCTTAGAATATGTCGTAAATTCAAAAGTTCTTGTTCGTTTAATTGCTTTGCTGATAGAGCTTTTGTGACGACTAAATGTGCAGCACAGATGAACGACTTTGAGAAATGCATAAGTCACTTGTATTTTTGCATTTGTTCCGCGTTTCATACTCCACGAGAATAAGACTTTTCAATCTAACAAAGGAAGCTTACTTACATTTATAAATTTCCAACTTTTTAAATAATCCAATCTTTTACCATGGGTTGGGAACGTAGAGTCCAAATTTCAGAAAGTGTCAAGCTATCAAGATACGAGTATAAGGAAATTGACAGATTCTCGTCCATGTTTTCAAGCTTTCACTTCAACAAGACTTTTATGAATCATTGTTCATTCTTTTCATGGAAATGTGACCAATCACCACAGATTGTATGATTGAATTTGTATTTTTTTGTTTTCACCCTCATTCCAATTTAAAGATTTCAGTTGAAAACGAATGACAGACGTTTCTCATAATTTGTTCCCTATCCTCAAAGGACTGTCCTGTACAGTGTTTTCAGTTTATAAGCATTCCTGTCAAACCTTTTGTTTGACGACATTCAACGACCAGAAATAATCTTTGAAAATATAAAATCATAAAGAAGAAGAAGCACAAATCCATAAGAAATGGAAATTTATTGACGGATCTGTACGTAGTACCTACTATACCAATAATCTATTCATTTTTCTTTGGATTTTCAAGGAACATGCCAATGGTCTTTTGTCAACCTCAACCACTAACACAACGTTCCAATAAACGACTAAAATAAAATGAATGGTTGAAGAAACGAGAAAGTCTGAAGTTTGCTTCAAATCCTTCTTTTTGTTTTCATTTTTCCTCAAGAAATTTTTATGCTTTTTTTAGCTTGGAGTTCTCTTTACGCGGCCATCTTTACCATTTTCCGTTTTGTTTCTCCCCAAACTGCTCCAGGAAGCATTGAACGGAAAATTTCTAACTTCCTTCTCAGACGGGAATTGAAAATTTGTCCTGGAAGACCAAAATGAACAAGAAAATGACACTCACATAGAGGAACGTCATATAATGTGGTCGATAAATTGCATGTACCATCATATATAGAGAACGACATAGATGTGCTGTAGATCTAGAACTGGTCACATAGCATCGTTAGTTTGGAACGTCTTTATCATCGTATATTCGAAGTCGTCGCATCGGTGGACAAGCAAAGGAGCTAAGCAAACAGACAAACAATCAAATATAGTAGGTTCTTTAGGACGTTCCTATCCAAATAAAAGAGACTTAATGAACACGTGCAGATAAGGGTGATGGGTGACTAGGCTCCACCAAGCCAAACTAAATGCACTAAAAAAAACTGAAAGAAGCCTTCTAAATTGCAAGAAATACATTCAAGTCTTCTATAGATCGGCATAGAAGATGTCACTTAGCAATGCCAACACTGCAGTGTTTTAGTCATAGGTAAATGTACATAAACCTTGTCTGTGAAATCCTACAGAAATCGTAGACCGAAAGAGTTGCAAAATTTATATTCTCCAATCTGATTTTCATGTCTCGACAAATACTAGGACCCATACCTTTTAGCTGAATAAACTTTACTTGAACGGAAGTTGGCTTTTCTACATTAACTTTCAAGGTATGAAATTATTGAATTTGTTCTTACGCCCATTGAACATTCAAAACTTTGTAAATCAATCATTTTTTTCTCATGCTTTTTGATGTTTATCTCTTATGAAGGACGAGAACACTTAAAAATTACTTTGAGATAGGACAAAATTGCGTCAAACATTGAACTTTTATTATTACCTATTTGGATAATAATTGTAATATACATATATTCACATTGTGGATTATCAAATCGATTTTAGCAAAGAAGAAATATAAAACCATGCCTTTAGGAATATTACATGATAATTTTCCTCGAGAGAAGTTCGAAGAAAATTTGAAAAATTTTTAGCGAAAACGTCCAATCCTCATTATTCATCAAAGAAAATTTTGCTGTCAACTGTCAAAATCAATATTTTAAGAATTTGGTCATTTTAATGAAAATTTCTTAAATAAATTTAATAAAATCTTTAAAATGCCATAAATGAATCTATCAATATTCCATTGAGCCATAAAATAAGCGACAGGGACGATGCTGTTGCACAATAGAGAAAATTACATTTTGTCCTTAAAGTTAAGTGTCATTGAATTTGAGATAATTATCTAGAGTGATCTATTCTCCTTTCTGTGGATGTCTTGCAGAATACCATGACAAAGAAACTGGCATCCTTTACAGCAGGCATGTACTAGCGCAAGGAGTTGGTTATTTTTGGCTTTTATCATCTCATCTTTATTTCAATGTTATCCATAGGAAGAAGGATGGCATTTCCCTATGCTGGAGATTTGAGGAATAAATTTGCGCTCCTTATCATCACTTTACCATTTTTATGCATTAGCAATGAGGAACTGTGCCGACTCATATAACTTACCCCTTACCAAGATAAGAACACATTCTGTTACGTGATGATGAGTCCTTTCAGATGCTTTGCCTTATTCACAATAAGGCAATTTCACATTGACGGGCATGGAGTGATGTAATGAAGAGGCGTCACGACTTTACGAGCAGCAAGACAAGTGCTGCAAGGAGTAAAAAAAATAAACACTTTCACAGGATAAAAAGGATATTCTGTGCTAATTTTATCGCTTAATATCGAGAAACGAGACAGATTTCACGTCGTCGCTCTAACGATGCTAAGCGTATGGGTTATTATCAAGTATCTGTCTATCTGTCTGTTATACTGCTGTTTAACTGGCAAGGGTATGATAAACACAGGGGTATATACTACCAGCCAGACTTTTTGCTTCCGTTTTATATTCTATGTCCTGAGGAATCGTGTTAACCTTTAACTTGATGGTGTGGTAAATGACATAAAACAAATAAAATTGTGTAGATGTTTAATAAAATTCATAATAAATTGTTTTATGTCATTTTGAACATGTTTGTTTTACAAACGATTTTTTCACCTGAGCCACACGCTTTTCGCCCCAACGCCAGAATTCCCCCTAAAAAGGATGTGTTTTGATAGGCTTGTTTTATTTTATACATCATATACAATGGAAATAAATAGCATTTTCAAGGAGTGAAAATATTACCTTTCGTTCTGGAAATGAAATAACGTCAAGACGTTGTCGTTGCCATTTGTATTTCTTCAAATTAAGTATTTTTACGTTATATTATATGTTTCGGAAAGGAAAGACCCCTTTGGTATTCAACGTCTTGTATCAGCATCAAGGAATCTGTTTCCTCAGAACAAACTTGCGATTAATCAGGAGTTTTGAAAATTTTCAAGGAAGTAGGAGTGGAAACTTTTAAATATCCTCGAAAGAAAACTTCGAAATTATATTTAAAACAAAGTATTGAATGTTAATAAAAGCATACTAGAATTTTTATTCAATTCGCTTTGAATAAAAGCATACTAGAATTTTTATTCAATTCGCTTTGATCTCGCATAATGTTAACGAAAACTGAGAATCAGCGATTCTACGAAGTACTGTGCTAAAAATCGAAAACAAATTAAAATACTTGTTTCTAAAAATAAACTGGTATTTTTAACATTATTGTTGCTTCCATTAGGAAGCAATTCCAAATTTTAGGGAATTTAAGTAACACAATGTAGATGAAGAAACACAATATGTTTGAAGAGACACAATCTGCAACAAAGCACATCAAATCCTTTGATTATATGTTTATTTTTAACATTAACTGTTTACATTTTGGCTTTGAAAATATTGTGAGACAACAATTAAAAGTAGCTTCAAAAAGATCCTTACATGTAAACTTGAATGAGATTCCTTGAGGCGTCACATTAAAGGAATTATACGTAGGTACGCAAAAGATGGCCCCAAGATTCAGTGATGGATATCTAAATTTTATTAACATCCAGTTCTATCAAGGTTCCAAATTCAATTCAACCCGGAATAGAATTTATCATCCACCAATTCTTTAAGAAATGAGCTCAATTTGAAAAAAGCCACCTAAGGAACCACATCACAACGACGTATTCTTATCCAAATTGTTGTATGTTGGTACATATTCATAGAGTCGTTTATCATTTTTCTATTGTCGGTTTTTTCTTTGGGCAAAGTTATTCTAGAAGACACAACGAAACAATTCATAATAGCTGACTTCATTATAAATTCATCTCAAGGGAGTGTTTAGCACAAAACTCAGTATTAAATACACATCAATTTATTCCTAAAGGAAGATGCAACTTAAAAGTGCTTCCCAGTAAATTTTCATAATAAGCTCTTGTTATTTGCTTGAAAATTTCTTTGAAAAATTTATGGGGTGGAAAAATTTTTAAGAGTCCTTCTCAGGACATTGATGTTTTAATAGAGCATTCATTATATTTCAATTTTCTTCGCAATTTTTCACTAAATTCTTGAAATTTTACTCTTTAAGGGAGTGGGAAATATTTTTGATGTGCGTTCTACTACAATTTTCATTTATCCTTTGTTATTTCGTCATCTTTGATACCTTCCACCATTTTTCTATAATAATTTTTTCTGTACTTTTTTTACCAAATTTTTTTAGGAAATATTTATCCCTTACTTGTATATATATTAACTTTATTTATGAACTAACATTTGAATACCCAACACTGTGTATAATAAAGGCCATACACCAAATAAAAACACTTACATAACGAAAGGTTTCTTCTCTTTCTCGATTTCCATATCTTAAAATAACTGCTTATCACGAACAACTGTCCACTAATGCTTCCAGATTATGATTGCACTAAATATCACCTTGAATTTTTCTAAACTCAGGGTTATGTTTGCAGTTAAAAACACAAATAATTGAAAAACACTTACAACGTGAACACACTGACCATATAAATTGAGAAAGTCAATAAACGCAATTCCTGATTTTCTATCTGATACTGTTTTACACACCGTACCACGAATTTGTGATAAAATGCAGTGCTTACACTTTCTAAACGAGACGAGTGACGGATTTAGTTGAGTAAGTACAAAACCAACTAACAGAACATACGTTGCCCAGAAAAATAAAATCATCTTGTATATGATCACTACACCATCTAATGAACTTTGGGTTTTTTGCTATGAACGCAAATACAGTATAACTTCGCTTTGGATAATGGAACCACATGCGTGAAATTTTGAACAAATACCTACAGGTTAGTAGATCTCGTGCCTCAAGAGAATCATCCATCTAACTGATGAGAGGCACGAGACGACAGACACAATTGAGAATAAGCTTACTGTTGGTTTGTTGATAACAGTTGCACGTTATCATTAACTCTGTACAAAAAGGTAAACAATTACTAAATTATAATGATAACATCTGTCATGACGTGCTGTACTTAAAATTGACATTGGTTCTGTACACGGTACCTTGAATGGATCTTCTAATAATGTAACGATATATTATGAGCCATAATTCTACACAAATTCGGATGAAGATTCAGTTATCTGCAGTCGTGAAGGTAATAGTTTTATAAGGAGAAGGTAACTAAAGAATTACATATTACTAACAATGTATTCTAATATATAACTATGATATCAAGCAATTGTCGTGAAATAAAAAAATTTTGCAATAGTTAGGTATACATATCAACATTCCTGTAACACATCAAAATTTCTGGCATTTTCTGCAGATGACATCGAACCTGAAATTTTCCAGAAGCAATCTAGTGAAACCAATCGAACCTTGTGTTTATTACGAAACCTTCATATTATACGAAAATGTATTACGTGCCCAAATTGTAGAAATTTGTATGTATATATCGACGCATTTCCCAAAGGTTATTTGATTTATTCAAATTTTCATTCATTCTATTTCCGATTATTGTCAATGATGTTTAGTCTAGTGGGTAAAGTTCGATTCTGTAACTGGATTTGACAAACACCAACTGTGAATGGTTGAATAACTTTTGAGATGTCAAATAAATTTCAAATTTATCCCCAAATAGTAATAATAATATCAACCAGAAGGTGAATTTCATATTCAAAATAAATTTTGATTCGTGTCTTGTTATCTGTGAAAGTTTCCAGAATTCCTTAGCTTAACAGAATATAAACATAGGAAGACTTCTTAAAGCTCTGTGGGAATCCTCAATCACGGCAAAATTTTACCATTCAATTAAACTTATGCAAAATTGACCCGCTTAAATTCAATCTTTTGTTGTTGTATATATAATACTTTATAATACTTTATACTACATTTAAATTACACATGAGTTTTAATACACATGATTTCAACTGTCGTTTTATCGTAACCGTCATATTTCTGTTGGTTGAGTATTTAAACTGAAAATTAATCCTCAGTTGAAATAATGGAAACAAATCGAAAATCCTAAGAATAAAGATTATTTAAGTTACTCAAATCATCAAACCATAAAAGTTGACTGATAAAATAAACAGAAAATCCCACAATACCCAAAAGGGGCAGACTCTGAAGAAAATTTCATTCTGATTACACAAAACCTCGAAAATTTCACCTTTCTTGTAGATTAAAAATGCAAAGTGGAAGATGGTAGCGAAATAAGAAATATCTAAAGACAAAAGCAAGTTTCCACTCCGTGACGATATCCTTAAGGACCATTTTTTTTTTTTTTGCTTTCTTAATATTTTGAATCTTGAATTGAATCTTTCCATTTCACTCCTTATTTCTTCATTTTCTTTCTTGGTACATATCAATTGCTTCTGAGCCTCTAACCCCAGAGAAACACTTTCCTATCAATTTCCACCGGTTAAATAAGCATTACTTTGAAAATATACATAATATATCAATATATCGTTATATATATCTTGTGCTTTAAGAAACAATTTTTAGATCGTTCCATCCATCGTTACGGGATCTGTTAAATTTATTTACTTAAGAAGCAATAAAGGACTAAGTTCATTGCGAAACAACAAAGATGGCAACCAACACTCTCTTGAGTCGAAAGAGTCACGAAAGGATATCAGGATATCACTGCAAGCAAACCAAGAGATTTCTTACTAAACAGCATAAGATTTCCACTTGTTATGGTCTTATGTAAGCATCTCCACATTGAATCGTTTTTCCCATGGAAGAAGTTAAAGGAAAATTGGTTACACGGAACGGGTTTTGAGAGACGAGCCGAACTGAATAAGTAATTTATGCACTTTTACCATTTCTGTACCATGGAAAATTTAGCCACAATGTGAAAATTGCATTTGGACAGAAGAATTGTAAATTATACGCTGTGGAAAACTCAGTTGAAGTGAAAAATAAGTTTCTGTTCAGTGTGTCTTCAACTTTTTATTATCGCATTGCAATATATTTTCACTTGTTATGCATTCGAATCAATTCTAGGTGCCTAGCTGCTTGGATCCCTGATGTTAGATTCCAGGCAATCGATATCAGAAGAAAAATGCTAGCGATATCTATCAGTGCAACATTTTTCTCAAGATTGTCATCATCATTGTCCTTATGACTGCGATTACAATTCGGAGAAAGAGTAATGATTTTGATAGAATGCTTGATTCAAGGTAGTTGAGAGTAAAGTTTATTGATTCTGAACGTGTATCTTGCTATCGAAAAAATTTATGATTATTTACTGATAGATGATATTCAAAGGAAACGATTTGAGCCAGTTAAGGCATATATCAACAGTGATATAAACTTGTGATACGTTTTCCAAAAGAAAATAAATTTTGTTTTACGACTTCAAGACCATAACCACTTAAAGTTGTAAAACTACAGTCTAGGAATCCAAACCTACTTGAATCAATAACAACAAATGTTGTAATGCATAACATAAATGTTAGTAAATAGCCACTTGTAGCATTCACATTACATGTCATTACATAACTTTTATGCAGAGATCTTAATATTTTAATATTTTTATTTTTAAAAATTTTGGTTCTAGTGATTATGCAAAATTTAAAAAAGAACTTTCATAAGTACGGATCTAATGAAATCTAATTTTTTTAGTTATGAACACAAAGCTATCTCCGTAATTTTAAGTCTTAAATAACAATTTCAGCAGCGTGAAAACGATGGGAATATTTTGAAATTGTGTCTCATTGAAGGTACTTACGTTCACAGTAGCTCAATGGAATCATCAAGAATTTTATCTCGAGTTTACATAATAGCAAAATGTACTTGATCAAATTTAGAGTAAAATTATTTGTCCAGAACAAGGTAATAGGAAAATCAAATTTGATATACAAAATATGAATAAAATTTCAATTACAAAACACAAGTACTGCGAGTCATCATTTTAATTAAAACAAGTAATTTGATTAAACACAAACTAACATATTAAATTCACTTAAAAGTAATTTTGCAATGATTCTCCTAAGATAGCTTCCAATTCATGCACATTAGATTTGCAGCTTTGTTCCACAGTTTCGTTCTCATCTTCCAACAACTCCGCAATGAATGGTATTGTTTCAGGTAATAATGTGCTAAAATCATCACCTAATTTTCTTGCGATTTCCACACAACAAGTGAAAGCTACAATTCGTATTTTATGATTTGAATTACGCGTTTTAAGTAGCACATGGTAATTAAGCTGTTTCCATAAATTATCATCTGACACAGCAACCGCCAATTGTGCTATACTTGACCGAACAAGAGTTTCTAAATTATCATCGTTCATAACAAATTCATTTTCTATTTGATCAACTAAAGGCTGTGATAGAATCTCAAATCTATGAACATTGATGAACTTTTTACTATCATGGAGGAATACGTTGTGTAACGTTATAAGAATATGTTCAGTTAAAAGTTTCGTTTTCTCAATAGAATTTTCAAAATATAAGATTTTCGATTTTGCAGGGTTACACTGATTTAGTAAATCAGCCGCATTTTGAATAAAATCTGCAGCAAAAAGGACAAAAAGAGATTTAAGAGCTTCGGATATTTTACTTGATAGTATGAAATACGTTATGGAACGCTCCTTGTAGGAAGTGTTACGAAAGGCCCAATCATAAATTTTGTGATACAGAGGTCGGAAGGAACTTTCCGACAACTTGAGAATCAATGCAACAAATGATTGCATTATGCTTTCTTCAGTTTTGCATATTTTGCTATAATTTTCATCGTTTGAAAACTTCGACCTAAACTCTAAAACATTTAAGAAAAACGTTGTTAATTCGACATGGAGAGAATTTATGTCGTTTCTTGTTGCTTTGCTGAAGCATTCCTTGAGTAAATCCATCAAGTATATGACCTCTTCATATCGATGTTCCTCTACCAAGTTCTTATATGTTTCTTCACTGGCTGGAACAAGTACTCGAAGTGGTACGACTGATGCTATCTTATTCCATATTAAACGCAGTTTGTTGAGAAGAACGTTTGCTTTTGATTCTGTTTCACTTTGTTTCTGAACTTCAGTCCAAACACCACAAAAAGCAATTAAAGTCGTTTTCATATATGGACTTAAGAACAGAGGAAGCGTTTCGAATATTTTTTGTATTCCAGTGATGATGGCTATTGTCACGTTATCTGGAGCGCTTGTTTTAAGGTAAATTTCTTGTTCCAGTAGAACACCAATTAATTGCGGCATAAAACGGGGAAGTTGAGATATTGATTGAGCTTTCAGATTTGCGGCTATTTCTGTGATACATAACACAACCGAGGCTATGATAATTTTAGAAGTTAGATCCCGATTCTTCAGCACATCAGTCAGTTTTCCGAGTAAAATTTTAAATTCATTAATGTACTTTCCTGCGAGGAATCTAGAAAGAAGCTTTATGGCGATAAGAGATATTTGTTGCACGAGCTGTACATCAGTTGATTTTTGTTTACTTTGTATTGAATCCACAATATCATTTAGAGGTTCCAGCAATTTTATAATGTTCTCAGGATCAACACTTTCAAAGTAATCCGATTTGTACTGCAATTTGGCGATTAAAACTTCAATAACTTTTTTCCTTACAGTGAAGAGTTTATGTTGCATTAAACCATGTACAACAACCAGAAGCATATCCGGCGACAATAGCGATATTGAATTGTCCAAAATATCATAGCAATGGTGCAGCATAACTTTCCAGTACTTCATTTGATTCGAATTTGAATTCCTTTCCATAGCAGCAGTTACTTCCGGAATAAACATCAGAATACGAATGATAAAAGTTTGATAGTATGGCTTAATATACGCTGTCTCTTCTTCATTCAATAATGCTAATCGATTTATGAGCTGATGGCTAGAAGTAAAATTACTGATAAATTGAATCAAAACATACTTATAGTGACGAAGTTGTTTTGCTGTATGAAGGGTGACATCAAACAACGATGCATCGATATTATCCACTTTCGTTTGTTTTGATGCTTTATCTTTGTCCAAAGGTAATGTACGAAGATATTCCAGAATCCGAATACATGTTTCAATTGCTATGAAGGGTTCAAAATCAAAAATAACTTCGGATGCTATTTGAAGTCTTTTAGGTAATTCCTCTTGTACATATGACATTGACGTATTTTTCGGCGACTGTGTGTTCTTCTGTTTGTTAGAATCGTCATGCACCACATGTGACTCAAATAATAGACAGAGAAATACCCAAAGGTACTTTTTCGGATCTAATGTCCTCAGTAATTTTGTATATAGCGCCAAACGTCGATGGTCAGGGACGTCCAAAATTATGTCAGTGAAGACTTTGAGAATAGAAGTGACTTCAGTGTTTGATTCTTTATCACTTTGTTTTATCAGTGAAGGAACAACTGATTCAATAACGTTTGATATAATTTGGAAGCTAAATGCATCTTCATGTCTGACGATTGTGCTACCCATAAAAGTGAAAATATCCATCATGTTATGTAACACCTTTTGCGGGACTACAAGAGCACTTTGAGTTAACAAAAGTAGCGCATGATGATGAGTTTGAGGGTTTTGTGTTGCCCGAATACATTGTACTATAAGATCGATACGAAATGTATCTTCAGCAAAATACTTGTTGTAATTGGAAACATCTAGCGATAGTTTCTGGAAGAAATGAAGTAAACAGGAGAGTGTCAACTGTTTTGCGTATTCTATTGAAGATTGCTCAACAAATTCCAGTGTTTTTTGAAGAATGTCAAATAATATTGGTATGAGCAACGGAATGTTTTCCAGCTTCTTTTTGTTTTGCAGAAATTCTAGTATTGTTATGCCATTTTTCCATTCTTTGCTATTAAATATATTTGCTGCTAATGTAGACGATCCACTTGAAGATCTTTTTTTAACTGAACTAGACTGACAAACTTTCTTCATTGCCAGAAGCATAGGTTCAATATGCTTGACATCTAGATTTATGCGTTTCACTAGCTTTTTGCCTTTTGATATGAAAGCAATGTCCTCGGCGAATGAAATGGCGTCGAATATAAGTGACACAAACTGCTGCTTGTACTTAACCGGAAGTTTGTCGAACATTTCTTCTTCCATTGTATCAAAAAGCGCGGAGGCTAAGGAAGTCGTTTGATTATCGTAAATAACAAGTACTTTGTGTAGCCGAAGAGATTTCTCGAACAAAACCCACATCTCAGGATGGTCAAGTAGGATTTCAATAGTTGATTCTTCGAATTTAGACATAACTGAACTGAAAATTGAAAATCTACATTTATCGAGAACAAAATCCTTATTTGTTTCCAACATAGTTTCAGCATAGTCCAATACTTCTAATCCTATTGGTGCAACTTTCTTAATAACGTTAGATGTGTTAAAGAGTTTTAATATACTCAAAATTTCTGCTTTCAAAGTCACATCAGTGTTAGAGGCAGATGCAACTTCAAGTAATTGATTGAATGCTTCCTTAAGAATTTGCTTTTCACTTGGACTTGAAGGTTTCTTTCCTGTAGAGGAGAAAATCGTGAATAATACCAATGGCAACTGCTCCGCATCTATAGAAATTTCTTCGTGTCTCACAAGAAGTTTCAACGCCATGAGTGTATGCTGTTCACTTAACCTCTTCGTTTCTACCAATAGCCGCAATGTTGCTAACGCGCAAGATCGAATAACTTGAATTTTATTACGCAGAGAAACCAAAATCTTTATGAAAGCTATACTATCCATAACTGCATTATCCTTCGCGGTGGAAGCAACTACGTTGAATAATCGCATTGCTCTAATTTGGAATTCAATTTCAACAAAAGTCACGTTTGTGCGATCAATAAAATAGAAATTCGACAAAAATTTCAATTGTGATGTGGCACTAGGAGCAATGTGGTCAAGAAATACTTTAACTGACTTCGTATACGCGCTTTTAGTTTCATCTTGAGATGTAAACGCATTAGTTAGTAAAATATCGAAAATCGTTAATATCAAACGTAAATATTTCGATTCCCAATCAAATTCAGTTAAATCAATCTGTTCGGTATTTTTAACTATAAGATCTAAAGCTTCTAAAAACAGTTTTAATGGAACTTTGTTTTTTCGTATAGACGCAAAGGGATTTTCGTTTTTACCAAGAATAGTAAACTGAAACTTAGTCCGACCATGTTTTAAGATTTCGAGAACCTTCAAACCTATTTCGGGTGAGGTCTTAGGACGGTACGTTAGTCTAACGTAAATTAAGAAGTACGAGTAATTACAAGGTTTTGTGAAAAAAGTATCATCAATGTTCATAAACGATGAAACAATATCTTTAGCATTTAGCAAAGTATCCGATTTGAGAACTAATTTCTCCACAGCTTGAATCACATCTTGAGTTTTTCGGAAATTTTTTTCCAAAGGCGCCAATTTCTCTAAGAATGGTATAAATTTTGTAATATCAGAAGTTAAGATTCTTTTAAGCATTGAAATTTCATCGTCATTTACGGGAAATAAAAATGAAATTAATGCCAAAAACGTCTTGTTCACGTCACCGTGCGAACAGACTTCGTAATGTGTCAGATGTGTTATAGCTCTCGAAACAGCTTGACCCCAATCTTTTAAATGACTGCGACCTTTGTTTAAAATATCAATGAGCTTTTCGTTTAAAATATCAAACCCAAGCATTTGATAAAGAGTTTGTGTGGAAATCTGTAGAACTTCAAAGACTACCTTTGGACTATCATCACTCATGCGATCAGATAAGCTGTCTTTCAATAAACTTTTGTTATTTGCTGAAATATTCAGCTTATCGAAGTTTCTGACGATA
Organism: Chrysops caecutiens; assembly: GCA_963971475.1. NCBI lineage: Eukaryota > Metazoa > Arthropoda > Insecta > Diptera > Tabanidae > Chrysops > Chrysops caecutiens. Next base: position 52,512,987 of record OZ020569.1, read on the forward strand.
TACTTTACTGCTTCGGTACGATTATATGGATTGTAGTGATAAAGATTTTCATAAATTGACACATTGTCTTCGGAATATGAGGATTTGAATCGAAATGCTGTCGAAAATTTCTAATTAATACTTCAACTTTGAAATGTATTTTATCATACATACCTAAAACTGTCTTTAATGCTTGCTTTCTTGATTCTGATATGTTTCCCCGTCCTTGTAATGTTTCTTTGATTGTGAAATCAAACTCGTTTGCGTATTGTGTCTCTAATTTAAGCAGAAATTCAGAATACCATGATTCGATGTCACCATCCAATGTAGTTTCATTTTCATCGTCAGAATCTAGTTCTATTACTTCACCATCAGTGAGCTTCTTTGGCTCAAATTTGTGATAACTATCAAGCACAGATCTGAAACATATGGAAATAACTTCTAGAAAATTATAATTTCATTTCATGAAAAAATAAGTTCTACCTTATAAACTGTTTTGCATCATCTGCTTTAAATTGAACTTCAATTATTAAGTTTTCTAAAAACGCTTTACATCCCATCCAATCTTCTCCTTTCGTTTGAACTCTACGCAAACATCCTGAAGCTAACCGAATACATAAAAGTGTAACATTAACTCCTTCCGTAGCTACATTTCCTATTGTAGATGATATTGACTTATGTTTGACAACTATCGACAAAGAATCATCTGGAAACTCCTCGATATCTTTTTGCGTGTTGAATATCAAAACGAGCAGCATAACACTGTCGTTTTTCAATGATGGATGGACAACTTGAGAAATTTTGCTCACCAATGCGTTTAAAAATTTTAACGATAACTTCGTTTTCGATACCAATTGTGCAGCTATCATGAGAGCCGATGCACAGAAGTCAAGAACATTTGAAGATATTCCCTTGAAAAGTGATGACAGAACATTGCTCACATGCAATTCAGATACTTCTTTTGCATATTCTAGAGCTCCAATGACTGTTGTACAATAAAAAGCATAATGAGCTTGTAGGGTGTGTGCCTTATTGCTTAACTCCTTAACAGCTTCAACGATATTTTTACAGATGAACTTCAGGAAACTAGGATCACTTGCTGCACGATTTAGAACTGCATGTTTTGATAATTTCACTCCTGGCGTTTGTATAGGTTGCAACCAATGCCAGAGATCGTTTGGATTCTTCAGGTCGAATAATTGGACACACTTAACGAACATAAGTGTCTCATGGTACGGGAATATCATGGCTAAGAACTCATTTACGTTGAATTCATGCACGTTAAAGCGCCTTATTAACCATTCCAAGCATTCATGGGCTGGCTGAATTGGAAAATACGGTGAAAGATGAAAAAAGAATTTCTTAATCGTTTTATCTAAACTTTTGTTGACTTCACTGCTCTCCACGGATCTCTGTAAGTCCTTTGCCGATCGATCAAATAAAGTTTGTTCAAATTGTAAAAAAATTGGATTGATTTGCACCAGCCCCATTAATCCATTGTAACCAATATTGAATATCTCCTCTCTGTCTTTATTAGCTGCTTCTTTTTGATCAAATAATATTGATGGCCGCTTCTTTTTATCAATTAGTGCAGAGGTCTGTGGTGCCGCTAAACGTCGCAGTTGTTCCGCTAAAGATGTAGACATTTTTCTCTAGAACAAAGATCATTTTTCTATATTTCAAGTACAAAGAATGCATCACTCTACCTTTGGCTTAACAAATTAACCAATATTAAACTAAATACTTTCAATTAAAACAATTTAAAACTGATTCACTTTGATCTCACTAAAAATGTAAACATGCGACACAGCACGTGTTGACGTATAAGACAGCTGTCATAAAACGCCGGAATTTGCTTGAACTTACCTGCACTTGCTCTGGAGATTTGATAAGATAAACCAGACAAATGTTAAATTTACACACTAGTATTAAAAGTGTGAAATTTTACTGAATTGTCTCTTCCATGAAACAGTTTTGTTTTTTGTTCTGGCACAATATCCTAATATTGTATTAGGATATAAAATATATAGCTAGCATACATTTTGTGGCTTGAAAGTTGAATAACTCCGCTGTCACTTTAGGTTTTCACTCGTTTTGGTAAGTGAAACCAAAATCAACACTCTTCTGTTCCCTTGCTCTTTCCCAGAATAAATTCGAACAGTTCGGAACTATACTCAAATTGCAAACAAACGAATTCTTCTTGACATAGCATAGCTCAGAACAGTTCAGAACGAAAAACAAATGCACTTATTGATAGCCAATTTATATGAGACAAATAAAATTATGTAGTAAACTGAATCGAAAGGTCGAAAGGTTCAATTTCTGTGGATTCCATATCTTACAGTTAACATTAATGATGTATGATGGTCTAATATCTCATCTAACATTGATTGGCTAAACAAATCTTGGCTGAATATGTTAGCCATCTCGGAGTGAGAGATATCAGATCATGGAACAAGGTATTGAAAATTTGGAGGAAAAACCCAGTAAATGTTTGGAATTTGATGTTGCCCACGGTAGGTTTCGGTTTTCACCTCTGCTCCTTAGCGCAGACAACAATGAAATCAAATCATGGTGTTAACCCATTGGAGGAAGATTCTGCAACTGAGATACATGTATCAAATGGGAGCATTTTGTGAATCTAAGGAGGTTTCTCGTGGATTGGGGTTTTATAAGTCTATCAATCTGATAATCTACGAAAATTTTGCGTTTGTTGGACGGTCTATCAACGAACAAATGAGCACAAATGTTACACAAGAATAGAGTCAGTTCTTTTAACTGCTGCCGTAATATCCGTGGGCTGGAAAATTTAACAGGACATGCGAATAAAGGATATATTCTAAGATTTTCCGACTAAAGTAGAAGAATTAAGAATGAAATAGAATGAATTCTCATTTCCGTAGGAAGCATTTAAAAATTCACCATCATCAAATTATTTTATTATCTCCTCCTGACTTTATTACTTCTGTGGCAACATCTAGAGTTGCTCTTAAAAACGAACAGATAAACACAATCAAAGCAGAAAAATCATAATCCCCAAAGCAGGAATAACCATCAAAATCTCTCAGCACATGATCCATGAAAATGAACGTTGTTTTAGCCAAAAATCCATTCAAGGATCATAAACTCTCATGGTAATCCTCATTTGCAGGATATATCAAAGGAAAAAATACTATACTTTGAGTGGAGTAGATACCTACATTTGTCTAGATATCGAGATATCCAGTGTATGAGCTTGTATGATTTGGTGGCGTTGTAAGAACTCCTCTAGCACACATTGAAAAGATTTCCTTGATTGTTTCATCGCAATGTCCAGTTTATCCTTTTTCATCTTCTAGATTTGCTCATTCCTAAAGACATGAACGTCGACGGAATAACAATCAAGGTATCTCCTGATTCCACAAGGAATTCCGTACACGGTACACCTCACCCTCCAGTCCCAGTCTCGATTATGATACAGGCAGCTTTGATTGTCTGCATGGATCTATGACTCCATCCATGGTAGGGAGGATGCTGTCAATTAAAGGCAAACTTTCACCATATTTTCTTATATACATATATTTCTACATGACTTGCTTCACCCTTGGCATGAATGTCTTTTGAGATTCATATGAAGGTTACATGATTTCTTGAGAGACAATTTAGGGCCGACGTCTCTTTAATCACGAACGTATATTCTGCCAGAGACAAAAAACAAAAAAACTGTCAAGGGAACTCAGTAAAAGGCTCATGCTAAAGTAGAGAATCCCTGACCTGACTACAATCAAGGCTCCAGAAATGATCACAACTTGGTTACATGAACGCAAGAATTTCTTTAGAAAATTTGTATTCATGAGATGCCTTCACGACTCCTGACGCAGTGGTTGTTCAAAAGGACTATGCCGGAACTTGATTTTTCTTAAAAAGGACACCAACTAGACTAGGGGGGAACCATTTTAGAAGTGGGTTGAGTCAAAGGAATATCTCACACATAAGGCTCTTAATTAAGTTCGCATTTCTTATTTGGGATTTATCTAGTCATGGATTCGTGGAGGAACGTGAATTTCGATTATATTCAGACATTTTCTTTCAAGGATAACCCCAACCTCGGTTTTTCACTATATAAATTCATCATCTTTAAATTTTGTAAAATTTTTTCATTCGAAGAATCTTCCAAGTTTTCACGAGGCAAAATTATTCCAAATTCGATTTTAGGGTGCGGAGCAATTTTGTTGGTAATGCACTTTCGGAGATCCCAAAATTTATGCTTTGAGGAGTCGTCTATTATCTATGTTCATTTGCTTTCTATAAGAATAAAGGCTCTTCTGCGAATTGTTTGAGAAAATACTTTAATCATTAGTTCTGCTCCGTCCATTTTTGATACAAAGTAAAATTAATTAAACACAAAGTAATAAATTAACATTAATCAATGTCAAGAAGACGACCGCCATCAGACTTTTGTCTCTGCATCCTACCTTTCCATTGTAATTGTCTTGGTCCTTGCAAACAATTATTTACGATAAAATCAAAAAGGATAAATCCTTCTTCAGATTAAAACAATGCACAGGACAGCCAGACAACAGGGGGACGGGGTAGCTCATTTGACGCATGCCACAGTGTCACACGGTGATTAAATGCTCCAAATAGTCCTGACTGTTCTTCTTTGCTTGGGTGTATCCCTTACAAATTTCTGTATCTAGCAAGGATATCCACTAAGAGACTATCCTGCAGGAGTTACACATCGTTATGTGGTATACATTTCCTGGGGGAAGTGTATCTGATTCATTGTCGCTTATCGAAAATGCCCTTTCCGAAAAATTTACTCGACTCCATTTTGACTCGCATCATTTGCAGGAGATCTTGAACAGTCATTTGAGGACGACTGAATATTGGACATTTCATGAGTCTTTGGGTTGGCATTCATCGAAGTCTTATTTAAACCACGAAAAAATATTGAGGGGAGTGATTAAAGACCATACGAAGGATAAGGATTCAAGATGGCTGAAATGTCAATGCAGATGGGGAGAGGAATGAAATAAATTCTATGAATTCGCTGATTTATTTTACGTTTTTTCCGTTCTTTAAGAACATATATCTTCGCCTCCTTTTTGTAGACATATATGTATATTTCAACAATTTTTTGATACTCCTCTTTACTTGAAATCGTGCATCGATTGAGGGTTCTTTTCTGTCCAATAAATTTGAATATATCACTTGCACAGAGGATATGCTACAGGATATTCGTCACAATATCTTGATGTGAATATTGTTAATAAACTTTTTGGGGATACAATAAGCAATGATTTCACAAATTTCAATAGATCCTTCTAGTCCTTTTTTCAAGGATAAATATCCCTGTCAAAATCTCCTTATCTAATATTACAACGCAAACTAGCATCGAGAATACCATACACTTATAATGATGATTATGAGAATGATGTTCATTTTACATGAAAATTCTATGCTGCTTTGAGCCAAGTTATCCTGAATATTGTACATTACCCAGCTACGCTGATGACAATCTCTCTTATATTCATATCCCAGATCCAAGTCCCTCTGCTTCAAGTACATACATCACACACATGAATCTACGTATATAAGAGTGTTTTATGTACCATTGTGATGGATATATCTTCACCCCAGAAATATCCTTCTTTATCCTTTTGTTGAGATTACAAAATCCTCGTTGAAGAAAAACAGATGTCCATTTTCCCAAACCGCTCAATTCCACTTGTTAAGATTCTAAAAGGCGAAATATCTAACGCTGTAGAAAAATATCCTTATCCGTTTCCTTGTAATGATACAAAAAGACAACCAGGACAATTGAGAATATATCTTTTGGAGAAAATGTTAACGTTCAAATGGGATAATATCCAAAATAGATATATCAATCAATTCTTCATGGATCTGAAAGGACTACATGTTTGATTTGGTTTCACAGAATTCAGGATAAAATCAACTTTTATCAATTAGGGTGGAAAAGTGCTTAAACTTGATTACACAAATCTTAATGAACCACTGCAGTCTTTTGAGGTGGATTTATCCTGTATTTTTTACAGTATGTATGTATGTAAAGTCAACAAGGACGTATTTTGCAAGACATATGTCACAAACTGTTTTTGTTTGCATTGAGATTATCCTTTATTATCCGTTAAGTATACATAAACAAGAATAGCGATTGAATGAGTAATTGCAGGGGACAAATTGAAACTTATTTGTGGAATAAAAATCTCTAAAAAAGGATCAGACTACAAACCAAAACTAAATTTTAAACCAAGAGATGTCGTTGATGTTCATTTTTTTGCTGTTACATGTTTTCATTAGCATATGACGCTGGCCTTGATTCAAAAACTATCGGATATAATAAAATATTATCTTGACAATTGTTTTATGTGATAAAATTTTAGTTTTGCCAAACAGTTGTATTAATTAAATTTGTAATTCATATGTTGCCTTTGAAAGTCTATTTATTCGCCTTTTCCCTTCAATTACGCATTCGTCTTTTGTCCAACAGAAAAGTTCATTCAACAAAAAGGTAAACTTGAAGAATTCGAAGAAAAATAATTTTATACTAAAGAGGGATGGAATTATTTGTGTATCAAAGTTAGTCAAAATTGAATTAAGCAAATTTTAAGTATAACTTCATTATTATATTATGAGTTAGTTTCCACTTAAACAGCTATTGTCTATAACTTCATAAGTATAGAATAAAAAGTTTTGAAGATGAACCTTGCAAAACAAAACATAAAAAAATGGTAGAAATATGCATATAAATTTGGTGTTTTTAATTTAAAGAGGGTTGCAAATAAAAAGTTAATAAAATTTATTTTATATAAACTTATTAACTGCATAATAACTTCTTTTTAACTCATGTAATTGTCTGAACATCAACTTATCATCTTATCCTTTATTAATCCTTGAACTCGCTAAATTATAATTACAACCCTTAACTTTAAAGGATAGCTCAAGTGCAAAGCAACAAAAATCCCCTTCACGAGTAATAAAAAATAAATTAACATCCTTACGAATGTATCACGAAGTCATGAGGTAAGGACCCGACCAAACTTCTATCCTAGAAGCGTACATTTTAAGGACGAATGTCTCAGCCTGTTCCTACTCGGATCTTGTACTTGGTTTATCCTTACGTCCTCATTAACATTCGTTATATACGAAAAAGTTATGTTGTCTAGTTAGAACGGCAGGAGTTGCTTTAGAACTCAAACTTTTTCGGTTATTGCTGTTAAAAGTTTTACTGGAAAATGATAACAAAATGCAAATTCCCTTGGAAAATAGAAAGGAGACGAATAAGAGAAGCGGTTCTTTTTGGGGAAGCTGCTTGCCTTATACAAGAAAGGATGTCTAAGAGGCCAACAAGTTTTTAAGGAACTTCCCATAAAACGAAGCGCGGCAGTGTATTACATACGAGAGAACAGCTTTTCAAGGATAATCTTGTGGATTGTAATTTTACAATAATATTCTTGGAGTTTTCTTTAAAGGATTCCTCAAAAATTCACTTAGCGCTAAAATAATTCTTAAATAGGATGGTAAACTTTTTGCTACGTTTTCCTGACAGAAGCGTACTATTATAAAATCCAATAATTGAAATACGTCCTGTTGAATTGTCAACATCTTTTTTGTAAATTGAATTGAAATGTCATAAAATATTGAAAGCAGATAAACAGGTATTGGACGTATCCTTGAAATGGGAAACGATATATCCTTCAAGAAAATTGTCCATTTTCTTGAATATGCAAAGGAAAATATTTTTATGGTGATGAAATTGACGGATGTCCTTTTTCAAATGGAAGAATTCATATTCCAGAGGGAAATCTTGATTGGAAAGGGTTGGAAGATATATTTTTTAAAAAGGGACTTTTATGTTATTTTTTATTACTAATGCACGCTTATATTTGGAAATAAGGAATCTTAGATATGATTTCAAAGTTACGTAAAGTGTCATTATGGAAAATAACGTGACGAAATGGCAAAATATTCATCTTAAAATTTTAGTTTCAAAATGGAACATATTGTATAGAACATATCAATAGGTTTTCCACCATATATCATTTAATCTTGAAGCTGGACAAAGATTGATTTAATTCTTCACCACGTAGTTTCCACTTTTATTAAGAAAAAGTTATGAAAAATTCTGGTTCCCTTGGAACTGATAGGGCATATTAGTAACTAATGGCAAAAACCTTGTAGGCTACTATAAAATACGGACCTCATATGCCACATTTAAAACCCATTAGAGATTAGGTATATGAGAGAAACACTTCCACAGGTTAAATGTGTCCGGTAAAATGATATAAGGTAAAAAATATGAAGTCAAACACATCGAATAAAAGGGTGAATATGTCATACTCCAATCCATGTGAAAAAGGATATATTCAAGTTTCAATATGAATATTGTCCTTAAAAAATTCATTTGAATTTCTGACAAGTAGAAGGCGGCTAGTCTCAAGATGATCCGTTTGGCAGAATAGAAAATGACACCACCAGGACGTTTATATATAAGTAAATATTCACATCCTTTTTGGCAAATAATATTACATGAATGTACGTGCTCATGATATGCTTAAAGATGTTTGAAACTCTGAATGGCAGGACAGAAGGTTACTTAAGTAATGATACGCTCCACGTTTTGGAGTATGAATAGAATTGAATACGAAAAGTTACATATATTATGTGATATGGAGGTGTCCTTCGAAGGGTTGAAGTGTCATGGGAATTATGCCTTTTCGATTCACTTATCATCCTCCACCACATTCTTCAATCCAAAGAAATCTCTATAACATTTTTTCTGCCTACAGGAAGGACTTACTTTGTTACTTGAAAGTTTTGAAATGAGCATCCTTACTCATCGTCCTGTCTTCCAGTGACTGTTGATTTGGTTGAGGTGAAAAATTGAAATGAAATAAGTTTACGACTGACTGTCAACCCATAAAACCTTTCAAAGTTATTGGATGATCGAATTGAACTGGAAGTGTCCTGGCTGTGTCCTTGTTTATTTAAACTTAAATTTTTTCGGTATTGTAGCGTCAAATCTATTGACTTTGATGATGATTTCAATTTTAGTAAAGTATATCACATTTATGAGAAATCTTTATTTTATTTACTCAATAAGGATAAAAATGTTATATAAAAGCTAAAATGTTGCAAACGATAATTTGATTATTTCACTTTGACTGTCAGAACGAGAATTTTATTTGGCACTATTTTTCATGTTTGCAATTTTATTTGTTGCAAAATAAAAATGATATATTCCATACAATAATACAGGCACAATACATATACCTACAAAACAATATTGATACAAAAAATACAGTATGGACTCGAGTAATAAAATAATCAAAAATTTCCGATTCAAAAAATACAAAGAGAAAGGTGATATTTACCTATTTGTCTCAATTAGGTTCTTAGGAAGTTTTGGCTTATCAAATATCTAGTTATTTCAAGTGACATCTTGATGTCATTATCATAAGAAATTTATGTTTCAAAACCATTTCCTGATTTATTACCATTGCCGTCAACGTCAATTTGCATCGCAAGGTGTTAATATTACTAATGAAATGCGCCTTCTCTTTTAATGATGTTAAACTCCAAATCAATCATTCAAGTTGGGTAATCGATCCACAAGGAAATGACATTAAGGAATCGTTTTTCACAGTAAATTTTCAGAAGGTGAGTTATATTATAAATTTTCAAAATAGCTAATTGACATTTTGCTTGGTTCTTAGTGAGAAAAGTTCACCGACGAAGATAAGTAATTTATAATGCAACATGATACTATGTCAATAGCAGGGTGGTTCAGTTTAAAGAATGATATTCAAAATTAAATTTGTTCAATATCTGTGTCCTGTAAGGATATTGAAAATTGTTTTAGAATTCAAAATGAATCAAAAATGCAACGATTCTGAACAGAATTCGAATATCTTTAGAATAGAGAAAAACAAAATTTACATATTGACACAAGAATAAGGATATGTCATTCGATTGTCCTTAGAACAAAACACATCCCAGCTTAGCATACAGAAAAGATAATAAAATTTCTATGTCCTGTGCATTGACACGTTTCTGTAAGTCAGAAAAGCATTTGTGTTAAATGTTAGAACCCTCCACAATATAAGGATCCACCGAAATGTCCTTATTTAATATTCACGCCATGTACTGGTTTCGTTGACAAATCGAATCTTGTACAAGTAATTTAATTCTTTTTTGTCCTTATTTTAACTCTCGTCACTTGGAGGGTATCCACCCTGTGTATATCCACTAGGATTCTAAGAGGCTTCATTGAGCTAGTGAATTTGTTTATCACTTCTTCTTTTTGAAATCAAGAAGGGATAAAGATATCGGATTGAATGTGGCTACCATCTTATAGTTATACGAGTAGGTCTTGATGTGTTGTCCTTATTAAGAGTAGATATTCTAATAGAGGGCATGCCATCAATCCGACCGATATCTCAATGAGTCTTAATGCACTTCTATGTCACGGTGTGGCTATTTATACAGGAATATACGTTTATACAATAGAGTGTTATATGGTGTATATCTGTATCTATTAGCCTATAACCAACGGAATGGAATTAAAACTAGGGAGACTTTCAACAAGGTGTCAGTTAAACGCTAAACTCTATTAGGTTCGGTTTTTTAAGAAGACTATGTAGGTGGAGCAGATGGAGATGATGGAGACGAATGTCTTAGGGAAATGTATTGATCTTATTTAGTTATAAACTTAAGCAAGATGTCTTTCTATGCAAATTAAGTTCTTTGTCGTCTTGGCCTACGTCTTCGTTGTTTCCTCTGGTGAAATGACTTTTGACAAATTGATTCTATGACGGTGGCATGGAAGACGTTTCTCAACAAGAAATTGGAAAAATTAAGGATAACTTTATTTTCAGAAGTTTTATTATCTTCAATTTGGTATTCCTTGCCCTGTTAGCTTTTTGGTGTCCTTCTCAAGTTATCTATATAAATTTTTTGAGAATAATATTAAAATACCAGCACAGACACAATGAATAGATTTGAGAATAAGACGTCAAATATATTATCAACAAAACCTTCCTATCTATGTACTTACCTATGTATATTTGTATATTATGTATATTTACTTAATAGAAAAGTGTAAATTTAGTTTTGATTAAAGCCTCATAAAGCATGATTTCGCATTTAATAGCTGGTAATAAATTTAATTATTAATCAAATCTCTTGCGGAGAAATCGCGGAATGGGAGTTTAAAAGCAATTTTAATTTTAATACTGTTCTCGCCCTTTTCGGTCTCAGTGGAAATCATATTATATTATGGAAAATATTTTATGAATATCTTATAAATCAAACTAGATATCATCGTGATTATCGTATGGAACCGTGGGTTGTGTTTGGAAGGTCGAGAGCAGGTCTTAAAATAGAATAATTCGGGCGAGTAGATGTGCTGTTTTTATTTGGAGCTTTCATACTAATGGGCTAAGGAAAGTGTGTATAATATCATTCAAACTCTTTGTAAGGCAACAATACAAGTAAGACACATGTTCAAAGAATGTTTGTTCAAACGATATTTTCTTGATATTTATAAATATTACCTCATAACAATATATAAACCTATATATAAATATGTATAAACAATTTCTAAGATAATCCTGAGAAAAATATATATGGACATTTGAAATGTGACGGAAATTCAACATTCACGTTGACTTTTCCTTACTGTCATGTTTCTTTGTTAGCAATATGTCATTCTTAAATACTTGCCTTTTATCACATCACATTTTTCTTCTTTTTAGTCACAGTATTATAGAAAGTATTTGCAGAAATTGTTTCTCATTCTATCCTACATTCGGACAGTAATTCAAAAGCGTCAGAATTATAAACTCATTTAGAGAATTGCAGAAATACATAATTCCTTGCTTTAAATAACTTATATTCTTTTCATATAGTAGTAGTATAGTTTACAAGTTTGTCCTGTCTTCACCAATAGGCATTTTACATACAACGTTGGTACCTACCTATTATCTATCTTGTGGTATCTGTACTTTGAGTCACTGGTAATCGTAAGAAATTCGTAAGAAAGAGCAGACTGTAGGTACATAGTTTATAATGCCATTCAGGTCAGATCTGGGAATTTTTTTCAAGTGTTTGGAAAGTTGAAAATTATAACTCCTTTTAGAATAGAAAGGTTTCAGGGTGTCTCCTAAAATATCGCTTTGTACTACGTACTTTGTACCATATATCTAGCAGCAGCAAAAACAGTTTTTGGAAAGCAAATAACAATTCAAAAATATATAAAATTTTGTAAGATTTTATATTTTCTTTAAGTTTTGACATTTTCTTCATTAGTAGCTTAAAAAATATGGTACAATAATTTTCTTAAAATTAAAATATAAACAAAATGTACATTGAAATTACAAGAGAAAGAAATAAATGTGTGTTTGAACAAGTGAATGAAGTTAATTAACTCAAACTTTGATAAAATTAATTAATTCAGTATATTTTTTTGATTTCACCTGAATTGCTTATCAACTAAATAAAGTTTGCAATTGTGTGATAAGACAATTTTGTCAAGTTTATTTACATTTTCTAGTTAAATTTATTTACAATGAAGATTTATAAATTTATTTAATTACATAATTTAGCTAGAATGCGTGTAGGTGATTTAGTACGTTTAGGATTTGAATATTTGTTTTTGGTACGTGATTAGGAATGATTTTTGGTATAATTTTATAAAATACTTGACAAAAAATACAAAAATTCCACAAGCTTATTTATATATTATGAAAAAATGAAATATTTGGAAAATTAGAAAAATTGTTACGAATTTGGATATTCTGGAATTATTTAGCACCATACAATTAACATTATTAACAATTTTCTTGAATAAATTCCTTAGTAAAAATAATAGAAAAAAAATAAATTCAACAGAAAAATTTATTTATAATATCATACGTAAATTTGCAGTTATAATTGTTTTAAATTATTTTCAATTTAAAATTAGAATTCAAATTTTGTCTATCTATAGTTTATTTTAGTATAGCTTATTTTTTCATATATCCAATTATTATTTAATTATTATTAATTTTAAAAATTGCACATTTATACAAAAACTTTTTCGATTTTCCAATTTGTTCCAATTAGAATTTTCAGTAAAATTCATTAATTAACTTTTATAAATACATGAAATTTTTCTTTTAAGGTTTCTTCTAGCATTAAACTAAATTTCAGTTTATTAGTGGCCTTAAGTCCGTATGTTGTGTCTCTTTGTGCCTTCGTAAATCGACCTTCCTTTGAAACGACTTGTGACATAGCTCACAAGCGAAAGGTTTATATCCGGTGTGTTTCCTAGAATGGGTTATTAAATTTGAACTTTGACTGAAAGCTTTCCCGCAGACTTGACACTTATGGGGCTTTTCACCTGGAACAAATCAAAGCAAAATTAATAAGAAAGAACTAATTTAATTAAAATTTTTCAATTTTATTGAATAGGCTTGATGGTGATTTGTCTGAACTGAAAGTTATAAAATTTTTATATTATTCCTTATTACAGGACACGTACATTAGTCTCCTTAATAAAAGACACATTTTCATAGGAATATTAAAATATTTACACGCAGGCAATACAATGAACGCCATCAAATATAGTTAATAAAGATCCCTTGAATTTGACAATGATGACAATAAAAATTCTAAATCAAAAATTATATTCCTGGTCATCTATATCTGGCAGGTTATTAAACGCTATTAAACTCTATTATACACATACAATTGACCTCTAACCCCTCTTTTTCTGACAAATGGTTTTGAACGTATATAATGGATATGAAAATTGTCCCCCAAATACCTACTATTCATAATCCTGGGATGCTTTCAAGAGTAGGTGTATACAAATTACTGCCTATCCTATTAAAGTCCTTCAGCAACACAGTCACACACCCACATCTGCTTCTATTGATATTTTGCCAAGTATCGCGTCTTAATCCTTATAAATTTATTATGGTGATATTAAAAACGGATGCCCTGTCGAAGGACGATTTATTATTTATTGCTGGGGCTCATTAAGTCGAATCAAATGATGATGATAATCGGATTTTTATTGTCCTTATCCTCTATACTAAATCGCTTATATCATTCAATCTCTTTCAATAGTGAAACTGGAGAATGTCCTTTTAAGGATTTACCAAAGATGCCAGCCTCAAAAGAAGATTTCGTTCATGAATTACTTAATGAGTTTGTGATTTATGTCCTTTTTATATTGCGTTTTTCATATTATCCTTGTGCGGTACAGGGATGACAGCAATTACTTTTGTTTTTATTATATAAATCACATTCGGACCTTTATATTTTATAGCTTCTGTTTATTGATTTTCACATTGTCTTCGCGCTGGTGTCCTTTGAATTTCTAAACGAGGTGATAATGCTTTTCAATTCAATAAAATGAGAGATTTTAACTGACCATAATTTGTCCATAAATTGACCATAATTGCAAAATTACGCTTCATAAATGAATGCGTTGTTGAACAGTTTTGAATGAATTGGACAAAATTTTCTATCTGTAGACATTCGTCTATCAAAAACTGAATAAACGTATAGAGAAACAAAAATCATCCATAAAAACACATGATTAAACTAAACTCGAATCTCATATTCAAAGAAGAAAATAAAATCACATAGGTATTCCTGTGAAAAAGGATATCACGTACAGATTTTTTCGTTCTAATTTATCTAAATTATCCTGGGATTTCGGATTTTTCTTTACTTACTTATGCTCTGGCATTTATGAATACATGGAACCAGTGTTATATAATAAAAATTGTTGATACTAACACAAGAACACCTCGGAATACATAGAAAATGGGCACCCAAATCAAGGAGCTCCGTACTTTTTTGGATTTTATTGGATTTCCGATGGTTCTATATATTTGAGAAAGAAAAAAAGACAAGAAAAATTAAGAAAAACACTAGATATCAGTAAAGCATCCAGGACTCCAAAGTTCCATTTTCATTTTGCTTGAAAAGTTTTTGCGTGTGTGAAGTTCACAGGAATCCCTCCAGCACCTGAATTCCACAAGGGATAGTTAGGAATGTAAGCGTGTAAGCGAAAGGATAACGAATCTAGAGTCTTCACATATAATTTAACGAAAAGCACGTTCAGTTATATACCATACAAGCTAAAGGATACAACTTTCAACGAGTGGTATATCCACATCGTTGAAAATAGGTACCCAAAAGTTGTAGGAAAAGATTTTTCAGAGATTTTTTTATATATTTATGTATAAACTGAATATCAGCAGAGTTTTTTACGTTCAACGCATACTAATACATAAATGAAAATTTACGGAAGATAAGATAAGGAACAAGAAAAATTATATAAAAAAGTAAAGCTCAACTAACGAAAAATCAATGAAATATACGATTTTACTTCGGATTGTTATCCTTAAATGCGAGTACACTGCTTGAATATATTTGATTTTATTGTAGGATGTTTGAAACACCGATTTGTGTATAGTGGGTTTTATTAAAGAATACCTATGTTTTTGAATTTGTAACACTCTCAATATTAGGTACAATACAAGGTCAAGTAAAGTAATATTTGGCAGGACACATTCATTCATTGTGATACCTATATGGTAACTAAACTCTTAAATCAGGACCATGGATACCTATTATGAAAGTTTATTCACATAGAATTTTTCTAGATAATTAAAAATAAGGTCATGTAAAAATAAGTTATAAAACTTTCCCCATCGACCAAAGAAAATAAAGCAAAACCAAATTTTTATGATAAAACTTACGCGAATTACAAGCGTAAATTTTTCCCATTTGTCGGTTATGATTTACGCGTTAAACATTTATCACTTGCGCTACAGAATAGAAATGATGCGATTTACTCTAACCAAGTTGTACCCAAACCAAAAAAATTGAGCAAAGGGTCGTAGCCCCAACAAGACACCATCATCATCATCATTGTCATCACCATAATCTCCATCTACGTCGCTGTCTTCTCCTTTCCGTAGAAGAAATTTAATATCTCTTAAGAGTATTCTTTAAGTTTCATTGCCATATGATCACGGATACGATTGCCATGATGATGGGAATATAAAAAAATTTTATGTCTACAATTACGACATTCTGATTTAGATATTAATAAGTGGTAAAGTTATATTATATAAAAATACTCATTCATCCCGAGGATGAATGAATCTGTTGAAGTTACTATCTACGGTACAGATTCATAAAAAAATCAATACCAAATCCCGGCCGATTTATAAAATTTCATAAATTTTTATTGATTTCTGTTGAGGTTGTTGAGGTTGTTCAGGTTATTATGTTGGAAATATTTTCTCTTCTCGCATTGATAACAGAAATTTTGATTTTATTTTTTGTGTGCAAATATTCGTAATTTCCTTAACCTGCTAACCTTTCAGGAATCTCACGCAATCAGAACTGTGTAAAAAATATCCTTTCATTTTAGGATACGTGATAGAATGTATAATCACTTGAAGGTAAAACAGCCACAACTCCTTGGAAGTATTTCTGGGAATACTAGGATGAATCTCCACTACTACTATGATGAAATGACCTTTTTTGTATTTTTTTTTCGTGTCAGGATCCTAGTGCTGGTAGAACACAAACTACCCTTTCGACTTGGGGATTGAAAATGAACGAAAGCTTTGATTCGTACTGAGAAGGAGTGAAAAGTCCCAGAGTTGTCATGACAACGCCACAAGTGTGGGCGGCACTCAAATCACGACCGACCAATGAAAAATTTAGTGGAGGGGTTTGATTTTCCATTTTCTCTTTGAATCATGTACAAACACACACTCTTACTCTCCAGGCGACTCCTTTTCCAGTACCCCAAAGCTCCTGCTCATAAAGTTTGCTTTCATCTCCTTCCATTGATGCCATGCCGTGTGACGTGTAGTCCATTTGGCTGTTGTCTACCATCGTCAATGAATCCGCCAACCAGCCGTCAGTGTCATTGTATATCATCCCGGAAATGTGAAAAATAGTGATTGTGTCTGTGTATTGAATTTTTTCCACAGTAAACCAAACCCAAAGACTCATGTTTTCCCCACATTCTTTCCGAAGCAAAATCTTTGCGCCATTGATTTTTTCAACATCATCAGTTGAGATTGTATTTGTGCTTTATGTGTGTTTAAGGGTGAACTTGTTATTTCTGTATCCGGTTTTGGGTAACAGCAAATGACCGACCTGGAATTTATCGTTTCTACAGATTCGTTGTGGCCTTTAAGTTGAACCAAATGAGCTCAGAACTTTTTAAGTTCAATGTTTTCTGACCCAAATTAAATGAAAACGTCTTAAGAATTTTCTTAAGATTTTCTTACTTTGAAGGACACTTATTTCTTTGATGACAACGATTTTGTCACACGCAAATGGAATTTTTTGCCAGACTTCTGATGATTAAGGAACTGAAGGATAATTGTTGGGAAAATTAGGTTATTTACAAAACATTTCTGATAAGTTTTGGAAAAATTACTAAAATAGACTAACGTTAAGATGTTACTTTAAGATCATACAAAACTCATTACATTAATATGCATGTGACATTTATCCAACGACAAACTTGCAAATTGCATACAATGGATAATAAGTAAGTCATAAGATTCTGTCAAGCATATTAAACAGATAAATTTTCCAGTGCAGCATATTCACATCAAAATTTGTGAAAATGAAACGGCTTAAAGCCGAAGGACATATTAAGGAAAACTCAACATTCCCCTTATACAAATGTGCATACCATTTATGTCCACTCATACATATCCGCATTTTAATTATTGCTTTTATTTGAGAGAGAAAAGAATTTCATCAAGGATTGGACACAGACAATTATTCCCAGAATCTTAGCTTCACAGAGGTTTAATTAAAAATTCCAACCAAGGCAAAACTTGTAAATGCTTTATGTACCATACAAGACACGAGGCAGATATACAGAATAGCAAAAAACTATATATCTACCTACATAACATATTGCGAATACCAGAGGAACAAAACAAAACACAAAAAACGTTTCACTGTTGAACTCTTTGGAGCGAAAACGCCGTGAATTCGTTATCAAAGGCCATTCTTTCCATCTTGTCCAGTGGTGACTTATTACCACGAAAGCTATAACTTTTGTCTTATAGCTCTTAGCTAAAATCATAGTACTTATATATATCCTCGCATGTGTTCTTGTCTAGAACAAACAAAAAAGGATGATAAAACTTGCTTCAAAACACCAAAAAAAATAAGGCTACACTGACACAAACGCTCCCTTTGGAGTGATTTTTTGGCCCCATCTGGTATCTGGTGTGGCATCAAGTACCCACACATGGAGAAAGTTAAAGGACCAAAAGTGTATGAAGTGTATAATAAACCGGAAAACGTTAGTGCACAAAAAATAGACAAATTGTCGAGCTTATTCAGTGTATGTTTGGACTAGCTTCGAAACAAGAATAAAGTTAAACATTATCCTTCGATGTGTGGAAAATATACCCTTCTAATTTAACTGTAGCTGTTGTACAAGCCACTTACACTCATGTACCTACTCATGAGTGGAGTTGTATTGGAGCTGGAAAATCCCAAACCAAATCACCACTCGACACCATGAAAAATCATGATCCTTCGTTTACTGTATGGAGTGTGCAGATTGGATGTGATGAAAACGTGCTCTTTCCCTATAAATGAAAGTTCGTTTTTATTTTGATTCAACCTTGTCTCATCCAACTGGTTTAAGCCCCAAGGGAGGCTAACTATGGTTGAGGGGTAAACATATGTAGCATATATGAACTGAATCACCAACACCAAATAAGGATTTGTTAAAATAACTTGTTCTTCTTGGGTTAATTCGGTACTTCTCACAGTACCTACACTCCTATTTTAAAAAATCTTTTTTAAATTATACAAGGTTTGCATGGATGGAAGAATAAAAGGAAAAATATTTTACGCTCAGCAACCCATTTATCCATTATCCTTCACACTGATTACAGCACTTAGGCTCGATGGTTTTTTTTCCAGGAAAGATGTGGCGCCATTTAAAGTGTGCCTCTTAAGGGGTTTTCTATAATTCATCGCAAAAGGACTGAAATTGCAATTCCCTCCAAGTGCTCCCTGCATGGATTATGGGATTAGCTTAAAGAAAAAAAAATGAGATCATGAATGTTGGACGTAATGATATCCTTTAGAATTATTGGGTTTTGGGTCTAAAGTAGAAATTTTTTGACTTATTTACATATAATTGTACATGCATATCACGTACGGTAAATCAATTGTCCTTATAAAATTTTGAAATGTCCAAAATCTGACACTACTAAAAGTTGATTTGAGTCCAACAGATGTTCAACCTTTCAACTAATCCTGAATCATGTTACACTTATCACTGTCGGTCATAATTAGACTAAATCATCCTTGAGCCTTGAGCCTTGGGGTGTCATTAATTTGATTCATTCAAATGGCACTCGTAATTGAGTTGTTATTTAAAACACCTTCCAAGTTTTGGAACTGTACCACATCTTATAGGTATACTGTAGTACATCTTGTAGTAGGGCTGCAAAAATATGATGAAAACTGAACCATCGAAAGGATATGAAATAAGCCAAAACCAGAAACAGACAAGTATATTCTAACCAAAATGCAAAAAGGGATTTCTCAAGTTACTAATTTTATTTTGTTGAGTCTGTTTGTTATGCGGTTTGCTGTTACATAAAATTTTCGTTGAGGGTATTCAGTAGCTTGTTCAGAAACCTTCTATTGGAGTTGAGGATATTAGTATGCAATCACATTTAAAAGGATATGCGGTTATTATTTGTGGTTGTTACTCCTGGGGTGTGACAAAATTTTCTGTTGTCTACAAATTCAGAATCATTTCAGAAGAAGCTAATTTAAAAAGCCTTTTGAACAGCAGGTCTCTCTCGTGTTAGATTTTTTCAATCACTTCAAAGACATTTGATCCTTGATTCATTCGTTGCCGATAAATCTAAATTGCACGTGTCAGTCTCGCTTTACTAATGGAACAAGTGCATATCCTTGAACTGACTGCATAAAATTGACACGTGCCAGAAAGTATGAGTGATATTCTAGGATTCATTTTTGTAATATGCAGCAAGATAATCGAATTATTCTGTCATATGCTCAAGATGATAATTTTCTAAATCAAAATTTTGGTAATATGCATCTTGGCAATTGGTAGGTATGTAATGTATCTTAATTTTCCACTTGTTCCGAAAAGTGGATTGATACCTTAAACGCCTTGAAAGGATGAGTGTTTTGAGAGGAATAAAATGCCCTTATTATTTCAATAACACGCCAATATCAGAAATCCTTTGTAGGGTAAATCCTCTCTTATAATAAGTACACCAGTGTTATTTCAAACATTTCAACATTGCTTTAATTGAATTAAATCACTTGCTGTGCTAGAATTCTGCCTTCTAAAAATAACACAACCATCATTAAACAAAACAGAAATTGTAAATATTAACTTGATAAAATTTTCGTCAACGCATTAAAGTGCGTGAAGAAGTTCTTGTTACAAAGTTTATCATTTCATTGTTGGTGTTATACCAAAAACCCTAAACCAAAACCATTAAACCTCTACAAGTAATTTTCTTCATAAAAACATACCATCTTGTCAAGTGTTTATCCTGTTTGAAATAACAAAGTGTGGTTGAGTTTTATTCCATTTAGTTTCTTCCTCTTTTACCACCCTTAGAAAATTTCACAAGGGGATGCTTAGAAAGCTTGAGTTTTACTCGAAAACTGTGATGATGAATTTATTTGATTTAAAAAATCAGTAAAAAAATTTAAAGGAAATCTTAAGTTTATTTTAAAGTCTTGTGTTTTTCATATATAAAAAGCGTTTTAAGAAATATCTTCATCTTTATTTTAAGATATACGAAATGCTTGTAGATGGACTGTACCCTCGCAAAACAAAATGTCTCGGAAAGTTGTTCGATTTTTAAAGATTTCTTTCATCTTACTTCAAATTATCCAAAGATAGAAACACCAGCCCACCAGAGATGACTTCAAAAATGGTGTAAAAGAGCTTCCAAGAATATCAACAAACACAGAAGGAAATTTTCTAATGTTCCTTTGATTTCAGAACACCAGCAGGATTTTCTGGATTAAGTTAGCAAAAAGGGCAACAATGAACATGGAAACCTAGATACACATTAAAAAATATACATCCTCTTGAGTGTCTACCATAAAGAATGAATCCCTGAAGTGAAGTTTTATATCTAGGATAACATAAATCCAGGTATTGAATATTTCATCATGCAAAGACTAACACATCTGCAAGCTACCAATGATTCTACACAAAAATTCCAATGTTTCTTGTTAATGCTATCCTTGTTTATAAAATCGTTTTTCATAGAACGCTAAAACACTGTAGATGTCGTGATTCAGGGTGGAAATCAACGGATCTAGATATATTTTTATCTAAGGACATATAAGGACACTGACTGGGATTTCTTGAATATACAAGGTGAAACAAATACCAGACATTCAACCAATTCCACATCGTTTTCTTCTTCTTTATCTTCATCTTTTGGGGAGGAATGAACTTTACGAAATCAAGGAGGATATATATGCAAAACGAGATTTGAGTATTAAATTTTTTATGAGATCTGCGATTTTTCCACATCCTTCAGGCGTCCTTTATATAACCTGACACCATTCAACCTTATCTCATGATACTTGGTTTGATTTTCTCGAACCTTTTCGACGTATAAGACAACAAGACTTGTATATTTTCAGGTATTTCCATATAATATGCTATGGAATTCTTAAAATCCTTCAGCATAAGACAAATACAACCATAAAACTGTGCCGGATTGAAATTTGTGAAAAAAATTGCTTGAATCTCATTTCACCAACTTCAAAATATTTCTGAGATTGTTTCATTGATTTTTGAGCCTTTTCGAGGATGAGGTTTAGCACTGAATGAGTATCCAACAGACATGTTAAATGAATCTATTTACTCTTTGTGTCTGTAACCCATTTCAAGATACAAGGATACTTTGAGTTGTACGAAAAAATAAATGCAAGTCATTTTAAGGGATAATTTATTTTAAATTTTTGGGGCTTAAGACAAGACATTTGTACCCTTCTGCATATCTCTTTGCTTACATTCTCCATTTGTGTTAAACGTATGGCATAAGATACACCACCGAAATGTATGGATTGAAACAAAGCTCAACCACAAAACTCATCCATTTTGAAAACCTAATCACGTCAAGGAATTTCTGCTACCAAAAAAGGGTAGTTATAGTTCTTAGCCATTGTTGGATTTTCTTCACCTTTAAAGTTAAGAGATATTGATTTTTACCACAGCTACTTGAAATATATTTTGTCCTTTGTCTCAATTTTTGAATCAAATGTCTAGGAAAGTGTTGATTTAAGAAGGACATGCATACCTAAATAAGAGAATCGAATTGAAGCTAGGGAAAAGTTGTGCTTAATTTCAACGGTGGACTTTGTGTTCCAGGACATTTGCATGAATATTTAAATGAATATAAATGAAGAAAGAAAAAATCATTTTTCCCATTTTCCGCTTAAATTTAATTATACTTTCGCAGAGATTTTTAATATAATTTCCATTGAACCAAGAATTCAGGGAGCTTTGTAGTTGTGAAAGATATCAACCCCATAAAAAAACTCCACGTTATTTTAAAAGGCTCCGCTCAGACAGACACGTAAAGATGAGAGTGTATTCTGGAATAATGAACGCGACTTTAATTACGTGATTGTTCGGAGAAACACTGACTTCCGGCAGATACGGAAACTGATGATGATGATGATGATGTGCTATGTCTGTTCTATACTTAACTGAATTAAATTTAGACAGTGAATCTGGTTCAAAAGGATCACAGGACTACGTGAATGTTAATAGCATTACATACCGCAACAATTGTTCATTGCTACAGGGTGCGATACCAAGGGGTGGTTTCAACTTTGTGTAAGTCTATAAAACAATGATTATGTGCTGTTAATGTGCGGTTCGAGATATCTTCATGGAAATGTGTATTTGTAGATTTCCAGAGCTCACATATCACAGAACAATCATTGCCAAAGTGGAATCGTATTATAGCACAAATCCCATAAGAGTTGTATCATCATATAACACACAGATATCACGTTATCTATTCAACACTTAGCCTAACAGATTCTCATAAAACTCAACTATTACTGGATTGAGTTCATCCACATAAATTTGTATATGTATTCATATACAATGAGGATATACCTACTCCCAAATGAATATCATTTTCAAAGACTCCTACAGTATAAGTAGATATATCCTTTTTTCGAAAACGGATATACGTTTATACAATAAAATCCCAGATTGCGCCAGATGATAACCATTTGTCAGAAGGCTTGGGTAATTTACTTTTATCACATTAAATTAAATTCAGTAAATGTCACAGACGTTTTCATGGCTTTTGGTGTACCAACTGTGATTGTTCTGACTGTCAGGATTATTTTATGATGCATTGATTTTTCATTACGTATACGTAAAGCAGAACACTACACACACACACTTTTAAGAATTCATTCATCTTGTAACAACAAGAAATCCTGAGGCCTTTTAATATCTTGAAAAGTTATGATCCTGATTCTAAGTAATTACAAAATTTTTCTGTCAGTTCTTGTGTGGAAGAAGACACTGGTCAGTTTACTTGGAACTTATTATCTTGTTATAGAAAGTTAGCAATTGTATTATGTCTGCAACTCATCCATCAACATAAATTTTTTTCTTCTGTAGAAGAATTATGGGGAGTATAAGAAAAAGTATCGAAATAAGGAAAAAATATGAAACTTTAACGCGAAACAGATTGAGATGCTGTCTGGATGTCAGACGTTGCTATATGTCTATAGAAGTGTATAATGTAAGTATGGCTATAAAATCAGTATTTTGTTATCACTAGAAAGAGTTTGGCTATAATTGAAATTTGGAGAAGTGCAATATGCATGGGATACACTGGGAAACCCTCATATATATCCTTGCAAAATGATACATCACTGCAGATATATGAGTAATTTATCAATGATGAAACCTGATACTCCTGGAACAATGTAATTTTCTCACAGTGCAAAGTGGATAAGCGTTCCCCTTGCAATGATTATATGACTCCCAAAGGACAAAAGTAATTTTTTGGGGGAGAATCAATTGTCGTCCTCATAATCACCGAAGCTACTCAGTGTCTGGCAATGCCAATTAATTCGAAAATTTAAATCACATTCCCTGGACTGGTCATGTGTTTGTGTATAATCCATCTGATACAAAATCAAACCTTCACCCGAACAATGATAACACACAAAATCACCTGCTGTGATCTTAAGTGGCCCATTACCAAATCACTTGCTTCAATATTTTGTTTCTGCTACAATTGCGCTTATCCATAATCATCTCTTCCCGAACTAATAAAAATTGGTTTTCTCTCATTTTATTCAACCCCTGTACTTTTTCTACTTTTAAATAAGGGCTGACATCTCCCTTTAATCTAGTTCTGCACTTGACATTGCATGAGAAAAGGCCAACTAAAGAAAACACAATGAAGACTTCTGACTTCACCTCGTGCTCTCTTATTTCATGGGATACTGTGTAATTTTATTCCATTTTAAATCATCAACCCTCAGCAATATTCGGCATAACCTTCAAAATAGGGGTGATCCTTTTATGTGCTTTTTGAATTTATTCACATGAAAAACCCTGCGTTAAAAGTCATAATTGTTTCAAATTATTATTTTTTTCTGCTTCTTTTATTTACTTTTGTGCGGGTGGACTTGTTTGATTTGATATTTTCTCAGGACAAGTGCAGGAATATTATATCCTGAATATTTTGAGAATTTTCAAGTTGTTGTACAAACAAATCGCTTTAGAACAAACGTCCTAAGGTTAGTCTTAGTTCAATAATTTGTCATGACGGGTCATCTGATTTGATAAAAACTGTACTAACGCCCAATTTCGCATTTTAGCTGTTCTTATATATTCCAGGAATATTCATCAAACCTTGTTTTGTTATGCTTTGTAAATGTATTAACGGTATTTACTATGTACCTATATAGATCCAACAAATATCAGATTTATGCTGATTCCATTCTTAATTTGGGTGATATTGGATAAGCTAGAGAATACCTCCCTATATTTAATTAAACTGGAAACCTTCACTTGAATATTAATTACAAACAATTTCTTTGCATAACTTGAACAGATCTAAATCAAGCATAGTATAAAACAAAAATTCGAAAATCTAACTTGCTACAGATTAATAAATCAATATCAAATTAAGGATTCCAAAAGTCCTGAATTTAATTCAATTCCACCTGACTGTAATCAAGCATTTAACTCAACTCAACCATTCATTATAAATTTGCGTAGCTACTCCAAAATGCCATAGAATCAAACGAACCTTTCCGTTTCATTTCTCATCCTCTACGTTGAATTCATTCCGTAGAATAATTCCTTCGGGCTCATTAAAATCAGCATTCATTCATCTAATTTTAAAGTTTCAGAAAATTTTTCACATGCCATCGATCTTATACAAGTTTACACTTCTAAAATAGTATTTGTTAAAGTCAAGGATAACAAAAAGCTCGTACTAAATTTTATACCAAATATCCTTTCTATCGTGTATTGGAGAAATAATTCAACCTTACCTATGTATTTTGCTGTATTTTGCCCTACGCTAGCTTTGAGATAATTTCAACCAATTAATTGCAATAAATCAAGTGAATCTGTTTTAATTGT
This sequence comes from Chrysops caecutiens, assembly GCA_963971475.1. Taxonomy (NCBI): domain Eukaryota; kingdom Metazoa; phylum Arthropoda; class Insecta; order Diptera; family Tabanidae; genus Chrysops; species Chrysops caecutiens. The sequence goes on from OZ020569.1 coordinate 52,538,680, forward strand.
CGACAGATATTCATCCCCCTCCCATCCGCCATCTCCTGGAAAGCCTAAAAAATTCCATAAAACACTTACACTTGCGTAGATGGATTCAACAAGAAAATCCAAAGACACGAAAGGGTTGAAATATTAACACTGAAGTGACAGAATCGGGGTTGTACTCGAACTACCAACGACAAATAACACTAATGGAACCCGGTTGCTTGTCTTTCTGGAACACCACCCCCAAAATGGAATTTCGGTAATCTTCCCTTTGGATCCAACTACACATCGAAATAGGGTGGGCCAGCTTTGAATGGTGGAAAGCGATTAAAACTGGTTTAATGTGAGGTCTTAAATCAAGTCACATTCTCTTGTCTGTGACTATCTACTTAAGGTATTTATGAGTTAAGAAACTGAAGGTTAATGCTATACTATACCCCATCTTGGATAGGTACACTTATATCCTTCTAGCAGTGGATGGAATCATTATTATAACAGAAAACACTTTGTCGCTGTTTAGCTATTTAGACTTTAAATTATTTCAATCCTTTTTTCACGAAGCAGTCAAGCTAAACTCTTTGCGAAATATGGAATAGTATCATAGACATTCCACCTAAATGCAAAAACTTATCTCCATAACATTTGAATTTTACCGCTCATGCATTATCAAAAACGCTTGCATTTGTGCTTTTTACTTATAGCTATATACATAACAGCATGTCTTCAGTTTAATCTTAAACCTAAAAGGTTTATCGACGACGATGTCATGGTAATACCATAAGAAAATCATTTTTCACTTTTAACGCCATCAAGTCTACCAAAAAGTTGAAATTATATATTTCGTGTTGCAAAAACTTACCAGTGTGAATGTATGTGTGCTTTTTCATATCACTTTTCTGATGAAAACGTTTACCACAATAGCTACAAGGATACGGTCTGGTGTCACTGTGTATCAGCAAATGTGTTGATAGTGTACTGGAACGTTTAAAACTTTTGCCGCATTGTTTGCATTCGAAAACTTTTTCCACATTATGAACAGCCCTGCTTTCGAATAGAGACAGAAAATTATGAATTGATATATGACCTGATATTGTTAATATATATTTTTTCATGTTTCACGTACCTGTGTTGACTCAAACTAACTTCGTGGCCGAACGTTTTGTTGCACAATTCACAGGCAAATGGTTTCTTTCCATGATGGGTACGTCTGGCATGCACCTCTAGCCCGTGAGCTGTTGAGAACATCTTCTCACACTTCATACAAGAATAAAGATCACTAAACTGGGGTATACCCGGCCATTTAGGTAAATGATGAAAATGAACATGGGTTGGATGTCCAAAACCTCCTAGATGAGCGTTTGGGCCCGCTCCATGTCCTTGTGTCTGTGACATTAAGTTTCTAAACCTTAAGAATTCTTCTTGTGATGTTGGATGGTACCTAGAAGGTTATAAAAGAACTTTTCAAAGCTGTTTATAGTTTGTTTAAAATCAAACGGATATTAGATATCGACATTTTTATAGCGAAACTACTTAAACAAGAAAGTGTTAAGAAGTTGTTTTTAATTTTAGCTTACAAATTTCAATGAAAAATGGTCTTAAATTAAATAAAAATTTGGAATTCTGGAAGGCATAATAGTCAATTGATCAGATAGAGTTAGCAACACTAGGATGCAATTAATACGGAATGTTACTCGAAATCATTAAACTATAACAAGTAGGTATAACAAAATGCCAGTTGGTATTGGAACAAATAAAAGTCATAACACAACAAGATCCAAGAAGGACGGTAGGAGTAATTGAAAAGTTACAACGCTGTACGGAACACTAATATATAATATCATCAAGAGTCACTTACCCACCAGCTGCGCCGGGCTGTTGTCCTTGATGGAAAGCAAATGCAGCAAGCCAAGGAAGAGGCGGAAAGATTGGTCGATGTAACATTGTTTGGTCATAGTTTGCTGCAGGATAATTGCTACGAAAAGCTTCAAACGAGCTTACAGGTACAGGTGACTTAGACGTTCTTGGCTGGTCCTGCCGCAGGAGAGCGGATACAGAGAACGTTTCAGATTTTTTTGGGCTTCTGGATAATTCAGTGATGGGTGATTCGGTTATCCGTGACGACTGAGCTGGAATCGGTGGTGGAGGAGGTGAATCAACTTCTAATTCTAGTGAACTCGATCTGGATCGAAAATTTTCTTGAGGTGATCTAGAGATGCTTCGAGATCTTGACCTAGACTCTCTACTGCTCAGCTGGTGGAGATGATGGTGATGATGGTACTCATGGTTCTGTGTATCACATAATCTTGAATTCTTATAAATATTGTTATTATCCTCGTCTTCAGAAGATTCTGTTGTCCTAACTAGTCGATTGATGCTAAAAGCTAGTTCGTCTGGAAAGATAACCCGGTTTTAGTTTGGCAGTACTACAAACAAAAGCATTTTTTGTTTTGTTAATTTTAAATGAATAATTGATGATAACATGAAATTGATTTTTTTATTTTGCACCATTCTCCTTGCGCCCCTCAACATTTTAATAGACATATGAAATTGCAAACACTCCCACTAAATTAGACGTTTGTACTCTGCGCATGTTTCTCTAATATGAGGGTTTACATCCCTTATCCAGGACTTTGTATCCTTTTGTATATGTCTGTGACGAATTAGAAAATTGTCAAATTGTTATTTTTGAGAAAAATCATTCGCTAACCCTGCAGCAATTTTCGCTATGCTCGATTTATTTGACGCCACTCGCTACTGCCATAGAACAGATGTTTTATTTACACGTGTAAATTGGTGCACGTTGTCCGGAGGAGAGTAGGTGTAGGGTCTCGAATCGGTGTTTATTTTTCTGCTAGTTTAGGGTATTTCACCCTTCTTTATTTGAAAACTTGGGGGTTGATTAAATATGCCTTTAAGACATACACAAATATACACAAAGGCATGACTAAATTCGAAAAGGATAATCGATGCTCTGGATTATATAGTTAGAAGGTTGACTGGACTTGAAGAATGTTACACTTGTTTTCTATACAGGATTAATTCGTGGAAATTATCACGGACTTTTTTTCACCATGTTTTCCTGTTTTTTCCCGAATACTTACATGTTGTGTCTTTTGTCTAAATTTGATTTTAAAACAAAAAGTTGACAACCGCCATCAAGAGTCTTAGGAAATGCATGTGACATTTCGTGATATTCACCATAACATATGGTCAAACAAAATTGATATCAAATCACACAATGACGTCAAAGGCCTTTCAAGATCGGATAGAATTAAGAAATCTTAAAGATGTGGACATGACGACATTAGATACCAAAAAAAATTCTGCTTCCGGTTCTTATTTTCATTAAAAGAAAATTCAAGTAAAAACTGTTAATGTCATACAATTTCGCAATTTGACAAAAATCATGGTGTCATATTTGAACTTTAGTTTCAAGTGCCAAATATGATAAGGTACAATTGATAAGCTATGATTTATAATTTAATTATTAATTGAACATTGATTTCGTTGTTATAAGTGCAACAATCACAGTCACATGACATATGCCACGGTATTTTCATATGTGGATTGGTGTATAAGCTACAAAATGCAACCGGAATGTTTGCCAATCATTATGGATTGGCGATAACGGAAAGCAACTGCATGCAGCTCATATAAACTGCATATTTAGTTGGGCTGGTTAATGCACTTTGAGTTTATACTTAACTTGCAACAATCAAAGCTTTACTGTGAAATGCAAGCTACCGTAGCCTTGCTGCATGTCATACTTGAATGTGATTGAAACTACTTATTTCGATTATCTGTATAACTTTATTACATTATATAGTTGATATGCGATTTAGTTGTCGCATTTTGAATCAATGTACTCTAGTAGTTGTTGGATTGGATTAGCATTAAAATTGTTTTTTTGTTCATTTATTAAATTGAAACGTTTAAGCGTTTGTGGGATTTGATTTTGAAACTTTTATTGACCCTTGATTGATCGATTTAACTCTTTAGCCACTATTGGGATATGAGTATGACTCAATTAATTTATCTTCATACATTAAAGTTGTTTGTGAAGTTTGAAACAGTTTTATGACATAGGGATTAATTCGAGGCCTGTGATTGAAACGTATATCTACCTATTTATAACATGGTTTTTGGTATAGTACCATAAGGACAACAGCTCATAGTTAAGGCTATATATATGGGATATCTTATCGCACAGTTTATTTTCGTGCACACCTTCATGTTAGATAGTGGGCATATATAGTTTGAATTAGAATTTTCTTCATGGTTCAATTAAAATTTATGACCCACGAATATCACCTAAATTTTTTTTCTTACTTAGGTATATCAATTCTAGTAATTTATCGTTATGATCATGTGCTGATACATAATTTTTTTTTTTTTTTTTTAGTAAATAATAATCAAATTTTGACATATGACTGACCTATCAGACTGTGATTAGAAAACCTTGAAATAAAATTATGGTATTTTCACAACCTTAATCTCAAATAGATACTGCGCAACTAAATTCAGGTGCACGTCAATACATTGCCAATCATTGGTTCCAAGTCATTACTAACACGTGTTGTCCAACCAACCTGCTAAATCCAGATTGCCACAATTCAAACGAATACAAATGAAACTTTTGGGAAAAATTTTTGAGGTCATGTTATTGTCCAATAACAATAATCATTAACCGCTCTTTTTGATTCACTTAGAGCTCAGAGCCAACAAGAACATCAAGCACCCTCGCGGTGGAGTGTTCTACAAATTTTCAGTTGACAGAATGAATTTTGTCATAAGTTTGAAGGTTTCTCAAACAACAACACTGACCTCAGCAGCACGTGCTGCAAATTCACAGGGAAAAATATTCTCAAGAAAACGAGGGGTGAGTTCCAAACACAGAAAAATTATTGAGGATAACAATGAAGACATAAAGGATAATTGTGATAATCGTACGGGGAGATTTGGTTTTGCTTATTTGTAGTAAGTACGTCTTTTGATGGTATGAATTTTTAATCGGTTATCGTGTATAGGTTCTATAAAACGTCTACGATTTGTAAGTGGTTTTTCGCATGAAAAAGGATAATGACTTTGTGATCATTTTATAGCAAGCTTTGTGAGGATATAGATTGAAAAATTACAGCAGGTTTAAACCAAATTCTCATGGAATTTTAAAATTTTCTATATTAAATTCAAATATAATATTTCCAGAAATCTTGAAATTTATGATCACTCCACGTGGTGACTAGATTTAAGTGACGGCCATTGTAATAAGAGTACTTTTTTATTATCTTATCAAACCGCAATTTTGGTTTCGATTGATTGCGAATTTTCTGATGTGATAAGGATTGATTCGGTTACGTTAGTTACTTAATAACCCGTTGAGAGACGATAATCAATTGCGATTGGACAGAATGGAAAATTTTCAATCATTTTCGGGGTGGTGAAATGTAAATTTTCTTTTGACTAACACCAATTAGTCATATATACCTAACTTTTTATCATATGAACTTTACCCACCGCAATTTCTTGCTTTCTGCGGAGATGACGTTGTGGTTTTGATAAATAGTCGCCATTTCATTGCAGTTTCATGATAACAATCTTATTCACAGTAGGAAAAAAAATATAATTTCTGGAAAAAGTACCGCATCTTAATCTCTCTCAAATCGGTAATGGAATCATCAAATCTTGCAGCACTTTCGTACACTACTAATTTAATAATTGTACCAGCAAATTATAATTTTAATTGTTTCTTTCGACGGAATCTCATCTAAATCTCTTCAGAACTTTGTCGTTCATTTTCTTAATGGTTTGCCGCGAGTGGGATTCAGAAATTGGTCTCTTTGCGTTGAGACTGATTCGATTTGGTCAAATTAGTCAACAGACTAAATAAATCTCTTCCTGCCATTATAACGTACCTTTAAACTTGTTTTTTAGAACAATTATATCTTGTATATTGCAGATGGTCACTTGAATTTATCTTCTAGTAGGTAGTTGCCTTGAACTTGTATGGAAATTTCGTGAATAGATACTTCATGTTTCAATTAATAACTTATAAACGAAATTTGTTCGATCTGAGATCTATCGGCTGCGTTGATCTACCAAAATTTTATATGTGAAACAAAAGATTTCTTGACGGATTCTAAATTGAAGTCAATTAATAAAATCCGCTTGATTAACATGGATAAAGATCAAACCCTTTTCGGTGAAATTGTTAATCTCGACCCTCGAGTCTTATGGATGTCTGCGATTGAAGAAATTTTTTAAGTGACTTTTTGTAATTTTGCAGATTGTCTTATAACGTTTCTCTGCGACAAGAAAATGGAAAGGAAATCGATTTGCCGATTTTATTAAACATCGAAAGAGTGCCGACCATTGCGTCTGACGTAGGCTACTTAATTCATCAAGTACACCATACCAAAGACCACACACAATGTTTGACAACTTGATGGATCTATTGATTTCTTCCTGCCCTGGTTTGATAGATTCTAATAAGCAGAGTCGTATTTGCGCTCGAATCAAGTTGTGACTGCTACATGATTGTTATGATTGTATTGAATAAGTATATTCGATACTTATTATCTGTAATAGGATCAATTGATCTTTAACGATCATAAGATTTTTTAAAGGGAAATTTCATTCTGATATCAATCCGACTTCCGGTCAGATACAAAAATGACTGTATAACGTTTGCGAAAAAATTTTTTTTGAAAACTATCAAATCGATCATTGTAAATCAATCAATAAATTGTATTTTGTTCAAACTCCATGGATACCGCCATATAGCTCTTTGTCATGTTTCCAATACCTTTTCATGGATATCACCATAACGAGGTGTTTACCGATGGATTAGCATTGATTTCTTCAATATTCGTCTTATCACCAAAAGATTTGATTTTCCTTATACTAAATATTGACAAAATCATGTAATATTACGAACAAATCATGTGACAGGAATTGAATATGATAAAGTCAATTCGAGTTGATTGCAAACGAAAGTATTGAGATATCCCAATGGGTTTCCTTGATGTAACCGCCTTGGGTTCTTTGTGGTTACCTACATTTGAGGTGACCCATGGTGAATTGTCAACGAAGCATTTTGATACAAAATTTATATAGTATTAACAACAACAACAACTTACCTTTCATTATCTTGTGATTCCTATTCTCAGGTGATGAGGATACTGTCAGCACTGATTGTTGTGATGCCTCATTAGGTCCTGTTGGATTCGATGTAATTCCATTTTCCGTACACGATGGTGATGTTGATGATGTTGTTCCTATCGTGTTGGTTATGGTTGTATTTGTCCCAGGAGTATTTACTTGCTGTGTTTGATGTGATGTTTGATGTTGTGTTTGATGTGATGTTGTACTACCACCATTTATGATAGCTGTAGGTGCCATTGGCAATAAACGCCGATAATGATTGATAAATTCGAACGATAGTGGTGATAAACTGTTGTTGCTTCGTACCCCTAGAAATGGGAAACTTGCATTTGATATTGACTAAATAAAACTTTTAAAATAAAATAAAATTTCAAACATTAAAAGATGCCGAAAACTGAAATTCCAACAACTCATTTGGATAGGATCTCATTTTAATTGGTTTCAAGTGCTTTTACTGCAATGAATTTGTTGATGTTTTTCATATTCATATTTTTTTGTTATTTTCATTTCTGACTTCTGTAAAACTTTTCGAGTAAAAACGTTTTAATCAACGTAAATTGATGCCAAAAAACGGATTCTTTGCGGCGCATTTGCATTCTGTGGAAATGCATTAAACTATCCAATTCAAAATAAATCTAGTTTTGATTCATGTTGCCTTCAAATTCAAGTGGTGTTTCCTTTATATAACAGCCTAATGAAAAAGATACCGCAACTCATTATTAAGTGTTTCACTCTCGAATTGCGGTGTCTTCTAAGAATATAGAATTCTAAGAGATAGGGATGAAATTTTCCTTCATAACATGAGCATGTTAAAGAGAATTAAAAATTTATACTCGTCAAGTTTATTAGACAATGATTCGCAACTGATTTAATAAGCAACCCTTTATTAGTACGATAGGTATAATCAATCAGTTTCATCCTTTAAATCCTGCTACGTATCATTCATAATTATCTGAGGTACAAAATCAGAGTATCTAGTAAATCCATGTTGTGGCAGGAGCGTCTCAAGTCCTTGCTCGTCGGTAATGTACCGAATTAGATTTCAAATTCCGTCATCACCAGTTAAGACTGGATTAAGGATCTCTACTAATTAAAATTCATGGCAGGAAAACTTTTTGGCAGACGAGGTGTCGTCGTGACTGACTAAATTGAGATGAAGGCACGTAAATGAACGAAAGCTTTGCGTATCTCATTAATATGTTCAATAGAGAATTGAGGGGAGGATAGAATGTGCTTTGTGAAGATAGAAAAGAATTAATTAATTAGGATGAATCAGGATCATGACTTTATTAAGAGCTATTTCGTAATCAGAGGCTCTTTAGCACGTTTTCACAAGTAGGTAGTTGATCTTAAACCCGAAATTATCCTAGATCCTTCCAAAGGATTCTGGTCCTAACGTGGTCAAGTGACCAAATTAACTGAAACCGCACATTTCGGTGCGAATTACCTTATTAAAGCATGTTTAAGGTCATCCAGTGCGGTTTTATCCCGCTCCAAATCCAAGTTTTAGCCTTAACAATTTGGAAGCTTGCCCAGTTATTATCCCAGATTTTAATGAACACCAACGTACTTGATCCTCTTTAACATTTCATGTAGTATAAGTCTAATTTGCAGATTTAACTTTATGTTTTAAATCCTGGACTAATTTGGTTCTGACTCAATGGAGCGCAATTACACTGGACAAAGATTAACGTAATTGCAAAGACACACGAGTTTTTGTCAAAGTTTTAGTGAGCTCAAGTGCACAGACAAAAGGACATTAATATAAATTTTTTTTTGTTTTTACTTGTGCCGTTGTAGGTACACAAAGGCATATTCTTGCAAAATTAATCTTACAAACAAGGATACAGATACAAGGATCCACCCCAACTTAATTAAAAATGACAGGTTACGATGTCCACTACGGGAATGAGGGGAGATGTGGTACGGCATAAAAATAATTATATTTTGTCTACGTGAAAACGCGAAACATGAAAAAATTAGGCTTACCACATGGATTGCATGCAGGATACATGCAAGTATCGTTTTTATGGAACTGTTTTCATTCGACAAATAAGGCTCGAGTAGATGCAACAATAAAATGCTTTGGAATGTCATTTTTCAGGACCACATATACCTACCTACAAGCTGAACTTTCGTCCTTATAAATACTCGACCATCGAAATGGATATTATCACTGCAGGAAAACCGACATTCGGGGGAAAATCATTTGTGAAAATTTGTTTTTAAATTTTTAACTTTTTTTTTAATTTTCTGTTTCAACCCTTTTTATGAATATTGGTAAGGGGAACAAATTATTTGCCTTAAATGTACAGATTTTCGTAATCCAGAATGCTTTTGATGAACATTGGTCCTAATTGTGGAGATTACCTGCTCATATCATTTAGTATTTGAGCTGAATATAGAATTCATGGTGGTAGGTAAAGGAATTTAAAGTCGCAGAGAAGGTAACTCGAAAATCTCTTTTGAGCATTTGAGTTGAGCTTAGTTGTCCTTTTTGCACATAAATTGCTACTGGATTTGAACTAGAGTTAAACAGTTCTCATGATAACATTACTAATATTGAAAATTGAAAATGAATTAATTGTCAATGAAGGCGAGAAAAATTCAAGAAGACTTACTTAAATTGCAATAGCTGATTACATGAAAGCATTGGTTCTCCAACTTTTACCTAAACATTTTTCGGGTCCACGGAACAAGGGAGGCATAAACACAATTCACGCGTTGTAATTTGACTGTCGACTTACTGAAATCCGTTAGGCAGTTCGACAAAAAGTTCCCACACAAATGAAAAAGTGCCCATAAATCGCTGACGTTTTTCAAAATCAACCAAATGTGGAGCATTAATTATCCAAATAATAGCAGGCACTCCTTCATATGTAAAGATTTCGGACAAAACACGTTTTTAACCATGAAGATTACGACATTTTAAGCAAAAGTTAAGCAAAAAATCCAAATCTGAGGGTTAGCTCAAAATGCTCAAAAGAAAAAATTCATTCACAAGAATCTGTTAAGACTCAATTTTTTCCCGGCATTCTCATCTTGAGTCGTTCTATCTTGCGTTAGTGGAATTCCGGAAGGAAAAAACGCAACTTTGATTTCGTACTTTACATATGGATACAATAAAACCTGAAAAAAACTTTGTTCGTTTTTTCGTAATGTTCTCCACATTAGTGGGACATGTACATGTTCACAGTGACTTCACCCCATCCAAAAGTGATTATTTATAATCGATGTCACTTCGAAGGGCATTTAAGACCAAGATTAGTTGATTACGATAGAATCGAGTTATTTCATATTTACATTTCAAGTTCCAAACACTCACAATATGATTTCGGATGCTTCTCCAAGTGTGCAGAACATGTGTAACCACTTGGAAGTACTGACAGAAATCTGAAGCGGTTTGAAGACGACCTCATATTCTAACACTAACTAACTATATTCTGAAACACCCTTCGACGCGATCTGATCCGAGGAACATTTGGGCTCCAAACAGTTCCAAAGAGTGTCGCCTATGGGATGGCACCAGTGATCGATTGTAATCTCAGATGTGGATGATGATATTTTTGTCTTGACGTTAAAACAGATTTAAAGGTCAATTTGAAACAAGTGCGGAAAGAAATTAAAGTGCCATCAGAAATATAACCGGAGCATTTTAAGGTCTTTCGAGTTAAACAACAAAAAATTAAGTGAATTGCGTCAAGAAAGTGTTTCAGTTTTCCTAAATAAACATCTGGGAAATTAACCCGGTGTAACCCGATACCATGATTATCTTTGACATTTGCACTATTTTCGCCATGGTTCCACCAGATTTATGTTGCTTCGTTGCTTTTTCCATAATATGTCTTTTGAATTTATCACTTTGCGGCTAATTTCATGGTCTATTAGGGAGTGGGATCACTCAGCGCATCTGCAAATAACTCCTGAGTGGACAATTGCTTATATGAGTAACCAATTTTCATAATCTTATCCTCATATCATAGAAAAATCCGTTGAAAATGGGCAGGACTTAAAGTAACACAGTTGTGTTTAATACGGGCAATATCCCAAGTAAAAACATTAAGTAAATCAAAAATTACAGATTGTCACAAACACGCAAGCAAAATTATTTTATTAAAATTGATTCTTTTCTATCTACCGTAAAACGTCGGAAAATCTGGAAACTTTGAGGTAATTACCAAGAAATGACGGATTCCACAAAATATCCTTCCGTGTCCTCTACAACTGTTGCTAGAGTACAAATTTTCCAGCGATGCCGGCCATAATCCATCAAAGTAAAAATGTTGTCATATTATGTACATTTAGCAAATCATAGTTGTTCGTGATACGGTTTTGATAGCATGTAAAATGAAAGTGGATACACCACGAGACAGGTATTGTGGGCATGTGAATACACCCTCAGGTATTTTTGTGGAGCTTAACGTGTACCCTATGCCATGTAGCATGTAATATTCGGAGTCGAAGAAAACAATTCAATGAGACAAACAACAAAATGCCTCTATCCATAATTGATGATACAATTTCGTTCTGTATATAAAACAAACATAAACAGATGCGTATTCTGTCTGGCAGGATATCTGTATACGTGCGGACATTTTCCTTCTTTAGTTTGATATTCTGATCCTGATTTGTCCTTTAATTGATTTCAAAACAACTCTTAAATCCGATTATGTCAAGTTTGAGACAAATCTGGTCTTGTATGTGAGTGCTTTGGTACAACGTATGGTACCTATGTGTGTTTGTGTGCTTAGGATAAAGGACTTTAACATATTGAAATAACCAAATAGGATTTGTGGTAAATATATTCTCAAATGTTTCCGATTTCCAGAATTAATTAAATGACTTAACCGCCTGTTTCTTAAGTTTAGCATGAATAAACGGGACACCGCAATCAAAAATCTGTTGTCTGGCTTCGTATAGGGATATGATTGGTGACCTCTAAACTTGAGCTGACCATTTTCCTAATTTAAAAAAATTTTTGGCTCGAGTTATATTACAGACATAGCCTCTTAGGTAAAGGTCCAAGGCAAACCATAAAAGTGTCCAAAGAAAATTCATCAAATAACGCAAAACCTTACGTGAAATGTTACTATAATAAATAAAGGCAAATAAAACAATGTGAAAGGACTGCTAGTATATACCTATGTGATACCATATTACAAAAACTAAGTCTTGAATTTTAAAAACAATTTGTCTGTTACTTAGGTAGGTAGGTTTGTGTTTAATATAAATTTTGTAATGATTCTCAAAAGGATTTATATATTTTAAAAATTTAAAAATTTTTTTTTGTACGTAAGAAATATGGGTGAAAAATAATTTTAAAACTTAAAATAACAAAGCACGATTTCGAAGATAGGTAGTAAAGAAAACTCGTCCAGATATTCAAAAACCAAAACATGAAAAGATTCATTGCAAAAAAACTTTATTCACATACCTACACAAAGTCAAACGAATAATTTCTAATTGGAAATTTTAAAATTCCGTTTCATAAAATAGAAGTCACACTCCCACATTGACATGTTTTTAAAAACTATCTATGAATCGCATTTTCAAAGGAAGATTTGTAGAGAAGATTTGAATTTTTGCAAATTTAATTAAAAATTTCAGACTAGACAAAATTTTGAATTTTTAAATTTGTAAAAATTGCACAACTACAATAGGTACGTACAATTCATTTCCCATTGGACTCAAACCATTCAACAATTCTGGATCTGCACTACACCGAGTGGCTAATTAAACAACACGTTTAGGAACGCATTTACTTTTCCCAAAAATAAATAATTTTTGAATATCAACCGCATTTATCATACTCTAAGGGATAACAAATAGCTCAACTAGTCCATATGACTAATTATAAGCTCATTCAACACTGAATAACAGAAAAGTTATTAATTGGGGAGCTAAAACACACACTGCGGAGTCCATTGAAACGTTTCCTCATTCCGAAACTCATCACTAACATCCTGTTAAATATTCCACCTGGGATCAACACCTGGACACAAGAGGATTACACGTGGTCAATTGAATAATTAGAAAATTTCATAGTACCCAGTCACACATGGAAAATATGGAATGCTAAAAATGTCCAAAAAATTTTCGTTAAATAAAAGGAAAAAAATATTTACCGTCGGCCTTTATTTTTGGTGTTACCACACGGAAAGCACTGGAAATCTGACTTTGGGCATTGCTCAAGTGATGATGGATTTGTGGATGATTCCCAGTTGATGGTGCTGACGATGCTGCCGACAGGATGAGTGAAGATGAGACTTGAGGTTGAGATGGTGCTGGTGTAGTCCCAACTGCAGGTGAATTGTGCGGATGATGATGATTATGATGTTGGGGATGATGTTGCGGTGATTGCTGATGCTGATGCTGTTGCTGTTGATGTTGCTGTCCATGATGTGGATGATGTTGATTTATTATTTCATGTGGTGATTCACTTTTCACACTTATACTATAGTCTAAGGGTAAATGTTTTTGTTCAATAACTTCCATTTCTTATTGTCCTAAAAAAAATCCAAGTTTTTCCAACAATAACCCCAAGAAAACAAAAATTCAATCACTCAAATTCTTCAAATTGTCTCAACATTTTTATTCACTTTTATTCAACACTATAATTATATTTTTTCAAGTCAATGTTATCGCAACCCTTTGATTATGTTAATGATATGATAACAACAACCCTTTCGTGCGGGATGTTACGATACTCGAAGACTGTCACCGACTGAATGAATCTCTTGAATCTTTGGCATTAACCGATTTCCAAAATCAACGAAAAATATTTCTTCTCTCAGCTGTTCGTGTGCGAGGTTTGAGGGGATGGGTTTTATTTTGTTGTTGTTGGTGTATAACCCTCTTTCCCCAGGAATCTTTTGAGCTTTCAAGATTTCTTTAGCTGTGGATGATGATGAGGGAAAGCTCTACTCAGTTTTTTTTCGATTTTTGATTTTACAAATAATGTCACTTACTCACACAAACTCATTAATTACAAGTTTCTTATATGAATTTTTCGTAAATAATTTTCACTTGAAAAATCAGTGACACTCAATAAATAAAAAATAATTTTCCGAAAACAATTTTTCATTTCTCGCAATCGCAACTCAGTCAACCGCGTCGTCGTGTTGTCTCAACGACCAAAGCACTCTGAATCAGCTTTGGAAATGATTCCAGCCGACCGTCACACAGATTTCTGCTTTGGGTGTCACACCGCAACATTAGGAATCAGCGGTTTGCAGAGCGCACAAACACAAACACAATCATACCCACGAAGAGTCAGTGATTCATTATTTCCACCCTCGTTTGACCACTTGCGCTTCACTGTTCGTTACTTCACTTCTGCAGGGGCTGATTCGGTGTCCACATAATCCACGCCTTCGACTTCAACCAAACTGAAATTTGGGAAGTCAAACAGTTTCTCTCTTTTTGTCTCTTTTGTGAGCATGCGAATTGCCCGTTTGCACTCTTCCAACATGACTGTTGAACGGATTTTAAGGGTAAGAAAAAGGGGTTGCATAGATTGAACTGAGAGAAAATCTCAGATCTTTCTTTTTCCGCTCAACAAGCTTTTCTCGATTTGAATAACACTCACCGTCCACCATGTTTTGTGGGCGGGGTCATTGCTATAGTGTGAGTCAATGTCTCTCTCTGATTCTCATTTTCACAGATTTCTCTTCTTGGCGTTTGTGTGGGGAAAACGAAAATCTGATAAGAAACACAAACCGAATGAATGGGAATTGCAAATCAAACGAAATGTTTATTCACAGGATTGACATCGAACACGAACTTGTTCGAGCTCGGTTCGAGTTGGATTATCTTTGAATTATTCAAGTTTTTCTCATTTTCTTAGCTATTTGATCAAAAACTTTTCAAGTTTGAATTTAACAGATGATGCTCCTTAACTTCATAACAATAGATACAAAATCATCATGTGTTATTGGTTGAGGGATGTAGGTACGTGGCATAGCACACGTTTTATGATTGTAACACAACAGAATGACGAAGCCAAGTGCATTTGACCCAGGCGAGGTTCACAATATTGACCAAACCCTATCAGTGATTGGAGTTTTGATTCCCCCAAAATGAGCACAAATACACAGAATTCCAATTACATATTAATAAAATTCGAAAAACAGGAAAAAATATGGCAATAAGTCAATGATAAGATAAAAAATCAAATAAAATTTCAGATTGTACGAGAGTTTTAGGTTTTTTATGACCAAAGATATATGTACCTAGGTATTGTACAAAAAATATCTCAAAAAAACCCATCGGGATTAAGGAATCAAACAATAACCAAAAATCGTCGATATTATTGCTTTGATTAGAACTTGATTTCCAAATACTGATAACAGCAACAGGCGAATTATCAGTGCAAGTCAATTCGTCCTATGATGGTGTAGGCAAGGTGAACCGAAAAAAAGGTTTTTTCTCGCATTCTCATGCGTGTAAACATGCTTTTATTAAATACCTGTATCATGTGATATACGAATATGAACGGAATGAATATCGTAAAATTTTATTCAAGGGCAATCACGATTCGTGATTAAGCACTTTTTATCACGATGTCCAATCAAATCGGTTATAAATTCAAATATATTGCGGATATGGATGTGTGATAGTCGAAATGGGTAACGAAACCTTGTCGAAGTTATTTACTGATTTATTGTGGCTTTCGAGACGCAAAACTTAATCAAAATGACGGAAATCATTTAATAACCTTGTGTTTTATTGAAGCAATTTTCTTGTGGAATTGGAAAAATTATCTTTTTGAAAATTTAAATTTCCCTCCAAACTTTTTCAAAATTCCACCAGAAAGAGATGGGCGACTCAAAAACGACGGAGAGATCAAATCTGTTCAAACAAAATCGCGTTAAGTGATTGGAAACAAACCCCTAGCCACGAGTGCTTGTCTCTTCTGACTAACAGACTCTCAACAAGGTACTCCCTCACACTCTAGGATGCGCCACTTGAGACTCTTGATTTCTCCGTACAAGATGTTGGGAAGCGCCTTCCCACATACTTGCGTACAAATCACTCCAGCCGAGATTGGTTGATTGCAAGTAAAAAAGGCGTGGCTTGTAGTACCACTTTGAGCGAACTCGTACTTGACTTGAAGAAACCCGTTCCTCGAATCCGGGCAAACCCGGTTGTTGCATTCATTCCCTGAACCACTCAAATAGGTACGACAAAATCATTCTTCCACCCCAACAACAAATCCAATGTCGCCCGGAACAGTACCGGGCAACTCAATCCGGTTGGTTGGACAGGAAATCATCGTTCGCCGCGTTTTTAGTTCTTAGTTTGGATTTCATTGGGATTTTGGTTGGAGCTTCCTTTATCACTCGAGTATGGCGTCGAAGTCTTATCAGGTTTTTCAAAATTTGATAAGAAAATTAATCCCTTTGAGCTTCTGAATGGATTGAATTCATTTCTTTCGAGTAGCAGAGATGGGTATGAAAGTATCATGAACATGCCCGAGTCGAAAAATCGGGACTCATTTATCCTTCTTATGTCCTCACCCAAGTCGAAAATTTTGTCCTTATGCTATAAGTCGGTCTTATGAAGATCGCCTCTGAGCCGCTTGATGAGTGCCTAGGTGTTATGAAGTCCTTCTGATAACACGAGCTTCAAGTGTTAGTTATAATGTAATTCCAGAACTGACTAATTCTTGAGTACAAATTCTAGTCATCAACAAGAAAACAGACTCATCAACGCTGGAGGTCATAGAACAATCAACTCTGTAACTCATCCAGACCTTCATCTTATCAGACATCGTTCACACGCCTAGCTGGAGCTGAGAAGATCAACTCGATCTTATCCCACTGGTCCGTCCAGCCCACAATGTCTAGCAGTGCAAACTCAGTCTTGATGGCCCATAGGGCTGTAGTCTGATGGAGATTCTCTGATTCGAACCGCTTAATTGTAGATTTCAAAGAAAACTCTGTCTAGTTAAGTTAGATTAATTAACAGCGGAATAGATCTACCCAAATGTAGATGGTCAACCAAGTCTCGTTGAGATTTCGTAATTCTGTGGCATATTTATTTAGGAATTAACGATATTTTCAAGAAATTACATTTTTAATGTTACTCGAATACCTCAAGAAATCTCAAAAGACAAACCGACTTTTGCGAGGTAATGAAAATTCACCCGTTTAAGGGAATTCTTTCCAGGATGGA
Source organism: Chrysops caecutiens (assembly GCA_963971475.1). Lineage (NCBI taxonomy): Eukaryota > Metazoa > Arthropoda > Insecta > Diptera > Tabanidae > Chrysops > Chrysops caecutiens. The sequence goes on from OZ020569.1 coordinate 52,555,993, forward strand.
TTAATTGATAGAAAACAAAATTTGACGTTTCAATTGAACGATTTATTGCCAATTGAATGTGGCTGATTTTTTCAGTTAATTTCTAAAAAAAAAAAAACCAAAAGATCGGAACAGATGTCTCCGTCAGGTTAAGGTTTTCACCCTTCTGAATGATGGTGGAATTGAAATTTATACAGTGGAGCTCATCCAACCGTGTAACTCAATGTGAATTTAACATGAAGAATAAAATGCCATCATAGACCTACATTTACCTCATCCTGTGGTTCACACAGTTCCACACAACAAGGATCAAAATGCAATTGGCCCGCATATGGCAACATGACGCCACGATTCTTCTTCCCATTTCGAACGTTGACTTTAATTCAACTTTATTTGAGTTTTTCGATTTAAAAATTTTTATGATTTCTTGGAGTAATCAAACCTAATGAAACCTCTGAGCTGTTTTCCATTATCTCAACATCCTGTGGGGAGGTTCTGTTATACAAGACATCATGAATTTATGGATTGCGTGCTGATTTCAATCACTAAAACAACACGAATTTATGGTACAAATTACGACAACGCAATCGTGGGGCATTTTGTTATTTTGCTCAAATGATGGAAATCAAAAATCGATTGAGAACCTTGTGCGGGCGGTTGTAAAAATATCGATGCTAGTTTTCATCTTCAATTAAGTAAAATCACCCGCTACTAGTATAGTGAATGGCTTTGCAGTCACATAATACGGGGGTGTCATGGAACTTATTCATCAGAATGAGACGTGTTACCAACAGCAATCGATTATGCAATAATATTATATGGATCTATGTCAGTTAGTCATGATGGATGGCACCAGTCTTCTGCGGCAATCCCCTGATCTGCAAAGAAAATTCTCTTCTGAAGTCATGAAATCAAGTAACTCCCTGAAATGATTCTAGAGGCTTTTGAAGGCTGTGACACAAAAAGTGTTGGAGTTATAGAAATAAATTTTAGTTAACCAATTAGTTAACATGTCAGCTGGCAATTAAGTTTTACGCTTTTGTACTAAGACGAGATTCTAAAGTTCGTCCAGTTTCAAGAGTTAGACGACTGGATTCATTGGCAATGTTTAAGGTCTCATTTGTTGTGCGGCGAAAATTATTAATCAGTCTTCACATTGATACATATATCCGAGTCGTTTTCCACGACCTCGGAGTGGTTTGTTAAACAAAGTTTTTTGGCTAGTCTCAATTAGCACATTCAATTAAACTTTTTAGTCACATAAGTCTTAGTCACACTCTCCTTTGAAATATGAATACGAGATAGTATTCGTTATTCAATTTTGACAAGTTGAAATGCCCATATAGTATAGGATGCTGGATATATCCAAGCGATCCTGTTGTATTCCGAGATCTTCTTGGAGGAAACAACAACCTTATGGGTGCGGATAAACTTTTGAAGGATCCTGAACTTTTTAGGTAACGTGCGTTTTTCAGCATACGTTTAATTGTAACTAATTCATACGATTGAAACTTCAAAAATAAAGATCACACGTTTTCTCACGTCTTGTTTTTGGGAGGGATTCAGGACAATCTACCAATCCCAACAATTCTCCCAGACTTTTACCGGATGCATGAACTCAAAAATGTCATCAACAGCGGAAGATTGGGGCGCTTCCATATCTTTTTCTCGTAAATTCATATCAAGCGTTTCTCCACACCGATAATTTTTCAATTCACCCGTTTCGACAACTGAGTAGTTTTAATTAACCATCAGATACTGGATTAAATCTACCGAGTCCGTTGGAGAGTGCATCAAACGTCAATAGAATGAAAACTGGAATGACTTGGAACAATTTTAATCAAAGAATATTTTATTTAATTTTTATTTTACAACGATTGCGTGACTACTTAAAGACACAACGTTACGAGTATAGTCCCGGGCCAGTATATTCTGTGAGCCGGGTTTGATTGAAATTAATCTCGAAACGGAGAAATCTTTGTGTCATTTAAATAAAACTTTGCTTTATGCATGCTCCCTTGTAGAGGTTTCTTTCAAACGCTGGTGTCATTAAGGAGAACCACTGAATCATGATAAAACAATAGCCGAAGCAATATTCATTAACCAAAACCACATCGTCATGGATCTGGATCTGTCGAGGGAAGCTTTATATATTGGTTAAGATTTCATTTGCCGCAATACACATGTCCATGTGGAATTGTTAATTGCCGCCGAAATATTAATTAACAACCATCGAGGGCGATATAAGCTGAGTCAAATATCGGAACGCTTGATGTTGTGCCGAAAGTTATGAAGAGATTTGACCAAGAGACAAAAAATAATAAAACAATAGTTCACCCAAAATTTAGACTGTTTGAGACATGAAGATCAGTTGAATAGCCCAAACTGATTGATCAATTCCAAGTTGCGTCATGCGCCTATAGTAGGTACATCTTGAAGTTTTATTTTATTTATTCAAATTAAAAACAAACACTTCGTCTTAATTGGAACCTGATTTAGACTTGAAATAAAATACAAACTTAAATATGAGTCAGTGTCGATCAACTCATCCCACATTTATGAAATTCATCCACATCTTTGGCCACATTTGTTTTTGCAAATCAATTAAAGTCAATTAATTCTCAACAGTCTAATTAAAATTAATTTCGTATATCTGTCGTATCTTCTCTACTCTCCTATGGAAGCGAGGAGGGATTCATTGCAGCTTTTCATGATCCGCTATACGACAGACAAAATAACACAATTTCACATAATTCTGGACAATCTTTTCTCACGCTCCCGATGTACGAGATTCGCACTTATGGACCCGCGATATAATTGGATCATCATGATCACATACATATCTGTATTTTTTTTAGAGTTGATATCGTTGTCATTTGTTTTATGAGCTTTATATGACAGTCCATACATTTGTTGCAACTCACATTCAACATGAGAATCACTTTCAACGGTTCACTATTCTTTCCCCGCCAGTTTCCTTGGTGCTAATTAAAATCCGTCATTAATTGTAGTGTTTGATTGAAATTGAGATCATTTTGGTCAGATCATGATGCTCTCACAGTAGTGCCCAGCTACGGATTGAAGCTGTGGGAATAAAGCTACAGGGTTTTGGGTAGAGTTTTGTGCAATGCCAATTGAACGTTTTACTTTTGATTCATGGTGACTCATGTCGACATGGTGACTAGAACAAGCCGCCAAGATGGACAACATGAACTCTTGTCGTGGCCTTTAGTTGCAATCAAGTCAATAAGATGCTCCCCGGGAGGAACCCAATGATTCTTAGTGAATTTTTGTTTCATTTCACTATTAAGTTTCAAAACAAAAAAGAATTGGGTTACTTGTATAGTAATTTACCGATTTAAATTTGAATCGCTCATGATAAACAATTCGCTCAATTTGAAGCGAATTCCAATGGATCGAATTCTCGATGATCGGATACTTCAATTGTCCGTTGTGGTCCAAAATATCATCGATGAAATCAATTTGATCAATGAATTTCCGGTCCAACATTAATTGATGGAATTTCAAGGTTTCTTTGAATTAGTTTCGACATACAAACATCAAGTTGAAATTATATTTCACAAATTTGATTCGTTTTTTATTGGTTTATATAACCAACAAAAGGTTTTAACCCTTTAGTTAAAACGCAAATCCCTGAACAATGAACCTGTACCAAAACCACATACCTATTATACACGCCTACGGATTCGGTAGCACTAGAATAACTACCGCTTCTGAGGAGATATTTAAGTCAGTGCTTTGTAATTTGGACGCGATTAAATCTTTCAATTCAACTCTTAACCAATGCCAATACATCTGTCAAGTTACCAAGCAAGAATCATGTAAATCCCGAACCTAAACAGAGATTGCCTCGTGCTTCAGAGTATATCATTTCCGATTAAAGGCTTAGCGCAAATCATGAAATCATTCAGGCAAGGGTTGAAAATTACTATTTCGAAACAAGACAAAATTTGTGTCTTAAAACATTGCCAAGGGAAATACGACAAAAATAAATACATCTTACCCTTAACAAAATAAATTGTGTTGGGGTATCAAGGATCGGTTCCAAATGTTCTGTAATTTCACCAAAATTTCATGCAAATTTTTCGTTTAACGATTACAAACGACACTGAATTTTGTTGTTTTTAATCTTGCGAGGGTAAATTTTATACTATCGTAAATACCGACATACTATATAAACGTTCGGGACGATGAAAATAAACAAGGGTTTGTTGTGTCGTCATCAAAAGTTGAAACTCCAAACATTCGCATCCATGACGATTTGGGCCATTTTTACAGCCCTCGATTTTCGGTTTTGGTTTTTCACCAAAAGATCTAAAGTGAAATATTTTCACACATTCAATTTTCAAATAGTAATATTGACGGGTTTTTCCTGGATATCAGTACAACAGGATATTGGAACATATCATTCCGGAGCGTCATGAAAACGTACGTTAAAATATTCCAAAACAGTGTTACACCGTCGCGTCGCACCTTTGCACCGGAAAAATATCCACCCGTCCCAAAGTATCCGGGTATTTGTAGTGAAACCAATCGTTTGTTGCAAAATTGTTTTCTTGTTTTCCCAAGAGGAAAATGTAATTTAAACAAATGTGTTTTCCTATTTTCACAAATACATGTAACTTTTGCAAAATTGTTTAAGAGAATTTCACGTACCTATGTACTTGTAGTTGTACCTATAGTTGTGGATCCTTCCGGTTTTCACTTGTTCATTGCACAACAAACACACTTTTATTCGGGCAATTTAAATTTTGTTTATTCATACCCGGGTACGAGTAATCCTTTGGCGTTTGTGACGATTTTAATATTCACTGGATCAAAATGTTTTTAACCCAGCCGGGACCGGGACATTCCGTTTGTGCTCGATGGGTGCTGAATCTGAAAATTCCCTTAAAACAATAATCTATATGACACGGATATACGTTTCATAATGGTTGATGGTTATAAGAAAGTGTTATTATTGATTTTGATTCTGATCTTTTACTTGGAGATCCTTGCGTTGAAGCAAATTTGTAATAATTGAATACAACGATAAATTTTTATTGATTCAATAAAAGATTTTTGAAAGGATGGAAACGAACAAATGACTTCACCTCTCTATAAAATTAAAATGTTAATCAATTTTAAATTTTGTTTAGCGTTGTAGCCTTTATCGCTATCAAATATTCCGAATGTAATAAAGATCCTTGGAAACAATGAAAACTAATCCAAAATCAAGTAATAACAATAACGTTTATCACATAACCCAAAAAATTTCCATAGAAAAGCAGTAGCAGGCGCAAGTGTTGATTTGAATACAGATTCCCGAAAAAGCAGAATGCGTTAAGTGTAATTTAAATTTGTTTGAAGTCCTTTCAATTTGTGTCCTTAATTTACTTGCTAACATGAACTTCAAGGCATCAACATCTTTTCCACTTTTAATACGATCACGTAACTAAGCTTTAGAAAATGTTTCAAAGACAAAGATTAAACCTATTGAATAAATTTGAGTGCCTTCGGCTTAAATATACTCAGCCTACATTTATCCCCATGTACTTTGAGAGTTCCAGGATATTAAGGGACATTAAAAAGCAAAACATTTATTCAGTTCTATTCATCGTAAGCAGAAGACATACCTATTCATGAGATGTTCTGATAGAAGGATTCGTATATAACTAAAGTCGGTTTCATATTTTAACTCGCCCCCAAAATTTCGCCCTGTCTCTGTGAGTATCAGTATTTTTAACCGTTTAAAGCATTTCATTTTATAGTACCAACAGTAGCAGGTATCACTGCAATATCCTCATACGGAATGTATATAACGACGTTTGTTTGACGGTTCCACATTCACATTTGCCGGAAAAGTTTATTCGAAACCTGCAACTGTACCAACAAAAATAAAAGGACCTTTCCTAGGATTCGTAGGGAGAATGATATCAAGCAGTTTTTGTGAATATGGTCTGTTATAAAACGTCTGGCAAAAAGGATATCAAACAGTTATGGGTTGAATATTTAGAAGAATATTTTTCTCTACATATCATATGAAACTTTTCAGAAGTCAGAATACTATTCTCTACGAAAGGATATATTTACCTTTATATTATATATAGGTATAGGTACCTATAGGTTTGTTGAATTTTCTTATGTTTGAAATTTTTTTAGTTTTCATTTTATTCTGGAAGCTAGTAGAGATTATATCCGATTTGAAGCCAAAGTCCCATTGAGGTTTGGATACACAAAATGATATCCACATGGATGAGATTAATTCCCCCCAATGAAGCATGTTTAATTTGTTCAGTTGAATATTTTTGAATTTTTTAAAGTCTTCCCCCTGGAAAATAAAATTCATTTTATGATTTTCATTTTGAAAACCACTTTTTGATTTTGCAAACAAAAACGCAATTTCTCTACGGTATAGAGCAACATAAATCACAAGTGTATCTTAAAGACCCTCAAAGGAGACGGCGAATTAAAAGGGAGCTTCCTGCTTATTGGATGATCATAACGTAATCATCTTCATTGGACAATTGTCGTATACCAAAATACTAATTTTCAAAAATTGCCAATATAAGATTTGATCTACTCACGCCATATGTCTATGCAGGTATGTATATTTATATTGTAGGTAGGTACAACCCTTCAAATATATGACATCGAAATTACCATATAAATGATTAGTTAATAGCGACTTTACCATTTTTACATACATGATTGAGCTGGTCACTTACCCTTTGTCGTCAACAGTATCACATTCAATATCACGAAAAGGGGTTAAATCGTGGCGCAATACTTGCGTGAATTGATTTGAATTTTTTGTCCCTAGCTTGTTTCGTGTTTTGTTCATGTCACTGATGTTGTCACACCCTTATTTCAATTTGGATTCTTTTAGGAATGCACGATTTTCCCCGTCGTAGGGGTGTTAATACTCTTGGGGACAAGGATGTTATAATAATCTTGAACTCAAATTAAAGGGCACGTGACTTCTGAAGGAGTCTTCTTTTGGGTTTGTGGTAAATGCAAAGTGACGGCTGACGAACGTATTAAGATACTATCGCAATCAGATATTGCCGAGCAGCACGCTGCGATTTTACCAGCTACAAGGGCGAGTTATTGTGTACTCCAGGAAATCGACTATATATACAAAGGATTCAATTCAATTACATGTGAATTTCTTGCCGTATTTCGCTAAGGAACATGTATGAGAGAGAACATTAACCTAGGTTGGAATTGTTCTCAAGATCATTCTGCAAGATACATATAAGTGACAAGATTTCAGTATAAGAATAGCTACTATAAAAGGTGAATATGATACAAATAAAAATTATTAATGGTTCATTAAGATGATTTCTCGTTTATGAAAAATAATCAAACACACCACGGGATCCTCAATATATACCCGTGTCATCATATTGAAAAGTTTATCTCTCTAAATATATCTAATATAGGTAAATCAGAATGTCATATGAAACAAACGTCTAGAAAATATTCGCACAGTGATTTCTTTATTCTCTACACGGCATTTTCGTGACATCGACTATTTTATTTGTCTATTTTGTATAGTCACACCCACAAATTAATTTACGAAATTAGTTGTCCATTATTATTAAGTTAATAGAAATCAACAGACATCTATAAGAATGCGATTCCATGAAAGTCGACCCGACCCGATTTCGATCAGAAATATTCGGTGAAACTCAACCTGCCAAAACCTAAAAGTCAATATACGTCGTTGTCAATTGATAGGGATAACGTGATAGTGTTAGAAGGGAATTAATTAGCTATTATCGCATTTACGAGTCCTTGTTCGGCACTTTCATTCACTAGGAGTGAAGCCTTGGCAAGAAAACAAAACAAGGTTTCAGGTGTCCATTAGTTTGATTTCAGGAGGGAATTTACACACGAACAGAACCTGAACCTGTTGGCTAGTTATTGGATTCTCAATCTACGTTAACGTTGTTTTTTCTTCAATGAACGCGTATTCGTCATGTCGTAGATGGATTCTGACCATTTTCTATCATGGGTTTTCTGAAAAACCTACGTATACCAATATCTCGATTCAGAACAACCCCTCAAGTGTTTAGGGAACGAGTTAACCAGTTATAGTCCGTGGCTTGCCTGTTTGTTAGTAGTGCATTGGGAATTTTTGACTTGTTATATTCACTGCGTTGAGATCGCTGGCATGTGATAAACATGCAAATCACTGGAGACAAGTCTGTCAAGTTGCGACGATGATGTTACTTAGTTAGTCGGATGACCAAAATTTGGGTGTGCAAACTATTAACTAGTTGTTGGTGATTTTATAGGAGTGTTTTACATGAGAGCTTTGGTTCCTTCGTAAATTTACAAAAGGACGGAAAGACAAACCTTAGATATGATATTGACTTTAAGCGTCAATGCAATTTTGAAACAAAGTTAGTAAATTTTTTGATTTGTAGCTTTTAGTCGTTTCTCAATGAAAGGTTGATGACATCCAAAATGCAATTACTAAAATTTTCTTAATAAAGACTGATTAGTCACTTGGCCTTAAGGGCAACAGTAAAATTAGAAATGTCTTTAAACCACTTCCACTTATTAAAATTAGTTCCGCCGCATACAAGATTATGAGCATTTGATTTTCTAGTTATCAAAGAAATCTCTCGGCCACATAATGCAAGGCGCCATTTTAATTAACATCTATCCCGGAGTGCTACAATTTACTAAGAAAAACTTTGATCTCTTACCATCCCATTCAACTGGTTTATAGCACCCCCGGCTGGACGGGTTCACAGATAGGGTGATTGCAGACATATCGATCATATTGATCAAAGAGACGCACTATTAGATTATGAATCATTGATTCATTCCGTAGTAGTCTCTATTCCTAGATTTATTTAAAAATACACAACGATCGATATTGAAGAGGCGACACAACTTCAAGAATCTGTTTATAGAATACTCGCACTTGTATCGCGATCGATTTGATCGATCTCTAATAACCACAATCTCACAGATATCTCATCTAAATGCAACAAGTGGCTGCTAAAAGCGAACCAATTTATGTGATTTCGTTCGATCTAAATTTAATAGGTTGAGTGATATGATTTTGATATGATCTCACCATCGTTTTAACCCTCAAAGTTCTACTCATGATTCCGCAAACAAATACTGATCGAATACTGAGTTCTGATTTTTCTGATTGACCTCTTGAGGTCAAGTGGAGTTCTTCCGTTTTAGTTCGTATAATACTTTAATTTAACTCAATTTTTGTGGGTTAATGGCTTACAGTTGTTATGAAATTTTATTATCCATATCTAATTCATCCTGGTTCTTCAAGATCATGAAAATCATTTCTTGCACTGTGATTATTTTTAGATGAAAGTGGCTCCATGTTAATTCTCTTCGATATGATTGATGGCCAAGTAATCTAGCGCCAGTGCTCGTAAGTTAATTTTCTACATGACATCTTATTTAACTAATTGTTCATCATATTACTTTGTTAGTGTAAGTAGTAGTAAATACCTACAAGAGTATTATAGAAAAATTCGTGTATTTCAATAGTGAATACATTGATATATCTCATCAATATTTAGTAGGCTCAAATCTAAAATGGTAATGCCGATCACCCAGAATCTGTCGTTGCAAATAAAGGAAATCGTCCCATCTGGACCATTTATCCTGACACTTTTCTAACACCAACTGTACCTTTGAAGTAAATTGAACTACACTAGCATACCTATGTATAGAACATACAAATATCACATACCTATGTATTTTAATAGAATCATCCTGTCTCCATAACAAGGAAGGATGTAAAAATTGACTTTTCAGCGAGTTATTTTCAAATACCTCCCCGTATCCATGAAGTTATATCAACGTTCGTTGTTGGTTACTAACAAAAATGAATTGTACCCATGAGGATTATCCGAGAGCTATCTGTATTACGGATTCATGTGCACACAAATATTCATTTAAAGAAGAAAAAAAAACTCAATTGCCAACATCATGACAGTTAAAGGTATAACAGTTCAATATATAACGACAACCAATATATCCAGCTATTCGGACCATGCGAGGATTTGATACAGAACTAAATAGAAATGGATATTCTTAACCTGACGCCCACCCCAACCAGTGTCAATAGAAACAAGTCTGTCTAACCCTGTTTTCCAATAGCTGCTGAAAAGTTTTGTGCTGAACTAAAACGTCAAGGGTTGGTTGAATGATACTATCAAAATACCACCAACCATTGAGGGTGGGTTATCGATGAACTTTTTCGCCGATTCTCGAAAACTGCACTGCACTGAAAATAAACGTTTCCTTGCAAGTTACATAAATTAAATTCGTAAATAAATATTATAGAAATTTCATTTGACATGTCACGCGATATTTGTGCATGTATTTAAGTCGATAGCCATTATAAGGATGTTCTGGAAGGTAAGAACATGCTACAACTTCGTAAAACACACCACAAAGTGTCCTTTTGCGGTTATCCTCCTTTTTGTATCTCAATAACCAGATCCTGGTCGATGTGATATCAGTAAGTAACTGGTAAAACCATAAATAAGGAGATGTATGGGAATTGGTTGGACAGGACGAAATACCAATTGACATCTTAATGTTTATGGCTATCGTACAATTTGCTGATAGCATGGATAAAAGGTTCTGGTAGCTGGTCTGTATAGCATTTTGTATCGCTGTCGGTATCGTTTAGTGCTTTGTAATTCGTTCGGTGTAAGAACATAATCCTTCCCATAACTCCTCGATTTATGTTTATCTCGATACTTTTAACGACATTTTTTATGATACAAAATACATGCATTTTGATGGTCAACTTTTATGGATTGATGTCATTTCGTGATAAATTATTAACAAACTTTGAATGACATCGAAAAAATAAAAATTATCGTAATGGTAATATAAACTTTTAACTATATAAAATGCATTTGAAAATGAACATATTGAAACATGTGTAAATAAACATAATCATTTCTAGCAAATAACCAATGATTATGCCTAAATTCAAAATCTATTTAAAATTAGAAAAGTAGAAATTGCATTCCTGTCTGTCATTGTGTAACCCACATTTTGTAGAACAACCCTTCATTGAACGCAGTGTCAAACACAAAATCAAAGAACAAATATAACACATGACACAAAAGAACAGCCGAATCCGTGAAATCCGGAACAAATCCTTAAATTAAGATGTAATTGTTACACGGTGTATCTAGATGACGCTATGATTTTTTGATGACCTAACCCGAAATCGAAAAGTGCAAAACGGGATAAAAGTAATGCTGATGATCTGGGCTGGGATATTTAACTGAATGTTATGTCAACATAAAATCTATCACCTCCTCGAGAGCAATAACAAAAAAGCAAGGTATCATTAATCACCATATGTGATGGCAAACCTTTACAAAGGGGTAGCGACTAGGGTTGATACCCTTCGATATGAATTTAACTGGAAAATTAATCATAGCCTTCGTTGGGGAAGTCCTGGATAATATCCCGGATGCATCTCATGAATCCTATGACAGAATGGCCACAAAGTGAAGGTCTCGTTTGGCATTATGAGGGTTATCATTGGGGTGTGCTATATTGGCACAAGATTACACCTCTAGAAGTGTCGCCTCTGTTGATTCAAGCAGGTGTTTTTGCTTGATGTTGAAAGCAATATGTTTTTATGTGGAAATGAAATTAAATTTTCAACTATATAATTTCCTGTTTTACAGGAGCTTCTCATTCATAGAGATGGGTGTGATCCGTAATTAGATCGATTCACCTTTCACACTGGTCTAAAATCAAAATCAACCAATATCCTTCATTTAGCCTATTGTCGGTATGGTGTGTAAATGAAATTATCCTGAAACAGGGATAATCGATTACAGCGTTGACTACGTATTAGATTTCATTTACATCGTTAAGTCGACGGGCAAGCCATCCCCTTGTATCCGCTGTCAAGGATTTTCAACCCTCTCCAGCCAAGAAATATTTTCCATTTCGTTGCTCACCTTCATTCAAAGGATGCAAATTTCTAATTAATTAATTGCCTTGCGTGATATCCATGTTAATAACTCAGAACTTCCTTTCCTTCCGTCATACTTCCGATGCCTTTTGATTTACCCTCTCCCACATCTTCTTGACATTCATTTGTCGTCGTTTTTCCAGAGCACTTCACTTAATCTACGAGCAAACCTTTCACCGGATATAGGATAGTCTTCTTGTTGACCTGTATATGGTTGATTGTATGCGATTACGTAAATCAGACACGGAAGGAGCTGAAATGATCCAATGGTCTGGTTTGTGGTTTTTATGACAAGTAGTTTGGTTAATCTATGAAATGTTTTGCTCCAATCGAGCATTTTAGGCATTTTTATAGGGAAATTTGGATTTTTCTCTGTCCTTTCCCTGTTTTTCTGTGCTTTGGTTTTGTGCGTTTAATAACTGATTTTTTTGAGTTTTTTCCTAAAAGGATTTACTCCTTTAAGTTGATTGTGTTCGTGACAAAATGATAAGAGAATCATTTGCACTGAAGGTGGGGCTTTATTTGAGGATAACTTCTGTTTCGTATAAATACTTTTGTATACATGATGTATTGAATACCTAAAGAGAGTCTGAGAAGTAAACTTTTACTGGAATTAAATTTCCAGATACTTTCAAAATATTTTCTGTGTCCAAAGAATGTCCAAAAATTTAACAATTTATTCTTGGTAATATTCAAACGGAAACTAAAGTGTTGTCCAAAGGATTTAAATGAATGGAAATTTTCTGAAAGGGTTCTGTTAAATGTCCCTGGATTCAAAACGTACATAAACTACCAACTCAAGTGATTGCAGTCCAAATCGACATTCCCAAATTAAACTAAGTTAAGTAATTTCATTAAACCCAGTGAGAACGAGTTAACATAAAACCTTTTATAAAAACCACATGGTGATAACATTAAACTGAAAATCTTATATTGTTGTCAAAATCCTGTGTTCAGTGTGTTATTAAGAAAAGCAGATCATAACAATTAGCAAGTACAAACACCACTTTATTATATTGAAAGGGTGTACAGAAAACCAGGTTTCACCAAACACTAATACAACAAAATAATGTTAACAAGTGTTTTTTGGCTATTCTAATTTAATATTCAAACTTAAAGTCCATTTCATTTGTATATAAGATAATATTTAAGTTTTGCCGTTATTAGACATTGGCAGTTTATGTTGAGATATAATATCTTCTATTTTACGATATAACTTTTTGTATAATAAAACAGTTAAATGAAAACAGGACTAAAGTTTGTGTCTTCAACAAAATCTTCTTGGGAAGTAATAAAATACAAAAATCATTTTGATAATTTTAGACTTTCTTTACTGAAAATATTTAATTTAATGAAATATTAAGTTTAATTTTGTGCTTTTAAAATAAATAGCGTCGTAGCCATAATTTCAGCTACCATCCTCCTGACTTCTTTGATGTATGCAGCCTTGTAGAACTTTCTAGTTCCGAGAAAACATTTGTTAAAACAATATGAACTGGTATATTCCAAGCTTCCCTGTTCTGGCAGTTGGTTTCCGATGGTTGCAGTAGAGGCAAAATAGCTGTTACTATACAATAAATATTTTAATTAATTCGTAGGTGGACAAATTTTGAAAATATCCTTTTTAGTAATTCACAATATTTAGGCACTGAAAGCTTCAAGAAATTACGAATCAAAAAGCTTTCCAGTTTCTGCATATGCTTTATACTTATATAATATTTATACATATTCATATTTTATAATGTAATTGACGTGTGTACCATGTGACAAAAATGTTCTCTGCGAATTTTAAATATTGTCACGCGGAAGATGTCCTCAAATTTTATAACACACCCATCAATCATATAAGTGTTTACATACCGCGGAACGTGTCCTTAATAATTCGTAACTCATCCACGCGACATTTCCGACAAACTACAGTATGAGTTGGTATTTTTAAACAAATAAAAAATTTGCAAACCTGTCAATCAAAGAAATTCGATTAAGTTGAAACGTTCTGAATATTGATACTCCTCCGCAGTTTTTCTTCGTCAGGACCCTTGGAATCTTAAATCAATCATAAAAATAACAAGGGAATAACAACTAAAAATGTCTTCCCACGTGTCTTATATCCATTTTCCACATAAAAAGGCGTAAGCACATGAATAATGTCAACGTGAACGTGTTTAGGTGTGCATGGATACCTATACCTAGCTTGAATGTATCCCTTAACACTTACGTAAATATAAAGTGTTTGAAAATGTTGTTTCTTGAGCAAAAAATTAATCACTTCTTTAGAAATTAATCTTCTCTCGAAGGATAATTGCCAAACGACGTTAAAGGGTAAAGGACATTTTTCTTTGCTCTAAGAAGAATCCAGTTTAACCTGTTTGAAGAAAGTTAAAAAATTGTGCAAATTTCTTAGCCCTTTTGCATTTGGAATTTTTTTTCCTAACGTCGTCCTGAAGATAAGGGAATTTTACTTTAATTGACTCGTAGAAATGTCATTTTTTATTCCAGTCTCATAAAGAATGCATTGAAATGAAGGAATCTATTCTAGTAGCTGTGGAATAGGGTTCAATTCTGGTTAATGTGGACTGTTGCACGCAACAGGATAACACTCGAAGGATGTAAAGAATCAAAATTATGATCATTGGAGAATTACATTTTCGCAACCAAATAAAAGTCAATCGAATCATGTGTGTTGAAAAATATCAATGTGGGAAATATCCTTTGAACACGCAATCATCACGGGGTTTGATCACTTTAATACCTGCTATACACATCCTTGTCCTTTCTAACCAGTTTTTCAAGTTTGAAATGTTCATATCAATCAACTCAGTGGAATCCAGGAAATTGATGGAACAACATTCCAGGGCGAGTGAAATATGTAGCCACTGCCATTCAGCCGTTGTTTTATCATTAGATATTCAGGACTACATTGTACATGGACTAATTATCCTTGAAAGGAAATGTGCTTTATGAAAAAATTCCAGAGGGCTAAGCAAAAATCCAAAAAATGTCCTTTCGACGAGATGAAAAAAAATACAACATATTCTTAAGATTCAGGGAAAGGATGCTAACCCAGCGAAGGATATTAAACTACTCGATGATTTATTTCTGTCGTCCTGAAGGATTCGTATTCCTGTTTCAAATTTTTTATTTTAGTCTCTCTTAAGGGTTCGTTCCACTTCTCAATATTATGCATAAACGTGATGTGAATCTATGACAAGGATATACACTTTTCCCTGTGTGAGTATCCATGACATTCGTGTCACCTTCTAGTTTCACATTTTTAAGTCACTTTACCGCTCTACAGAAAAAATTCTTTACAATTTAGTTTACGTGAAAGTGACTTTCCCAAATTTTCAAATGACTCTCTTTAGTTTTTCCATTTTTCTTAAAGTTATTATTCAAATCCTCGGATATTGGAAATTCCTTCAATTTTGACTTTATAGTGTCTCTTTTAGGAGCAGAACCTCCGGATGGAAAGGATCAATAAGTTTGACTTATAAAACAATTCTCAATGTTGTTAGATGAAAGTAGATGACACAAATCTTGATATATAGTTTGCTGTATCTTAAAGCTCTTGTGAAGCATTCATAAAAACATTTGCTAAAAAATGTTGGTAGGTAAAATGAAATTTCTCTCCAAGAAAAATTGCAATGCTAACTGTTAATTCCAATGTGTCTTCCGGAAGGAATTCAACTGGTAACAAGGATATATGTATCTAATATAAATTAATAGAAATGTCTTTTGATTATTCAAAATTAGAGTTAAGGAGTTTTCTATGTGGTTTTCAAAATGATCGTTGAGTAGATATAAGTTCTTGCCTTGCTTTCTCTTATTAGGGTTTAAATAAGGTACTAAAACGACGCTTTCCAATTACATGTTACAATCATGAAACGCAATCCAATTATTTGGTAATAAATTTCCTTTATTAGTCCATATTTATGCTTTTGATAAAACACACAAAAAGCACCGTGACCTAACAACTTAATTGACCATTCCATAACAATAACATTTAATCAGTACAAGAATTGGGTTTTGTAAACATCAAAATCTACTGCGAAGGTCCTTAATGAACTATCAAAGCCTCTTCAGCTAACTACCAAATAATTACCGTCCAGTAGACCACATCTAAATGATAGATGTCACACAATAACCAGTTTCACAACAATCACTAAATAATGTTTTAATAACAAAATTTTAGGTAAAGGATATCTTCCATCCAAACATTAATAATCAAGTCCTTCATTTGTGTGTTTTTATTTCTCAGAGTTTATTTAAGGAATGGATTTCTCGGTATCCTTCAAGCTAATTGCTAAACCCATGTTTGATGTCTAGTTAGTGGCTATCTTCGTCAATTTACACGAAAACAGAAAAAAAAACCGTCACCAAACCCTCATATTAATGTTGGGGGAAGAAAAAAATTAACGACAAAATACTTAGCAGGAGGAACTAATTTATAAAAAATAAATACACACACAATCCAACATCTTGAAATTTTGTCTTATTAGGCTTTCCCTAACTTCTTTTGGCTTAGCATGAACTTTTTGGGCAATAAACGCAATTGACAGAGACAATTTAATTAAGTTATTTATGAGCTGACATTTGTCACTATTTGAGACTTTTTCCTTGCAACTCGGTGGTCTACTGCTACATTTATTACACGTGTATTTGCAGATGTGTTTTTTTTCTTAGGTTCAATACAAACATACAGTTATTATTTTTCCCCTTATTTATTACATTTTTCTATTAGAAACAATCACAAGATGATTATCGCCTGTGCTCGGATGTTGGGAGGAATTTAATCAACCAGGATTCCAGTTCCGGACGTGGAAATAGTAAATCCAAAAAATGTATATTGATACATGACACTGTTTATACGGGATGATGTCTTTATGCTGGAAATCTGAAAGCAGAAATGTTTTCTTTATTTATAAATTGTACATATGTTAGGTATCTAAACTAATCTTTAACTTCTCCATGTACCTCTTTCTGTAATTATGAAATCTAAGAAAATTGTGAGTTCCTTCATGAATGTTTGAGTCCTGCATTTTGAATTTTTGAGTTATAGCAACATGATGTACAGACATTGACGTTGACCTTGATTGGAAAGGATGCACTCGTATTGTGGCGTGAACTTTCAAATGATCTCAAACTCGAATCCGTGAGACGTATCTATACGTAAATGAAACTGATAAATAGTAAAACAAACAATTTCTTGAATCAAAAGTGCCCTTTTTACAATCCCATCGTACCTATAACACAAAAAATAACTTTGATTTTTAACTTATTGACTTTCCCGCACGTATCACTTAACAAAAAATTTCACACGAATTGCATCGTGTACAAAATGCAGCCTGTATAAGTGAAACTGCGTGATTCCCTGCAACGTGTAAGTAAAGGATCCAAAGATGACCTAACTCTATGTATCTCAATTTTTATGCGAAGCACCCTCATATGATCGCCCAAAATATAAAACAATCCCACTGCACAGACACTATTTACATATCCTGCATTTAGAATGTGTCATAAGGATACATATATCATATTTAATACCCTCAATCAGTCCTCGTGGTCGAATGCAGCAGTCAATTTTTTAGTCATTGAGTAAACGAACTTCCGCATTTCACCGGCGGCGTGTGCACGTGACTTTAATTATCCTAATTCGGAAGTGGTTCCGTTCTTGTTGTTTTTTCCCACTATCCTAAGTGGATGTGGTAAGCGTTTTCCAATTGATTGTGTTTGTATAACATAATAAAAAGGATATTAATCTAGTAATGAAGACATACTTTTTGTTTTGATAACTATAACGGGGCCAACCGGAGAATCAATTTCTTGGGTTCTCTATATCAGGGACTAGTTGTGAGCCTCCTTGATTAGTTGATTTATTTTATGAGCAAGTAAACATGTCGTTGATTGATTCATGAGAATTGAAGCTCAGTAGGTATTGCTGGAAATTTTAAAAACCTCCTGTAAGGCTGTTGTTTTTTCCTATTTGGAATGTAGCTTCAGTTGGCTAGGAAGCCTTGAAACATCCTGAATATCATCTTAAAAAGGTATCCTAGGAAAAATACTTGGTACATGTTCATTAATAGAGGGATCTATTATCTCTATTACCTTATGTCCTTTGGAATCATGATTTTATTTTACAAAGTACATACAAAAGAAAATTTTTCAGAAATAGGCTCAGCTTCTGACATTGGTTCGGATTATCATCAAATTCAATTACTTAGCATGTCATACAATTACATTTTGATTTTAATAATGAACTCACGCAGCACGAAACAGTCACAATTTATAAGAGAGCCCACAGGAACCAAAGCCCACTCCCTAGAACTCTCACAGTGTTTGTAAATTTGGCTCAAAACAGTAAAAAGCAAATTCAGTTGTTAAAAATAAAATGGAAAAAACAAAATCATCCACTAAATGAGCGATGTTGTACACTCATTCCAACCAAAACCCAGAAATGTTGCCTATCACGAAGCAAATAATGAAAGGGTTAATTTCCAGTAAACTGTATAACCGCACCTTCATTGCTCGCATTGTGTCCTTATTTTGCATAAATGGGAAATGTGGGTACTTACCTAGTGTGAATACTTGAAGCTTGATGTAAAAAATTTTTACTTTACCAAGCCTCATAAAACATTTTCTTTGATAAAGTTTTGTACCTTTTTCCATTTGTATGCCTCCAGTAGCGATGGGTCACTTACATTGTCATACATGACTACTCATTTGGTATGATAGTATCCTTGAACCAAGTAAAGGGTTGATGAGATTAAGTGAATTAAGTAAATTATTTCAACCCTGTTCTGAATGAATTAATTAATTTTACCTTGTGCTGCTATTTTTTCTGGATGTGAAAAACTACCAGGCCATATGCCATCAGAAACATTGTCATTTTTTTATTTTCCAGACTTGTGGTGTTCAACTTTGAACGATTGACAAACTGCACAAACATAGACAATAACGACCGTGATCTACATATGCTCTAAAACAATCAAATCGAAACATTCACCACTTCTAATTGCCCTGTACTGGCTAAGGGTAAATAAAGATTGCATGGGAACTCCTAATAAGACCTTTACCATTCTGTTAAATACATTTTTCAGTTGTGATGTTTGTACAACGACAATGCGGTTATTTGATTGCCAATGGATTTAATGATGTCACCAGGTTTGTGCTTATGGCAAAGTGCTGAAGATTGAATAATGTTGAGGCTATTTTTAATCACCACCGTCACGATTTGATTTTGTGTACTAGAGAAAAAATGTCGTAAGATTTACAACAGCAGAAGAGAAATCCAATAATTACCACAATTACAATTTACACGTAAGATAATTTAAGGCATCTCATAAGAAAACTCAAACTTGTTTAATACATTTTCTTCAACAGAAGTGAAGAGGTATTAAAAAAATTAATAAAATTACAAAAGTCAGTTGAATCAATACGTATATTCCATAAATACCTTTTGGAACCATCCAAATTCCGCATTCTCAAATTAAATTTTACTAACATATTGGATAAAATCGTGAAAAAGTAAACCACGAATCAAAGAATAGCCAAATTATGCAGTGTGCAATTGGTAAAATTGAAATCCAAAGGATTCTATGCCAAAGATTCATCCCAGAATGGATAAGGAACCAACAAGGATAAGGATAAGCAAATATCTTAAAATGCAAAATCGACCACGCCCATTATCTTAAAAGTCTGAGACAGTGATTTCTTTTTATTTTTCGTGTTTCATGGATGTTTTATCTCGTTTCTTTAAAGGAAATTGAGGCAAGGAGCTTTTCCCTCTAAGGATATTTCATATAAGGGAGTGGTATATTCTGCGTAGGATTTTCTTGTGACTATAAGACTTTTTTCCGAGTTTTGTTGTAGAGAATACCTCAGGATACGGATGTAGTAGTTACCACATATTTCTCAAAATCATTGATGGATCGACATTTGACTAGTATGGAAACATGTAACTCAAACTAGTCATTTGAAAACCAAGAAATCCTTGAATAATTTATGTCTGTCCTCAAGAAGTTACCAATGAAATTCCATTTGCCATATCCTTCAACCCATCGAAAACTGAGTGTTGTGGTAATCAGTAGAAGCCACTTAATAATTAAATAAAGACTGAGTTGATATTTTGCTTGGAAGTTTTGAAACTATCAAAGTCATACAAGGGCGCTAATAAACAATGGCTCATTTATGTCATGACCCTATTCATATTTGCACATTTTCTTGTTTGCGGTGTCAAGGAAAGTAAGGAAACAAACAGGATAATAACACCTAACCAGTGTACTGTATCAATGCGAACATATGTCGAAGTTTTGGAATAACTCATTTGGAAGACTTTCATTAAACATGATATCTAAACATCAGAGCCAACAATCGTGGAAAAATAACGTATAAAGGATTCTAGAATTTGTTTGTTATTTGGCGAGTACCTAAGTAGCATTAAAGCGGTATGACTAAATGTCATTAAAAAGAGCTTTACAGCCTTCCAGTCTGTCATATAGTTGAGTGCTGTATATGCCGTTAAGTAAAGGACAAATTATCAAGTTGCTTAAAACATTTCTCTAAGACATTTACACTAATGACATATGATCTACATGACTTACCTAGAAAACTATGGAATCTTCACAAATCACCTACAACCAAATATATTTTGGATTTAAAACATCTTCCAAATAGAAGTTTCTGTTACAAGAGGTTTTCAGTTGTAGATATAGGTATACAGATTCATGTTTACAGTTTATCGTAATTCAGGATCAAAGAACTTCACGAATAACACACTGAATCCCTTCGAAATTCCTTTAACCCTTGTTTATGCAGAGATAAGCACATGATGAAATAACATTGATGATTTAAATGCCGAAGTTAAGGACGTATTTAGAGGAATAAGACCCTTTAGCTCGCGGGATAAAGGTTGTAATAAAGCTTCAAAGGAAAGGTATTTCCTTTGGAATATGTTTTACTTTGTGCTTAAAAATAAAATCAAAATATTGTCGTCGTGAAAAAAAGGGACATCTGATTTTTCTCACATCCTTTTTGCGTAAGCCTTTGAATCTTATGAACGAACTACCTATATGCATATATGTATATGAAAGAACATTTTGAACATCTTTTTCTCGTCAACTTCTTAAGGCGCATAATTTATTTAACATTAACCAAAGCATCAATGATTTCATTGCACAGTCAAATATTTCTGGAATAAAGCTTCATCCTGGTTTCGTACCATCTAAACGGTTCTACCCGATTACCAAAATTGAAAAACGGGTCAAAAGATAGAAGAAAGTCTGGATAAATTTCAAGTTATTCCATAAGTTGATCCAAAGCAGTGCTTGTGGCAATTTTCATTTCCATTTCAAAGAAGATTTTCCTGGAACCTAAATAAAATCAACTTCTGAAGTTTTCTCATCATTTTCCTTCAAGGATTCATTCGCCTCTGAAATGGAAACCAAGAAGAAATTGAATTTCTCAAAATAATGAATAGAAATTAAGATGGAAATGCTGAAGAAGAATTACGTACATTAATTTGAAGGATGCCACAATGTTTCTTGAAATCTCCAGGATTGAACTACCATGGAAGGCAATTTTCTTAATTCTGATTAAAAAAATGTGATATGTTCATTTCGGATTGTGTGCCATACATTTTCATGATGATATCATTAACAAACTTGACATTATCCAGAACTCGAAGAGCCACAGAGAACCTTATGGGTTGGTTTTCTTATTGTCAACTGCTAATGGTGTCATTTGGAATTTGTGTAAAGGACGTTTACAATCTTCATAACAGTCCCATCTTCAAATTAGCGCGGATATATGAAAAATAGCATAACACTACCCTAAAACTTAACTTCTTCAGCGGATCGACTTTTATGTACTTACCCTTTACTAAAAAGTTCCATTAAAATAGAAGAATTTAAATATCCACGCATCTACTTATTTATTAATTTATTTATCAGCTTCGATTTGTTAAATTATTAACAACTGTGTAAAAATATAGTACTTAAAAAATTTGTAATTGTCAACTTTACAATATGTATGTAATAAATAACCTTTCTAATACTAAAATAATCTATCTATACAACTAACTGACATTATTCTTAGAAATATCTTTACAATTAAAATATTAATTACAATGAATTTTTGATTAATTACTTAAAATTATAGGTATGTGTGGAAACTATGCAAGACAACGTAGTGTATCTGCATATCAGCGACCATTCCTACAATTACTGATAAATCTAAGTTTTCTATGTTAGTCGTCATTGTAAAGTTTCATATGTCAAGCCAACTGTGAACGATTTTCCAGAATAAACCTATCGACTTTAGTTGCGTTCCATTCGCCTTGCTCTGCTCATGATCATTGCTCACGACGAAAGGAACGCACAAAATTCAATTGTCAAAGGTTGGCTAACATGTCGATGTTTTGACATTTGAGTTTTGCGTAAAATGTGAGCAAGACAAACCAAACATCAATCAATAACATAATTAAATAAGGTTAATGTTGCAAAAAAGCACAACCAAGCATTAAACAATAAGTTATGTTGCATATTATGTTGTTTTTGTTTTATTATTTGTTCTTTAACATAAAATACGTTGACAGATTATAAAGTCCACCAACCTTGAAAACAAAAAATACACTCCCGACCAACATTTTTTCCGTGAGCAGTGCTCTTGCTCACGTTTTAAAACGTGTGCAAGATTGCACACATTTTGTTGTTGCTTCCCATGTAAATGCTGATCTGCTCATGAGCAGACCAGCGAAAGGAACGCAACTTTTAAATTTAAATTCTCGTCTTATAACTTAAATTTCTACAGTATGTTTACAAAAATTTATTTTATTTATTAAGGATTTATTATATTCTTTCCGAATTTTGTAATTTATTCCGATATGTAAATGTAATTGTATAATCATAATTGTTTTTTTTTTGACTTGATTCTTCTTTTGTCACTTAATTTATAATAACAGAACAGTGACCTCACGCTTCTAAATCCGATTATATAATACTATAATATAATATAACATTAAGGAAAATAACTTATAATATATGTATATATAATTAAAATATTTGTTACATGACTACAATTACAATATTTATTAAAGTTTAATGATAATAATCAATTACCTAATTAAAATTATTTTTCCAAAAATTTATTTTATCCTTTCAATGATGATTTTATTCCCTTAATTCAACTTTACACTCGTTTGTTTTATCGAATATTTAAATTGAGTGATATTATTTCTTCACTTTATCACCTAATTCAAAACTAAAACAAAAAAGCATTAAAGTTAAATTAAGATAAAACTGTTTCGATACAGAAGGAAGTTTAATTGTGGATGGGCCCTAGTATGCTTTAAACTAAACATAGAGCATTGAAGAAATGGAATTATAAGTACTAACACAAATGCACCGATTATACAGATAGAATAATATGGAACAACTAAGAGGGACACAATGCACCGATTATACAGATAGAATAATATGGAACAACTAACAGGGATACTAACCAGATCATTTATCAGCTTTCGAACTATTCTAAAAATTTGGATAGTGTCGAAGGGCTTAGCCAAGTCTAGTGAGATGAACCTAGTCCAGCAAAGTCTAGTGGAACCATACAGGTAACAAATTCTCAACACAACAATGTCGCCAGGAAAACGCACATCCGGTAGAAATATAGTGCTGGCACAGCCAATGAAATCAGGGATCCGCACAGTACATAGTGCTGGCACGACCAATAACATTGGGAATCCACACCTTTAACCACATTGAGTTATCGGTCGGGACGCCACATCCGATAACTCACACCAGTTTTCGCAAGCCTAGTGTTCAAGGGAGACCTCAAACAAACTACCGTCAAAGAACATTTAGTTAGAATAATATAAGGCTCTCTACTCATTATTTTCCCATGCTATCCATGCTAACTAACAAATTACTTTATCCTTCAAAACTCGCGATTGAAATTTCCTGATATGGGATTCCACTGAACAATTGTTCCGTTCCGTTTGTGGTGAAAGGTGGCAGTCCATCCGATAAGAGACAGATTGCGTGGTGACGGTGTAAAGCGATATTCACATAACCTCACACTGGCTTTTGGCAGGATTCCATCATATTTGGTTGATGATATGAATTTAGAAAGTTCGTGGTGATCCTTAATACCGTCTACCCTCGCAGCGAATTTGTTTCCTACATTGTTGACCGGTGGTTTCAAACCACTTGTGTCTTATGGATAGGATCAAGGAACTGCCAGTAATCTGCCTAAAATTAGTGCTTCTTTTTAATGGGAACTTGTCTCATAGTTTTTAAATCTTTTGCGTTTTAGGAAGTCGAATTGGATCAAATGGATAATGGAATCAAACGAATGGATAATTTGTTCCGGGTCATTACGTACATAAATAAAATGACCCAGATTAATTAAACAGAAAAATTATCCATAAGTCATTCCGATTTTCAGCGATCACCGCGCAATTGGAAGTAAGTAAGTTTAAATTAATTACGTTAGGTAAATTAAGTTAAGAATTTAGACTAATTGTGTAAGTTAGTAGGTTAGTTGGTTGTAGGTCGCGGAAGTAAAGTCGGTCGCAATATTGCGGTCATCAGCTTTACTTTCGTGACCAATGAATAAAAACCTTCGAAGGTATCGAAGTCAGTCAATAGGATTGGCCCTCTATAGGTCCATTTGCTAGTTCCTACCCGGGAAAGTCTTGATCAGAAGTGTAAGTAAAATTGTGACGTAGTTTAAAGGGTAACTACGGGTAACTAAAGGGTAAAGAATATAAAACAATGAATATAAAAGATTGAGTAGCATTTAAGTATCTTTCTCCATTTGAGTGGGAAATATGCGAAGAAAGACTATACCGCCTAAAAGACGTGTTTATTGATGGTACTTTTACTTGCATATTGTTTAAGGATGGAAATTCGGAAACAAACCTGAACTTGAGATGGTAGCTGGTACCTGGTTGACTGGAATGTTGTCTTTAATCTTGTGGAACACACGGTTGACTTTTATTGTCAAGTTAATAGTGATGAGAAACCTTTGTTGTAGCTCTTAACAACATTGACATACACGGTATGTCCACAGAACACAATTGGCCAAAAAGTACAAGGTACCTTCTCACAATGACATACACAGTATGTCCCCAAAAGTTCACCAATGTAAAGCACACGGTGCCTCCACACGTAAACATACAAAGTATGTCCCAATCCTTTTAAATGGAAGGCACACGGTGCCTTCGCACGAAAACATACAAGGTATGTCACCACAAGTTAACCAAATTTGGAAAGCACACGGTGCTTTCGCACGAACATTGACACTCACGGAGTGTCCAACAGAAATTCACCAATTTTGGAAAGCACACGGTGCTTTCGCACGAAAATTGACACTCACGGAGTGTCCCTAGGCCTTGTTCAAAGGTCCACAACTGTCAAGATACGAAGATCACGTTTACGTTAACTTTGGAAATTACGATTCGTTAGAAATTGTTCTCAATTAATATTGGTTTTAATTGTCACAAACTTTTAAGTTTAATCACACCACCGTACTGATTCGGCAGAACACAACGAACTTGCATGCACTAATTAGAGATTCAAAACGAACTAAACTGGTCGGATTTTTAACACGGAAATTCCACGATATATTTAAACTTGGGATGTTCACAACGAACTGACGCTCTTTTCTGTTTGACGAACACACTGACCCTTTAGGAAATCTTAGACGAGTCTCCAAGGTCAGCCCAGCACACTAAGGGAACAAAGAACAGTAACAAGAAATCCCCAAAAGTGCAAAATCAGCCTAAATCGTTCGGCTGATAAGAAATTGGGTCACAAGATCGATCGACTCCCACGAATTTAAAAGTGAAGCAGAGTTCACAATATGCCATGATTAACATTGTCAACGTGAAGCAATGTTCACATGACATGATTTTATACATTTCCGCCCGCCTTCGATGACGCAGGCAACGAATTAATTAAAGGACTTGATTCGATGGGTAGTGGGCACAGTTTCGTTATAGGCCTTGTAATGTCATTTGAAGCGGTTTTGATAGTAGCAACTCGTACTAATCCATCTTTCCCAGGATGAACTTGCGTAAGATTTCTTCTTGACGCCAAAATCGTTCAAGTGTGCTCTGTAACTCTTTATCGATAACATAGTGGTAGGTATAAAAGCGATGAGAATGATTCTCAGGTGAAGATGGTCCTGAGATGATCCAACCCAGTGAAGTAAGTTGAGCTACTGTTGACTGGTTGGGTCCCTTAATTATTGATTCCTTGAGAATTTCACCGTATAAATCAGACCCGATTATTATGTCAATTGGTCCTGGTTTGTAGTAAAATGGATCTGCAAGTAATAATTCCTGCAAATATGGCCATTGCTTTGGATTCAAGGGTTCAGACGGAAGAATACCAGTTAGTTGAGGTAGTATTAGCGCTTGAAACGTTAACTCAACAGATGAAGAAAAATGTGGAATAAGATGAAGAGTGACGATTCCTCTTGATTTGCTGGTTTTATTATTTAGCATTTTTAATGAAATTGAGCCCGATTGCCGTGGAATCTGAAGTTGTTGGACTAAATTTTCTGTGACTAATGAAATCTCTGAACCTTGATCAAGTAGAACTCTGGCTTGCAGTTTACTGCCATATTTATTTTTTACATGGACAATGGCAGTAGGTAAAAGGATGGATAGTCATGCAGTTGATGAAGACTGAGCATGGACAACACGACTTGATGAATCAGTTTGTGGTTTGTCGGTTGCCGTAGCAGATCCCAATGGTTTAGTGGGTCCGGCATTGTGAAGCGATGTATGGTGAGATTTAGCACATTTCAAGCATCTTTGTTGGGATCGACATTTCGAAATCAGGTGAGATTTTAAACAATTGTAGCAAAGTCGATGTTGCTTCACTACCAACCTTCGTTGAACAGTGGTCATCTGTTGATAACGTGCACAACGAGCTAGATAATGATCTTTACTGCAAAGGACACATTTCTCATTTTCATAGGCAACAGGTTTACTTGGATTTGGGCTAGAAAAATGAGCACGAACTGTGGATGGACGCGAGTGAACTGGAAATTTTCCTACTTGTGAATGTTCGTAGGCTTTCAATGTTTGAATTCGAGTTTCCAAAAAAGCTTGCAATTGAGACCAAGATGGTGAGTTCTTGGAGGAACCTAGCTCCTGTTCCCATGCTCGTACGGATTCTGAGTCTAAACGTTGAATAGTAAGAAAGACGAGCAGTGAATCCCAATGTTCCACTGGCTCCTTAAGCATTCTCAGCGTCCTGATTTCCTGGGTTAGCGTGTTATATAGTTTTTCAAGCTCGAATCCACATTCTTTAGTAATTTTTCTCGTTCCAAACAACAATGTGAGTGAAGAATGTACAAGAAGTCGTGGATTTTCGTGACGTAGCAATACTGCATCCCATGCAGGCTGAAAATTTTCGGCCACCAATTCAGTATTGGAAAGTATTTGCGCAGCAGATCCGGTAAGGCTACTCTTTAAATATTGAAGTTTAACTTCTGGTGGAATTGACTGGTCGTTAATGACCACTGATGAGAAAATGCCTTTGAAAGACAGCCATTTTGATAGCGTACCATCAAACTTTGGCAGCTCAAGGCGGGGCAAACGTGTACATCGAAAACTTGCCATCATGGACGTTGATGAGTGAGGTGGTGATGATGCTCTGCTGCTGCTTTTTCCAGCAAGTTTGTCAGAAAGAGCAGTTAATTTCATTACAGAATTTAAATACGTTTCCCGAGTATGTTTGAAAATGTGTTTTCGAAAGTAAGAACGTTTTTTAAGCGTTCTTTCATCAAAAGTGTTAAGCTTAGAAATTGCGAGGAGAATCGCTGAGTGTTTAGTATTGAATTTCTTCCACTCATCTCGAAGTTCTTCTAGCCATGACGCAATTCCACGATGTGAGAGTTGATCTTTATCAATACTTGAAAGTTTCGATTCGATCGAACTGATGAATTCATGATGAAGTTGTTGTTCATCAATCCGACGGTTGACGTGATTTGCCCTCATATTGAACTTTTAACGTAAATCAAACTTTGGACTCACCCGAATTCTGGCCAACCCAATATCCAGCTTACCCAATTCCGGTTCAATAATATCCGGCTCGAAGGACCAAATGTTTAAGGATGGAAATTCGGAAACAAACCTGAACTTGAGATGGTAGCTGGTACCTGGTTGACTGGAATGTTGTCTTTAATCTTGTGGAACACACGGTTGACTTTTATTGTCAAGTTAATAGTGATGAGAAACCTTTGTTGTAGCTCTTAACAACATTGACATACACGGTATGTCCACAGAACACAATTGGCCAAAAAGTACAAGGTACCTTCTCACAATGACATACACAGTATGTCCCCAAAAGTTCACCAATGTAAAGCACACGGTGCCTCCACACGTAAACATACAAAGTATGTCCCAATCCTTTTAAATGGAAGGCACACGGTGCCTTCGCACGAAAACATACAAGGTATGTCACCACAAGTTAACCAAATTTGGAAAGCACACGGTGCTTTCGCACGAACATTGACACTCACGGAGTGTCCAACAGAAATTCACCAATTTTGGAAAGCACACGGTGCTTTCGCACGAAAATTGACACTCACGGAGTGTCCCTAGGCCTTGTTCAAAGGTCCACAACTGTCAAGATACGAAGATCACGTTTACGTTAACTTTGGAAATTACGATTCGTTAGAAATTGTTCTCAATTAATATTGGTTTTAATTGTCACAAACTTTTAAGTTTAATCACACCACCGTACTGATTCGGCAGAACACAACGAACTTGCATGCACTAATTAGAGATTCAAAACGAACTAAACTGGTCGGATTTTTAACACGGAAATTCCACGATATATTTAAACTTGGGATGTTCACAACGAACTGACGCTCTTTTCTGTTTGACGAACACACTGACCCTTTAGGAAATCTTAGACGAGTCTCCAAGGTCAGCCCAGCACACTAAGGGAACAAAGAACAGTAACAAGAAATCCCCAAAAGTGCAAAATCAGCCTAAATCGTTCGGCTGATAAGAAATTGGGTCACAAGATCGATCGACTCCCACGAATTTAAAAGTGAAGCAGAGTTCACAATATGCCATGATTAACATTGTCAACGTGAAGCAATGTTCACATGACATGATTTTATACACATATATATTTATTGTTTTTTGAATTTTTGGATTTTCTTATGTTTCTCTCATTTATTTCTCTAGTTTCATTCATTGAATTTTCTTTCAAGGATTAGTGTCTAAGATTTGCTAAACATAGACACATTTGTTCTATATAGCTTATACGCATTTGCCAAAAACTAAACATGTTGTAACAATACAAGTGCACTTCTTGCTGTCTAAAATATATTGAAAGCGGTATGATGGTTGTGACACTCCAGGAAAAGTGCTAATCTTAAAGGATGATTAATTGGTTCGTACGTACAAAATCTCAAGTCATATCCACATATTTTCGTAAAAACTCTAATGAGTAATCGCTACAATGTTATTTTTGTCGTTATTTGCATTTGGTTAAGAAATCTAAAGAAAAAGGGAATGGTGGGATGCGGTGTCTCTATGAACATCGCACAACACCTAACCAAACACGTGTTTTATATGCGTTCAGAGCTAAAGTTGAGTTTGACGCCACATTCAACTACTTACAAGATGTAGCAACACTCGACACGTTCTGACAGTCAGTCATGAAGGCATGAAGCAGGTCTGCTCTATTTGCTAATACATATATAAGTTTTTCATTTTTCATCACTTCTCCCTTACGGAAAGCATTCATGTTTCCCTTCTCGACATGGTATATCTCACAATATCGGCGCGAGATGAGCCATTACTCCACTCTTTACACAGATCTCGCCATAAAGCCTATCATAGGTATAATCAAATCTGAAAGCCTAAAATATATTAAACGTTTTCACACCAAAATCTCCATCGCATCGCAGCGAAGAAATTTTGTCGTTAAAAACCAAACAAATCCACTGGATTTTGATACTGAAGAAGTCGGAAGTGACCTATAAACCACAAAAGTCAGAGAACATATATCAGATAAGTTACTAATTGCACGGAAGAACGGTTTATAGTTTAAAAGAGACAGAGAGTGAGAGAGTGTGAAAAATCACATATCCACGTTAGCAGAACTATTGGAGATTTGCCATTCCCGTCCTACAGGTCTATCAACTAAGGCAGATCAACTAGGTGTGGACAAACGCACTATTCATAGGGGAACTAACAAGTTACCTGACCGATCCACTAACAGAATGTTTGAAGGTTACTAAGAGTATGTTTGAAGAAAACTATCGGGAGATTTTATCACATGTGTCAATTTAATTTCAGATGGTATACAATAAATGGTTTTGTAAATATCTAAATGTTTTCCTAACTTGGTCATTACTCGGATCCCTATCCTCAATTCCTAAGAAGAACAAACATCTAAATTAAATTTGTTTCATTTTAAACAGTCTTAACACATTTTTAATCAATATCGCTGAATATCCTGTAATACAGACGGGATTGACAGAACAAGGTTGTCTGACGCCCGAATCTTGCCAATAAATTTGAGACCAAAACCGTAACTAATGAGTAATGACCAAACAAAGTTCCATATGTTACTTAGTACCATAGTAAGCCTAGTTACAGATGCATTTTTGGTATCAATAGCACCGACATGAATACTATATGTATATATGTATATCATTTTTACAATCAAAAGTTTTTGAAATTATTAGTTGAAATCGTATAATATGAACATCTATCCATAAAGGCTTAGCCTAAGAGACAGAAATTTAAGTATTTTCGATTCAAGATCGTTTGAACGATTCCTTGAAGTTATGATAACAATAAAGGAAAATAGTTCAAAAGTGGAAAAACTTGGATATATTCGATGAACGTAGTGGTATTTCGACCATATATTTAAAGAAAAGCCCACATGGATTGAACGCTTGGAAGAATGATCCCTAGATGACTTGCATACACTCGTGTGCTTAAATTAATAAGATTTCTTAGAAGATCAAATGAATTATAAACCAAATATGCCAAGTCATTCCACTTTTGCGAGTGAATTTTGTAATAAAAGTGAAACAGGTCAAACCATCAAAATCTTTGCAGATTGCAAAGAAGCTGATATTTTTACTGGTTGACATCCGCTCACCAACGAATAAAAACTTATGTCGCCAGGTTTAATGGCCTGGAAAATGGTAGAGAAGGTGAAAAATTGATTTCGTACGTGCCTTCGTACAAAAGCTTCAAATATTACCTAATGAAAGGTATCAACGGCCAAGATATTACAGCCGGCGATATAATGGAAAGTTCCAGACGACCCCCTGGATGGTACCACCCTTTACCAGAGTTTATATCCGTGGAACGTCTCAAAAGCATACACAGAGTCTACGATAATGAGGGAAATTTAAAAAATGTTATGAAAGAATTGGACAGGAAAACAGTTCTAGTTCTAGAAAATTCCAACACCTTCAAAATTAAGTTGATAACGACTATGATTAGTAAAAAAAACGGGAACTGTTCTTAACATAGTCATTGATATACTTATTAAAAATGACATCGTTATTCCGCTACTGGCAAAAACTACCTTCGCGCAGGTGGTAAATAATGACATAAGCAACTTAATTGATAACATACACAATCGCATCAAACTAGAATCTTTGGCGAGAAACGGTAACAAGTTTGGCCTATCACAACTTTTCAGGCTGTTCAAACTGAAAATAATTGAAAAAGAAAACAAACAAAAAAACAAACGACACAAGGTAATATCCATAACCAATGAAAAAAAATTTGCCATTTTAATACAAAAAAACATTCCTTTCAAAAGAATAGACCAAAACTTTCCCCAGTTAATGAACTTGTGTAAGGATAATAAAATTGAAATTATAGTTTTATCTATTTCAATGGAACCAGGTGGTGTAATGACAATTGTCAACATTTACAGCCCGCCGAGAGCACAAAATGTTACGCCGTTCACTAATGATAACTTTTCTGGCTTATGTAAAAAACTTAAATTTAGTCAGTATGATTGAGGTAACACAACACTTCACACATACTTTTTGACATTTTACTTACATGTTTCCAATTGTAAACAGCACCACAATCTAATAATCTAGAATTTGTGAGGTTTTCTCAAGATACGAAGCTCAAGTTCCGCGTTATCAACATTCGTAAATGTCGTTGAACGTTATTTACAGATTGCTTCAGCGATGTTTATAGCTCATCGCATCCGACCAACTTTCATTTAGTTTTCACTTGATGCATGGACATATTCAATAAGCCAGAGAGCTATAATCTTAAAAGATTGCATGAGATAGATCATACCTAATCTAAAATTTCGTATTGTTAGATATTTCGCATAACAGGTCGGGAAACCCTCAATCGTTTCACCCTGTATTCGGAACGCTTAATTATATATGAAAAATCTAAATCTACTTCAACTTTTCGCGTAATAACGTCAAGTTTCTTGCAACTGTTTGATATCCGAACTGATTCGTCACTATTTTAAATTTCTCAAATATTTACTAACGCGACAGACCGAGTGTAGTTGAAACTTGAATAAGAAAGTTAACTCCAAGATCTTGATGTATATGAAAATGATATGGCAAACACAAAAGTGCTACAATTTTTGTAAAACACCTTACAATCAATTGAATCAAAATTACATTTAACATACTTATAAACAAAGTATCAAAAATAGGTTTTTACTTATCTTAGTTAAGAGAGGTCTGGATAATATATTAACATTATTTTTTCTATTGCCTTAATCATCTATCAAAGCATCTGTAATGCTTTGGTTGACTTTCCTACGCTGTGATGCCAATTAATTTCTACGTTTACTCAAAGCACTTTTAATTTGACATTTGTCACGTTCTATAATTGTATTCAATCCAAATAAGGTAAAATAACTTCCCTTATGACTTCTGGAGTATTGTGCCACCGCAAATGATGTACATTAGGTTTTGTTACCACAATCAGTTTACCATTATCATCTAGAGTCTTCAGACCGATAGTATCGTTCAAGAAAATATCACGTTGATGAAAGGGAATCACATGAAATGTTTGGTTGTAATAACCGAAGTGACTGAAATCCAATAATTTTAATTTTAGGTTGCAAAATTCATCATTTCAGCTTACCTAGACTGCCACGGAGTGATGACACCATCATTTGGTCCACCTATAAGAACCATCCTGTCGAGTTTCGTGAGAGCATTTTTGAACTGTGTCGAATTGACTGACAAAATCTCGTTGTTAACATAAGGAAGGAATGCACTGTACTGTAAGTACAACTCTTGTTTGTGTGGATCATTCCAGTAGTTGCCCACGGATGTATGTTGTCCTAGTCTGGAGTAGAATAGTTCAAATGCATTCTCCGCAATTAAATTGGGAAAAATCAGTCTCAAAAATTCAGCTACAAGTAATAAATATTAAGATATATTTGATTGACACAAAATTCCGCCACATACTTCCGTACTGTCCAGCTTGTGGGGATGAGAGTGATATAAACGACTTAACGTTGTGATCAGGGAACGCTTGTAACACAGCTCTTGCAATCAACCCTCCTTGAGAATAACCTTCAAGCATTAACCACTGTAAAATTGACATGTACAATAAGATTTTGACCATTTAACCTAACACATTGACTCCTTCTGGGTGCATCTCACAAACTTCCATCAGCATCTGACCGATTTGCAGAACTTGACGCCATGCACTCTCCAGACTTGACCATTCACTAAATTCATCGCAATTATATACCTTTGTACCAGGATGATTCTGGAAAAAACATGATACCTAGTGACCTTGCAATCAAACACTTCCTGGAAAATTTACCTCTTCAATCTCTCTAGAAAGGAATTCCATGTTTTCCGCCCCCGACAAAATCCCATGCATTATAAAAACTGGCTTGTAAGCGGTACATACTTTTAGTAATATTGTAATGACAATGAAACACTTTAGCTCTTTGCACGACATTGTGAATTGAAACTACGTGCCATTCCTAACGAAAGTCGAGAACTATTTTGATAAGCACAAAAACAAAGAAACCCCATGCTTCGCACTTTTCACTTTTGTAGTTAATGAAGTGAAGTTAGCTCTGGTTCCCTCAACCAAAGCGCCAGGTAACACTTTGTATCGATAAGGGTGTCTTCTGTTTGTGAGGCAATTATTTGAAACTTTCTCTAGTCAACGTTTCTATGGGTGATGAAAATGTACGAAATACGAAATACTCAGCTATGATTTTAAATAAGTACTGCTTCAAAATGTAACTTCAAATACAAGAGAATGGAACTAAACCTGTGCTTTCTTGCGACACGCTATTTTTGGCAGCAAAAAGACAGCTCGGATTTGCACTCGTTAGATTACAAATCAACCAACTTCAGCTCACATTCGCATGAATTACTTTCGTCTTTTTTATATTTTGTTACGCCGTCGATTAAACAAATTCCTCATATATTACCTGAATTTAAATTTTTAGAGGATATTAAGATGAGACCAAATGTTGTACTCGATAAATGTATGGGGCACGATTACGATTTCCGTGGCCAAGTGTCAGTATCACCACTGCCGATCGACGCGACACCTACGTATCGATGGCGGAACTTTGAGAATTTTTACGTTGAGTCTTCTATCAACACCAACCGATGAAGAAAGTCAACGCGTTCTTCATACAAAGGTAGAAAACTTCGTTCACATACGCGTTGAGTTACTTGCTTAGAACTTTTCACCAAAACCAAAAGGTCAACGCATTCTTCATACAACCACGGAAAATGCGATGGAGGGACGCGATGGGTTTCTGGAGAATGCGTTCCTTTGAGAAACTTTTATCAACACCAACCGATGAAGAAAGTCAACGCATTCTTGATACAATAATGGAGAACTTGCTTCAAGGATGCGATGACTTTCTATGGGGAATGCGTTTCAACAAGCAACTTACACGAACATCAAGCGACGACGGCGACGATCGTGTAACGAAGCAAGGCACGCCGAACGTCTCTGTGGACGCGAATTTTCTAGAAATTCACGGAGAAGCGTCCATTTTGCGTTAGATTTTCAATGTTTTCTCGAATTTCAAGTGATTTTTTGTGAATTTTTAAACAAAAAGTCGGAAAATTTACTCACCGAGAGATGAATTTGAAGACCTTAGGAACCTACCTTGAAAACGCGTCTGAATTTTCCATTTTCACAGCTGTGTTTTCTTGCTGCATCGAGATGTGCAGAACTGTCAAATCCCATACATTTATCGAGTACAAAATTTGGACTCGATAATAAGTGGGTTAGTTTGCACCTCTCTATAAATTCTTCAACTAGAAGAGTACAGATGGCGACATGGTTCATTTTCCTTGCCAGGAACCAAAAATTAAACAAAATTACGATTTCTTCAAAACTGTCAGTTAATTTCATCTGAAAATTTTAATTCAAGTAATATATGGGGAATTTGTTTAATCGAGGGCGTAACAAAATATAAAAAAGTCGAAGGAAATTGATACGAATGTGAACTGAAGTTGGTTGATTTGTAATCTATCGAGTGCAAATCTGAGCTGTCTTTTTGCTGCCAAAAATTTGCACTCGATAGCGTGCCGCAAGAAAACGGCTAAAAACTTTTATCATTTCTGTAGCTACTTCGTAGGTGGCAGCCTTTTGGTTAATAGAGTAACATTTATACCCTCTTCCACTTTCCTTTTCATGTACGTATATGATGAGAACCTTAGCTAGAAGTGTGACTACCCGACAGCAGGCTGTTGTTGGTTATGGACTTTTCCCATTTTGGTTTGAAAACTGGAAAATATTTGGTTCTACTTTTGACTAAGGATGGAAAAATTTGTTGATCCTGATTTACAGATTAAAATATACTTGCAATTACTTTTTCAAGAAATACATATTAATCATAAATATCTACAAAAACTAGGAAAATTATATTTACTCATTTGCCGTGAGTTGTTTTAATTCTGAAACCACTAAAAGGAGATTTTCATTTTCTAATCTTCTCTCTCCCTTGGATCTCTCTTTTGTTTTGAAGTTAGTGCCGGTGCGGTGGGCACTCTTACTTAAATGTCCGGGTGGGTGCCGTCAACACCTTATGTTACTTTATGGTAGGGTAAGTTTTAGTACGTGTGCATGTATATTTTAACTGGATCTATATTTAGATCCCAGTGTATGACGTCGTTCCGTATGTAGCTCGGAATGGCGAAAATTGTCCGAAAGGCACTATTTTGTTGTCGCTTTAATAGCTCCAGAGTGTACTTCGCAGCCGTGCAGAAGGCTATGCTACCGTATAGTAGGCAAGGTCTTATAATGTACTTGTTTAAATATGAGCAGCTTGTTTTTCTGGCTATGTTCTTTGGTTTTAAGAATCGGATAGAGGGAGTGGAGGAATTTGGTGCAGGATAGCTTTTTTTCTTGGAAGTGTTGTTGCCAGGTCAGTCTTTTGTCAAAGACATTTTCTATTACATGTTAGTGAACACTCTGGTAATTTTATATACAAAATCAAAATTTGCAAATGATTTGCATTTTTCAATATTACAGGATAAGCAAGATTGAACTGCATGTTTATTGTATTTTCAACGATTTCCTTAATTAGTTTTCGGAGAAACCACTTACATGTCCGAAGAAGCTTTACAATTTCAGAATGATACGATAAAGAAATCGCACGTAACCTGTTATTATCATCAAACTGTAAATTTTCATTCCCCATCGACACTTTTTTAAAGCAAACATCATCTTAGGACCTTCAAAGTAAATCTACTTAATATTAAAAAGATTCTTGTTAAATCTTTAACCAACGTCAAAGTTTCCTTCCATCCATAAAAGTCAACAGTTACCATATTTGAATTTTATATATTTAACTTTGCATAATCCAGATTGAGTTTTTGGATAAGTTATCCTGAATTTGAATGTATTCCCATGTCTAATGGCAATTTCATCATATAAACTAGAATGTTAGAAATTCAGAAAAAAACTTTCGAAAAGTTAAACTTGAAAGGATTAAAATCGATCAAATATTATTTGCATTCAAAAGTTTTTCATGTTTTTTCCTAATACACGTAGACATGGTGGAAAAATGAGTAACCCAAATTGCAAATTGAAAAACCGAATGTCTAATTTCCATGGAAATATGAGCATTTCCGTGTGGTGTGGTGGAAAACCAAATGTTTTCCATAAAGCAAAAAGGAGGCAACTTGTGTGTGCATAGACAAAATAGAATGCAGATTTTGATAGAAAATGGAAAGCAACGTCACCAGTTTCAGGAGGATCTTTCCAGAAACTTTTTCGGTTTGATTATAAACATTCTTGATTGATTTCTCTGAAAATGCCGTGATTACAAGAGGTTTTCTTACTATCCGCTTATCTCACGAACCTACTATCAGATTTTCCCGTGGTCCAAAAGTAGTACGAAATTAAACTCAAAAGTTTTTCTGCAGAGTTTTAACGAAACCACTGACCAATAATTTCCAATATCTTCGGAGAAATTAATAAAATTGGAGCTAGGGAGATATCTCTCCAAATATATTGTGGTGTTTATACACAATGAACATACATAAATGCTCTGTTAACGTCTGGGTCTCTGGAAAATATTCGTACCATCTAAAAGTTCTCTAACATTTTGTAGCCGAAAACCTTAACCCACTAAGCGCCAGAACTCATGCTCACATCTCTATTTCATTACCATGCAACACCTTCAAATGTATGTAAAATGCAATTTTCTTTGTTTAATCCACATAAAGTTTTCGCTAATTTATATTCATGGAAAACAAAGTAAGTGACGATGGAAATTTTTGTAAATTTTATTCCTGGCATATGGCACGAACATGCACTGAAAATTGCATCAGATGTAATGAAATTGAAATAAGAAAATGTGCACTTCCACGAATTTCATGCATTTTTATAAAACCAGCTAGGTATCTATGTATGTAAGTTCAAATCTTCTGTTGTTAATCCAGATTCAAGTAGAATAAAATACCAAACAGTCCAATATACTGAAGAATCTAACACGTCTGAAAACTTCATTTCACTTGACATGGAATATGTCAATACGAGTGACAAAATTTTGACTTCACTCGTTGGGTGCAATTCCAGATCATAGAGGTAAAATCCCTTACTAGAAATTAATCACACATAACGGCTGTATGCTTTATTCTACCCAGTCTCCATTGATTACTTCTGTGACTCAAATAATCAGCAGAACCAAGTGAAAGGTAGTGTGACATTTCGATAATGTTGCAGGATGTGAATGAGGTGGTGAATTCGGATTTGTTTCAACAACAAATGATAACGTTCATTTACTAATAAACATTACGTGGATCTACTCTCAATGTTTCAATCAGATTGGAAACACAATTCTGTGTGCACATCGGTACTGTTTTTGCCTACAAAGAACAAATTTCAAATGAGGTTTGTTTTTATCACAACGTGTATGAAAGCAATTTCACTGGGATAGACCAATACTAGATTTGGCATAACACCCGTGGAGGCTTTCGTACCTGGATGGAAATAAGGTAGGATAATCATTTATAATTGATCCGCCAGATGGGATTTGACCAGGACTAAGCAGACACATGGAAGGTTCATTCAATGTGTCAATTAGAAATCCCTATTAGTTTTGGCACTACATGTAAGAAAAAGTTTTATGTTTCGAAAGCATTGTAATTGCAATCCCAGGACAGGACTGCTTGTGTTAAGGTTTCTCAGATTGTGCACACCTATCCACCTGTTTTTTATCATAAACAAGTGCGTTTGCTTTCACAAATCGTACCTTAGCAACGTCGAATGGTAGTCAAAGTAATGTAATGCAGGGAACACTTGATGTTAGTGACTCTAACAAACCTCGTTTGCAGTTCTTTGAAAGTCACCAAACTTACTGTGTTATAGATCCGCATGATTTTGTGTTAAATTTGGTTTCACAAATTCGAAAGTTGGATAAAACTGTGTAGTCTGACCGGCTCCCAAATGGTGCATGATAACGAAAAGCGTAGCATGATAGAAAGGAAACGGAGTCTGTTATATTTGATTCACCAGTACTTAACAGATAATAGGCTCACAAAGAGTGCCTCGTGTTTAAAGGATGAATCAAATTTGCAAATGGATCATGAGGTCTGTGACAACATTGATCTGGATACGATTTACCTGGAGTTCACCAGTTACTTTCAGTTGAAATTCAAGAAACAGCCGAGCGTTTTGAGAAGGGTATCGATGCAAAGCGAGAATCCTCCTGGAGATGGGATTGTTCTTAAGAAACCCAGCCCGAGTAAGAAGAAGAAAAGCAAAGCTAAAGAGCACAACTTCTTGTCAAATCATGGCGTGGATATTGCCACTGAAACGCAAAGTCTAGCTGATGACATGCAAAAGACACTTGTGGTCAAGCAAATTGTAGCAGGTATCGATCAGGAAAACTTTGAAAGTTGTCAACGTGGGCGACCTCTGCGAGAATGTGAATGGTACACACCGGAATGGGGAGAATTGGCAGAAATTATAAGCCGTGATATTTTAAAGAAAGACTTCGGTACCCGTTGGTTTAACGTATTTGGAAATTCGAAAGCTATTGAAACTATCAAAGAAGCAGTTGTCTTACCTTTGGAACATCCACATTTGTTCAAAGGCGATTTAAGGCCGTGGAAGTCAATTTTATTGCACGGCCCACCGGGAACTGGAAAAACATTCATAGCTAAAGCCTTATGCTCAGAAACATTTGAGAAGGTAACTTTTTTCAACATGTCGCCCAGCATAGTTACGTCAAAATGGCGCGGGGATTCAGAGAAGCTCGTGAAGGTTCTATTTGAAACTGCAAAATTCTATGCTCCTTCAATTATATTTTTCGACGAGATAGAGAGCTTGACATCCAAGCGTGACTCTGTGCAAGAACACGAAGCATCGAGGAGGTTCAAGAATGAGTTTCTAGCGCTTCTTGACGGTGTAGGTAAGGAGAACGAAGGCGTCTTTGTTTTAGCAAATACAAACCTTCCGTGGGAAATTGATCCAGCCTTTCTGCGACGGTTCGAGAGGAAAATCATGATTGATTTGCCAAGCTTTGTAGAGCGACGGAGCATGTTTAAAGCTTTGGTGCCATCACCTGTCTCTGAGCAAATCCTGGACGAGTTGGCTGACAAAGCAGAAGGGTTCACAGGCGATGATATTCGTGTTGCTTGCAAAGAATTCGGAATGAGAAAATTAAGAATGGGGTTGTCCGTTCAAAAACCAGTCAATTTGCCAGCAGAGGAAATGTTTGCAATATTGAGCGCAACAAAACCTATCGGTAAGAGTTTGATCGGAAAATATGTCGAGTGGCATGACAAACACGGAAATAATTACTAACTTTGTCTTACATTGTATGTGTTGGTAAATAAAAATTTTCATAATAATAACAATTGGTTTGTTGTAATTTCGAAAGTAACAAAATTTTCCAAACTAATTCGAGGGAAAGAAACAGACAATCGTATTGCAAAAAATGAGAAAATCTTGTTGTGGTGAGGTTTTGAGCGAGTTTGGCATTCATCTCTGAATCAAGCTTTTGAAAGTGGTAAAGTAAATCTAGTGGTGCTTCGAAAGTACTTAAAAACCTTGAAGCAAGTGAATGACTCAATTAACGACTTAAGTATTGAGTTGAGTATAAGCACAAAACAAAAAAAAAAAAAAATTAAAATGCATCAAGCTTAAATGCAAAGTCTAACTTAACCACATTCGGAATCCCCTTCATGTGGTGAAGTTATCCTAAATCATGAAAACCAACGTGTACAAAGATTTAAAGAACCTGTTTTTTTCCTCTCAAACATTTCAATTTTTCTGTAACGTGAGCCCTAGAAAAGAGAGATTCTAAAACTGACACAGTTTTCCATATAAACTTCATAAGCACTTTGTGGTTCAATAGAAAGGAGCTTATCAAAAGGGATATAAGTATAAACTTTAAATAAATGGAACCGGAATTCAACCATTTTCACAATTTACAGTACTCCGATTGAGAAATGAACCTAGCGCTAGGTTTGGAATGTAGAGCATGTGTGGGTTTTGTTGCTTTCTTTGAGATGAAATGGATTTTGATTCATATAAAAAATTTAATACTTTCAGTAAACTTATGGTTTAAAGATGAAAATTAGAAAATTTTGAAGACTTTATACTTTAAGGCTGAAACATATATTTATAATTAGTAGTATGAAAGG
The DNA here is from genome assembly GCA_963971475.1 of Chrysops caecutiens. Lineage (NCBI taxonomy): Eukaryota > Metazoa > Arthropoda > Insecta > Diptera > Tabanidae > Chrysops > Chrysops caecutiens. The sequence continues at coordinate 52,597,112 of OZ020569.1, forward strand.
ACATCCAGGCTCAAAGAGAATGCATTTCTTATTCTCGTATTGATACTACGAGTGCAGAGTTGCTAAAGACAACGTCTAGAACGCGGCTTGGGAATAGATGGAAGCAGTAACATATTTTATAGTAATTTTTGGGGGAGTTGGTAGATCCTTTTCAATAATTTATTCATTGCGTTTTTGCAAGTAAATGTTTTTGAGAAAAACTTTTTATAAATTATGGCTTGGCATGGAACCTATACAAATATATATTACGAGAAAGTTTCTAAGACACTCAAAACTTCGTTATCGTCACCTTTTCTTTAATGTTTTCAATTTTCTTTTGTTTTTAGCTTCAGTTGCTGCCATTTTTTTCAACTTTCTGAACCAGACTTTGGAGATCTTAAGAGCTTAAGATATTTCCACAACAATAATAAAAAAACGCAGCATAATTGGTGTAAGACAATTAAGATGTTTTCTTTTATTTTTGCTCATGGACACAAGTACAGGCAGTTAGTCTCGAGAGATGGTTCAAAATAATTACTGGCAATCCTTGAGAGCAATTAAAATTCATCCTAATGGCTTTTTCTATGAAATATTCAAGTTAATTAAATCATAACAACATCATAAGCATCTTACTTTCACTTAACTTTCAATGAACGCTAAGGAATTTCAAGAAGACTTTCTAAGGTTTGGAAAGGAATTAAATTTATTTAAAGTGAATATTTCGAAAACATCTGACTTTCTTATTATGAAATAGAGTCTGGCAAAATGAGCAGATGTTCAATGTTTCAATAATTTGCTTCAATCTCATACAAAGAAGCTCTGAACAACAGATCTCTGATTTTGAATTCCACAAACTATTGATCTATGTATATTGTATAGAATGAAAAAAGAGATCAAACTTTAATTCTTGGAATAATTACCCAAAACAAAACAAAAATAAATAAGGAACTTAGTAAAAAAAATTCTTCTCATCGTAAACCATTCTTAATCCCAAAGGAAAGAGCAATCCTTCTTGTATTCTCCACACGATAAAAGGTTTATGTGAAAACCTCTGGAAATGATGCCACAACGTGGTAAAAGTTGATGCGGAAAAAGGAACCCGGCTCTCCTCAACTACGTACTGCAATTTAGCAATTAAATTAAATTTTCCACAGAAAGGTCTCTGATGAATATTTTAATTTAGGAACTAAAGTAAAAAACAACATATAAACACAAAAACGAACATTTGAAAATGAGAAAAAGGATATGAGAAATTCTGCCACTCTACATACATCCTGCATCCTGGAAAATGTTACCCTCATGAGCATAAAATGTTTACGGGATCTTAATCGCATTTAGAATTCAGTTGCCTAGATATCCTTGTTTTGTCACACTTCTCTCCGGGTTGCCTTATTCTGACCTGGTGTCCATACAAGCAAAGTTACTTAAATAACGATCTGATCTTCATACTTTTTTCCTTGATATCCCCAACGATACATAAAACAGCATTTAAGTAAGGTTCACACTAAACGTTTGAACCTTCTCTAAGCGAACTCTTGCACTGCTCCTAGAAACGCAATTAAAAATTTACATATTAAAAGTTTTTGAATTTTTCATGTTGCGTTTTCAGGACACACACTTGCCAGGGATGCTCCACATTGAGGCGTCACGTGGACAAGATTTCATATGTGTTAAAATTTGTGGTCTCACATGGTGAACCCGACTAAATTGTCGAGATTTCATGCACGTTGAAAGGATGAAAAGGTTCCGAAAAGTTAATTTCATTATTCAATTATGACTTGGCCGTCGTTGGAGGTTAGAATTTTCACATAACGTTTTTGCAATGCGACAATTATTGGATCTCGTACAAATTAACTATTGAGCTGACAGTTATTACTCAAAGTGGCTCTATATGAATTCTGAAAGACCTATATTTGAAGTGTTAATGGCAATTTTCATTACATTTTCTACGTTCTGCTTTGATATGAATACGTACATTTTGACTTTTAAGAGCTCATGAGAATCCAAATTAAATTACGTTTCTGTCGGTGACCTTTTAATGAAAATTAGGTACACATATTGATTTATCAATTGCAAAACCAACACTGTACTACATGTTAACGCCAACTATTGTCAAGTAAAAACAGCGAAAATTAACAGGATCCTTTTTATTACAATTTACAATTGTTATTACAATTTGGCAAAATCTTGAAAACAATCGAAAATAATTTATATTAAGAAACGTGACTTAGAATAATGTTCCAACAGAATATCCTCTTCTTTGGCATCATAATGCAAACTAGTTGCTTCGATTATCACGAGCCAAAAGTTTTTGGCTTAAAAAGATTGCCTGTAATCTTTTATCGTTCTTAAGAATTTCCATCAAGTTCCTGTGAATCCTTTAAAAACAGCGAAAATTAACAGGATCCTTTTTATTACAATTTACAATTGTTATTACAATTTGGCAAAATCTTGAAAACAATCGAAAATAATTTATATTAAGAAACGTGACTTAGAATAATGTTCCAACAGAATATCCTATTCTTTGGCATCATAATGCAAACTAGTTGCTTCGATTATCACGAGCCAAAAGTTTTTGGCTTAAAAAGATTGCCTGTAATCTTTTATCGTTCTTAAGAATTTCCATCAAGTTCCTGTGAATCCTTTCTACAACATGTTTCCTATTCATGAAGTTTCCAAATGTTTCTTTCAAAGGATACCGTCCAAGAGAACATTCAGCAACGGAAGAGAAAGAGTTTGGAATGCTTTAGAGCTTTGATTGTTGCATTCAGATCCTGAAGGGTTAAGGAGAAGACTATCAAAACTCTCTTCTCCATTTTGTGCTTGTACTAGTGTTTTTCTATTGATATTGCCGCATGCGCAACCACGTGCTTTTCGTAAACAATGGCCAGCAAGGCGTAGTGTATCCTTAACGTTTTGTGTGGAAGGTGAGTGAGTAGGGTTAATTAGGAAAACGAAATCAGCAGACTTTACAGTAAGGATATTCAATTGTCGTAAAAATTGTGTCCCTCTGGACAATTTAAGAGGTGTAGCTGTCTGATTGCCACCTGAGTTTCATGATATTTAGAAGCATTTTAATTCAAACAGCAAAACTACACCAAATTGAGTTGAGATATCGTCCTGAAAATCTCGAATTTTACTTTCGCACTTATCTAGATTAGTATCGATTTTTTATGTTTTATGTACACATACTCATATATTAGAGATTTGTATTCTCAACAAGTTGTTTAGCACCATCCATGCTGAGTTATTTGTTTTCTCAATTTATTGATTTTGTCCAATATTTGTTTTAGCAGACGTTCCATGAATAGCAGAGCAGAAAGGTGAACGAAGAGTTATTATTATGTCACATGTAATATTTGGTATCCTTGAATAGGCACACGCATATTTAGCCTTTTGGTGTTGGTAGCCATTGTAAACATTGAATAAAAGAGAGATAGTATCCTTCCAGGTCTAATTCGCCAGGGGCTTCTTTGTGTAGAGAACGAGACTTATATGTTAAATATAGAGTCAAGTCAAACGTCCTTATTTTAGGAGATACAAAACCAAATATTGCGTGGGAAATATTGAATTTATTAGAAATTTTTCCATGGGAATAAACAGAAAACAAATTGAGATTTCCCCTAAAGATGCGGCATGTGGTGTCTCCAAATAGCTTCTTAAACAGAATGAGCTTAAGGAGTTTCCAGTTTTCCATTTAGAAGTTCTGGCCTTGAATACAAGTTTTGCTGGCATACACCTTAATATGAATGGAAGCTTTTTATAAATTATGAATTACCAATATTTGAAATTTCAATTCATGGAAATTTTGATGCCTTAATCCTGGTAGCTGTAAAGCCAAAGATTATTTAGCTAAAGTTATTTAAAAGTTATAGACTTCAGTTCAAAGACAAGCGGGAAGTTTTTGAAGAACGTTCCAAGCTTTATAACCATGTGTCAAAATTACAGAAAAGGGTGTGTGATTCTGAATATAACCTCCCATTCTTGAAAATGAAATATTTGCAAAAAATAATTCTAATAAACAACATGGAAAAGGAAAATATTGAAATAGTCCTAAAAAATGTTTCATAAATAACTCCAAATCATGTTAAGATTAGCTAATAAATATTGTTTATTATCCGGAAAAATAAATAAACAGGATTCCAAGATTTTCTATTAATACAAGCCACCATTCATGGCTGGTTGGAAAAACCTAAATTATTAGGTTTATGTGTATGGCGTTACTAGCAAAGCCATTAATAATTGGAAATGAAAGCTTCTTCACAGTTCACTTAGTTCTCTCAATCACTTTTTAGTAGATTAACTTTTTCAATCGCATCATTCCTTACCAGGAACAAGTCCTGCTTTCCACGTGGACAAATCAATCCTACGTATTTCTATTTCATCATGAATTTCCTTTGAATTACAACGAGAATCTTACTCTGTTCCAGGAAGTGACTCCAATAGCCATTGATATCATTTGAGGATGATAATGTCCAATTTTTCTCGGATCTATAATGAACAGTCTCATTCTTGTTAATTAAGACAAGCGTAGAATCCTTTAGGAGTGAGGTGCTTGAAGTAAGGATAAGAAATTAAACAGATAAAACGATGAGATAACTTATTCAAGGATAAGGCGCGCGTTTGAGCTTTTCATAGAAATATCGACACAATTTTATGAATGCACTAGAATAGATTATCAATTTAATCAGTTTATGTTTGAACATTTTAAAACTGAATCACTACCGATTCAAGAGGGTTTAGTCAAAACACAAATCTGGCATGTCAATAAAATTTAATGATAAAAATTATAACGTTATGATTCAATTAACTGGAGAACGTGGATTTTTGAAACCTCGTAATTATTAATTCAAGTCGAATTGAATTTTTGTATTAAGTCATTTCGTGAAAAACGAGGCTTATATGTGCTTTTGCCGAAGTGAAAACGATTTCAATAGCACTTGTAAAATATGTAAGTCCATGTAGAGTTCCAGTTAAATCTGGAATTTTTCATAACACCATGGACATGGAGGTTTTGCGTTGTTTTACTGATTGTGAGCCTGATTTTGAATATTGGATATCAATAGAAATCACTTGGCAACATTCTAGACTACAACATTCTATGCTTCTGCAATATAAATAGGTAATCTATCAACTGGAAATGTAGAACGAACTCAGTAAAATTGAACAAGTAAAATAAACTGAATATTTGAGAGGGTTTCTTGAATCTTTAAGTGATTCTCCATTTCATAAAAACATGAGAAATGTAGTTAAACATAATCGTCAAAAGTGCCTCAAATATTTTCAAAGTGCCTCCGAAAACAAAATGTATAAAAAACATTCAACGCTTAAGTCAACGCCAAATTCATTCAAATTCAAATTTGCATCACATAAAAGATTTCCGGAAAAATGTTGTGTCATTTAGCATGAATCTCATGATATTCGTAGTGTACACGGAAATGTTTTTCCTTAATGTCTATATAAAATCCACTAACTCCAACCATACCTCTAGTATAACCAAAAAGACATCATCTTTTAACGGATAAAGTTTCATAAAATATCATCTAGATTTATGACATATAAACAATACCACTGTGGCAGTAACCAAATAATCCATCTTGAATCATATCACATCTGTTTTGTAGTAATGAAGTCATGGATAATAAAATAACATCTGCTTTATCATTTGAAATGATGTTTTTATATGAAATATGACTGATTGCAATCATAAAATTTGTTCTAGTTAAAATTAACGTTATTCGATTGAGATTTGTTGATAAACCAAAATTAAGGCTCCAAATTTATGTCCGCACCTTAAGAAATTAAATTAAAATTATGCTAAGAAATCTCTCTTGGCTTGAATCTAGTGGGACATCACATTAAACATCTTGTTCACAGCAAATATTTTCAAACATGTAGCAAAGTTCCCGGTAACGTCATCGAGGGAGAAAAATTCAAATTTGTAAATATTAAAAACTGCCTCATGGTTTTGAAATGATAAACTTCAATATCCCAAGTAAAATTGAAAACGCCTTCGGATAACGAATCACGTCAATCGTTATTGAATTACTTTATAACATAAAATAAATTATATCAGATATGAATATGTACTGAATAACAAAAGCTCAGTCTGCGATTGATTTTTGCACCAATATTGAATGACAATATGACATACAATCTACAATACTTGATTTTTGTTCTTTATGTTTTGTACATATCTTCTGAAAGCTTGATGTGAAGGTTGGTTTCTCTTGTAATAAAACGTTTACATGTGTTCGGTGTTCCCTTTTTAAGATTTAATTGGATACCAAGCAACTCAAAGACTAGCAGATTCTGTGACAAAGCAAGTATTATGTATGACAGGGATATTTGTTTTACACAACCTCGTTTATGGACTAAGCAACGAAATTGAAGTTTTTTTAATTAAAAGAACGATTTTTTAGCGTTTCCAACGAAAGCTTTTATGAGTATGTTTTATAGTTAAAGGTATAATTGTTTGTTTATACTCATATAAAAAGTTCACTATACCAGTAAAAATTTAAGGAAATTTTACAAAACTATTTTAACTCTATTATCATTGACTTTACTTCAATAACAAACACGTGATAGTAATTATAACAAAAGATTGATTACGTGTAACAAATACAAACAGTTTTAGACGGTCATAATCACCTTGAGTTCCTTTAATATCATCAAATGTGTAGCAGATTTACGACCAGGCCAAATCACGACTTAATTGAAAACGAAGTAGGTACACTACAAGGCACAATATGACCAAAAGAAATAAAGTTTAATATACATATTGAAATTGCTCAAATTTATTTCGTTAAACTATTAATAAGCATAACGCAAACATGTATAACAATATCTACTAAATCTACTAATTGAATCTAATACTACCGATCTCTACTATCTCCTGAATCTTATTCGTTTGCTTCAATTGTTCTTTTTGAATAACTAGAAAAAAAGCCCATGTAGAAATTGAATTTTCCCCGCTTGAGTAAATTCCATTCTCCGGTGAATAAAATTCATTTTCTACTTCAAACCAATAGGATTTCATATAATAAGAAAGGTACTGCTCTTGAAAGTTTGATCACTTTCATCAGTATAGTAGGTATGCATGTATTTAATAAAATAGTTTAATGCGAAAGTGAAGTAGTTTTCTTATACATTTGTGTTGTATTCAAAATTACAAACATTTGCTCTTCAATTAAGCCACTTGTCACTTGTAACCAATTCTATCAATTTCGATTTATATATGTAAGTACATAGACTCTTTCCTCGGGGTGATAGAACCAGTATCTACACCTGCTTTAATAATTCTTTCAATTTCTTAAATTATAAATCTCGAATTTACGATTCGTGTTTTTCGACTATGCTGCTCGATGTTGTTCCGCTTACTTGTTTCACTTTGAAAAAATACTATTCCTTTTCACGTTCCAGGATCGTATAACTCGTCGATCATTTCCGTGTATAATTCCGGCGAGTGTTGGATGGTGGTAAAGTCAGAGGGTGACTCTTGCGAATTTGCGCAGGAAAAACAGGGTGATTAGTTTTCTTAGGTATTTTCCTTTGCTTTCGCTGAGTTGAATCACGATCTCATCGGAGGTTTAAATTTTACAATTATGCTTAGCTGCTAGTTTTTTACTACAAACTCAACATGTTAACATTGTCTCTCTACTTCTCAATAATGCTCGTCTACACATAACTACATATCTATCTTCCTGCAATCTGATAATATTATCGTAATACTCTGTCAAGGAAAAGGTTCAGGTTAATACATTCATACAGGATTAATACATAAAGCAGAAAGTTAGTAGATATTATAACCTACGGCGAAAAAACAAACCTTTCACCGAGATTTTAAATTTTAGATTTGAGATGATAGTTTCGTTTAAGAATGACGGGGCTATATTGGAGGTTTTGTTCAAAATCAAAGGCTGATTAACGTTCGATCAGGCTTTGTAGACTCTGTCTGTCATAACATCTGCGTTATTCGAGAGAGCTTGAAAACCGAACTAACAATATCTAGTCGAATCGAAATATCGAAAATGATACTAAATCCAGTGCAACCATAAAACTCGTTCATATAAATCCAAGAAACATCAAATGTGAAGTTTTATCGTTAAACCCAAATGTGCCGAAAACGAACACCTTCAACGCAACGGTTTATCACCTGACATTCATTACCGTTTTTGTGACGTTTTCCATTATTCTGAACATAAGACAGTTTTTCCAGACAATTTGATAAAATCCAATTTTCTTCTATACCTACTACACTTCGTCAGTATAACCCAAATTTTTATAATATTGACACATGTTAGTTTGGTAAATGGCGCCAAGGTGATTTTCCTCTGCATAATATTGAAGTATAACTCGTACTTTCTATGGAATAAATTCTCCCTTTCAAGATGGAAATCATTCCCATTTTTCGATGAACAGAAGAAGGGATGTAATATCAAATCATCATTCCAAATTCTGTAGATTTCATCATTCACTTCTACGGTAAATTTAGCATAATTCGTCAAATTTTCCTTAACCACACCATGTTATGTTCCCTTAATGCAGCACAATTTATTTTCTTCTGGAGTTCTTCACGACAGAGTTGGGAGTTTTACCATTTCTATAGGGAAGTTTGAGATGATTTTCTATGTGTTTTCTAAAGAAAAAAACTTATTGAATGTCAAATGCAATGAGATTGATGCAAATAATTCAAAGTATTTTTTATGGCGCAAAAAAATTTCCAAGGGTGAAGTTGTAAATTAACTTGATTTGTGATAAGATTTTAGGGGTAAATAAATTCCCATAAATGAAGTTTTCAGTTTCAGAAAAGTATAATTGAATCATGTCTTTGTTGCGCTCATTTTGGCATAAGAGAAAATGTAATCGTGTCTTCTGGTTCACGTAACTAAATTGTCTTCAAATTGATATTAAAAACAAATAGAAGTAGAAACAGTAGAAGATTTTAGCGTAAACAGCCGGAAATTAAATCGTCAAATTGGCATTTTTTTTCTTAAGTTTTTCACAAAAGGGAATGAAGTGCTAAGGAACTGTCTAATCCAGGAACGTGTACCTTAGAAACCTTTGAGGTGGCCATCTGTTAAATTTCAAGTTAAAAAAGAGAAAATTTTCATCCCTTTCAAGTAAATAACTAGCAAAAAAATTTCCTCATTAAGGTTATCTACAAGCACACTGTAACAAACTTCACCCTTTGGCTTGATTTTCCTTGAGACAACTTTAAGATGCAAAGTACCAGAAAATTACTTAAATCAAGACGCGTAGTCCTTTTGCTTAGAGTTCTTGGTAATTATTTCATGATTTGTGCTTTTGCAAATTTCTTTAAGGTTCTAGTATTTCAACTAAGAAACTTGTTGAATAAGAAAACTTTCTTAAAGAAAGCACCAAACGACTTTGTAGCAGCTGCGTCACGTTCCACGAAAATGAAGTATTTAGCAGTTTTTGAAAAAAGTTTTCTAAAGAAATTTCCTTATCCCTAACACTAGCAGGCAATAATGAAAAATAAATTTTGTTATCCTTCAGCATAGAATTAACTTCTCTAAGGAAATTTTTATTCAAACAAGATCTATGGCCATATCCTAAACAAAGCTTACATAAAAGCTCGTATTTACCTTAATACATGATACATGAAAGTCAAAACTTACTATCCTTGAGCTTCGTTTGGACCAAGAAAGGATATTACATTAGAATAAGGAATCCATTAAATACAATATTTGAATTTCAACATCGACGTAAGAAAGGACATATTTACATCAAAATCAAGAAGCATTTGTACGTTATATTCAATGCCCACTGCACGAAAGGACTACTTCCTGGCCAGCTGAATATATTGTTCTACACATGCATTTGATACTCCAAAATGTATGAATGCAAACCGTTTTGAATATATGTATAATATATTCGAATCATTTACTTTACGAGAATATTATAAATAATGCAATCCTTCTGCATTTTGTGCTGACATTCAGAATATTTCCAGGATATTAGATGACGAGTGGTTTGCATGATTTATACGTACTTCGACAACAATAATAAATAACACCGAGTTAATAATATTTGTTCATTTATTCACAGATCTTGCCTGAAATTAAATACTGAAAGAAACCGAAAAGCGTAGTCAAGGTCCGCACCGTAGATTTTGCGTGAAAACGTCGGAATAAAATTATAATAAGTGTTTCTTATTAATATATAATTTAATCAATCTCTCTTATACAATGTTTATATAGAGTAGTATGGATACAGAATAGATAAATCAAAATTTTATTACTTTGCGCCGTTTTTTTCTTCGATTCTGCCGTAGCTTAAGAGTCATATGAGACGATATCATTGGTTTTTTTCAATTTTCAATTTAATAGCAATTTTTACGTACACTTTGACGTATATTTTTATTGTCTCCCTTGGGGTCCTGGTAGATCTTCTCAAGTTCTTTACAATGACACCCAAATGAACGTCCTAGCGAAACACGTTCTCACGCTACACTAATTTATAATTTCACACGACGCTAATTAGACCCGTAGGCGTTACGTTACTTGACGCGAAAAATACACACTACACTATAAATACGTACAGACATGTTCTATCCTTAAGGTGACGTTAACTATTGTTATCGCATTATTAGTCTCGTAGTTATTAGCAATTGAAATCTGACGGTATTATGTAACGCAAGAAAGATTGACTGGCTATCACTGTACTTAACGATCGAACAGAAATTTTCACGTTAAAAGAATAATTTAATTTCAATAAAAAAATTTTCAATAAATGGTGTACTTAAAAGCCAATTAATCTTCACGAAATTGGGTATCACTTTGATCATGTTAAAAGAACTGCCACAAACTTGATATCAAGTCATTTATGATAACTTATTAGAAATGTTTCATAAATCTATGCTGAATTCGAAAATACAACTTAATAACTCTCAAATGAAAATTGAAAATAATTCAATTTTAATGAGCTTATATGAGCAACAGCAATAACACACAAATTGTTCTAGAACTTGTGGGCCTAGGTAATGTAGAGTCTATTGAAAAGTTTAACAGATGATATGAGTTATCGCTTTTCATGGGAAACCTTTTGGGACAAGTAAAATTCTGTTCTTGATTTTCAAGATTATATATAATATTATAAAACTTTGTTGGAGTTTAATTCGTTGATATTGCACTTTGTTATATACCGTTAGCATGTTTATCATTAATTTACCGAAATGGTATAAACTTGAAATATAATTGATCTGTCCGACTGTATTAAATAAAACATGCCAATATACTAATGGTAGACAATATTGATGTGTAATATGATTTGGAGACGTTATGGTTTGATTTATCTGCTAGTCAAAGAAAATTTCATAATATATGTAAGTTATGATTTCGAACTCATTTGAAAATCTTGATACTTACAAAACATAATGTATTGATAGGTATATCAGAAATACGACTTTGACCCATAAATAGTGACTTTGCATACCAAATTCACATTACCTATAATTATTATTTACCTGCTTCTAGATTTATGTGGTGTGTGTCAAACGTATCAATTTCACATTATATCTTATCACATAGGAGAGTATCGATTGTATCATGAATAGAATTTAGATATCAATCACGACGCTATTATACCGAACGAAATAAGTTAAATGACATTACGAATTTGATTCAATAATGAATTGTATAAGTCATTTGGAAGATATAAGATTTATGGGATACAGAAACAACAAAAATAACCATTGGAAATTAAGTAAAAACTTGATATATTACAAACGTAATCAATAAATATTAATTGCTACATATTGGAACGTTATATATGCATAACTTATCGTTTGCTTGGGAAATGTTAACACAATTCCTAATAGAATTCTGGGAGTAATATGCATTTCAAATTGGCTCTACAGAAACTATTCATTAGGTTATTGCTTCTATTAGTTATACACCATGTATTGCTGGACTCTCGTAAGAGGTCTACAAACATCAGGTGTTTTCTGGAAGTGAATATCTAAAATTAGTCATTACCTAATGATATGCATGTGTAAGGCTGAAATTTGGTATGAGTTAAAATTTATAGAATATCTAAAACACTATTTCCAAGAGATATTTCACAGATTCCGTTTTACGAAGTGTAAACATGTTGAGTTAGTTATATCGTTATCTGATAAAGCTCCTTCTAGAAGATGTTACGGACAAATATGAGGTAAACATTGAACACTCGAATTTCGATGACCTACAAAATATTTACCGCATAATCATAGCTCTCTGGGAAAACCACTGATATCAGCACATCCCAGCTATAAATCTTAATTTGATCCTTTGTTTACATGATATTTTGCTGCAGTCTTGTAATTCAAGTATGTGCTTTGAAAATTTATAACAAAACCCACACTATACCACTATATCCTGTAAAACAGTTCCCTTCTAAAAGGCAAAACATAAAATTGCAATAGTGTAACATTATCTTTAGCTGTAGAAAAGGAGCAAATTTGTTTAACTTATCTTGATAAGAAATTTCACACTTGTCTGGTGTTTCTATTCAAGTGCTAATGATGTATAGTTGTGCTTTGAAGAGATAGTACAAGAAATTAAAGTATTATATGTTACATGATATATTTCATCTGCAATGCACATCTGCAGCTAAATACAAGTGCATTTAATATCATGCAGAATTGTGTCAATTTAGCAACAAAACTCATATTTTTATCAAAATAAAGAATATGTCATTAAAATTATCTATAGCACCGAGACTGAATTGAATACAACGACTGTTGTCATTGTTATAACCATACTTAGGATAAGGATATGATAAATCTTTCAGTATAACTAAAAATGACAAATTATTTTAATTTGCAAGTTTATACAACAAAATGCGACTTCAATGACACGAACAGACATTGCAAAGCATTCAACAGGATAAAGACCCGCTAATGCACTAAATTCGTATAAATTCGAGAAGAGAAGCTTATCATGGCCATTGTAGGTAGCTTATAATCTTGAAGAGGACTACTTGGAAGGATTCCTTTTGACTTAAAGCAGACGAGAAAAACAGATTATATACAAAATGTCTACTCAGCTGAAATAAATGGTGTATTAAGGAAAAGTCCACAGGAATTGATCCTTACAATGGAAGCTAAGAAGTAGAGCTTTCATAGTCCATTCCACAATGGGAGCTGGTTTCTAGATGAGGAAAATGCGCAGGTTACGGGGAAACTTATCCTGTTTACAGGTTTTGAATTAAATGCCAACTCGGTTATGGTTATCCTTCTGATTTTGTAGCTTCTTCCTGGGAACTATTCTTGAGGATTTCATTAAGTGCAAAAAACTTTAATGCTCAAAATACCACGACCTCAAAATTTTAAGAAAAGAGGATTGCTCATGAAGTAGATGAAATTCTATCTAGTGAAATTATTTAGTGTTGGTGAGTTTGAGGTATAAAAAACGAGCAACAGTTACTTAAAAATTAACACTACTGAAGATAATTATATGAAAAACCACTGCAAATGGGTCCTTTCATCTTTGTCAATGCAAATCTCAGGCAAAAATTTCAAATTAATGAAATTTCAATTCCATTAACTATTAAAATGCAACTGTTTTAATCAAAATTCGATTATTAGAAGAAATTCAATTATTTTTTATTTAGTTTACGTGCCGAAATTCGATTGTTTACCCCGAAAAGTCCAGAAAAAATGAGCTAAAAACCAAATAAACTGCAGAGTTTAACATCCACTTATAAAATAGATTCAATTATTTTTTAACCTCGATATTGGTAAAGTATCGTAAGTGAAATGAATTAAAAATAATTTAGATGTAATGCAATTTCATGTAACGATCCTTGGCTCTTTTTGAATCACCCATTTCCTGTATTGGATTCCAACCCGAACAAAGGAATTTTTTCGTGATACTAATTTTGTTACTCTTACCACAACAGTCCTCGTTCCTCGATCTTAGGGTATCTTATACAGAAAAAAAATTTTAAATTTAATTAAATTTGGATTACAAAGAACCACGAACATTGTAACTATTATATTATTATATACTGGGCTACGCTCCATTGAATTTGATTAAACTTCCCTATAAGGATTTTACTTTTCCTGATCCTTGCTCAAAGTATTTGATTCTACTATGAAAACAAGATGATTCGCCAAGTATGTTTGGATGAGGTAGATTTAAGATATTTTCAGTCTGCATAACATGTCAATTTAATCGACTCAAAAAATTATTCACAAACTTTAAGTATTGAATTAAATTACGTTTTCGAATTGAAAATTTTAATAAATTTCCTTCCAGCGTAGACGACACACACGAATAACTTTATTTCAAAACAATGCCAAGCACATGTTTACATTATTCGTGCTTAAGATGTTGAACAAACGTAATTAGGATTAAGAAATGAAATTTAAATTCCCTGCAAGCAACTTGAAAGCAGGATCACTTAAGAATTGCGAAAAACGGGGAATGTCGATTCATTTTTCAAAGAGAGAGTGTTTATTTACCCATGTGTTTTTGTGGTATCCGCACCTGGAAATTACTTCAATGAGAGTATATTAAAATTTTATGTTTCAGTACTTAGTAATTACTTTTGAAGATGATACGAATGAAATGTCTCTTAAGTAATTAAGTGTGTGGTTCAGTGGGTAATGTTATATATAATCAAATTTGATTTTCAGAGTTTAGAGAGATTTCAATGGAAAATTTTCCTTCTTGTACTCACCCCAACCCGATTCATTAAAACATGAACATGTACTAAATCGAATTATTAAGTTCAGACTAATTAAGTACAAACAAAAACATATACAATAGTACGCAAAAATGGTGTGGTTAAACATTTGTGTATGTGAATGCGTCCGTGTCGTCTGGTACTTATTTAGTTATCCTGAATAATACACTCACACCTGAATAATTGGATAAAACAGTTGTCTACCTGTGATTTTAGTTTGATTACCGAAAAACACAGTTCATGGACGATATCATACCGCATTGGTTGATGGTGAACTGACTTCCGTTTTCGTTGGTGAATTAACTCAGTTTTCTATTTTCTTTCTGTGTTTACTAATCACTGGATTATAGGAGCAGTAAAACTGATTTACAAAGTTCTAATTAAGGAACCTGAAATTCACCCACAACTTTTCTCATTCTTACAAATCCTTGAAATCAGCGACATTGACTTTCAAAATGATTAATTTGAAAGTGTTCCTTCTAAAATTGTGCTATTTCCTCCCTACTCAGATTGTAAACATTTACATGTACGTAATGTTAATCATGTCAAGAGGATTGACAGTCTGTTCTGAATTTGGACGGCTCAAAAACTGAAGGATATCATACTCTTGGACAACAACACATAAAATTTAGACTTACTAAATTCCGTTTCAGTCTCTCCAACTAAATCACGTGCTTGGAAAGGTTCATCTTTGGTTTTGTTTGGTTCAAATGAAAAAGGAAATTGAGGATTTTTCACCTTGTCTTATATACATAAACAAAACCATTTTTTTGCATACGTACAATTTGAGTTAATAAAAAGAATTCTGTAATCGAATCACGTACTCTTTATTGTGTTACTTTATTATTATAATGAGGGTTCATTTTACACGTGATAAACATTTTAAGTTCATTGAAGGCTTCAGTGGGCGTTGGTTATACGCGAATTCGAGTGAATTTTTCGCGGGAAAATTAAAGTTTAGACAAAAATAAAACCTTTTAGTATGAGATTTATATTTTTGAGAAAGAAATTCAAAGTTTTTTTGATATTGTGGAATATTCAGAAAGCATTCCCTGAAATTTCTTGTCGTATTTGATGTAGAAATAATTTTCTTCAAATCAAAAAGGATACGAATGGAATAGCCTCCTGGAAGATGAATGACATGTAACATGTTTAAAAAGTTTATCCTTCCTTCCATATATTCTAATTAGTTCCGACTAAACCACTCCATACTGAAAGCTTACAAAACTTGGCATAAACCCTATTTCAGAAAAAGGCTAAAATCAAAAATGTTACCAATTCAAAAATTTCATATGAAAATTTTGGAAATGAAACATTTTAAAAGAATTTTTATATAATTTGACGTTTGAGTTGGGTTAGAAGGTTTTTAAGCACATGGCAATTTACATGGTTAATGGAATCGATACACTAGAGAGCATTCATGCATGAGCATGTGAATTCCATTAGTTATATAAATATTTGTTATCCTTAGAGTGGTGTGCTTTGGCATAAGGGTAATGTCTCAAGCGCCGACTGACTTTTGTTGTCTCGAAGATACTTATCCTTTGATTTCATATTTTATCCAAAAATTTGACAGCCTTATGAAATATTTATTTCATCTTTTAATAAGAATTTCTCAAATTCTGTTTTCAATAGATTTTAATGTAAATTGGCGTTTGTTCTATCAATGTTTACATTGTTAAATTCAATCAAACACAATTTTCGAAGCAAAGTTTCAGCTACAGATGCATTTTTAAAACTTTCTAAACAAAACTTCGGTTTCATTCCTGCAAATATAACATGTACACTTGAGAATTTGTCATGTTAGAAAATTGCATTTCAGAAAAAGACAATGATCTGTTATAACAGAAACTAAAGTTTTATTGAAATATTTGTAAAAGTTTTGACTCATTGCCATGAGGTTGTCAGAAAATGTTGTTCAAACATGGAGTTGCTTTAATGAAAATTGTTTATTATACAAGCCATTTGTTGTCTGAAAGTAATTTCTTATGACAATTCTTAATCTCTTAAACGGATATATTACTTTTCACCTTAATAATATTAAAAAACTAAATAAATTACTTAAATCGGCTCAACTGTAACAGAAAAACTAAAATTTTCCATCAAATATCCTGACAAAACAATTAATTTTTAAGTGTGTCTTATCTGACATAAAATAAGCAATTCCAATCTTCTTCACATAGCAAAAGGGCCAACATAAAATTTTATATCCCTTCTTCTGTAACATGTTTTGCTTCAATCCTTTCCAAAGTCATGTTTTCCTATCCCAGATTTTCGTGGAACTGAACAAACTTCGGGGTGCACGGAAAACTTTGCATCAGTCTATTTTTGTCAACTTTACTGAAAATAACTGTACTAATACTCTGCTCATCTTCCGACACTTTTTAGGGAAGCTATTTGTCCCTCCTTTTGTTTATAGTTAAGCTTCTCACAATATTGTTCCGTTCACAAAGTGGTAAGCCATAAACTTTGAATAGTTGAAATTTACGAGTGTTATATGCATTTGAACTGCTTTTTGACTAAAATTTATTACTTTTGGCTTTTACCTCCA
Organism: Chrysops caecutiens; assembly: GCA_963971475.1. Taxonomy (NCBI): domain Eukaryota; kingdom Metazoa; phylum Arthropoda; class Insecta; order Diptera; family Tabanidae; genus Chrysops; species Chrysops caecutiens. The sequence continues at coordinate 52,614,336 of OZ020569.1, forward strand.
CAATTACCTTGCACAAACCGATATTGGAGGGACTACCCCATAGTAACAAAGCAGAAATCGTTAAAACCAAAAACCAGATGAAGATGTTCTCAAAATGATGAGTTTTACCCTGAACTTGCGCTGATTAATTCCAAGGACAAGAATAAAGGTGATATTTTGCTTTTTGATATGCTGAAAAACCTTCCTTTCGGAAAGGTATTTCAACTTGTTTTTATGAAAATTATATCCACAACGTTTTTACCGAAGCAACGATAACATCCTCGAGTTTATTTGTATTCCTTTGTTTGCATCATTACGATAAGGATAACGATTATAGCTGCAATTGTTTTAATGTTAACGACACGGAAATCAGCACTTTTAATAACTAACTAATGATAAGGGTAACAGATAATTGTTGAGATGCTGAATTTGCAGGTTTTCTGTGTTTACTTGCTTATTGTTGCGGACGACAAGAGGAGTTAAATGTCCTTGAAAGGAAGTTTGTTAAATAATAAATTGATGCAAAATGTTCGCCCGAGTCTTTAGGGATTTCTACTCTACACTTACATTAAGTTTCACTTAACAAAAACTTGTATTTTAAAAGTGATATTAATCCGTGTGAGAACACAAATGATGGAATTCCACATAAATAACACCACAGACAAAATATGAATTTTACCGATAGTTGTTGTGTGATATTAAATGCCCCAATAACGAGAAGAGCACGAAGAATCATCGAAAAATATGTTTTAAAAAGAAAATCGGTTTTCATTTAACCTATTTCGAAAAATCCGAATTTTACTCGGGTTTATTGAATTGTTGGAACGAATGAATCACCTGAGTTTTGTGAATTACGGAAAACACGAAAATACGTACAGTGTAATATGTAACACTTAATTGCAAAGACTTGGAAAGCAAATTGTGATTTTGTACTCCAAGAATCACATGGCAAACATTTAATTTATCCCATTGGGAATTCGACACTATCCAACTTGGTGTACTACAAATTCTGGTTAAAGGCTGACCACTTCAATTAAGCTGCCACTAGAAGATGCATCACAACGAGGAAGACGTGCCACGTGAAGATGTGTCAACCAAAACTCCAGAAAAAGATTTTGTGGCGAAGAGGATTGAAAATATCGTCTCGAATACGCCAGCAGCTATTTATTATTTACCTTTCAATCTTTGGCACAAGGAAACATATTGGCCGAAATTGCATACCAAAAATGCATCAATGTACTCCAAAGGACTAAGAACAAGTTTCGTGACAAGGAATCTTATATCTTTGACATAGATAAGAAAATTGAAATGCAAACTCAATTGATGTACGAGTAGAACAAAGTTCTTGAAACTTCTGCAACCTCAGGCCAACACGTTAGTCGATCTGGTAGCCACTATGCTGAGCTGAGAAAATGCAACTAGAATCTTCAAGCAGATGTACTATACATCACTAGAAAATGGACAAAATTGGGATTTAGTTAAAATTTCATGGAAAAGTATTGGAACTTTACACAGTTGTTTGGTTGGAAAATGTCTATCTGCCCGAGAGGGACATAAATTTTGCCACAAAATATTTTACATGCCATTGGAAAACAAACTTGACACCACGACGACTTTTTCCACAAACTTGTCCGATATTATTTCCCCAAAGATATACCGACCATTCCTCATAGTTTAAACAGGTCAAAGAGGATTTGAATCGATGAAAAGTTCAAAGGTGAAAAGTGATGAAGAAGTTTTCTAAAGAAGTGTTCAATCGAGTGATTTATTTGAATAATAATAGAATTAGTGTCAGGAAATCCTAGTAATTCTTTGTTTTGTCACCGCATAACGACCAAAATCTTGACCTTTAGACGAAATGATAAATTAGTGGCTTAAGAATTTTGCACTTATCCATTCCAGGACGCATATCATTATCAAGGAATCCCTCAACGACTACAATACTTAGAATATTCGTCTTCTATCATTCATCATCAAGTACTTAAGCGGTGATATGAAGACAGCACCAGAAAGTGGATTTTGATGTTTATTTGGAAGTCTCGTACAACTGTAAAACTTGCGTCTACAAATCCGAAGAAGTCTCTAGAGCTTATACATTTCAAAGATCAAAATTTGATATCTACCTAGGAATTAATATTTCAACGTTCGCTAATCTTCTGACTATCTATATATTATCAATATAAATCTTCAATTTGATATGGCACATACACGATTTATCGAAGCACTCATCTTGACCTCGTTACCCTGATAAAATTATGTTGGGCTTCACTTTATCAAGTATCCTTATGAGTCAATATATCCTCAGATCCACCCTCGTTGGTTTCCATAATATGAAGAAAAATTGCTTCCTCCTTAAAGAAGACCATAGCCATAAACTATCGTCATACTAACATACCGTTTCAGGTTATTCTGTAGCGAAGTAACATGTACAAAATAATTTTAAAAAAGCATATTTCATAGTACCAGTTCAATTTCGAGACAAGAATTGAACATTTTTCGGAACTTTCTTATTTTGTTTTCATTTGAAATTCGTTTTCGATAAGAATGTAAAATCGATAATATTCAATTCGATTTAAGTTTATCATTTTATTGTGGATTTTGAAAAGTTTGATAGAAATTCAATTCATAATCTATTAAATGCACAAATTTTGCTGATAAAATTCAATGAATATTTCAAAAGTGCAATCTTTGAATCCTGGAAATTCTAGCCATCAGCGCTTTGAAAGGGTCAAAAGATAACACTTTCGACATATGGATAACGCATGAAATTACCGTGATAATAACTCATGAAAGCTTTATTTACCAATATCCCATTAATATCTGTCGCCCCGAACTGATATCATCCCTTATTCTGCATAGCTCACATAATTGTGTTGATGGCCACAAAAACTTCAACCCCTAATCTATGCACGTCCACTACATCTAAACACTATCAAAATAACCCTTCAAGCATTAAATTTTGCCCGAGAAAATTTATTCTTGACAATAAATTAAGATTTTCCTTTTTATGTCGTCTTAAAGACATAAGTAGTAAGATATTACGGTTTTAAGGACAAGATTTTCCATTGTGTCCTGAATATTATATAATAACACAAATTACGGTGTCTCATCCTTTTCGGACCGGCTTTAAGGGGTTAACGTGGCAAATAGTAAGCTAATTAAGCTGTTTGTCAACATTGAGATATTATTTAGATAAATTAGATAGTTCTGGAAGATATGTGTATTTGAATAAAATCCTTTCCACGAACGATGATGCTCATTATGTAAATGGGGTTATAGACTTCAAGGGCTTTAGGTTAATGATTTTGCTTTGATGGATTCTGTTGAGCCGATCAAATGTGATGTTCACATTTGAAAATTTGCTACGTAATCATAATATGTACTAATTTCATCTTACATTAAAGTGTTAAATTTTTAGTGGCTTATTCATTATACAAGGAGATAAACACGAATAATATTACCTTATTAACAAATTTGTTACTGAATTGAACCACGAAACGTAAACTTAGTCTAACATAAGTTAGTGAGATTATGTTAGATTAACATTTATGTACATGTAGACACGGACTTAACATATCTGAGGGTTGTATGGAACTGTTATCAATGGAAGAAAATGCTGGGTGCATCCTTTGTTTCTTTTAAATTGGCGCTCAAATCACGTGTTATCAATCCTTTGAGTATTTTATGTTTGGCACAATATAAATATACGTCACGGAGTTAATACTCGTAACAATCGCCACATAATTGTGTAGACAAACGGACTACGTTGATTTCATTGAAATAAAGCAACGGAAAAGCATGGAAATGAAATCGCAAAGCTCAAAGCTCTGATGTGAATGGATAAATTTAACGACATCATAAAAGATTGAATTGACAATTTCGATTAAACGACGTCAAGTAGTAATTTTGCATTGCGTTGCAAGGAGAAAACTTTTAATCCTTGTTCGTCGTCATCCTGCAACCAAAACCCTTTGGTAATACAAATTCAAACCACAAGTCCTTTTAACATTTTATCAACCCAATTTTCACTTGTCTAGTTTTGGTTTTTTGCAGGACACAGTTTGTAGGCTGTGTGCTATGTTGTTTCGTTTACTCCTTGTTTTAGCATTCTAGAATACAGTTGTCCTTTACATCAGTATAAACGAACTACACAAGGAGATATTGTGGTCCCTGTGCAGCCTATAAAAATTAGATTCACGATTGCCATGACAGGGTGGATGGGAATATAAAATGTCCACTTTACTAGTTATGTTCCTTCATTTGGCAAGTGTTGGGGGATGTTCTGGTCCATGTAGTAGGTTCTGTTCATTTTGAGCTCTTGCGGACAATAGCTACAATTAAAGCTTGTGGAGCAAGCATGGCTAAATTATTGTTTGTTACAAGTTTGGGGATTTGAATAACGTCCTTAAAACAGAAAGACTTCAAGTTGTTATTGAAGTTTCCAGCACTACATTTTGAGTTCTACTGTCAAGAGATAAATCTCTTTAAATTGGACAAGTGGCTTTTCTGACTTTAGAAAATTCAGTTAATATTTCCAACACTTTGAAATCAACAGAATGTTCTTTTAAAGAAAATTTTTGTTAACAATTTACTTACATATATACTAAAAGCACTTGTAGTAATTTGCAACGAGTTAATTAACACTTCTTTATAAAGCTAAATTCGTATTCCTTAATCGGAAAAGTTTTCACGCATAGTTAAACTCAAAAGCCTAGAGTTGTTTTTCCATGAAGTTTTCCATGAAATTTGTTGAATTAATTCACAACGAGCAACGTTTTCCCAAAACGCTCGTAGCAATTTCAGTTTGAGTTTTATAGCCACAAATCTATGTAATCTGGTAACTCTTAACGTCTGAGAGATGTACCACAAAACCATGGGAATTTATGGAAAAAAATATATAAAATTCTTATAAACACCATAAAAAGAGTTTCGAATATTTTCTAAAGAAAACTTTTCAAAGAGTTCGGGTTAAAGTACGAGTATGTGCGTTGCGCTGAAGCGTCTTCTGGGTCGCATAAAATATTGTTCGAGTAATAAAGTCAACTGTAACAGCTTTCTATACCCTCTACAAGTGTACCTAAAGCCTCGACCAATTCGAAATGAAGAGCTCTACTAAACTAATATATGGTAGATATAATGTATTCATTTTGCTGGATGAAAGTTCACAGCCCAAAGTCGCCAGAATATCGGGAAACAAAGACGACAATGTCAACTGATTTTGGGAGAAATGAAAACATTTATATACTTTAAGGACATTCATTGTATCTGTTAGCTCTTCTGTTGCGAGCGACTAAGAGTGGATTTGATTTATATGCAAATTTCTTGTGCTCCCAGGATGACAATGAAATGCACCAAAACCAAAAATATTTTGATGGGTAACTAAAATTTTGGAGCAGATACAACAGTGGGGAACTCCTGTTAATAATATCCTAGATTTCTTGGAAGTGACTCACTGTTACATTGAGTAACACGGTGTGGATGAACAAATGACTAGCAAAGATTTAATAAATTTTTTTCCAATATAAAACTAAATGTATCCAACGTTTTTTTAACATTTTAAATAAAACTTCTTTTGACCAAAACGCCAACGAGCTAAATCTCGCGCAAAAAACGAACAAACCAACTTTTTAAGCTTTGTTCTTTTGAAACTTCCGGCTACTTTAACGTACTTTTTGTGTATAATTTTCGTGGAACAATATATAAAAAAACTTTCAACTTGCCTAGAGGTCTTTAATTTATATGTTTTCAGGCGTAACTAATTCTCCAAAGAGGGCCCTTCTTTCGATTCTTTCCGGGCAATGATTGTTTCAATTACTTAAAAATTAAAGGCTACTGGTTCGTGTACTTTGAGTTTTTCGTAAAGAGGTTTTTAAAGCATGTTAGTGGCCATTCAAAGAAATTCGTGAAATTATAAAAGACAACTGGTTTGTTTGAATTTAAAAGGGTATTATTAACATGAAAGTGGTTCCCCTCTAAAGTAGTCTCAAGTTCTCCTACAGTGCCTGAGGATATGTTAGAGTACCGTCACATGTGTTACATTTTGGGTTGTCCTTATACTCGGCCCAGCGTCCGTGTGCGAGCCTGGTGATGTCTAATCTGACTCTTGTGAGTAATTTGGCAGCAGTGGAACTGTTTCTTTTGAAGGATGCGTCTGTGTAGTAAAGAGCTACATCACTCATTTTATTGAACTATTCAAATAACCTCGCCCGCAGGGCTACTTCGGATGTTGAGTTCCTCTTTTTTCCGCATATAAAATATGTTAATTCTTGACTCAAGTAGTTCTTGTATTGGTTCAGGTTTATGCTGGAGTAGAAGTAGTGCATTAGGAAAAGACCGCGCTCTGGACTTGTCAGATTCCCATGCTAGATATAATGCAGACGCTATCCTTGGTTTTGTTAAACTTTGCTGAAAAGAAATCAGCGTGAGATGGTGTGGATTAGGAATCCTGAAGATATTTTTTGCCGTTAAAGATATTTTTCTTACCGCTATTAAGTTGGTTATATCAAATCCTGCTTCTATATGGAGATATTCAATCCTAGTCATTTCCAGAGAGGCTATTGTAGATTTTGCGAAGCTACCATAGATAATCGCCGCGTAGTGCATATATCATTAATATGAGTTTTCCATCTTTATGTCCTGTTGAAACGAACTCCTAAGATTCAATCCCGTTTTCCATATTGCATTTCATTCTCCGCTACCTACTGGTATGATGGTGCTGATCTCCTTGCACTACGCTAAAATTGTGTCTCCTTCAGTAGCCAAATTATTTGTAAAGTCTTTGCTTGAGGATTTGCTTGAGGAATGAAGATATTGTCTGCGTAGATATATATTAAACCTTTAAGCTTTGGAGAGTTTTAAAGCGTTTCACCAATTTTACCATTTAGATATTGAATAATAATGGAAACAGTGACCCTTGAGATATGCAATTGTCTAGTATACGTGGAGAGGATTAGTGTCCATTGACCAGTGTGGTTATGTTCCGAGAACTGGCGAGGCTTTCTATCACTTATAACTGGCGAAGCTTTCTATTTTCTCAGCTGCTTGGCAATCTTAGTTATCGTGACTCTCCCATAGGCTTTCTGAAGGTCCAAAGATAATATTGTACCGTCGCGTCGTCCCTCGTGGTGAGACATTTCATCTTCAATTGTGAAAAGAAGAGATTCTGATCTTCTTCCTGGTCTGAACCCGTGGATTTCGTTTGGTATAAGTTTCTCCAATGACCAGGAGAGTCTGTCAGCATGAAAGAATATTCTCAAGATAACCATAGAATCTGATTTAGTTAAGTACACAGATGCAGTTGAATTCAAGTTGATTACATCTGTTAAAAAACTGACAGTGTTGAAAACGAAAGCTACACAATCAAACACACTGCATTGACCAAACAAACTTTTCTAAGGGAATCTATACTATACTATAATTAATACGCAAACATAAATTTATTGTGATCCCACCTACGGGCAAACTACATGTCCGATTTTGATAAAAATGCACAATTTAAAAGATATTTTATCGAAGAGGTGCAGAATATACTTTCAATTCAAATTAGTTAAGTAGTTTACCCGTAATTAATAAAAATAATATCAGTGCATTTGTTGTTGCATTGACCACGCATTGATAAGAGCAGGTACAAAAACTTTCTGATAATGATACTTTTAGCTTCAGACTTTTATTTGAGATACAAAATATTAAGATACGAAGAAAAAAAATTTTTTCATAAAAATTTCGCCCATGCTTCAGACTTTTATTTGAGATACAAAATATTAAGATACGAAGAAAAAAAATTTTTTCATAAAAATTTCGCCCATGGTTCGCAAAAAAAAAATTTTTCCAATGATGATGTTAGATACCTCATTCGAAAGAATATAGCTTCCCAAATAGAAGAAAATGTGTATCTTTCTTCTACGTATCATAGTTGTGAAAAAATTCGTAATTGAAGTTTGGTTAATTTGTATCTTGGATAAATTATGTCCTTACATTTTACACTTGAATATCTTAATAATTTTGAATCATATTGCAAATATATCTACATAAATACCTTAATTAGTCTATATTGCTGTCATATAAATTGGAAATCATTGTGATTTATTAAAATATTATAGAAAGTTCCGAGTTCAAATTGATTTTCGAAAATATTTATAATTTAATTGATATCTCCTGGAATATTTGGTATATCACCGTGAAATCAACAGTTTTAGATTCGTTTAGCTTCCGACTTTTATTTGAGATACAAAATATTAAGATATGAAAAAAAAATTGTTTTCATAAAACTTTCGCCCATAGTTAGACCACAAATTTTTTTCCGGGCAAAAAAATTGTCGAAAGAATATACCTTCCCAAATAGTAGAAAATGTGTATCTTTCTTCTACGTTTTCAAAGTTGTGATAAAAACATAAACAAAAAAAAAACTAAATTTCTATTTTCCAGTTAACTTGACTCTTTTAATTTCTAGAGCAGTCGATTTCCTACTGCAACTGGCGTTCCTAGTATTTATAAATACCGCATCATTGTATTTAAAATGCAATCAAACAAGTGAAATTTTAAATTGATTTCAATCGATGCATGTGCATTATATTCGCTCGAAATGAATAGTCATAGGCTATTAATAGTCAATTCGAAAATATTTATGAGTTGAATTTTTCATATTTTATTGCTATGGTGTTGAAAGTGCAATTTTCAAAAGTAATTTAATTGTTGCAGTATATATAAATTCACAATCATGTCAGAGATATATCATTAACAAAATCTTCTGCATTATTTTTGTCTTGTGGTCCTGAATTGCAACTATGATTTTAATTCAATAATCCGGAAAGATTACCTCGGTTGTGGGTGAATCGCTTTTATATCTTTTCGTAGAATTGGCTGAACCTCTAAAAGCAAAGTAAGTCCAAAATTTTGTAATGAAAGTAAGTAGGGGGGAAGTTTTCTGTAGTCTTATATTGATCTGTGAAGTCATAAAAATACACATTTAATTGAGCATGAATCCTGTGAAACTTTACTTGAACGATTTTGAAGTAAGGTATACCACTCCATGGTTAGTAAACATTCTGATTTAAATATGATCAGCAGTATAGAATCACCAGCAGTAATTATATCATCAGTCTTCCCTGGCCTGAAAAACCTCAAAAAAATTTTAAGGTTTCCTTTTCCACGATCTTTTCCCTTGGGCTGTTCATTTATTTGTGAGCTTTTAAAATTATTATGGGGTAAAATTATTTAATTGAATCCGTTTCATTGAAACTTGAAAAAGTGAAAAAGACTCAATGTTATGTGGTCAAAACTAGCACAATTACAAATGGATACTATTCAAGTTTATCAACTCAGTTGGGACGGTATACCTACATACATATGTTAAGGTTTTGGAAAATATTTTAACTTCTAACTTACAAATTTTAAACACCATTTGTCGTTAGTGTTCGGGTAATTCCCGTCAGGAGGAATATTTCCCAAGATTTTAAACTTGAATCTCATTTTTACTCTTACCACATCAAGTAATTTAAAGTTTAACACTAAAGTGCTTCATTACGCCTTTCCTTCAAATAAGAAAGTTCTTCAAATTTTCTTAAAAATTGACTGCAATAAGAAAAGTGAATAATGTATTCGCACGCATAAATATTGTTAAAAATTTTCATTACAGAAAGTAGATCCTGTGACTATGGCAAAACCAAGAATGAGCTTATCATCTCGAAGACAAGAGGAATAAGATTTTATCTTATCATAAAATGAAATGTTTTTACGAGTTAATTTTCCCTTCTGGGATTTGCAAGCGTTACCAATTGTTCCTGGCTCATGGCTCATAAAAGCATAGGCTTTTATGGAAATTCGTTCCATCCCACAAGGGCTAGATATTACAACAGATGTATGTATATATAAGATACACTACATTGCCAGCTGTTTGACTAGAATTTCTTCATTATAATCTTTGGGATTTTATAGAGGATGTGGTGGCGCTTAAGAAAATGAAATTTTTTTTCGGTAAGTAGTCGAAAATGCTGAAAACGCTGTAATACTTTGGTGAAATATGCTCTGCTATTTATGTTAGTGATAATAAACCCTTTAAATATAAATTAATACAGATAGTACTCTAAAGGATTCAGAAAACAATGATTTAGTAAGGAGCTTTCAATGGAGTGGAAAAAAGGATTATGGTGGAATGCATAAATTTCGTGGGTTGTAGATACCAGAAGACATTTTACCTACTATCTAATGAAAAAGCTTCTGTGGAGGTGAAATTTTACTATATCTTTTAGAGCACTGGTTTTTATAATGTTCATTTTGCAGATATGCATACAGCCTAATGCATTTGACCTTACAATACTCCAATTTAGTAGAGCTGCCGTGGAAACTTATTAAGGGGGGAATAAAAACACCTAGGTAATACACCATCTCGTTGTTCATTCTTCAGAATAACCAAAGTAACCTACACACAAGAAAATGTAAAGTTATGGTGTTGAAAAAAGTTATTTGTTCGTATGACAAGGTTAACAGCATACCTGACAAAGTGAAAGACTTTGATAAATATCTTTCAATCAGATGTATCGAAAGTGAAATAATATGACCAATGTACCAAGTGAAATATGCCGATATTTTGAACTTTATCCTTTCAATCCCATCATGTCGAAATGTGATCGAAAATTTCACAGCTACAATTGCAAATAAATTTCAAACTATATAGTCCATGAAATACCCGGGCTTTTTGGCGACGTTACAAACCTTACAATGATTCAGGCATGTTGCCAATATAATAAAAAATTTACGGAAATTCTCGTTCCTGCAATCTGGCTTCTTGAAATATACAGCAAACGCAAAAGGTAGTTGATCATTCCAATTGAATGACACAGGACACCCTGCTGGGACAGAAATACAAGAATTTCTTTTTTGTGTATTAAATTCTTATTATTTTTTTCTAATCATAATATTATTCAGTTGATCGTTCGGTTTCTGGGACAAACGACACAACAGTGTTTCTACCCTCCCTTCAGCTACTATTGCCCTTAAAGGTGCGACAAGTAGGTGTGAAGCGAAGAACCTTTGTTGACATGCCTGCTCAAGGCAATAAGCTTAATTCGTTCCTCCATTTTGAAGTTCCATACGGAGAAATATTATCCCTTAAGGACACTAAAAGTCAGAAATGTTTTTCTTTGTATCTTAATAAAACTTGACACAAATGGGAACAGGATAGAATAACAAAATTGTTCCAAATGACACCTTATGAAAATTGAATAATCAAAGAAACATTTGTGTGACCTTAGTAAAAGTTTTGCCATGATATGTGATGCTTTTCAATAATATAGATACTGTGGAACGAAATTTCTGGGATTTTGTTCGTTTAACATAAACAGGACAAAATATGTTTTTCTTGCCCTGGCGTAGCAATGAATTCACGGTTCGACGTAATTCTTTGGTATGGAGTCAACAGTCAGTTATATTTAAAACATATCCATAATGTTATCTTAACACTTTAATAAGTTATTCAATTTTTCGTTTGTCTACTTTATGACAAAAAGTGATTTGATATTCACAAATTCTTCAGAAATAAACGTATGTTCCATGCATCGTGTCAGTTTTTTGTCATGTTCAAAATATCATTTTTTGACAGTTACATACATATGATTTCGATTTTCGAAAAGTCAATTCTTTAAAAGTCATACACGGAGGGAGAAACCTTTCCACCACGTGTATATCAACTTCAATTATAGTTTGATATTTGAATGGCGTAAATTTGAATTAAGAGATATTTTGAACAGTATACAGTCTAAGTGTTTTCTTGTCATGTACTTGACTATCATGAAACAATAGTCCCTCCAAAGAGAAAGTCCCAACTGAAGCTAGCTTAGGCACCTATCACGTAACAGGAAAATTTTTTGACAAGCTTTTGGAGATGTTGACTTCTCTATACAATATAGGAAATATAAGTGAGATTAAAGTTGTATCAAAAAAAGGAAAATTATGTATTATACGGGAGATATGGACAAGATAGGGTCTCCAGCGGGGGGGTTAAATCAGGCGTTTAAAGGACTTATAATTTTCCAATGGCCGTTTGCAATGTAATTGAATGCTTTGTCACTCATTACGACTCGTATATTTTTGCTTATGGAAACAAAGGTTTTTGGCAGTTTGCCTTTAATTTTTCAAATGTGTTCACTATGCAAATAGCATTACTTCACACAAAGTACGAAATTATTCTTAAACTTTGATGTTTAAGCCTGCGTGTACAAACTTGTTTATTTCCATTTTATGTATGGTTTTTGAAGTGAAAACTTCTTTAGCACCGTTGTGGTTTGAAACCTAATGATACGAAAAAAAGACAAACATATACGTCTACCTATAGGATATAAATATAGAATACAAATATACAGCGTATACTATTACCTTAGTGAAATATAAAGAAAAAAGAAAAAAAATATGGATAAAATTAAAAAAAAACACTTACAAAAACCAAATCTAAAATAAAATACTTAATAAAAAAAATAGCTTTCGAACTTGGTATCAATTTTATAATAAATAAATTAAGTAATTATTCCACTCCTGACACTGCATCCGTGTCATTTTCTCGCAATTCAGTTTTCTGAAGGTTTCACTTCTACCACGTGTGAATTCCACACATGTTTCATTTCTTATAAATGGATATTTCAAAGCAACGATTCGTACATAGGAAAGACTATGTATGGCTATGGACTTGGTTGTGTTTTGTTCGGTCGTTAAGTGGTAAGGCAAGATAGGGTACTTTTACTTTTTTTACTCTTGTGTTTATAAAAATTTTAGTGTAATATAAATTGGCTTCTCATTATGGAATTATAAAAGTTAAATATTTAAGGAAGTTCCAATTATGGAATTATGAAAGTCAAATATATAAGGAAGATTTTACTTCCAATTTTATTGTTGTTCAAAAGTAAGGTACCCCATCTTGCCACTGTCTCCCCTATGTCCATAAGACTAAAATCACAAATACAAGGATTATCATCAAAACGTTGCGCGCCTCCTACATCAGGAATAAAAATGGATCTTATTTCGAAACTTGTATGTAAGTATGTACATATGTATGCAACATCATATACAACCCTTAGTTAAATCAAGAAGGTGTTGTAGCAAAATCTGTTCCCAATAACCATATACTATTTGTGTGCCTAGTTAATGCACAATTCTTGTAAAACTTACTTCATTAGCATTCGCATTTTGTGGTGTTTAATCCCTTCTGGCAGTTATAAATTTAGCATGCACTCTAATGTGGAACATTGTACGATAATTCTGCATACGGGTTTAACCCGTTTATGTGTAAAACGCAGTTGTTAAATTATTTATTCCTACCTCAGTTGTGATTACTTGATATATAAATAAAACAAACCTACTACAACTTGATTAATGACACTTTTTCACGAACTACATTACAATCTAGAAAGGGTTATGCTACGGATTTCTATTGTAAAGAACACAGTTTCATGTTATAATTAATAACTGGGTGGGCATGGTGATTTAGGGCACCGATTGCATAAGAATAGCACTATTATCTTCAACTAACATTGATGTTATATCTGAAGTCAAATCAATAAAGTGTGATTCTTGTGGTCCTAATGCCATCATATGCATATCCTTTTTGTATTTGATTGCGTCCGATACTCTTTATTCTCCTGTAGAAGTTAAATTAAGCTTGAGAAACATGAAAGAACACACTGCTGATATCTTTCCATCAAAAATGATTTTTGTTTCAGGATATCAATGCTTCATATACCTACGTCTGTCTGTTTAAGCAATTTCTAAAGGCATAATCTAAATTGTTCTGTAAGTGGTTATCAAGAGTCTTCAAAAGAGCATTCAAGTGCTTTGAGCATACAAACTTTAGAGATGCCACTCAAAGAACACCTCTCATCACATGGCGGAAACTTTACAGACGAAATGCAAACAATATTTCCGGACCTCCAATTTTCGCTTCGTTCATTTTTCCTGACACTTTGTGAAACGTACTTAATTGTCTTCGGAGGAATGATTCAAAGGAAGTTCCAAGAATCTTGCTGATTGGAAAATACTGGAAACCTTTCAAATGCGAAAATTCACTGGCCGGAATTCCACGAACATGAGAATGAGAAAATATTTCCATATCCTGCATTCCTCAAACGCTTGGACTGTTATATACTGACGAACATGAACAAGGCACATTGACTTGGCAAAGAATATTCGATTTTGGAATGTTTAATTCAATATTGTTCAAAGAATTCAAGGCCACACTCCTCCAGTAACTTATGGTTTTGAATTCCTTTTTCCAGAACACTGCGATTGGGAAAATTGGAATACTACATGTAGGTAAATGAAATAAATTTTCTGAATTAATTTTTATACCCAAGAAAATATTATAATTTCTCACATATTATGAATACCCAACTGTCCAAGATCCTCCTACAAATTTTTCGTTAAGAAAACCCTGTAAGGACGAATTCAAACAAGGAACCGTTTTTTCCTTAAGATTAATCAAAAGGCTTGACAAGATGAGATTTTAAGGCAACGTTTCTTAATGAACAAACACGGAAAGTAAATAAAAATTAGAAAAGAATATTTTTTCGCTGTCTCTATCTCCAACCCCAACTTTAAATGGAACTCATACTTGTAAATACTTCCGCGCCAACTTTTGTACGTGGCAAAGTGACTGAGATTTTATTAGAAATAAGAGGATGAGGGACACTTACTAAATTATTGTAAATCTTGAATATTTAAGAGCATAATAATGTTAACTTTTTCTAACTGTTTGCAAATTTAACTCATCCACTGAGGATTCTCGAATACCCAACTCAGAATCTTTGTGATCCCCGCGTTTTAGATAAGTTAAAATTAATTAGCTGCAAGTAAACGTTGGGTTTGGTTTTAATAGTAAAACAAGTTCCTCGTTTCGGAGGATATTTTACACCAACTGCACACACAAAATTACTCAATTCATCTTACGCAGAATAGTCATTCCGAGCCATTGAATATCATCCAAATTTATCTGTAGCATTTTCACAAAGCCAACAAAGCTATTTACCTTAAACCCACCCTGTCTGTCTGGGAATTTCTCACAAAGTGTGGATTTTGTGGAAGTTTCGCGAATTCGCAGACCATAATAAACATAAAAAGGATGTTCTTTGAAAAGTGCGAAGCTTTCCCCAAATTCAGAGGTGCATTGTATCATTGTTTTGTTGAAAAAGCTCAATAAAGTTTTTATGAAACATATTTTGATGGATTAAAAAAAGGCGGAAGTACCAGAAGTAATTTTAAATTTATTTTAACATAATTTAAGCAGAAGTAAAATAAATTTTAACGCTTCATTATTCAAATCAAAATCGCTACTACTCAAAACTTTTCATATTCAGAACTGATTTTTCCAACTTCCAACCCTACAATATCGATTTCCTGTCAAACTTTTTGAAACTAGTTTTAATTTTCAACCCTGTTAGCAAAGTTGCTCCAATCAGTCGAACTTCGATTGGAGTTGAGAATTGGATGTCTGGAAATATTCAGTACTGGTTCAGAAAGTTTCAGTTAACTGAATGTAGGTTCATGGAAGGTTCATTCGCAATAACTTAAAATTAACTTGAGGTACATGCTCTTTCTTTCTTCTTAAAACTATTTCTTGAAATTAAATTGAAGACTCCCTCCAACTGTTAAATCCCAAGCAGCATTTCATGACTCCGCGGAATTTAAAAGCAGGGCCTGGTATTTATTACGCTACGTGAACTGAAATAAAATTCCACTTGAAATAATTTTCCACTTTTCTAATGAAATTAAGAAGAAACCGTAAAGAAATGCTTCCTACTTCGATTTTAACCTAGTTAAGCGTTACAAAAAGCTCAACCAAAAAGTTTTTGTAGACAGGGCAGGGCGCACATTCTTTGGCGTCAACATTTTATACTTGTAAGATAGCATGAGATTGGATCCATTTCCACATACTTTCTTCATGACGTCAATTCATCAATTTGAAATAGAAAATAATTACTACAAGTTCATACTATACTCTAAATCTTACTCTATACCTAATATATTTCAAGCTCTTGTCTACAGAAGTGCTCAATATTTTCATGAAAAAGAATCGCAACTCAAGTCATTTGTTCTGATTAAAACTTATCAAATTTTTTTCCATTTTCTTGTCAAAAGACATTGACTTCTTCATACTTAGTATGGCTCCTAAAGCACACACAAAACCAAGGATTTCAGTTGAAAAAACTTTTCCCTTCTCAATGTGTTCGTAAACTTTTATAAATATCCTATTGTTTTTATCAAATCTTAAAATAACGAGACTCTAAAAGTAAAGTTGGGTAGATAAAGCGTAAAATATCCTTTTTGAAACGACACTTTTAGGTGTGAGATTAGCTTTTAAATGACATTTAAAGAATATTTTGAAGATGGAAAAGCTAGATTAAAAATAATTGAAATTTTTTCCTCAAAATGGGACGAAAGCTTACCCATTAAAGCTAATGTTTTTCACATTTTTAAATATTAAGATGGTACAAGTAAATTTAGTTTTGGAAACTTGTAAAGAAATATATTTTCAGAATGGGGAATGGATAGCTGGACGCTTATGGTTATTGTATTTGTAGAAGTTCAGCTTTGATTGATTTAATAATTGAAAAATCCAATACAATGATTCATGTCTTTACTGGTCTGTTGATAATAGTGTGGAATATTGTATGTACAAGCTTTCATAGTTATTCAATATATTTAAATTAGGTTATTTCAAAAAAAGTTTTAAATCAGTAAATAATTGACTTTAAACCCTGTTGCAGATTAACTTGAGTACATCATCTGTTGTTTGACTTGTATGTAAATACACCGAAAGGAAAAATAACCAAGAGGCAAATCGAGCATAGAGCAGAATAAATTTTAACACAAATCCTTTGTAGAAACCCAAACAGAACTTGAATGAAAATGAAGTTTCTGAAAACTTGTTTGTTTTCTGCGAATAGTTTTGGAGTACTGGCAAACTTAAGTACTGTTGCCTAAGGCATATGTCAACACTATTTTAGAAGGAACAAAGAGCAGATCCATAAATTTATCAAAGCAAAGGATACACAAGGATACATGTGTTACATTTTGTACCTACATGCACTTTCCCCAAAAATCATATGCTTTAACAAGAAAGTGCAAACTTTTGCTACAGGTGAAGGATCCTTTACCGGTTGACATATCTACCAGGACAATATGAATTCAAGCACACGGCCTCATATTACATATAGCTCATACGTTTGTTTGGGGAATTTATCGCCAGGATTAAGAAATTTATGGTGCCGAAGTAAGCTTTTAACATTTTGAAACATGTAACTTGTGTAAACACGTGTGAAACTGAATACACTCTGCAATACGAGTGCACTGCAATACATCATTAGATATAATGTATTTTGGGCTTAGGCTTTTAGTTATGTTGAATTTATGAAAACTTCCAGACTTTATTCTTTATGACGTTATGACGTGCTGAAAGGCATACCATGGCGTAAGCATCTTCTTTTGTATACATACCTCTAGAATAAACCACAGTCACAAGGACATTTTTCTTTTACAAGGGAAACGTGTTCTAAAGAGCGGTATATGCTGAATACACAAAAAATTTCCGCACAAAAGAATACTGAATAAATACTCCTGTAGTACTTTCTATGATGTGTATTTGAAAAGCAAGTTTACTTAAAGGATAACTCACAGAGGGTTGTTGTATCTGTGAGTGGAAGGTATCCTGCTCGAGTGTTAAATATATTTTCCATTAACTCTTGATGCAGAGATGCATTTAGTGCAAGCCCTTTTTATTGTACTATAATAATGAATCTACAATATAACGATCTTTATGGCTGAAATGCTATTTTAACAAACAAATATGTTTGGCGTTATAAGAGTCTATGAAAACTCGTATCATTTTTATATTCCTCATTAATGTTATTTGATATTGTAAGAGATAAATCTAAAAACGTTCTAGGATAAATTCCCGTTTTCCAATATGATTGATTGTTAAGCATGAAAAATTCAATTTAACTGACACTTTCCAAGTATGTCCTGTCATATAAAGATGTTTCGATTTTTAAAAGGATAAAAATTTAACATTTTCACTCATGTGCGTATGTCCGAAAGTAGATATATAATATTCAAGTATCATATAAGAAACCTTTTTCCGTTCAAAGAACATTGTGACAAAGAAAACACATTTCACGGTCGTCCCTATAGATAAACTAAGATTTCTGATAGTAAATCTGACATGTAAGTAAACATGTTTACAAATATGTATATAATAAATTGTTAATATTTATCAGATAAATACACAAGAGTGTGAGGGTATCTGAAGGCATTTGTTAGCTTTATGGGATACATGTAGCAAAAGGTTCTCTCTTTCACAAAGGCGATCAAAATGTTATGATTTATTTATGGGTAACCTTTACTGTATTACATAGTCATTTGGTTATATTTTTATGTCCTCTGAAACACATTATACTCTCTTTTGTGTCTGTGCTTGTTGATAACAATTTCAATGATATCGACACTTAGATGGGATATCTTCAAAATTAATTCAACAGAAAAACCTAAAATTCTTTCGCATCAACTTGTATTTGCCTTAAGATTTTCCAGCGTCATAACCATGAGCACTATATATTCTTTAGTGGATATTGGTTTCTAATATCATAAAAATTCCAAACTCATTTTCTTAGTTTTCACACAACCACATTTTTATACTTTACAGCCTACTTCAAGGGAATACACATATAACTAGTTTTATATAAATTTGAATATATGATTCACATACTCCCCATTTAAAATCTCCACTTCCTTTATCACTATGCTCTTATACAAAGAATCCGACGTTAAATTTTCCCGAAAGGAAACCGTCGATAAATATGTCCATTCATAATACAAACGAGATTGTGTCATTGTGGAGTCACAAAGTCATATAACATCTTCTTAGAGTCAATTCAAAGTTCTTCGATGGCTTGTTGCATGAAACATGTTGCACTTTAGAGGATATAAATGCAAAAGTTCTTCCTTTTTTCTAACCATAGATATCTATATAAAGAGTATCTTTTATTTATTTATTCATGGTGAATTCCTACTGCCAGATCTTCGTCTGAAAATTTTCTAGTATCTGTTGCTTCCTTTCTCAACTCTATTATATAAGCACAATACGACATTGAGCACATTCTAAAGTGTTGTTGGCTGAACATTTTCTTTCTGATCATACAGAAAAAAAACGCATCACATATTCAGGACATTTTGAGCTCTTCATAAGGAAAAGTCCACTTGACTCTATTGTGAAATATTTTCCACAAACACAAGACTGTTTGCATTGCAAGAGATAATTTGTGATGTGTAAATGTTTGCGCTTTATTTTGCTACGAGAGAATATTATATGTTTGTGGAACTGTGACTTCAAACATTGCATGTCAAATATATTGTGGAATATTCAAATCGGCTTTAAGTGGAGCTTAAATTTAAGGGCTTTTGTTTGTGTTTCGTCCAAGAGAAGGGTTTGATACGATTTAATGTTACAACAAGAGCTCTTGACTTGTTTTGCAATTGAGGGATACAAATCAATAAAACAGTGCATATGCAGGATACCAAGTCGTATATGGTCGTGTTTATAATACCTACATTAACTACAGAAACCCCTACTCTGAATGACATTTCCGAAGCTACGTTCCGAATTCAGTTCAAAACTGGGTTGGAATGTTAAGTTTTATTTTCTGGCATACATGTTCCTTAAAGTAATATCATTGTTATGACACGGACAGGCAATGTCAGAGTTTCAACATAAAAACTTCTTCAAAGTTTTAATTTAATCATATCAATTTAAAGATAGTACTTCCCAAAAAGCAGCATCGACCTCACTCAACCAATGCAAGCTCAGTGAACCATTTCGCTCATAAACAACCCTTTAAATTTAAAATAAAACTGCAGATAATTTTAAGCCAAATAATAAAATTTTATTTTCGCTTTAATTTTTTATAATAAAACTTTTACCTATTTCAACTTCCTGTTATTTTTCCATTCTATAGCAAATAATTTATTTTTATTTTACTTTTACTTCATTTTTTTTTGTTTTTTGTTGATTCAGCATTTTTTTTTTGACTTTAAATTTGATTATTTCACAAGTATTTGGTAAGTCATACTAACTTTTATTGTTTTTCCCATCCTGTCTGTCACTTTACTACCCTTAAATTGTTAAATTCTGTCTGCTATACATAAGCATTGTTCTTTATAATTCATGATTATTTTTAAAGATTTTGCTTAGATATTGTTGCTTGAATTGAACATGATTTAATCATATGATTTTGTCCAAAATAATGCTAAACACAATGTCCACTTAAGTTTGCAGGTAAGGTAATTAGATTTCCTTAAATAATAAATTTTGTTTTTGTTAATATCAAGGCACAAATACATTTACAAAGTGTCTTTCACAATAACTATTATTGTATTTTTTCTGTTAATGTTACATTGTTTTATGATAACTTACACAATTACATGTATTATCTACTTATTATCCATAATATATTCTTTTTAACACGTTTTTAAATTCTTAAAAATGTTTCTTGTTTTTGTCATTCTGATAACATAAAATCTCTATTTCTTTACAACATATTTGATTTTGTTTATTTTCAGTATTTTTTATGTAAAGCAACAATTTTTCAATTTTCTTAAAATCTACTAAGTTTTTAGGCATTTTATGTATTCTATGTCTATATGCATGTGTATATATTTGCACGTACTTTTTTGTGTTTTACAAAATATTTTGCAAATGAAGTATTAAAATATAAAAAGCCTAAGAAAAATATGATTTTATAAACTACATATAACCTTATTTATTTATTTGTTTTACTTTTGTGTACTACATCATTAAGAATTATTATAAGTTTATTGTTATATTTGTTTACTGATGTGATTGCAAATGTCTGTAACATACTTAAAGCTTGTTAAATCATGTGATCAAGAACTGGGAAGCAATATCACGATAACGAAAACATATTACGTACTTGTAACGCCTCTGGGATGAAGTGAAACATTTATGAAGCTTCAGCTAGACTTATGATTATAAATGTATTGAAAGTTTGGTCATTTACTCTACATTACAAAAACTAATTCTGAATACTTTTACGAAAAATGTTCTATTATCTTCAAAGAGTTTAAAATTTGAAAGCTGTAACTATATTACAGTGTTGTTAGTTATGTTTATTAAACGCAATTTTCATTTAATCTTGCAGAATTATATTTTTATATGCTGGATTTGGAAATATCCAGCGTTGATAAAAAACCAGCTTTTGTTTAGTCTATGTATATTATTTTGATTTGTCTACTTCGTTATCTTTTAATCAGGTTCTTATTCAAAATTTTACACTTTGTTTGTTTGATTTTGTAGCTTGTATGATTTTGCTGCTATAGAGATTTTATTCTGATCTACCTTTTTGGATATGTAAGAGGAAACCATGTGTTTGTTTTATAAATAAATTTCAGATTATAGTTACGACACAAACGAATCAAGTAAATCAAATTTCACGCAATCTACAAATAGCGCTACTTTGTAGCAAAGTCAATGTAATATTAATTTATTGCAAACACATTTAAATTAAGGTTCATGATTTAATCAAAGTGTTAAAATAATGAATATAAAAACAAACGAATTTTTGAAATTACTGATGCATCTTCAATGTCATCAGATAGAATTTGAAAAAGTAACTTTCTCTGAAAGGTATGAAAGATCAATTGTTCACATTGGTTCGATCGAATGTATTCAACAAAATTTGTGCCAAAAATGTCACAGCCAAGGATCTTACATTGGTTGGTAAATATTTTCAATTTTTATCGATCTGTCGCCAAAAAAATTTTTTTATATACAAATGATTTCAGTTGTCATGGTAAACGGCCTGCATGGATATGCGATTACATTAGTTTAACTTTCATTTTGTTTGAATTGAATTACCTGTAATCAAATTTATGTTTTCTATCAAGACTTAGTCATTAACGAACTTACCTTTCAGAATCTCAGGAAAGATTTTTATTTCTTGTTCGATTAAGAACTATTTTCCATTCAATCAATAAATAGGTATGAAATTACATGGACTCTGAAAAACTGCAACCAGGATATACCAATTACTGAAACAAATAATGCAAAACAATCACGGACTCGAACGTTACCAGTAACATAAAGAAACTATAATGTATCAAATAAATCAAAATCAAATAAATTTTGAAAATTAATATTTATTGAAATAACCATGAAACAAAAGCTCGATATCAACAAAATCATGTAAATTTCAAAAACGTGGTTTTATAAAAAAAAACCTTTGCATATACACAAAGTTTAAATTGTATTCAAAATGTCTATTAGTTTTATTTAAATTTCTTTTTATACTGATTAAAATTTTTATATTGCAATTGATTACCTACTTGCGGGTATTATTTTGATTGCATGTTCCATATGATTCTACTATTTAGTATTGTCTTCTATTTTCTTATATCTTTTATTTATTTAAATTCTATATGGTGAATTGTTTTAATTTTGATTTTGCGAAGTGATATTAGACAATGTGATCAATAAAACCATTATGAAAATAAACAAATCTTCATATGAACTTAATTATGCACGTGTATGTTAGGAAAATACTAGCGTGTACATACCGTTAAAAACGATAAAAAAAAAGTTGAATAACTTAATTAACTATATCGCTTAATTTACAAAATATATTCGCATTCTGAAGAACAATCAATATCTTTAGATAGCAGTGCTAAAATAATTGCAATTTTCGTATATCCTACAATATTTCATTAAACAAAAACAAATTTGGAAAAATAACAGAACAACTAACACAAGTTCTTAATCTTAAAAGTGAAGACGATTTTAAGCAAAACTAATAATTATTATACCTCTGGACAAAAACAAATTTTCTAGCTCTTATTTTAGTGTTTATGGTTATTGTGGTTTCTATTTTCCTGTAGGTAAGGCTCTGGGATAATGAAGTATTACGTTGAAGCTTATGTTACCTTGAATACAGGTTCTTTGATTGAGATCACACAATGCGACAATGAAATAATACTTATAGATAAACTTTTACTAATTAGGAACATTTTACAAATCCACAAATAGTATTTATAAATGTTTATTTTACCGCAAAGACCTTATGATGTTAAAAACGGAATTGTTTTAATTATTTTATTTATTATTTTATTATCATTTATTCATTAATGATAAATCGTGTTTAACGCAATATGATATGCATTCAGTTGTGTTTGATTTATTTTTCACTCAATTATATAAAATCTTTATTGTTTGTTGTCTTAAAATAAGAACATGAAAATAAGTTTTTGAAAATTTTGTCTTTTTACATTTCATCATCTATCTATGATACTGAAGAAACAGCTTATATGAAAAACATGTAAGTACTTATTTGTAGTGACATTATTAAAGGATCATGAATTAAAAATAAACTTCAATTATTATTTATTTTTTCAATTTCAATCGTTTGTTAAATTATATTATAAAATTTGTTTATATTAAACAAAACTCAATAGCAACTCCAACGAATGTCTTTTACTTATAACTGATAAAGAACAACATTAAAATAGAAGAACTATTGTACAGAAATTTTTTATGATTTTAAACTTAAGAAACTTATTCAAGTTATGTGTACATGCTAATTATTTGTCTTTAATAACATTTAATGTCGTTTCTCACGTAGCGATTTAAATTTTAAAATGAAATTATTTTCAAAAATATGAAACATTATACTTTTAAATAATGTTCGTGTTAAATTTATATATTAGTTTATATTCTTTGATGAAGAGTTTTGATTTACATTTACATTTCTGAGGAGTGTAACTGAATCAAATGATCCACAAGTTCGTCAACATTTTTAAATTGTTTTTCATTTCAAGTATAAAAATCTCTAATGTTTTATTCATTTCCTAAATTATTAACTTTTTTATGATTTTTTGATTCCATACTTTAAAACACATACTTGCGGCAAGTTTTGTGACAATGTCGACCACTAGAGATTGGTTGATGTCTTGTTGATCAATGCTTAATATTTGGTAGATTGGTGCGCTTATTCACAGTCCAAATCAGTCCAGTCAACTCGTGCCCAGTCTGGCAATTCTGTTTCATACTCCCAACCGGGTCCCTGTAATGAAATGAAAAATTCAAAATTTAAAACAGATATTATTGTTGCACAACATCCCGTTAAAATTGTATTAATTATTGTAAATTATATACAATTTGCAGTGTTCTATGTAGAATAATGAGATTTCCTCTCTGCACAGATCAGACGTATTTATGAATGTATGTTTCGTTTAAATCTTGGCAACAGTTTTTTGTAAATAAATATTTTAAATTCTGCAAAATTTTCAAATTTACGAGATGGTAGAATGGGAAAATATGTTTTTGTAAAAAATTTAAATGACAATAAAATTTCAATTAATTAGATGCATTGCACACATACTATGTGTCTGCACAAGTATCATATCATAGCGATTTTCGTACGAGGTAAACATTGCATTGCTGTTATTTTAGTCATGATGAGGATCATACATCTGGCACATATATGAATACCGATTTCGAGGTATACCGATTTTGCTCAAAACATTGTAATTTAATATCCACTACAAATTACGATGAACAAATAGCTAGAATGATATTATTAACTGCCTACTATTTCAGTTTCACTTACGTTTTGCAAGAATTTTGGTTTTTGGGTGTTCGTGAGTTTAACTTGGTAAATCCGCTGATTTCTTTTCGTCGATT
Organism: Chrysops caecutiens; assembly: GCA_963971475.1. Classification (NCBI taxonomy): domain Eukaryota; kingdom Metazoa; phylum Arthropoda; class Insecta; order Diptera; family Tabanidae; genus Chrysops; species Chrysops caecutiens. The sequence goes on from OZ020569.1 coordinate 52,639,039, forward strand.
ATGTAGATATCGTTCGATTTCGAGAAAATATTAAGTTTCTATTATCAAACCAGTAACAACCAGTAATAGAAGCTATGAATCCTTGTCTACATTAAAGTACTACGAATAACACTTTCTAAGGCACATTGACAAAGTATTAGTATCAAAACTGATTCTCATCGTCAATTTTCGTGTATACCACTAACAACTTAAGGTTGCAGCAGAATTTTTCTACAAATATTAATACTATAACAATGAGTCTAAGGGTTGACAATTCAACTCATTCTTGTTTGAATTTTTCACAGGAAATCCATTTCAAGAAAGAATTCGTTTATTAAGCAATTTTGCTGCTTTTTCAAGGATTGACAATAATACATTTATGTATTGGGTGTATTATTATATTCCTTTCACTTGGCATTATCCCCATCCATTAAGGCCATAACATAAACACATCCAGGGATTTATTTGGTTTCTAAGTAAGTGTGCACTCAACCGACAATAAGTGTATGGAAGAGTTAACCTTCAAGGACTGGTTATTTGTTATTCATATTAATAATGCTCTAATTACCTTATACTTCCAGGCATGTAAATACATAACCAAATCCTGTGGTTTTGGGTCTCTGTATCGTACTTTGCACTCGTAACAATGTTTATCTGTGGTCATTTTATCTGGATTGAATGCTAAGTCAGGCGATTCGTGGCCAGTTTGTGTTGCTACAGTTACCTGAAGATAGGGAAAAAAATTAAATAAATAATTAACTTACTTTATTTGTTAATATTATGAGTATTTTGTGTCAATAAATGAGTGTTATTTGTCTGTAACTTACCTTAACCTTAGTCGGTTGGGCACTAGGTGTATTTGTTGAACTATTTGTCAGATTATTATTTGTAGTTGTTGTATGAACCGATGTTATTATGTTATCCTGGGGACTTTCACTACCAAGTGAAACTGGTCGTGGGCTTTCCGAGCAAGGTGACGCTTCTCTTGAAACACTTTCTGAATCATCATCGCTTAAAACATTACCTAAATTGAAAAACGGATGGACGTCATTCGAAAGTTGTTCCGATGGATACAAATATTTTCTTATAAAAATAGAATTTTCTATCAATTTGTTATGATAAAAACATTATTTTCGCCCTCAATCAGATACGGGAGAAACTAACCGAACCTTCGCTGGCTATTGAAAGGCTTTGATGGATGAGGGTATTAATTGAGGTTGAAGTGTAAGGTTTTTCATCAATTTGATTTATGTATAGCCTTAATAGAAACGTTGTAAATACAAACTAGGAAAATCTCATCACTTTATATTTATTCCTCAGTATTTTATTTTAGCCTTTCTCTTGCAAAAAGAATGTAACAATTTTTCTTGTACGAGGATATCCACTTGCAGAAGTCCTATCTGTGATGAAAATAACCATAGCCAAGTGATATGACTTGATTTATGATATTTTAATATGAGTCGTTCTTACTGGACGCAGATTCTCGTAGTTTGAACGTTATTGTGGATATAAATGTTACATGACAATCCTTTGAAATTATTTATTATGCCTCCTTAAATTAACTGAATTTTAAAACAAATGATAAATGAATTGAGGACAAAGCTAATTTTAATTACAAAAAATATAGAGCAAGTTTGGTTGCTAAAATTTAACACTGATAATAATTTTTCATCATTTTAAAATTCAACCATAACTAATATAAGGATATGATAGAAATGTGAGTCGATTTAAACAGTTTTTTTATGCTTGGAATTGAGGGTATATAATAAAAAATACACCTCACCTTTACTGCCTAATCCACCAGCCAAACTGTCTGAATCTGAATCGCCTTTCATTGGCTTAAAGAGTGATAATTCTGAATCCCCATCAATTCCTAACCAATTCTCCGCATTATGAATGTTGATAAGATCCCTAACCAACTGTTCATCACTTTTCCCTCCAATATCACCACCACGTCCTTTATTCGGTCCAAAGACTTCATGGTTGTAAAGTGGATCATTGACGACAGGATAACCTATTAAACAAAGAAAAAAAGAATAACATCCATAAAACATGAGAATGTTCGAGAAATTTGAAATTTCATGAATATAAATCAAGGTCCTTCGAAAACACTTCCGCTTCCGACTGTTAAAACTGACTCACCTAAGTATTGTAGGTGAACTCTAATTTGATGCATTCTCCCTGTAAGTGGTTTACAAAGGACAACACTGGTTTTCCCATTAAATCCTAGTTTGTGAAATGTTGTTGTACATTCTTTCCCCTTTGATGATACTTTACATACTCCTATTTTATAACTGACTACTTCAATAGGTTCTTTACATTCTATCGTCCCACTAGAATAGAGAAAATGAAGCGTTGAGTTTTTTATACGAATCCTTCTAGAACCAAAAGTTAGTTTTGTTTATCAAAATTCTATCTTACTCTGGGAATTCTCCTTCAACTCGACACACGTACTCCTTTTGAACTTGTCTATTCCTAATTTGATGTTCCATTTGTCTAGCTTTCTTCGGACTGCGACCGAATAACAAAAGTCCTGAGGTCAGACGATCTAGTCTATGGATTGTCCTCAGATTCTTTAGATTATACTCCTTTGCTAAGATGAACACGACTGTGTTATGACGATATCTCCCGCAAGGATGTACCTATATTTTGAGACATGATTAGCACTTTGTCATGTCTAATAAATTTTCAAATAGTGAAAACTTTTATTGGGTTATTGTACTTGTATGTTTTGCATTAGCTTTATATATTTTATTATTTACAATTTTTGGAATGTACATATGTTTTCAAACGATTGCATTTCATTTTAAAATATTAATATATTTCCTCCTGTGTTCCTTGATACGCCAGTTATATATCTGTAAATTTCTTAAATTAACCAAATTGTTGGGTCATAAAACCTAATTCGATTTCGAATTAAGCTTGTATGCGAGGAAGAAATAGCAATAGCGTGTCTTATCAATGTTCTTGTTTCATGGATAGTATTGAATATTTTCAAATATATTCATCTCAATTCAAAAAATTCATAATTTAGTGAACAGTGAAACAAAAATCTCTCGGACAAAACTTTGTCACTCTTGTCAGGTTTCAGCATGCATGCTAGTAACAAAAAAATCTTAAAAATTGTAATATTAAAAAGGTTTAAAGCTATATAAGCAATTTTTTCGGTAGAATAATATATAGTTGCTTTAACGAAGAACATATAATTTTCGGTATTTTTTTTAAGAAAACATTTCATATGTCGTTATTGTCCTTTGAATATAGTGCCATTAAAACAGAAGGGTTGTTGCATTCCTCATACACGTTCTTCCCTTATACTCACCGGCAACGAACATGGTTTGTCCAACACCACTAATTCACTGTCAAGGTATATAATCTTGATTCGATGATCTAATACGGGCGTCTCATGCCTTTGTAACGTGATATAATGTAAATTGAAATAAAATTATTTTCCATAAAATTGTTTTATATTGGCCAGTGCTAAGCAGTAATTAAAATTTCATATGGTTAAGATATATTTTGAGTATAGGCTTTTTATATCTCGTGACATTTTGTATGTGTTTTGGACGACTTTTCATTTTGCTGAGTCATTTTGATTTGAAGCCAGCGAATTCACAAATTCGAATTTCAAGTAAATAAAACACTAAATGGGCTAGTCGAATAGGGATAAATTGATCAATTTCTAGGACTAATCCACTATTTGTTTCAATATATGTACGATATACGACATGTGAATTCACTATTAAAAATTCGTAATATAGCAATCCGTGTTTCTAACCGTGCAACTTCTTCATAAGAAGTACTGATATTGATGTGAAATGCACGCTTTTGTTAATAATTGTTTTGAAACACTTTGATCTATCTAAAACACTGTGGTAAAAGTGGTTTCTATTCTAAATATCACAAAGGATAATCTATCATTTGTCTAATTCACTGCAGTTCTTTGAGGAGATATTGCTGAATGTTATTTTCAAAATTTGGTATGCAGTAATAGTGTGATTTCAACCAGTCCTATTTGTTCTATACAATTCACACAAGCAATCAATCAAACATGTCCTTCTTTTCTTCGGTTAAAGCCTACAATCATCTTAATATTATTAAAACTGATTATCCTTTTGCGTCCTAAGGAACCACAATATGACTACTTATGGTATATGTTCCAAAATACTTTAATATTCATGGAGAAGTGTTTCCTTCTAGAAGTGTATACCGTTTTGCATTCATTCTAGTGATTTAAAGAAAAATCTTATAAGATAACTGTAAAACGACAACCTGAAATTGAGTTGATAAAGTTTTTAACTTTACCCTCCTAGGTCATTGTAGCTGATGATATTCCTTTTTAAGTTGATCATCTAAATAAAGAGTTATCGTTCTTATTGTCTATGAAACATGTTATAATTTATACACTTAGAGCTAGGTACATGAACATGATACTAATATTACTTGATAGTTGAACTGATTGACTGTGATATACATATTTCAAGGAGATTTGAATTTGTTAGATAATGTAAAGTCTTTTATTATAAAATGTGTTGTAATATTTTTGGGCGACATTTTTGGCACAAACGGCTGTTCAAAGCTAATTTTCTATAAATATCACGTAAACGTATTACATAACGTTTTTAAGTAATAAATATTTTAGATGTTAAGAATAACATTAACAGGAATGAGTTTGATGACTTTTCATTCTGTTTCGGATGTTTGTATCGGTTGAATGAAAACTCATCTTATAATGCATTATTTCAAACAATTATTTTCTGTAATAGCACCGATCATGTTTTCGTACATAACGTATGAAAATTTATTTGAAAGGAGAAAATGTAACAATAGTAATCCAGTAATTTGTAATGTATGCAATCTCGTTATTTTCCACAAGAAACTTTTTCTCAAACTACACAGGATACAGGGCCACAAGTTTGCAAAGCTTTGGAATTTAATAACATCATATCTCTTAAGCAAACTTAAAATTAATGTTATTATCATGATGTAAATTACTAGTGACAAACAGAACAAAATGATTTTTGTAAAATGCAATCGTTACAAGTGATTAATGTAATTTTGAATTTATAATTGCAAAACATACAGAGTTCCAAACAGAGGTAGATTTGTTTTGTATTTATTATAAACGAACATTCGTTCGTTTTATTATCCAACTTTATTTGGACAGTTTTTGTACAAAATTTGTTACAACGAAATTTATAACTTTTGTGAAGTGAATATTTGAATATATAAGTTAACAAATTTCATGTCGATTAATAGCTTTTTAACACGTTCGCAAATTCATTTGATTGAATAACAATTTCAAAATGAGCTACATTTTGTAGCAGCAAGTTTTAGTTTGATTTATTGTATTTTGTTTTGAAATAACTATTTACATTTACGTATTAATCAAATTAAATCAGTAACAATGGATTATGTTTTTATATTAACGTAATTGATTATTATAAGTACAATCATATTAACTAACATGATATTTGCAGTTGAAGTCCTATAACTACACATTATATACTCTTCATATTTATATCAATATACATTATGATTTATTTATAAATATGGAATGCATATACACGTGGAGTCAAACGTAATGATAACGTAAACTATAACTTTAAAATGGCGGTCATTTAAGCCACTTACGGGTATTGATGCTGGTTTATTAACAACCACAATATCATCGTCCATATGCACTATTGTGATTGGTTGACTAGTGACTGGAACTTCATGTCTGGAAAATACACATTTAAAAATAATTTGTGTTTTTTTCATTGATGTGTTTTTCTTTAAGATTTCGTATAAATTTTGTATTATTATTTATAATAATTTTGATTATACTATCTATGTACAAAAATTTTATGTATTTCAAGTACTACTGTGTTTTCACAATTTTGATCGAATTTAATTGTTTCATGTCTTTTTGAATGTGTGTTTTATTGATTACTTTATTTTCTGCTTTTAAAGTGCAGTATATAACATTTAGAAGTTTCGTTTATTGCCTCCTAAAAAAGTGGTTGTATTTAGTAAAACACTAAAATTGGCATTGAATTAAGCAGTAAAGATTTAAGTTATGCATACTTTCAATAAAACTGGTGTTAAAACATGCAAAATAATCTTAAAGTTATTTTAGTTAAGTTGAAATAAAGCAAGAGTTCCAAATAATATAAGAAAATTCTTAATCTAGTGATGTACTATATATACAATAATAATAACCTTTGAAATTTCTCTTATTAACGATTGCCTACCTTCACATGTTTAAAAATTAAAATTTATTCTTTTGTACCTTAAGTAAATAATACTATGCAGATATTCCAGATGTTTTGTATATGAATAATATTCGTGACAGTTTAATGGTGGATAGAAAAAAGTGTTTGTTATATTCTTGAAATTATGAAATGATGTAGGACTGAAAACCACTCAAACAAACTTTTCAAAAGTAATTAAAAAAATTTTACTGTACACAAAAAAAATTTACAAGAATTTCTGTGCCAAAAATTCAAAAGTTTCTGTGCAAAAGCAGTTAAAAGCGTCTACAAAATGTGGCTCGATGTTGTGCTTGTTTAGTGTGTGTAATAATTTGTGTTAAATGTAATGTATAAGATAATGTATTAGATCTAAAAAACTTAAAGTATTTAGAACCATTAACTCTATTAAAATTATAACGTTTACAACATTTTTTTTTATCCCTTAGTCAATAAAACTGTGAAGGACAATATCACAATGATTTTTGTATTATTATAAATGCAAATGAATACAGATAAAAACGACGATACACATTTGATTATAAAATATAAGTGCCATACAAATAATTTTAAGTTGAGTTAAGAAGCAATGTATAAGCTTAATAAATTCCCTAGAATTTTTAATACAAGTTTAACTAAATGTTTATGTAAATTAACTTAATGAAATTTCAATTATATTTCTACATGATATTAATCTTATAAATAAACGAGACAAAATTGTTTTATTCTTAAAAATTATGACAAGTTGCATTTTCGGAAAATATATAACAAAGACCTTACCTATGAACAACATTTGCTAAAAGATCGTTATGTTTTAGCCTGTAGTCAGTTGGCACTTTTTCATAATTCACAGTCAAGGTACCCGCTATAATACATCTTTCATATTCTTCAGCCGGATGTGCCCGGAACTCTCTAGCAAATACATCGAGGATTTTTTCACCAACCCATCGTCCTTTTGTAAACGTTGTAAACGTAAAATAATATGGATACACTTTTCGAAGGCCTAAATAAACGAAAAACCAAGTAAAATAAACATTTATCTCATTTTTGTGTGTTTTTATTGCGATTGGATTAGCTCTTACCATTTTCAATATAATACGAAGTTTCGTGATATCGTTCATCTGTAAAGCCGGGCCGTTTTGCTTTCAAAGCTTTCGTCTCCAACTTTGCCTGGAAATTAATTAAAAACGCTTGTATTAGAACTTAACATATAAAAATGTTTATATCTACACCAAAAACCTTATTTTGCTGTATAACAGCCTTATGTCAAAACATTATCAGTGTATTAAAAATAACATCACAAATTGTGGGTTTTTTCTCTTGGAGGAAAAATGCAAATTTGCTTAAGTAAGCCTTTAAGTAAATAATAAAATTAAAAGATGATGAAAAGTTCAAACATCAGAGACTGTTTACAAACAGGACATGGATGTTATTTACAAAATTTTTTTCAGACTTGTAAGGCACGGAGTAACTTTACTTTTTAATTTTAATTTGATTAACTGGAAATGTTCATACAAAATGGATTTTATATAAAAGCATAATCAAATTGGTGAAATTTTCTTTTGTAATAAGGAATCAGGATGGCTCAATACAAAATAATATACTGTTGTGTCTGACTGGTTTTAAATCGACCCAAATATTTCATCAGGTGTTTTGATCCGATTAACCAGTACATTCAAAAAAATAACCGGAAATTCACAAGAGTGAGATATAAATCGAATTTAAATTTAAAATAAAATCTAAAAACCACTTCACTTGATTTAAATTGAATTATTAATCAGAATTTTCATGGTAAATTGAAAACGAAAACTTCTATAAATTCCACGAACATCAGAACAGCACCCCTGCTTAATTGCAAGAGTAGTTTGCTTGAATTATTTTTGGTAAAATGCCATTTCGATAGTATCTTCAAAAGATCAATCATTGGCTGCTATTTCATATGCAAATGCCTGATTCTAGTGGATTCAATATCCAGCAAATGCAAATTTAAAGAATTCCAGAAACTGCTATTCGAATTCCAAATAAATAAATGATGTTTGCGATCTTTGTTGGCAAGTAAAGTTTACATTATCCAAAGTGGGTTTGGATTTAGATTGATCACACAATAATAAATAGATTCTTTTGGATTGTATTCAATAGCACATGATATTTGTGGCTGTATTTCTAAAAAACGAACAACTTCATATTCCACCCAGAAAGTTACACTTTTGAATTAGTCACGGTTCACTAGTCAGTTGACTAAACTCATTTGGATTGATTCACTTCGATACCGATACTAAAAACATACTCAATCCAAATCGAAGATCCAACCAAATAGATGACACTGCCTGAGACTATGGACTATCCGAAATCTAGTGATTGCATCGGGGAGTTACTGAAACCACTAACACTGCCAATATTTGCACGAACAAACTGAATTCAATGAGGAATTTGAAGCATTATGGAATGGATCGTATTGATAGCATTGATTGCATTGATGCCATTGATAGCATTGATAGCATTGACGGCAGAGAGTAGCAGTAGCAATCAATGGCTGGACTAATATAAACAACAAACAGAAATGGAAATTTGATTAATCAACGATTCCTCTTTGGATAAATCCAAAGACTAGACCGATTATTTGACGATATATCCGTGGGGAAATACGCAAATGTACTATTTGATTGATTTGATTGTATCTATCTTTTACAATTTACTACACACACCTTTGCCGTGTACAATAAACACTCTAATCATACCTTTTATAGTAGGTAATTTAGCACAATAATCGATGTAAAAGTTTGTGGTGATGTGGTTCAATCGAATAATCAAATTTTCACACAATTTCAATGTTTAAAATTGTATGGCTAAAAAAACAAGGCAGTTAGTTAACGAATATCGGTTTACATAACAAAAGGGATGTGTATATACTTTCATGGGATTATTTAATTAATATTTTGATTCCGTTTTCTTGTTTATTATTTCTGCTGCAATTGATAACTGAGTTATTATTATTATTGTTCAGAGTTTTCACATGAAATTGCATGTCACTGAAGATGTTATGTGACTTTTGGTTCATACCATATCAACAAAGATTCATTGAGTAATATTAAAGGTAATGAAGTTGTTCAAAAAGTCGAGATTTCTGTAGACTACACATGAATTTGGCTCTTAATTTCAATTGCAGATTTTCAAACCAATTTTACTACTTAAGCCACTGATTACACATTCAGAATTGGAATAAAATCTAGTTAAATTGTCGTAATTTGGAAAAATATCGATATAAAGTCAATTTTATATTACATAAACCGAAATTAGAGTGAATCTCGGAAAAAGAATAACACGAAACTCTATTTATTTGATAGCAAAAACTCAAATATAACAACAATAAAATGAAATTGAGCTTACCTTTTTCAAGTCCTTTATTTGTTCGCTTTCTTCAGCTTTCCTTTTCTCTGTGCTTGCTAGTTTCGATTTCTCCTTATCCTGCTGAATCAGGACCTGTAATATAAAAAAAAGGTTAGGAAAAGGTAAGTATCATATAAAACGTCAAAACTTTATTCAGTTCTTAAACATTTTTGGGTACTCGTGAATGAAGTACCTAGACTCAAAAATGATGTTGATAAAGCCTTATGTTTAACATCCTGACATTGTTGTACTCAAGATTTTAAAACAAGCTTCTTAAGAATGGAATAACCATCGACCAAAAGCGAAGACACGGGAATACTTCTGGGACCGAAAAAGGGACATAAAAATTCATTGGTGAATGGCATTTTCCATCTAGTTAAGGTATCGTCCTACGTCGGACGAAGTTCGTCCTAGTACTCCTTTCCCATATATTTTGATTTCGTTGGGAATATAAAGTTGTAAAAAGGACTTTTCCATCAGCAAAAAAAAGGTTCTCTCAAGTTTCCAAAATAAAAAAGAAGACGAATATCAGTGACTCAAAATTCTGATATCGTCCTTGCACAAGTTTCAGAATATTTTTCTGATGTTGTAGACCAAGTTTGTAGCTAGTCCTTGTAAATGAAACGAAGTTAAATTTAGGGTAAGCAAAGATTTTCCGTTGAAATGATTCTCTTATAACCTGAAGGAAGTCATCATTTCCTTTAAGAAAGACTGCCTGAGATTCGAATCTCATGAAGTAGATCTATAGAAAGAACAGACGGTGAAATATGTTTGAGAAGAAGTTATCCTTTCAAGTTTGTGTTGGCTGAATGAAAGAGACAAATATAAGGACAGGATACAAATTTTTGTTCTTGTCAAGGATTCAAGATGACGCCAGCGATAGGTTTTAAATTAATTTTAGACGAAATGATACTGTTTTCTTCATTGAAGAGTTACCATACTAAGAATTTCAATTCTTCAATACTCCAGATGACAACGAACAATTTTTTCAGGATTTCCTAAAATTGGTTCTATGAAATAAAGTGTCAACTTTTTGAAATCGCAAGTGTGATCTGTACTGTCGATGTGATGTTGAAATGTCATTGATATGATGATATTGGGATTCTAAAAGAAAATATTAATTATTTGATTCAAAACACATCCTACACACGAGACAGGAGACGGGGGATATGATATGTCGGTCAGAATGATTACGAAACCAAGATACGATTTGGTTGATCTTAAAGATTCTTCTTGCAGCCCACTCGTATCACAGCAGGAAACAAACATGGGTGTGGCTACTAGAATAATAAGTAGAAAACATATCCTACAATGACAATTTCATTATTATTCCTTTCTCATAAAGAGCCTGGCAAATAAAAACCATGAAACGATGAGCCAAAGCCAATAAATTGAAATAAAGAAAATCATTATATCCGCTACAAATGATAATTTCCACACGACTTTTATCCGGAGTATCACCATCATCATTACCGTTATTACTATTTAATAAGGACGATACCATGTCCGAAGGGCTTTCAAGGTGTCTAACACTTCCAAGTTCCTTCTTTGGTTCTCGAGGTTTTATTAAGGCCTTCTTTGGATAAAGAAAGGAAAATCAATAAACACTAACTAGAAAATGTGACTTCTTTTACGAGGTTTCTTTCAAGATTCCTGTATGTGTTTCTACACATCGGATGTCTGTAAGAAATCGTACGAATAAAAGTATGTTCTTGGAAGACAGGATACAGAAAAATGTTTTTCTCACTTGTTAGCATATGAGCCGTATAAGATAAGAAAGTGTGCTAACGACTATGTGTGCCAAGAAAAGGAAAAATAAAAATATTTTATCATTCTCCCAGAGATGGATACCATAAAACTTTGAGTATCCTTTGGTGGGAATTGTTCTGAGCTGATTTGCAGGAACTATTTTCTTTAATTTGGGACAAATTTGTGGTGACGATTTAGTTTATGTGAAGGCACACTTATCTTATCAATTGAATCAACATTCTGCATTTGAGGAGGAATTTATTTTAATAAACAACATTTTTCAGTGGTTTATATGAGAAAATATTTTCATCACTTTCTTTAGTCATAAGTCAAGAAGACTTATGGAAATGAAGAAATCCGTCTGAAAATGACAAGACATCGAGTGAATATCCTCATGGTAGTGAAATTAAAAATTTTGTCAAATTTTAAGCAGGTCAGAGAAACCACTTGAGTAAAGTCGTAGCACTGACAAATCTCTTTTATATTATCTATTCTATACTATAATTAATACGCAAACATAAATTTTGTGACCCCACCTACGGGCAAACTACATGTCCGATTTTGATAAAAATGCACAATTTAAAAGATATTTTATCGAAGAGGTGCAGAATATACTTTCAATTCAAATTAGTCAAGTAGTTTACCTGTAATAAATAATAACAATATCAGTGCATTTGTTGTTGCATTGACCACGCATTGATAAAAGCATGTACAAAAGAGTATTGTCGAAGAGAGAAATCGAAAATTTTTTTTGCTCATGCTCTTATCAGAGCGTGAGCAATACATGTGCGTAAGGGTGATCCATATGTTGATATGCATTTGTGGTGTGAAATTGTTTTCAGTGTGACCAGATTTAAATTCAATTTTATGCTAGATGTTCGGGTCAAATATGCTATATTCTGCAAAACTTTCTGATAATGATACTTTTAGCTTCAGACTTTTATTTGAGATACAAAATATTAAGATACGAAGAAAAAAAATTTTTTCATAAAAATTTCGCCCATGGTTAGTCCATGATTTTTTTCAGGGCAAAAAAAAAATTTTTCCAATGATGATGTTAGATACCTCATTCGAAAGAACATACCTTCCCAAATAGTAGAAAATGTGTATCTTTCTTCTACGTATCATAGTTGTGAGCAAATTCGTAATTGAAGTTTGGTTAATTTGTGTCTTGGATAAATTATGTCCTTACATTTTACACTTGAATATCTTAATAATTTTGAATCATATTGCAAATATATCCACATAAATACCTTAATTAGTCTATATTGCTGTCATATAAATTCGAAATCATTGTGATTTATTAAAATGTTATAGAAAGTTCCGAGTTCAAATTGATTTTCGAAAATATTTATAATTTAAAGAATATACCTTCCCAAATAGTAGAAAATGTGTATCTTTCTTCTACGTATTATAGTTGTGATAAAAAAAAAATAAATAAAAAAAAAACTAAGTTTCTATTTTCCAGTAAACTGGAGTCTTTTAATTTCTAGAGTGTGCAGTCGATTTCCGACTGCAATTGGCATTCCTAGTAGCTATAAAAACACAGCGAGTATTCATTAAATCCATGACATTAGAGTCATCTGCCTCCACGAAATGATACATTATTAAGCTTTTAAATTACGTTCTGTGAAAATAGAGCTAATTTGTAGAATTCCAAATTGTTTCGGAAGTTTGAGTTTGACAAGGATGTGAAACCGACAATTTTGACTTTGTCTTGCTTTAACAATATACTTATATATAACAACGTGATTTCCTTTCATTTCAATTCATCGAAATTTACTAAACATTTGACGGAATAAAATTTCTAAAAGAAATTCATGTGTCCCTAGCTACCCTTCGATTTCCTCCAAGAGACAGTTGCAAGTCAATCGGCATTTCGTATAGAAATCATATAGTCTTCTGTCCTACAGAGGAACATATTCTTGGAACTATCAAGGGTATCATAAACGGGAACAAATTTCTTTGGCAAAAATATGGCATTAGATAAATCACAACACTCGGGGGAAATTTATCGAAAAGACATGATCCAGAAATTATTTCCGTTTCAATTCGGTAATGGTAAATTTGTGGGAGGGGTGGCATCCTTTCTAGGACATATTTTCTTTTTTAAGGAGACACAATAGAGTATATCTGATGTCGATGGTATTTTTAGGCGTTACCGTGACGAATAAAAAAGAACAGATGGTCTCCACCTTATTGCCCTTAGAAAGAAATATATATGATGAATTGAGATACGTATTTTAGAAATATCTTTTGGCTGAGTGAACGGAAAATTCAACACAATGTATGTGAAGATTTTGAAAAATTTTGTTGGTTTTGCTTCTAGATTCGAAAATTTTATCATGCGAAGAGTGCAGTACCTCGCAGAAAACGCGTTATGGAAGCAGCATTACAAGAAGCCGATGGTGGCATCGGCTTTCGATTTCTGGTGACCTAAACCAGCCCTCATCATTGCTCTGAAGGTAGAGATCTCTGGAGTAGATCCCACCCAACCCATATAAATCGATGGATGCAAATCGGATGAAAGATGAGTCCAATGCCGGCAAAAATGTCAATGCCGGTGGCAATCAATCAAACCGCATACGGGTAACAATATCTTCATAGGAAAAAAACTTTTGAGGATAACTATAACCATTTGGATAATTTTCACGAACTGTTTAATAAGAGCTCAACTACTCAGTAGCTTTTCGTTTTAATTATACAAATGGTGAAATTCGGTAAAAGATGTTTAATAGCTTAATAAAAGGAGGGTTCCACCAGGCCTAATAAAATGAATAAAGATAAAACAATTTATCAGCTTAAAAAAGACACAGCAGAAGAAGCCACAAATAACACCATATAAAGCTTGACGAATATTATCTTTAAAATTCGACACAAAGTTTCGACCATCATTATCTACTAAATTCAGCGAATCTACCTTCGAAATAATTAGCTTAAAAGCTTTCGAAATATATATATCCTTCATAAATTACACTTAGCAAGGATGTGGCTTTTGAGTGAATAAGGATAAAAAAACCGTTGTGATTTATTCATTTTGATAAATGGGACTGACTCAGTCAAGCATTACTTTGTGTTATTATGGTATTTTTTATGGACAATCATTCAAACTGACCTCAGGAAAAAAACGTAATTAAAGTGTGACTTGATACACGCAATCTGTTGGTGTTCTGGGTGTAGCCGAATTAGAGATATGTTGAAAACCATAATACGTTGACTGCTTTATATCACGGATTTGTAGAGGATTATTGCGAATTAGATCAGCAGAAAAATTAAAATTCTTTGCTCAGCGAAAATGTGTTAGCATTTTTTCAATTTCAGAACATGCTATCTTTCGAATCTTAAAATTAACGTTCTTGTTACAAAAGAGCTTTTTTCAAACGTTTTGATGTAATCATGACATGGAACAGATCTACGTGTGTATAAGTATAATAGTAACTTACACCAGGGATTAAAGTTTCTAGTCTTTCTTTATGAACTTGTATATTCAGGATGTGACCTGAAATCTTTACAGTGTCCAACTCATGTGATACAATTTCATGTTGACCATGACATAAATTCATTGAGTCACAGTGAAAAATGATTCGCAAAACTTTAACTTGTTATCACTTACAAAAAGAAATTTGCGTGGTGATTCTAATGCGATATGAGTTTATAAACTCATTCATCAAAAGCTAATCTTTTATAACATTTCCATATGTCATTCGAAATGAGTAATTTTACCTTTCCCGTGTAATAGTTTGACATGCCATTTGTTTGGACGACAACCAATGTTTTTTCACTTGGTTAAACCTTTTCTTTGTTCAAACCTGCTTAAAAACCGACGATAATAACTAATTTTATATATATTTTCCTCATTCAAATACAACAATTATTCAAAAAATATGTTAAAACCGAATGAGGTATGACATTTTTTTGATTAATGAGTACTTCCACGTTCAGGTGATTTTGTGGGGATATTTTTGTCACGCTACTCCTGAAGCCTTTCTCAACCTCCAGAGAAATATGCATCCGCGTTTTATTAATAAAACAATGCCACATATGATAACATCTAATTTGGTTATTAATGGGTTTTTGGAACCACAAAAGCTATAATAATTCCCAAAACTTTTGTCAAAATATTCATTCGAGAGCTGCATAAGGTTGATCAACCATATCTTCAATATCATCAGGTTTAGCACTAAACTCAACGTAGATATCCCTTGAATTTATCACATAATCTTTATACAAAAGGAGTGTGTTTAATGGAAATAATAATTGTAGTCATTTTATGTTTCTGTGTAACAAAATTTACTTTCTACTATAATGCATTAACTTCGAAATTATTTAACAATAGCTCTAACAATTTGCACGTTATCAATATCAAAATGCATGAACAGAATTGTATGTGATGTTACACATGATATCAGAAACACAACACCTAAACCAATTTACTCATATCCTACACAACATCTATAATAGCTTCTTAAATCCAAACAATTTTCTGATAACGTGCAAAAGGTAACATCATATTAACAATATCTACAATATATCTCAAATCCTGCACACTACTATAGAGGAATATCTCTTACACTGGCTGTTGTCAAATGACTGTAATTTCCATGTGAATTACGTTTTGTACAATGTAAGGACATTAAAATAATTGCTCACTGCACTAAGGATTGTACTATTGTATAACATATCGCCTCATGTATAGTAAGTAGATATACTACAAGTAATGGAAAGAAATAATTATTATTATCACAATCATTTTCTTTTATTTGTAAGTGTTATTAACGTGATGGTTTTTGTTATAGCAGTAACTCAGTTTAAGGTTTTTTTTTCTCAAAATGCCTTAATTAATAACTCTAAGTCCTATTCAAATTATACTTCCTAAGGATGAGTGCTCCTAATTACACCGAAAACAATTATAAATTAGTACGAAAAAGTTCTTGTAATTTGCAAGCACTTGATGTGAAAAAGATGCTCCTGGAAAAAATGCTAATATGAATTCTGAAAAAAGGATCTTGAAATTTGAATAAATTAAATTTTCAGCAATTCATTCAGCTGCACAATTCGATTAGTTTTGAAACAAAGAAGAACACTTCCAAAAAGGATTTTTAAAACACTTGCACGAATTCACTTTGAGTGCTTGTATCCTTCAACCGATTAACATTCACATCTAACAATGTTCCAAGGATAACGATTAAATAATTTTTTCTTCATCTACTGTTCTTGTAGAAGGACAAAAAGTGTATATGTTTCAAAAGCTTTCCTGTATGAAACTAGAATAAAGGACACAAAAGGACATGGAATAATTGAATAAATACACATGAGTCTTGTTTTCTAACTCCTGAATGATAATTTCTTGTTCATTCATTGTCCTGTCTTCGAGGCAATCCTAATCGTTTGTCCTTGCATAATATTTGTATGATAAAGTCAAATAGTTTTATGACTGCGACTAGTCTGGAACAAGTTCAAATTACCATTTTTCCTGGCTAGTGTTCTCTTATTTGCATGAAAACATATATGATGAGATATACGACGCAATGAAGGGGTTAAATTACGGATAACACTTTAACGAAGCTTGATGTCAAAGTTGAATACAATAATCCCATAGAAACGATTGTTATATGGCTTTTTAAAGTGATGAACAATCTATCATCAATGTGTCTTCATAATTACACACATGTCGCCGACATCATCAGTTATTTAGAGATTAATCATAATATTAAAAGTGTTTTCAAATGCTATTGACCTTGTCTACATTTTCCATAAGGTTCACTTTTAATGAAAACTAATATCCTTGATTAAAAACTTTTCCGGATATATGTACATGTGACGCAATCCATCCAATTTCCAATATTACCTCAGAGACACAAGCTCATCTTCGTGCTGACAAATGTAATAGGAATGTCCTTTTTGTACATATTTCCAATATCCATCGAAAACGAACACATTACGTAATAATTTTTCAGGAAACATAGTCTTTCATGTGAGACATATTTGGTACATTTATTGATTCCCCTTAGTGGTATAAGACATACAGGGATATTTGTATGAATGGCTTCAGTGTCATTTGTGCTGTATAACTCTGATTTAAGTCACCATTTTATTTCATATTTTAAAAGTGAAAACCGTTGAATGGAAGCCATCTGTCCCAAGAAGTGCAATGATTCACGAATAGCATTTCGTGTGAACGTCAGAGGATATTAAATTCCAAGGCAAAGGATTTCTTCATGATTTAATGGCATATGACACTCCATAATTTTGTCCAGAAGAACTTCGTGTCGAGATCTTGTATCTATTTTAGTGATGGATAGATACACAGTTTCATTAAAAGGAACTTCTCGTTTATGGGTCAAAACTGACACTCACGACGAGTTATTAAAGGAGACTCATAGACCGTATGATATGCTCCTATATCTATCTATTCAATTAATGGATTTCTTAGTTTCTAAGATTAATTAAGAATATAAACAAACGTACCTGTATCTTCTTAAAGAGGTTTTGATGATGAATCGTTGGAGTCTTGTTCATTTTAAAAGTGAAATAAGATTCATACAAAATTACTCACATCATTGTTTAGGTTGAGGAGATTTCAAAGCTAACGTTTGAATGTTGTTCACAAAGAGTCATAAATGCTGGACTAAAACTCACTGAATCTACGTAGAATTCATTCGGTTTTATTACATCAATGCTAGCTAATTATCACTAAATAACAATATCTTAATCAAAGACTTAATGTCCAATAAAAATAGAAACGGATGAATGATTTATAAATGAGTGTAAATGTTTATTCTTCCAAGGTAAACTTTTATGAAATTGTTACTTCTCACATACAGGACCCTACCGAATTAAAGTTTTTCCTGCAAATTCTTATCTCTATATCCTGATAGATTTAATAGAAACTTGCGTTGCATTCAGAGACTATAATAAAGTGGAATTTCTCTTTCCCTCAAATAAGACTCATGAAATTTTAACATAAATGAGCCAACAGAATAATCATTAACAGAGAAAAAGCAAAAGTTTCCCCATAAAATTACTTTGTGTGAATTTCTACTTTTATAGTGCTTTTCCACAATATCTTGTTCATGGCTAGCTTTATGGCAGTTAGTTTAGAAAGAAGGAACAAAGAATTGCGGCAAAACTTATTTCCGAGTCTATTTTTATTTTCATCGGGAAATTAACTTTTACTTTGAGTACTTTTCTTTTCTACTTTTCTATTCTTCGGAAGAACATTTAAACCAAAAGAGTTGTTGAGCCTTTTGTACCAGAAATTGCAAGCTTTACGTTTTCCTAAACGTGAAGTATGATTTATATGTATTATTATTCAGGAAATTTTATTCTACTATTGAATGACTCTACAATTAAGCGATCCTTTGCCTCGATCTATGCAATTATCCTTTTATCTCTTCTAAATGTACCCTTTATTGGTTAACTACAGGTTTCAAAAGAATATCCTTTATACACCAGAATGTCGAAAGATTTAAGACTTCTAGAATGATTTTTAATGAATATCCAGACTACATTACTCAGAACTATTTTGTATATCAGCGTTCTTGAACTATAAGACGATGAATTAGAGATTTGCTTCTACAAGACCGCCAACTAATTTTTCACCATTTTCAATTAGAATTTGTATATCACGTTGGCTGATGTTTATTTGGTTATCATTTTCGTCTTGAATGTGTTTACAGAATTTAGAGCTTTCAAAATATTCAAAAATCACAGATATTTAGAATTTTCGAAGATTTAAAAAAAATAGTACAAAATTGAAAATAACTTTAGCATAATGTTTCGTTCGTTGGGGGTATGTACATCACAATTAGTGACTGCAGCAGAATCGCGTCTCGTTGAAATCGGGCGCTCGGTCTTGAGATTTGCATCAGGTCTTGGATAATCGCCAAGAGACAAAGTTTCTTGAAGAATTTGACGGATTCGGTCAATGTAAGATCGAGCTGTGTAAAACGTTTGTTTGGATTCTGGCATCATCAAAATGCTGTCTATCGATTTTCGGGTTTTACAGCAAAGTGAATTTTAAAAGGAAAAATTTTTATTTTTAAAAAATTCTTCGAATTTTATTTTCAGCCACAGAATTTTCTATTGTTTTGCTTGATTTTATTCTTTATTCTTAAAAAAATACCAACAAAAAACATCTGAAAATTTCATTTTGTTTTTCTTCTATGTCACCATGTGAAAATATTTACCTTTGATTCACCTCTTTGCCCGCAGGATTCCTTGTGACGTGCTAGGAAGACTCAAAGGAATGCAAATGGAATTCTCTCGTGTCAAGCAAATTGCGTAAACTTTCGAACATTGTTTAATGGAAATATGACGTTAGTTTTATTGATTTGGATCAGGTCCAGAATCGTGCCAAATGAAATTCGCTAAATTCATTTACCCTTTTATTTTTGTTAGAAGACTAGGTGGGTTGTAGATTTAAAAGATTTATTGCATATTTTCAAACTCTTCAATCTACGTCATTTTATCGTCATAAACGCCCAACGTTATTATGACGCATACATTAAGATTGCCAAAACTTTCGTGACATTTTACTCACTTTCATTGAGTCTAGTTGTTTCCTTAATTTTACCATTATTTTTAAATTTACTCCTTCAAATTTAAACTTCACGCACATTCTAATTCAAAAATTACATTTAGCGAAAGCACGTACCCATGTTTCCTCTTATCATAATTTTTAAAAATTCTAAGAAATGGATTCAGAAAGAGTTGCTGAATACATTTATTTGTGAAGTGTGGCTGGTATGTGCAAAAATAAAATATATAAAAAAATTCCAAAAACAATTTAATTCATTTCAACAAAATGATTCTCTGTCTTTTGTAATGATTCTCAATATGGTGCTTGTCGCAGTGTAAACTTATTTAGGCTCTCTTTCAAAGCCTTGAAGCTTCACCCTAAGGCATGGTCCGTTTAACAGGATGAATTAAATTTACTTAAAATGCAAAAAAAACCACGCAGTCATATGAATTTAATTTATGTAACCTTTGCTCGTTACAAGGGAAACCATGTAAATGGAATATTGTTATATCATGAAAAAGTTTGATCCTTTTTTTTTGGTAAACTACGGACGAGGGGGAACATATAACACAACAAACTTAAGTTTCAACAATTTTTTATTTCATAAAACTTTTCTTTGGCTTTGGAGAAATTTACACGAAAAAGGACCTATATAGTACAGGGATGTAAGGCACTGTAAAGGTATGTGAAACACCTGGAAGCCTTTTCATAGAAAATTTAATGTCGAGGATATCCGTGACTAAGAATGGATTTTTTCATGCTTTTCCATTCTATATGCCTTGAATACTGTATTATATACCTCGTTTAGGTATGTATATGGAAAAATAAATAAAAATTTAAATTCATCTGGAATGGAGGGCTTAAATGAAAATTTTGGGGTGCATGTTATTATTGAGATTCATTCGTGAAGGACTTGAGAAACACGGGTTTCAATGAAACCAACCCCTATTATGACATTGTTTAATGACTATTTTTAACGACTTTACCATATCCGACCATGTTATATTGTAATACTTTAAATTCCAGCTTTGGTGTTATCCTTATAATTTTTATGGCGCTTTTACTGTTGCTCATTCTCAAGGACTTTTCGCCCTTAATTTTATTTTAAACTTTTCACCTGGGAAACGAAATAATTTTGGAATTCTTTTGTTTATGTCAAATTTCGGTATTTAATTTTTTTTTTATTATATATCTACTTATTTATTTTGAAGAATCAAATTGATTTTCGTTTTATTCAGTTTGATGGAACATGATTGCATTTGAATCCTTTAAACCGTTTAGACTGAAATAGTGATTTTTTTTTTAAATATATTTGTTAAATTTATCGATGACAAAATTCATTTGTAAGCGCTAGAAATCGCAAGGCACTTCCAAAAGTGAAGGAAAAACTCAAGACTGTTGGAAATCAACAAACGTCTCATTAATTAGGCAAAATGCCAGGACATTAAGAAGATGTTGGATAGCACGTGAACATCTGCACATTCATATATAATAATGATGCATACTTTAAGTCTGGCCAGACAAACATTTCCTAAAGATATATGTAGCTATGTCCACAAATCCTTCCTCATGGCGGGAGCTAATGTTGAAAAGTAAATGACATAACCTCAAAATTTGGCATCGTCTAGCTAATACCGCTTACAGATACAGATATGAATTGTATGGTTATAGAAAAACTAATTATAAAGCCACGTCAATTTAATAAGCATGTCATGTAGAGTCTCCTTTGATATTGTCAAGCATGCTTTATTTTCGGTTATACAGGAGACATGTAGTATATCACTTTCTATATGATAAACAAGACATTTGTGATGTAGATCTAATGCAAAAGTAAAAACAAAATTTCTTTCGTCCACTCTTTGTAATTCTATTAAAGCGAAAATTTGATTAAAAATAGCTTCCACGAATTTCTGGGTTTGTCTTATTTAACGACGAAAATTCTTGCTTCATTTCATAATTTTTCATTGTTGAAAGGTGCTAATTAATTAACAGTTTTCGGGAATTAATGAAATTTTTATTAACTGCCGACGACAAGGACAAAATATTTTTATGTTTCTGACCAAATATCAAATTTGGTTTCGTTTCAGATTCGTTTTTTGGGCGCCAAATTCAATTAAAATATGTGCCAATTAATATTTGAATGTGAATTATTTAAATTGTTTAATTAAAGTCGGCTCATTTGTGTTTTTGACGGAAAATTAAATAAATACATTTTTGAAATTTCCTCAGAATCTGACACCTTGATCTAATTGAATTATAAAATATCCGTATCAAGAATCTAAATTTTTTCGTTTTATAATATAATTAATAAGAGAAAATGGGGCAAAAAATACAAATTGATAGATATTTATGACGTCATGTAGAAAATGAATTTTCCCCGCTAGAGCGAATCCCACTCTCCGAGAAATTCATTCTGTGTTTGATCTACATAAAATGAATTTTCCCCGCTTTCAGAGAATGAATCCCATTCTCCGGTGAAAGGAATTCATTTTCTGCTTCTCGACCATTAGGATTTTATATATTATATTAATTCTTTTATTTCTGATTCAACAAAAACAATGAGTTGAAATTTATACTTATCTACATATAATTTCAAAATTACCAGCTTTATGAATTTGATCGAAATTTAAATTTAACTAGGTACTATAAGGGTGCTAAGGGTGTTCTTATGTAAACCAACACTTACATTGAATCAAAACTTTTTGCATGTATAGAATGAAACATTTAGAGATGAAAACAGAAGGTGTGGTGTAAATCAATAAAAGCAAAAGACTAGAAAGCAATAACTTTCATAAGGAGCACAAAAACTTTCATAACAAGGACTCAACACCATTCATAACGTTTAAGAATTTCATCCTTAAAGAAATGAAGGAGTGAGTATCAGTCATGGTCTTGATAGCTTCTGACTGGAATGGTTAAGTTCATGTAGCTGATGAAAGATGTAGTAGTAGTAATAACTGCTACTTGCTATATCCCTTCGAACTTTATTTAACTGTGTGATTTTCTACAAAAAAACTGTTGGCAATATACATTTTAGTTATACAGAAAGTTCGTGTACTTTACATGTATATTTACGTGCGCTTAAAACGGATAACTTTGCATGTATGAATCAAGCCCTATCCTCGAGGGTATTCAGATGATATCTTTGTAATAACCGTCGGGTAAGTTTTAATCCATTTTTTTTCCAAGGTGTGCAAATTTATATTTCATACTTTCGCAGGATGAACTTTCAGTTAAATAAGGGTTTTTTTCTTCACAATCATTTAATGTCGAACCGGATTCAACCCTTAAACGAAAATTGAGATACATATTCTAGAAAATGCTTTGTCGATATTTGATTCGGACAGTCTGCAAGGTTCAGTGGTCTCAGGTTTGATGCTGTGTCTGGCGTGATTTGTATGATGATGATGTCTCCATGAAGTATTAGAAACTGTCTGAGGAGTGCATCCGTCATATGACCTTTGAGAAGGATACAATCTTTTCATCGTGGAACAGAGCTTTGATTCTGATATGATGAACCTATGAAATGCAAATTGTTGCAGATTATCTGCCAATGTCTTATGTAGTCGATTTATCATCAGAAACTGAAGAAACTTCTGTTTTGTATCACTTTAACTTTTTACATGAAAGTGTTAAACTTCCGTTATCTTAAACAATGAAACTTAACACTAAGAATTTTGAAGAAAAAAATGACTATAACCATATCATTTAAAAAGATATGAACATTTATTACCTCAATCTCAATCGAAATCCTTAACCTCATTTAACGCTTTCCCAGAACAGCTTATCCGCATTTCTTAGTTCAATTCACGCGGATAAAAGTATCCCGATTTACACAATCAGAAGAGCACTCAATTAACTCTTATCTCCGTAGACAACTACTGATATCAGTTCAACATGCTACAGGATACTTGTACGTTAAGCTTCTGGCTGAAAGATGTTCCTTCACAGTTCCTTCCGTTTCTAACTTCATCCAGAAAACCTTCAACGTGTCTTGGACTTTTTTCTGACATTTTTCGAATTCTGTCATAGTCAAGAGAAAAATTACACTCATACACTTTAGATGGAATTTTTGTTAAAAATGCTATAACTTCTTTTGAAATGTTCAAAGAAACCTTTTGAAATGTTCAAGAACTTTTTGAAATTCATTAATAATGTCTATGTTGCTTAGCACAAAAGTTTTCGATCTAGGGGATAAAATTCAAAAACTTCTGGCAAATAAGGACATTCCAGTACACATTTTCGCCGTCGTCGAAAAGTATTGTACCAGTGGACAAAAATACAAAAAAAGTAATGCTTTTGTTCACACAAAGAAACATTGCGTCAATAGCATGATGAGTAAGTATAACTTATCTATTAAACTTAAATGGAACATTATAGCATTATACAAACGATAATATTGATGAGTTAATAAGAAATGAAATATCTTGTTAATTTCCTTGATTACTTCACAAACAGCGAAATTTCAAAAGACTTTGAACGCAATCAAACCGAGATTCCAATTTTCCAATTTCAAAAATAGAATCCATTTGATGTTGGCCGACATAATTAATATGAAATATTTATTTGATTTGCCTGTTTGCTCGATTGTTAGAATAATAAGTAAAAGAAATAATTATTACAGCATTTTTGAATAGACAAAACTTTCAGACTCTGAGACAATCTGAAAGCCTGAAAGACTTTATCATATTTTCGAAAATTGTTCCAATAAATAAATGAGATGTAAATAAACACATTATCGTTAAGTACTCGTAATTTTAAACAATTTCTGCTTTTGAGAACTTCTACCTTAAGATGCTTTAAACATTCAAATGCCAATAAACAAATTTTCATTTTGATGTTGAGACGAGACGATTGATTCTGCTTGCCGATGATTGATACGTTATTTTTTTAAATTATTGAAATTAAGTGACGGAAAATTGTATTGATTTATGTACAGTTTCCTTCAAAAACATAAGAGGTTGGAGAGTGAAATGAGGAATTTTTCGCCCTTAATGCGTAATGTTTATTTGACTTTTTGATATCTTAATGAAATTTAAAAGTCTTTTGGACATATTTTCGTTAATCTCTCTCCAAATTTAAATCTCATTGAATGGTCTCTTTAGAAAAATATTAAAATAGATTTCGAAGGCACCTACAATTACTTAGAAAACTATTCGAGCAGTAAAAATAAGAAACGCCGCCTTCGTTATGTCTCAAATTTCTTTTCTTTATTTTTTCGGTAATTTCTTTTCGTTTTGGCGACTGCATTTATTTTTAGTGCAAAATAGTGTTCTTATGGTTAGTTCAATTATTTTCATAAAGTTTTATTTTCTGTTTTTTTTAAGAGATTTACATAATGAATTTGTAGTTCTCGTACAAAATCAACATGAAACTCGAAAAGTATGAAATTCGGAATTGTTTTATTACGCCTTAAAATGCGTTACTAGCCTCAAACAGCTTGAGAGCTCTTGAGACATTCTATTTTTGAAAGACAGAAATTCAATCTTAAAATAGTTTCGAATTTTCTTTGAGAATTTTCAAGATTCATGATTTACTATTTGCCATTCCAGAACAAACAACAACAAGTCTTTGTTGTGTCATAACCAATATTTTAAAGATTTTTACCACAATCCAAAACTAATATCCAGAACGATATAATATTTTTCATTTACAAATCAGTCAATCAGTACTTCATGCCAATTAGTTGGTTAACAAACGTGTCAAGGTAGTGTCAAAGAAACGCAATTAAAGTTTACTTTTATTAATTAACTGTTTGCCGATAGCACTTTCAATACGATTTTGATGATTTATCATCGTCAATAATATTTTAATACCAAACAAATATCAAACAACCATTGAACCTTGTTTGTCATCTGAACCTTCTATTATACATAACTGATCTTTGTACAGAAATTTCTGAACTTTCAAGAATTTAAAGATTTATAATATCATTTATGTACATCTATAACTGAGAAAGGACTAGTCATTCCATTTAATTTGGATTCATGATTATATCAACATGATGTTACTTCATAGTGGTCATAAAATCAAGAGACAAAGCATTCAATTGAATCAGCCTAAAATACATACATATATTTTATAAAAAGCAGACTTCCTGAAACGCCCACCTTAAATGATTTAGGGTTGATTTTTACAAATTTCTTTTCTAGTAAAATCTTGCAGAAATTGATACCAATTTGTAAGAAATGTTTTTAAACGTCATAAATACATGAGATTAAATTTCATTTCTTTATGAATTCATCATGTTGGGAGATATCCGCTAATAATCATAGTCGCAATCGATATTTGGCTTCTGCACTTGACCTCAAATCAAAAGATAAAATGCATGGCGAAATAGCTTTTCGACGAAAATACTATAAAATGCCAGCTATAAAAATTTTCCCAGAATTACAAGAAAATCGTTTGTTGCTTTAGCTGAAACCAATGAAAATTCAAGTTTCCTTGATTCAAATCCAAGAATCCACAAAAGCCAAGACGACAATAAGACAATCAAAACCCATCATCGGCTTGAATAAAAATTTTCCACATTCAAAGCACAGGGAGTCAAATCAGAATCATGGAAAATTCAGAATTCAAAGTTTTCCCCAAATTTAATTGCCAATAAACAAATTGAAGTGAACCATAACAGCCGATTTTAACGATAATTTCTTGTGCTTACGTGATATTGTGGAACTTTGAAGCTATTCCGACGCCATACTGTTTTGAATAGAAAGTGAAGTCAACAAACCAAGATTTGTATACATGTGTAGAACATATAGCAGATACAAAATATGTTAGGATATCTTCTTGGATAACTCGTCGTTTAAATTCTTTTAGAAACTGTTATGAACACAATGCTTTCAAGTCATAAAAACATTCAGGGAAATGATCAAATGATTTTGCCAAACAAATCGGATTTAGGATACAATCCATGACCAAAGTTTGATGCTTTATGGTGAACTCAGATGATCTTGGAAATCTGTTTCTGATGTCGTAAAGTTGTATTGAATTAAATTTTATGGTTAAAGTCACCAACTGTATATTCAAAAACCAATGTCGGTTGCTACCAACTGTGGAAATGTTGCTGACTACGAAAGTATTAGAGGATTACCCGGTTTTTGTGAGTTTTTCCAATTTTCCAAAATAGAAATCTTTTTTTTCCTTTCATCGACTTTGACTGACTTTTCTGTATATCCTAAAAATTTATCGAATCTATGAGACACAAAGTCAAAAATGAAATTGAAAATAGTCAAGTCAATGGATGATATCATTTCAAGTTTGGGTAGTCCTTTTAGAAACATATGAAGATTTGAACTGCTACCATCGATCTTACGTAAACATTTTTAAATTTAGCCAGAATTCATTTTACATTGGCAAACAAATAATTTGGATTCTCCTCCCTAACGTTTACATCCTAAACAGCCATTGAATCCTATCTTAATGTATTCAGATAACCAAACTGTGTTCAAAAGGCTACATATGTTAGTCTGAGTCCATCATATAACAAAAGTATAAAGGACTAGCTGGTGCACTACTCTTGAGAAACAGTGGAGAATGAAAGCTAAACATGGGAAAAATTAAAGTATCTGTGTCATTTCGAAATTTTCATTTTTCTTTTTGCTAAAGTGCAAAAATAGCTTTTTGAAGTTCCTTCTTTTTTTTCCTTAACACGAATATTAATCTGTGGATGAGAAGGCGACCACATTCATTGTGGTCATAGATTCTCTGTGCAAAACCATATAAATGTTATGTAAACATCTTTCACCACCACAAATATGGTAGAGAAATAGCTATAGAAAGAAAAATATCCTTCGTTCTTCACTACTGCCACGAATGATAACGTACAGATCCTCTTTGTTTCGTCACATCCTTTGAACATACCACAATGTTACCCATTACTCCTTAAGGCCTACTATCTGGATTCTGGTAGGAAAGTTTGTAGCTAAAGTTCTACCGCAAACACATTTACATAAAGAAATCTATAGAATGATGAGTGTAGTTGTTCATATAAAACATGGTTTCAAAACCTGCTTCCCCTAACATCCACTCGAATATGTAAATGGGTAAGACAGCTACATCAAGGAACAAGGAAGAAAGGATATTTTTCATGAAATCACTCACTTGACAGTTTTTGGGTTACCCCAACAAATTTCATGGGATTTCTATTTTGAACTTTACGAATGTGTAGATTCTCGAGAATCTGTAGATATTCTACTGCCGACCCATGAATACAAATCACAATGTCTGAGATCAATCAAATGAATGAATAGCTGTTTTCCCAAATAGGATAATTTCTCCTTGAAGGACTTCATTCTTATGGGTATGAGACATTTGCTTGATTTTATTTTATTTATTTTTTTTTTGTGGCGATATCACATCAAATCAATTGTAATTTTCTCAACTCCTTTTGCGCCTATAAAATTGATCCAAAACAGTTCTTCGAAGAGAATGTTAAGAATTTTTCGATGACTTAAATTGATTAACAAGGTTTGTAGAAAATTTTTATCCGGTTCTTATATATCTTTCATTGGCGCTTATTCAATTTGGAAAACAGCTTCAATTGAATTCCGGGTAACTGCGGCTTTGATGACAACATGAAAAGGTTCTACGAGTTATACAAGCTCCGGAATTTAGTTTCATGTATTTTTGAAAAGAGATATTAGTTCATTCTCTGGGAAATTGTTCCTCCTGGAACTTGACTCTGAAACCTTCACTTGAGTCATAGATTTCTGGTACATGCTTCGAGTATGAGTATAATGTTTCATTAAATGATTTGCATCATTTGTGGTCAAGCTTAGTGGTATATTGCAGTGATATTTAAATGTTTGTTAAAAGTCAAAAAACAGTATAAAACGTGTTTAATTTAAAATAAAAATGAACCTTAAAACGCGCATTAAATGATATTATACTAAAAGTGTTATACCAAAATTTCTACAAGTAATTTTACATTAATGCTTGCATGTAATGTAACTACGTAAACATCGTGTATGGGTTTTTTTAATATGATCTTGTTGTACAACTAATTTTAACATTAAATTTTATATATTACGCGCTACTGCAATGTACAACTTGGTTATACGAAATCATTGATTTTACAACCAAATATTTGTAACAATTTCACCAAACCAACAAATGTTGTAACAGTGTGGCAAGTACCTGTAAAGAAAGAAAAGATTTGTTAATGATATAAACGTGGACTTCTGCATTTAGGAAATTTATTTTCAAGCACATTTATAGTTAAAGACTTTTTCATTTCTTTTAAAGGTACTTTTATGTCACTAAGCTGTTTATTTGTTATATTCACTGGAATAAAGTTAACCACACAAGAAACACAATCGGGCTTTGAGAAGAATTTCTTCAAATTGACAAAGAAAATATTCTAAGAAATACTTTTTCTGTGTTTTATCAGAATCCGGAAATCAAAGATTGGTCTATTTTTCTATCGTATACCACGTTTCTATTATTTTATTTAGTTCTGTTTTTTGTTATTGTTTCCATCAAGCAAAAGTTTATAATTTATGGTTTGTTTTTGTAGAAAGTTTCCTTTTACTTTTTTAACTTATTTTTATGTTTTCATTTGATGCAAAAAATTTCTTCATTGCGAAGATTAAGTCATATATGTTAGAAAAATGATACGATGATCTGCGTTTTGAAAAGTTTATATATCATGTGCTGTTAGATGAAGTAAACTTTGCACCTGTATGTGAAAGCCTCATACTGTTACTTGCAAAAATCCGGATGCAAGATTTACCACAAGCATCATGCCGCGTATAAAATTTGTTAACAAAAATAGTCCGAAATTTTGCTTTGTGCAGAGTCAGAAGAGATGCCATGGCTTGAATGGAACGCTACATGAAGTCAAAGTTGATTTGATCTAATGCCAATTTGTAATCTCACATGGAGTTCAAAGGAGTATAAATATTTACGTGAATATATTATACACATGTAGAGATTTGATCATCCGAAGGAATAGGAATGTATTGAAGAATTTTTAAACCAGTTTGTTTGGTAATTTGATTTACAATTACTAATTACTTTTTGGCCAAGCATGTTCGATGTCATGTAAAAATTTTGCATCATACCAATAGTGTCTGTACGTAATTAATTACAACCTATTAATTGGTCTCCACGTAACTTCTTCGAACTTACAGTTTTTGAATTCAATAAATTCAGAATATATTCCGTCTAAATTTTGGATATCTGAATATTCTTTAACCTATCTTGAATACAACGTTTGTGTGGAGCTAAGTGTCAAAAGTCTTTGCAAGAAGTCAAAAGTGCAAGAACATCTTCAAAAAATTCAGGTTTTATATTCGATTGTGTAAAAAAACAAGATCCGTTGGAGTTAAAAGGGGAGCAGTTTTAAATTCTGAACGTATCCATGCCTTAAATATTCGATAAGAA